>CM072807.1:52388737-53066951 GCA_037013495.1 Hippophae tibetana
TTGCCAAAGTCCATAACAATTATGTGATTTCAAATTTTAAAAGGTTAACTCAGTGGCAAGACATTTATAATCCTTATAAGCTTTGTTATAACGTTATATTTAAATAATATGGAATTTTACTCTTAACATTCTCTCAAAGTGTAGGTCTCTGATTTCTTATAAAGCTTATCCCAATGTATTTTTAAACTATTTTATTCTATTTGGATTACTTGTTTTTTTATTTTTGTAAGGCCCATTTTAATTTTTTTATGAGGTAAAGTCCAAACATTTTGCCCAATTGAAATTACGATATTTTACAAAGTCTACAGTCCAATCTCAAAAGGTTAACCTAATAGGTGAAGACACATACAATTCTTATAAATTATACCATAACTGTTGGGAATGAAATCACAGGATAAATTGAAGAGAAAACACTAGGCAAAATTGTTACAATTCTGTGAAAATTGATCTATATTTTATTGATCGGGCTTAAGCTTTTATAGCCTTTACACTAATAGAAATGGAGGAAACATTTTCATGTTTTACTAAACGTGGTGAATGCAAGAAAGAAACAATAAAAATCATCCCAAGACTAAGACTTATTCAAAATAGATCTTAACTAAATCCCTAAAAATTACCTTCATTCCTTCCTTTAAACTAGTTAAACTACACATTTACAACTAGTTTAAATTAGGAACTTCACAAATTCCCAACTGGCTTCAAATTTTCTGAAATGCGTCCATTGTGAGGGGCTTTGTCATGACATCTACCAATTTTTCTTGTGTTCCACAATAAACTAATTCAACTGTTCCTTTTCGTATAAGATCACGAAGAAAATGGAAACACACATCAATGTGCTTGCTTCGACCATGTACCACATGATTCTTTGATAATTTAATTGTGAAATTGTTGTCACATAAGATTGTTGTACACTTGCTTTCTTTTATACTCAGATTTTTAATTATCCTTTTCATCCAAATGGCTTGACTAGCACAGGCAACTGTAGCCACAAACCCTGCTTCTGTGGTTAAAAGTGTGACTATAGGTTGCTTTCTTGAACACCATGCAACAACTCTAGATCCTAACATGAAACATAACCTGATATACTCTTTCTATCTCTTACATCTCTTGCATAGTCACTGTCCGTATAACCAACTAGAACTTCAAGCCCTCCCTTCTTGTAATAAACTCCAAGTCCAATGGTTCCTTGCAAGTACCGTTGTATTATTTTTGCTACCATCAGGTGTAATTCAATTGGTTTGACCATGTATCTACTAATCAAACTTACTGCAAATATCAAATCTAGTATGTAGTTGTTAGGTACATAAGACATCCTACCATCTGCTTGAACAAGATTTCATCAATATGAACTCCATTTTCATTTTTGAAAAGCTTACACCATGGAACAATAGGATTATGAACCGGGTTGCTATTTTCCTTCTTAAACCTTTTTAATACTTCTAAAGCATATTTCTTTTGACATATATAAATTCCATTAGATCTCTGTCAAACTTCTATGCTTAGGAAAAGTCTCATCTTTCCCAAATCAGTCATATCAAATTCCCTGGACATGGAGCTTTTAAATTCACTAAACATTAAATCATCATTGCAAGTAAATATTAAGTCATTAACATATAAACTAACAATGAGAATCTTACCTCCCTTAAGCATTTTAATGAATAATGTGTGCTCATTATAATACTTTTCAAACCCTTCAATTAAGAAATTTGTTTCAATACAACTGAACCATGCTCGTGGAGCTTGTTTCAATCTATATAGGGCTTTCTTCAACTTGTATACTTTCTGGAGGTTGTTCTTCAGTTCATAACCCTTTAGTTTCTCCACAAATACTTCTTTGTTGAGTTCTCTATGCAAGAAAGTAGACTTGACGTCAAGTTGATAGATAGTCCATCCTTTTTGTGTTGCTAGAGCCATAATCATTCTTACTATGTCCATTATTGCAACTAGTGCAAATACTTCGGTATAGTCTATCTTTGGTCGTTGCATATACCATTTTGCAACCAAACGAGCTTTCAATTTATCCACTTCATCATTTTCTTTGAGTTTAGTTTTATAGACCCATTTCACTCCAATTTTCTTTGCACCCTTGGGAAGATTAGTAAGTTACCATATGTTGTTTCTTTTTATGGCCTATATTTCTATGTCCATGGATGTCTTCCATTTGTTATGCTTTACTACTTCTTCAAAACACACTGGATTTGTTGAAGCAAATAAAGTTGAGTTGACATTTGCCTCATTTTCCTCTAAAAACCCTTCTACGGTGACATAATCGTTCATCCACTTGGGAGGCCCTTTGGTTCTCCATTATATTCATCAATTTGAGGACTAGTGACTGGTTCAAAGATCACTTCTTCTTCTTTATTTACTGTTGTCTTACTTTTTTCATTTTTTGTTGTGTTATCATTCTAGTCTAAATCGATCCTTATATGATCTTCATAACTCTTATCCCAACTCCAAGATTTATCTTCTTCAAATACTAGATCCATACTTATTACAATATTTCTTTCAATAGATTCATAAATTCTATATGCTTTAGACTCTTCATTGATTCCCAATAGCACACAAGTGAGGCTTTAGCATCTAACTTTTTCCTTTTTACATCAAGAACATGCATATATGCCACACAACCAAAGACTTTGAAGTGCTCAACTGAGGGTTTGATGCTGCTCCAGGCTTCTTCAAGCGTTTGATTCTTCACTGCCAATGTAGGACTTCTATTCAAAACGTGTATTATCCAATTCATAACTTCTAGCCAGAAAGTCTTTGGCATTTTTCTTTCAGCGATCATACATCAAACCATGTTCATTATAATTATATTCTTTCGTTCTGCTACTCCATTCTGTTGTAGAGTATATGTTATAGTCAATTTCCACTTGATGCCATGTTTTATACAAAAATAATTAAACTCAAGTGATGTGAACTCTCATCCCCGATCTGTTTTCAAGCATTTAATATGTCCTCTTACACCCATGCATTCCTAGTAAGATCATTAATAAAGCATATAATGTACCTCTTCTTACTATTATAAGTGAGAGATATGGGGCCGCAAAGATCTGCACGAACAAGTTTGAGTTTTTTCGTGGCCCTCTAATTGCTTGTTTTTGGAATTGGATCTTGATGTTGTTTTCTAATCATGTAGTTGTTACATACTATTGTTGGAGAAGTAAATTGAGGTAATCCATGCACCATCTTCTTAAATTGGAGAGTTATCAACCCTTTGTATCTCAAATGTCCATAGCGATAGTTCCATAAGTGTGCCATATCTTGTGTGGAATTGTATAAGCAAGCTGGTTTTTGTGATGGTGAGTTTGCTAAGACATCTCGGTCTATATAATGAGCCCCTTTTTTGGATGATAAATCTTGAGTGTTCCATGTTGAATAAGGATTGTCAATCCTTTTTCTTACAGTTGGCCAAGGCTTAAAAAATTTCTTTTTAGTTCAGGCACACAATACACTTCACTAACAACATAAGTTAAACTACTTGTAATCTCACATTGCCTTTGCCCAACACATTCATTTTTGTGTTATTCCCCAGAGACATCGTGCATCTAAAGCTCTCATACAAATAAGTGAACAAAGTTTTGTCACCACACATGTGATTACTACATCCAGAATCCAGATACCAAATATCTTCCCTATAAGTACCATTCATTTCCATGTATGACATGAGCAACATTTCTTATTCTACTTCTAGCTCAACATATTTGGCTTCTTTATTCTAGTTTAGGCATTCAAATTGATAGTGTACAAGTCTGTGACACTTAAAGCATTCCACCAATTCTTTGTTGTAGGGTTGGCATCTCTCTCTACCTTGGTATGCATCTCGACCATGTCCTCTTGTACCAAATCTGTCTTCATAGTTGGTCTTGAGTGCTTGTTCTTCTCCTGTGTGTTGCTGAAATTTTTGCTCATGGACTAGTAATGAACTTTGCAGCTCATCAATTGAGAGTTGATCAGTGTTTTTTTGACTCCTCAATCGAGCAGATAACATAGTTAAACTTCTTACTCAATGACCTTAAAATTTTATGCACTATTATAGCATCTTTCATCTGTTCCCTATAAGTTCTCATCTTGTTGGCCACTGTTAACACTCTTGAGAAATACTCAGAGACTCCTTCTCTAGTTTTCATTTCTAGAATTTCAAACTCTTTGTGAAGAGCTTGTAAATAGGACTTCTTAACTCTAGCATTCCCTTCAAATTTCCTCTTCATAGACTCCCAATTTTTTTGGAAGTATCCCTCACAAGGATGGTCTCTAATATCGTCCGATCAATAGCCTAGAATAGAAAGTTTTTTACTTTCATATCTTTTAGCTTCATTTCTTCTAGTTTCTTTTGTTGTGTCTCTGTCTGCACTGAGTTATTTGATGGCTCCTCATAACTAGTTTCAATCAGTCCCCAAAATTCCTTAAATTGTAGAAAGTTCTCCATCAACATGCTCCAATGATTAGAGTGACCATCAAAGCGTGGAATTGATGGCTACACAAAGCTTCCTTCAGTTGTCATCTTGTTGTAGCAAAGACGTCAAAGGCTGTTGGCTCTGATATCAGAATGTTGAGAATGAAATCACCTGATAAATTGGAGAGAAAATACTAGGCAAAATTGCTTAAGAATTCTATGAAAATTGATCTGTATTTTATTGATCGGGCTTAGGCTTTTATAACCTTTACACTTAATAGAAATGGAGGAAATATTTCCACATTTTACTGAATGTGGTGAGTGCAGCACAGAAACAATAAAAATCATCCCAATACTAAGACTTATTCAAAAGAGATCTTGACTAAATCCCTAAAAATTCTCTTCAATAACATTATACTTAATCAATATAAAATATTACTCTTAACATATATAGAGATGAGAGAACTAGATAGAACTTAGGAAGAGATGGTATCATTAACAATGGAGAAGAGATAATGATGCTTGTGTGTGAAGAAAAAAATATGATGATTAGGAGAGCATTGGCAAAGCGGAAAAACAATCGATCCATGTCAAATGTGTCAAATGTATAATAATTACCTGTACCCAATATTTTGAATCTAGGCTTTTACAATATTTAATATATTTTGAAATTTTTATAGTAATTATAATTTTTTATCATACCCTTAATTATTTTATAATTTTTTTAATAAACTATTATATAAGATAAAAAATACTCAATATATTATTTTTATTTTATTTAAAAATTTAATAAAACCTATATTCTTTTTTAAGTTGTAAAAATATTTAAAATTTTCATAAAAATAAAAACCAACTTATATTAGTTGAAAAGAGAAATGTACTCAACTTAATTTATGATAAAAAAAACTATTTTTGTGAGATCTTTGGCCCATAATAACGATTTAAAAAATATATTAAAAAACTTATTCCTTTAAGGTACTAGATGAGAATTATATAAATAAATTATAATTAATCGTAAATCAATTTATGTTTTATGGATATTAAATTTTTTGATAATTTTATATGATATTATAAAAAAAAACACAACCAATGGTTCAACTCAACAAATATAAAAAAGAAAAAAAGAAAGGAAAGAGTGAAAAAGGAGTAGGCAAGAATGAATAAAAAAAGAGAAATAGAAAGAAAAAAAGAAGAAGTAAAAATAGTTAAAAAAAAGTTCTACAAAATTCTCATAAGATAAGATGTTATTTGTAGTAGATCTTATTTACACACAAAAAATCTTTTAAATCTTCAAAATTCTTTAATTAATTGAAAAGTTTAAAAGATTCACATTTTAAATATTGTGAATTTTAACAAATAGTAATTAAAACACTTAAATTTATTTAAATTTTTTAAAAAACTAAAAACATTTAATCCAATACATCTAAACTTTATAATTCTTATTTTTTTAAATGAATACTATTAAATTTTTTTAAAAAAAATTTAATATCCACTAAAATGTATATTTGAGTAAATCCTAAATCTTAAACCCTAAACCCTAAATCACAAAACTTAAAACCCTATTTAGAAAAATAATAATTTTAACCCTTAACATTAACCCATAAATATAACCCTAAACCCTACACTCTAAATCTTAAACCCTAAACCCCAAATCCCTAAATCCCAAATCCCAAATCCCAAAACCCTAAATCCCATTTAGAAAAATAATAATTTTAACCCACAAATATAACCTTAAACCCTAAATCCCAAATCCCAAATCCTAAAACCTTATTTTAAAAAATAATAATTTTAACCCTAAATTTTAACCCATAAATATAACCATAAACCCCAAATCCCTAAATCACAAATCCTAAACCTCAAAACCCTAAAAATTATTAAAAAATAATAATTTTAATAATATATTTTATTTTTAAGTAATAATTATTTAGAAAAATAATGATTTTAATAATGTATTTTGTCTGATGAAAAAATAATAATTAAATGACATTATTTAAACTTTATTGAATATTGGATTATTAAGGTAATATACAATATTTTCTATTCTATTCCAGTTGTAAACTAAACATTGTAATACTGATTCCTTCTTTGATTCCAGTGGTCAAACCAAATAAAATTATTTCCTTTCCATTCCATTTTATTCACATTCCTATTTTATTCTGTGAACCAAACAACACCTAAGTGCAAAGGTGATTGTTTCCCCTCACCCCTCGAACAAGAGCCGTCCTTCCCCAAAATTCATCCCTCAATTACCTGCCGCCATTCACCCACTCCCAACCAGTGTTGACTCGTCTCTCAATTGCAATCTTTAAGATTCAAGGTATGCTTTCAATTTAATTCACCATATCCATATTTCTATTTCTTCTTTCTAAGACTCTAACCAGTCAATCAATCACCACATCTATCTTTCGTTGTCCTTTTATCATTCTTCTCCTTCTTTTGTTTTTATTTTTTTATTTTTTTGTTTTGATGTTCACTGCATCCATTTTTTCTCCTTTAGTTTCATATACCTCATCCATTTTTTTTGCTAATTAATATTTAAATGTTTGATGAAACCAGAAGAAGAGTTCTTAGTCATTCGGTTAGAATTTCATAAACATGTTTCTGAATGTTAATGTATATCTATTAACAAATTAATATATATCTATTAATGTATATCACATATGCTAATGTATATCTAGTTTACGTTAGGCATATCTAGTTTACTTGTAAATTCTATATAAAGGTGCCATGTATATTCCTTAAAATACATAATATAATACAATCATTAAGTATTTCTAACATGATATCAGAGCCACTACTCTGACCTTTCTCTTAGCAGTCTTGTTTCTTCTGGTGTTACTCCATCCTTATCGCTTCTGCTGTCACAACATTCGTTGCATCCACTCACTGTTGAATCTCTGACGTCTTTCAACCGTTGTCCTTAGGTTCGGGGCCTACAGTTGTCGTCGTTGAGGAGTCCCGCACCACACAGACCACTGCAATCACCATCTCCACCTTGCATCTTGCTCCGATATTATTTTTACAGGTACTACAGTGATCGGCTCGCCCTGATCTACACAACCATGGAAGTCCAGTGGCCATTTGCATGGGCCCTCACGTGTCGCTCAAAAGAATCACACATTTTCCTCATGCGCTACCCCAGAAAACGAAGTGCCACCGTGCATCTTACTCCGAAAACCTTTATGTAGATACCACTGTGATCAACTTGACTAGATCTACATATTCGTGGAAGTATTGCAAGCATCGAAGCCGACATGCACCCTCATGTGCCGCCAACATAAACCGCATGTCAGATTCATGCGCCTCACACGCCACACTCTGGTTTTGTGACATCATCAGTGACATATCGCCTTCTGCTAACATCACCATACCATTACCGTCACCATTGACCATCACGTTGCCATCACCATTGACTGTGTCGTTGTTGACTATTGACCGTTGATCGTTGACTTTTCTATAGTGTTGACTTTTTGTAGATTAGGTTCTCCTTACCTAGTTTTTGGTGTATACATCATTTTTACAGTCCGTTTTTGCATATTGTGTTTCTAAATAAATAAAAGGATGTTTTTCTTCCTCTCCCCATCAATATTTTATTAGAGGAGACCAATAATTACTTATCTTGTTCTCAAGCTATGGTAGTTTTCTTAAGGGTCGCATGCTTTGGAATTAATGTACTGGTGCAATTACCATTCCTGTCAAAGGATTAAGTGAAGAAAATGTTGTCTACCTTGGTCACATGATTGAATGGGATAGTCACAACCATATGATCCTCACATGGATTCGGAATACTTCCATTCCCTCCATCTCCAATCTATTGGGTAACTTTGATGATGCAAAATCAGTATGGGATATGTTGGCCAAAAGGTACTCCACTACTCACAGATTTATGAAATATCAGTTAGTAGTTGAATTTCATCAACTTTGACAAGAACTAGGACAATCCATCAATGACTACTATAATTAGCTTCGCTTTCTTTGGGACCAAATTGACCTTTGTGATCCAATTTGGGCATGCTCAAAGGATGCTCAGCAATATGCTGCTGTTAGAGATGATTTTAGTCTCTATGAGTTCCTGATGTCACTTTATAAGAACTTTGAGCCCATCTAGGGTCAACTTCTTAATTGTAGTCCTCCTCCCTCTCTTGATACTGCCATAAAGGAGTTGGTTAGAGAAGAAGCTTGACTTGCAACCCTACAAGCCCATAATAAGTTCAATGTTTTGGCTATTACTCATTTTGCTTCTACTCCTAATATTGAGCAACCTCACCAGTAAGGTGATTCCTCTTGCTCTAGCAATCATCGCAGGCAGACCAACAAGAAGTTCTGTAATTTTTGAAAGCATCATGGCCACATCATTGAGACTTGTTATTGTCTTAACAAATCTACTACTGTTATTTCTAAAACTGAGCCTACTCCGCTGATGCCTTCCATTTCAACTAAGTCCCAGTCTTCTGGATCCACTATCGACCTCTCCCCCATTGAACTACAGAAGATCATAACTCAGGTTTTTCAAATGGTTGGTAATCCATCTCTTTCCACTACTCTCTTAGTTCTACCCGGTAAGTCTCAAACTTTGATTTTTGATTCTACCTATTGTAATCACATGACACCTCACTCGTCCTTATTCTCCAAACTTGACCCTACACCACATCCTCTATGTTCTTGGGGTCTTCCATATACCTGACCTATCTTATAATTTATGCTCTGTGGGACAATTAGTTGAACTAGGATATTGCCTTATTTTTTACTATTTTGGATGTATTATGTAGGATACGAGGACGGGGCAAGAGCTTGGGACCGGTCCTAAGGTTGGGTGAATATTTCTTGTGAACAATCTTCATCTTCCACCTGTTACTCCTGTCTCTGTTGCTGTTATAGCTGCTGTAGTTTCTTCCTTACCTTCTCTCGCACTTTGGAATTCTCGTCTTAGTCATGCCCCATCCACTCGGGTACAACACTTAACTTCTAAAGGTCTATTGGGTTCTGTGTCCAAAGACAATTTTGATTGCACTTCATGCCAATTAGAAAAATAACCATCTTTACCTTTCAATAATAGTGAGTTTATCTCAAATAGTATTTTTAAGTTAATTCATTCTGATGTTTGGGGACCTTCTCATGTTACTAGTATTGGTGGATCTCGTTATTTTGTTGTTTTTATTGATGATTATTCTGGTTATAGTTGGATCTTTCCTATGAAATCTCGTTCTGAAATCTTACTAATATACAGTAACTTTGCAAAAATGGTTGAAACACAATTCTCAAACATATCAAAAAATTTCAATCTGATAATGCTCTTGAATATACTCAATATGCTTTTCAAGTTCTGTTACATTTCTATGGCATTGTACATCATCAAACCTATCCAGGCACCTCTCAACAAAATGGTCGAGCCAAAAGAAAACTTCGTCATATTCTTGACACTATCTGCGCTCTTTTTTTTTTTGCCAAAGTTCTTGCCCCATTTTGGGGTGAAGTCATTCTTTATGTTGTTCATGCCATTAATCACATTCCAAGCACTGTCATTCATAATCAGACTCCGTATGAGCACCTTTTTAGGTCATCCCCTGACTATCAGTACCTTCACTCATTCAGATCTACATGTTTCGTTCTTCTTCAGCCTCTTGAGCACAAAAAACTTGAGCCTCAATCTAGACTTTATTATTTTCTTGGTTATGGTGAAACTCAAAAGGGTATCGATGTTATGATCCTATCTCGCATCGTCTTCATGTTTCTCGTAATGTTGTTTTTTGGGAACATCACTTATTTGTTGAACTCTCTCACTTTCGTTCTTCCTTAACTAATAGCAAGACTCACTCTGATGGGTCCATCGAGCGCTACAAGGCTCATCTTATTGCAAAAGGGTTTACACAAGAGTATGTGATTGATTATGAAGAGACTTTTGCTTCGGTTGCCCGTATCTCCTCTGTTCATGCTCTCTTAGATGTTTTCGTTGCTAGTAAATGGGACCGTTTTTAGATGGATGTTAAAAATGTCTTCCTTAATGGGGATCTGCATGAAAAATTCTATATGCAACCTTCTCCTGGTCTTTCTGTTGAAACAAACAAGGTTTGTCGCCTTCGAAATGCACTTTATGGCTTTAAAGAAGCTCCAAGAGCATGGTTTGCCAAGTTTTGCTCCACCATCCTTCGCTTGGGTTACACTGCCAGTCCTTATGATTCTACCTTATTTCTTCATTGCAATAATAAATGCACCATTTTTCTGCTCCTATATGTGGATGATATGATCATATCTCGTGATGACCTTAGTGGCATTCAAAAACTCAAGGATTTTCTTAGTTAGTAGTTTGAGATGAAAGACCTTGGACATCTCAGCTATTTCTTGAATCTTGAGATCAATCTCTCCACATATGGTCTTTATATTACTCAAGCCAAGTATGAATTCGACCTTTTATCTTAAGCTGCACTTACTGACAGCAAGATTGTTGCCACTTCAGTTGAACTTAATGCGCATATGACACCCTCGGGGGGAAACCATTGTCTAATCCCTCTCTTTACAGATGATTGGTTGGAAGCCTAGTCTATCTTATAGTTACTCGTCCAGACATTTCTTATGTTGTTCATTAGATGAGCCAGTATCTATCTGCTCCATGATCAACTCACTGTGATGTTGTTCTGTGCATTCTATGATACTTTAAGGGCACTCTCTTCCATGGCCTTTTCTATTCAGCTCAATCTTCTCTTGTACTTCAAGTGTTCTCTGATGCTGATTGGGCAGGAGATCCCACTGATCACAGGTTGACTACATGTTTTTTCTTTCTCCTTGGTTCTTCCTTGATTTCTTGGCGAAGTAAGAAACAAACTTTTGTGGCCCGCTCCAATACTGAAGCAGAATATCATGCTCTTGTTGATACCACATCTGAGCTCCTTTGGCTACAATGGTTTCTTAAGGATTTGGGTGTGTCCACATCCTCTGCTACTCCCATTTATTGTGACAATCAGAATTTCATTCATATTGCTCACTATGATGTCTTCCATGAATGAACTAAACACATCGAGATTGATTGTCACTTTATTTGTTCTCATCATATCTATGGTGCTCTCAAGATTTTCCTCATCTCCTCCCATGATCAACTTGCAGATATCTTCACTAAGGTACTTCCTAAGGGACGTACTCATAATTTGGTTGACAACTTCAAGCTGGTCTCACATTCACCTTGAGTTTGAGGAGGGCTGTTAATGTATATCTATTAACATATTAATATATATCTTCTAATGTATATCTAATTTACTTTATACATATCTAGTTTACTTGTAACTTTTATATAAAAACACCATGTATATTTCTTAAGATATAGAATACAATACAAGTATTTCAAACACTCAATATAGTACTTTACATAATCTTCAAACAATCATTCTCAAAGAAAACCAGCTAAGACATTTAGGGAACTGATAGATGGGCTGGTGATCATCGTGTGTTTGTACTTATTACTAAAAGAATTCACAAACCAATTATTGAGTTTCAGAGAGAAAAAAATATTAATCACACTCACCAGGTTGGTTCAATGATATATTTTGGAGTCGAGTCTTATGCTTTTCCTTTGTTTTTTTTTGGGCTGAATTTATGCTTTTCCATTGTTTGTAGCTGCATATTAGTGTTTTTTAACCCACGTCCTTCAAACCATTTGTGGCTCAAATTTTATGAACCACTTGGATGATTGAGACACCATAAATTGTAGGATTTCTTATCGATTGTGTCGGTTGTGCAATGAGATCTTTGCTCACTACTTCACCAATCTCTTCATTGTTGCGATGCCTTATCTTAAACCCTCAGTGTCTCTGTATTATAACACTACTTTTTCTTGAGCTTAAATCAGAATCACTAGTTTCTGGAAATTATAATTTGGACGAGAAATTCTATTCGAAGAAACCCACTTTTGACCTCAACTTCCAATTGAAGCCATGTCCTAAAGGGTCAAAAGATGGAAAATTGACTCCACCAATGAGTCAAATCCCATATTTTTCAGAGTCCATGTGATTAATACTCTCCTAAGCCACAGGAGTAATTAACATTGGCTCTGACATATTTCGAAAGGTTGAGAATATGCGAGGCTTTGTCTAAATTGTTGACTCCTTGTGCGTGTTGCTCCACATTTTGGTGGATTTTTCTGAGACTCAAGGTCAAGCTTAGCATTTGTTTAACAAGTGCATTTTTACGGATTTTGGTCATTCTTATGATTTTGTAGATCAGTTAGTAGAGTCTTGCAAAAGGTACAGTTTCGAATTGAATTCATGGGTTCTTAGTTATTTGCTGAATAGTTATGGTATAGTTAACAAGATAAGTGATGCAGTTTATTGAGCACGGGATATATCCTTGTATTTAATGCATGAATACTCTTTTAAGAACACTAGTTAAGAGAAATATGATTATGGTGTTGAGAATCTCTCTCTCTAATTGAGTCAGAATAAAATCCCTAAAATTTTTAGGGATGTTAATTTAGTTGTTGAATTTTTCTTTGTATTGTTACCACAAGCACTTATACGTGCAAGTAGTGGGTTGTTGATTTCTATTGTTTTCAGTTCTATAAATTGCCTATTTAAAGGCTATTGTTGATTCAATAATATGCAGATTTCCTTCATCATAATTTATCACTACACGTGGTATCAAAGTCACAACAAAGAAGTCTGAATTAGAGTTTTTTTATACTGCACAATTCAATCGTAGGGTTCACAAAGTGAGGGAAAAGCTTTATAGAACGGTTCGCGAAGTGAGGGAAAAGCTTCCAGAAAACGAGGAACAATGTGTTCATTCTCTGAAAATGGCGCACGAAGGACATAACCTGTTGAGTATTCCCAAATTTGATGGTGATTACAATAACTGGAGTATATTGATTGAGAATCTACTCCGATCCAAGGAATGGTGGCACCTTATTGAAAGCGGTTACACAGAACCCGCCAAAGGGGAGGTGTTGACAACTGCGCAAAAGAAAGCCCTAGCCAATCTGAAATTGAAAGATTTAAAGGTTAAAAATTACCTCTTCTAAGTAATCGACAAATCAATTCTAAAGATTGTTCTTCAAATGGATACTGCCAAAAAATTGTGGGATTCGATGAAGAGAATGTTTGAGGGTAATGAAAGAATTCAGCGTGCTCAACTACAAGCTCTTCGAAAGTAATTTGAGGTACTGGAAATGAAGATAGGTGAGTCAGTCACTGATTATCTCTCCAGAGTCATGTTAGTTGCAAATGGCATGAGAAACCTTGGAAAAGATATGTAAGATGTCAAGATCGTGGAGAAGATCTTGCGCACACTCACTAAAAAATTCAACTACATAGTATGTTCCATAGAAGAATCGAAAGACATCAATTGTCTTTCTATGGATGAGCTTCAGAGTTCTCTACTGGTACATGAACAAAAATTTCGAAAGCATTTTAGAGGTGACGAACAAGCTTTAAAAGCTACAATTGAAACTGGAAACAGTAGAAGAGATAGAGGACATGGTAGGAGTAATTATAGAGGAAGACATAATTATCACCATGCCATAATTGAATTCTTCAAATGCCATAAGCTCAGTCATTATCAATATGAATGTCCATAAATGAGCAGAGAAGTAAACTTTGCACAATTTGATGAAGAAGAAGACTTACTGCTCATGTCCTGTGTTGAAATGGCAACTACATATAACGAAGAAACTTGGTTTCTAGATTCTGGTTGCTCCAACCATATAACTGGAGACAAATCAGCATTCAAAGAACTGGATGAAACATTTTGACAGATGGTGAAACTCGGCAATAACATGAGAATGAATGTGCTTGGAAAGGGCAGTATAAGGTTAAATGTAAATGGAGTACATCATTTAATACAAGATGTGTTTTATGTGCCTGAACTCAAGAATAATCTCTTGAGTATAGGTCAACTACAAGAAAAGGGTTTGGCTGTTCTAATTCAATCAGGAATGTGCAGAATATACCATCCACTTAAGGGACTGATCATTTAAATAGAAATGACAACAAACAGAATGTTTGTTCTGCTTGCTCGAGCTCAAGAAAAGAAGGAAACTTGTTTCCAGGTCACTGCATCCAATCTAGCACATCTTTGGCATTGTAGATATGCTCATCTCAGTCAACAAGGTCTCAGAATACTTCAATCGAAGGGAATGGTTTGAGACCTACCTCAATTAGCAACAACAACAGTTGTATATGAGAACTGTATGAAAGACAAGCATCAGCATAATCCAATTCCCAAGAAAAGTCAGTGGAGGGCTTCTCAAAAATTGCAGCTGATACACGTAGACATATGTGGCCCAATTACTCCAGCATCAAACAGCCAAAAGAGGTACATCCTATGTTTTATAGATGATTATTCAAGAAAAGTATGGGTATATTTCCTGTTAGAAAAATCAGAAGCATTATATTACTTCAAGTGCTTTAAAATGTTAGTTGAGAAGGAGAGTAGCCTACCTGTTATGTGTCTCTACACAGATAGAGGATGGGAGTTTAATTCTATATGAATTTGACAAAATCTATAGAATGACTGGAATAAAAAGACAATTGACCATGACTTATACCCCACAACAAAATGGGGTAGCCGAGCGCAAGAATAGAACTGTGATGAATGTGGTGAGATCAATATTATCTAAAAAAAGGGTTCCTAAAACCTTTTGGCCTGAGGCTATGAAATGGATGATACATGTGTTAAATAGATCTCCTACATTAGCTGTCAAAGAAATGACACCAGAAGAAGCATGGAGTGGTGAGAAACCTTCTGTCAAACACTTCAAAGTGCTTGGGTGTGTAGGTCATGTTCATGTTCTAGATGCAAGGAGAACAAAGCTTGAAAATAAGAGTGTAAGCTGTGTATTACTTGGATTCAGTGGAGAGTCCAAGGGTTGCAAAATGTATGATCCGAATGCACAAAAAATCATAATAAGTAGGGATGTTGTGTTCGAAGAGAATTTTTTATGGAATTGGGATACAAATCACCAAGAAGAAGTGATTATGAACTTAGATTTAGAAAATAAAGAAACTGGTACTACTGGTACTAATGAGGAAGAAGAAGAAAGTAAAGAAACAAAGGATGCTGAAGAAGAAGTTGACATTGACACAGATCAAGAAGAAGATGACACTAGCACAGTTCATACTATCAATAGAGAAGCAAAAGCAGGCAGAGTTAGAGCTCCACCAGCATGGATGGAGCATTATGTTTCAGGTGAAGGTCTTTCTGAAGATGAAGAAGATGTGAATATGGCATGTGTGGAATCCAACGACCCTACTACTTTTGAAGAGGCAGTAAAGAATGCCAAATAGAGGCAAGCAATGGAGGCCGAGATTACTGCAATTGAAAAAAATAAAACTTGGGAACTAATTGAATTACCAATAGATGCAAAAATAATCGGTGTCAAATGGATTTACAAGACGAAGTTGAATGAGTCTGGTGAAGTTGAAAAATTCAAGGCACGACTAGTGGAAAAGGGATATTCATAGGAGCATGGGATAGCCTATATAGAAGTATTTGCACCAGTGGCGAGAATGGACACAATAAGAATGATACTAGCTCTTGCTGCTCAACGAGGTTGGACAATATTCCAACTAGATGTTAAATCTGCATTTTTGCACGGGATCTTGAATGAAGATGTGTATGTCGATCAACCAAAGAGTTTAAAAAAAAGGGATGTGAGCATATGGCCTATAAACTTCACAAAGCCCTGTACGGTTTAAAACAGGCACCACGAGCTTGGTTTAGCCATATTGAGTCATATTTTGTGAAAGAAGGGTTCAAGAAAAGCCAAAATGAACATACATTTTTCTTCAAAAGGAATGATGGAGGAAAAACACTCAACATCAGTATAAATTTTGATGGGAAACTTCAAAAGGTCAATGCAAAAGGAGTTTGATATGACAGATTTGGGGAAGATGAGGTTTTTCTTAGGAATAGAAGTGTTGCAAAGCCCTATCGGGATTTTTATAGGTCAAAGGAAGTATGCCATGGAAATTTTGAAACAGTTTGACATGGAAGATAGTAACTCAGTTTGCAATCCTATTGTACCAGGCCACAAGTTAAATAAAGATGAAGAAGGAGTCAAGGTAAACGAAACACAATTCAAACAAATAGTTGGTAGTTTGATGTATATTACAGCTACTCACCCTGATTTAATGTATGTGGTGAGGTTAATTGCTCATTTCATGTCAAGTCCAACTGAATTACACTATCAAGCTGCAAAGAGGGTTCTTAGGTATTGGAAGGGAACCATCAACTATGGAATTTTGTATAAGAAGGGAGGAGTTGAGAAACTTGTAGGCTTCACAGACAGTGATTATGCTGGAGAATTAGAAGGAAGAAGAAGCACTTCTGGATATGTTTTTCAGATGAATAATGCTGATGTTGCTTGGTACTCAAAGAAACAACCAATTGTAACCCTATCCACTACTGAAGCTGAATTTATTGCAACAACTAGTTGTGCTTGTCAAGCAATTTGGATGATAAGAATTTTAAAAGAAATAGGGTATGCACAAGAAGGAGGAAAAACTATCATATGTGATAATAGCTCATCCATAAAACTTGCCAAGAATCCATGATGCATAGCTATAGTAAACATATTGATGTGCGGTTTCATTTCTTATGGGATCTGACCAATGAAGGTACTGTTAAAATGACGTTATGTGGTACACATGATCAAGTTGCAGATGTGTTAACCACGCCTTTGAAAGTTGAAGCTTTTCAATGTCTTCGTGAACAACTTGGTGTCTGTGAAATATCTATGTTACACTAAACTGCTAAATAACATTTAGTTTAAGGGAGGGTTTGTTGAGACTTTTTCTCTCTAATTGAGTCAGAATAAAATCCCTAATTTTTTGGGATGTTAAGTTAGTTGTTGATTTTTTTTTTGTATTGTTACCACAAGCACTTATACGTGAAAGTAGTGGGCTGTTATTTCTATTGTTTTTATTTATGTAAATTGCCTATTTAAAGGCTATTGTTGATTCAATAATGTGCAGATTTCCTTCATCATAATTTATCACTACATATGGAGGCTCGAGAGTTGCATGAAAAATGGTTTTAAAAGGAATTTTTGGAGATTGTGTCACTGTGCATGTAATGATGGGTACTTATATAAAGGATAAGAGGGTAGAGGAGGCAAAAAGTTATCAGAGAGGCAAAAGCTAGAGGTGTAGAAGTTGGTGTTGTAGTATATACTATTGTCGTTCAAGCTGCTTGTAAGAAACCCAATTCTAATTTAGCTGTTGGGTTGCTAAAGGAGATGACAGAAAAAGGGTTGGCTTCCTTTGCAGGCTACCTCTACTATGGTCATTTTCATTTTTGTGAAGTAGGGAAACATAGCCCTAACCTTTAGTATTAAGGATGAAATGGTGAGTTGTGGGATACAGTTAAATTTATTAGTTGCAACAAGTTTGATGAAGGGTTATTATGTTCAATGTAATTTGAATTATGCTTTGGATTTATTTAACAAGATTAAAGAGGATAGACTTACTCCAAACAAGATTACTTATGCAGTGACGATAAAAAGGTGCTATGATAGTGGGAACATGGGAAAGCCAAAGGAGTTCTACATCGAAATGAAACTCACTGGCATACGTCCTAGTGTCTATATTGTGAGCTTTTTGTTACGTGGATTTTTGAAGTTTTGATTATTGGAAAATGCTTTTAAACTATTAGATGAGGTAGTTAAGAATTGTGTTGCCAGTATTTTTACTTATAATGATCTTTTTTCCTGGCTATGTAAACAAGGAAAAATGAGCAAAAAACTCATAATTTGTGGAAAAATATGATTAATATGGGTGTGGAGCCGAACATTGTATCTTATAAAAACATGATATTGGACCACTGTAATGGGAGGAATATGGAAGTAACATATACTCTGTTTCTAAAGATGTATCTAAAAATATTAAAACCAAATGTAATTACATGCTTTATTTTGATGGATGGATGTTTCAAAAATAGTGATCCAGACTCTGCCATTGACATCATTAGCCAAATGGAAGAGTGGAATATAACCCTAACGGATGTCACATATAATGCAGTTGTTAATGGCTTGTGCAAGGTTGGCCATTCATCAGGGGCATGGGATTTAATGAAGAAATTTGTTGACAGAGTTTATGCTCTCATATGTACGACTTATAGTAGCATTATAGATGGATTTATGAAGAAAGGTGATGACAATATGGCTTTGCCTAATTGTAAATAAATGTGTAAAGAGTGGATTTCTCCTTATGTTGTTACTTGTGTTGTATTGATTTATGGATATTTCCAAAACAATAAAATTGACCCTACTCTTAAATTATGGAATGGGATGAAAACCAATGGCATTGAATTAGATTTTGATGCGTATGAGACTCTCATAGATGGATTTTACAAAGGGAGAGACATGAAAAGTGCCTCTAAACTATTCTCTAAACTTCATGAAGTTGGTGTATTTCCAAACGCAACAATTTACAACAGTATGATTTGTGACTTCAAGAACTTAAACAACATCGATGAAGCTCTTAACCTGTGTACTAAAATGATAGATGAAGGTATACATTGTGATTTGAAAGCATACATTATTTTAATTGATGGATTGCTTAAAGAACGTAATGTCACGACCTTAAATTTCAAATAGTGATCGTGCGGCACTTAGCACGATCTGTTGTACTAAGACTGTCTTTCAATTCAAACGAAAAACCCCAAAGAGACTAGAAAGAGACTTAGAGATTTAACGGATTCAAGAGCAAAGCAAGAACTAAAGAGAGAGTTTGTAAAGAATGTCTTGTATTGCTCTTAGAGAGGTTATCTTACAATTTCCCAAGGATCCCAAGGATGATTACAAATGAAGACCAATAGGTCTATTTATAGTGTGACACCAAGCTTAAGATTATGCCATAAGTTTCTAGATTCTTCTATGTCTATAATGTACAAGAATATAGTTCTAGTTTTATCTACAATGTGCCACAAGGTTCTAGGACCTTCTAGTTAAGTCTAGCCAACTCTAGAGTATTCTAGGATTGTCTAGTTCCTTCATGCAAGTTCTAGGATGTTTCAGAAGCTTCTAGAGACTTCTACATCCTTCATGAACCATCCAGCATGTTCTAGAATATTCCAGCACCTTCCAACACCTTCTAACGTACTTTGGAACATTCTTGAGTCTTCAAGGCTTGAGTTGAGTCCATCCAACTGTAGCTCTCTCTAGACATCTCTAGGCCATTCTAGAACTTTCCCATGTAGTACTTGTAGAAAAGTCTAGATCCTTTAGGCAACCACCATTTCTTTGTATTTTAAGGTACAATTTGAGCGGGACGTAACAGTAAGCTACCCTTTGCATCATATCTTTATTTCAAGATGTTTTCCAGTGGCGTTATGCTTGATATCAGGATATATACAGTATTGATTAATAGCCTTTGTAATAAAGGATAGTTAGAAAATGCTCTCAAAGTATTGGAAGAGATGAATAGGAAGAATATTGCTCCTAATGTTCTTATTTATGACACCTTAATTGTAGGGCAATTCGAGGAAGGAAAATTTTAAGAGGCAATTGGATTGCATGATGAAATGTTTGATTGGATATTGTACTTAATGATGCTACTTATGATATTCTTGTAAATGGAAATTTCAAAGGAAAAAATTATCTTGCCATAACTAATCATGAATTGGTTATGCTTCCAAGAGCTTTTAAGGTCTCTACTCTAGCTAGAAGTCATATGGATTTTTGTTTACATCCAACTTGGTTCAGTGCATACTTTTTGTACCAAAAATGACACAGGTGATTTGAAGGCATTTGTAATTGTAACGCTACTATCAAATTTTCAAATTTGTATGAAAGCATATATTGTGGATTTTTAAGCTTATTTGCACTTAAATATAATAAATAGATTTAAATATGCATAATTTTATCATTATTTATGCAAATCTATGTGTTTAGAATTTTCTGATATTTTCTATTATTTTAAAGTATTTTTAGCTTCAATTTAATAAATTAATAATACTTGAAAAATCATGCTTGAAAGCATTCATTTGCACCTTAAAAGAATAAAAGAACAACACAAGTAAGGCTTATATGTGATCCAATTAGCTTGTAAGGGATGAAAACAAGAAAGTGAAGTGAAATATCACAGGTCGTGGCATGAAATACATTGGGCCGCGACACATTACTGTTTAACATCAAAATCATGTAGTTTGTACTGTGTTGCAGTGTGGAAACATTAGGTTGTGGTGTGACCTATTCGGGTTAAATACGTGATGAACTAAAACGTAACTTGGGGTGCGATATAGATAAAAGTGGGATTTTGCACACGATTCTTTTTATGTCCCTAAGTCCTTTCTGGTCTACCTCAATTATAAATAAAACGTCTTCTCTTGAAGAGTAGAGTGTGCAACATAGGTTTTATTTTTCTTTACTTTTTTAGCTACAAATTTTATTTTCTTAATTTTGATTCAATAAATAGTATAGGTAGATCATTTGGATGTTTTTCAAATTATAGATAGTTACAAAAATTATTTGTATGTTGAATGATACATTGAGGTATTTATTTTAATTGTATTCGATTATTTATAGTTTCAATGTTATGTATTTTTTAATGTTATTTTTAATTTATTGATTATTTATTAAATCTGAGCATGTGTGGTTGATTATTACTATAAGATATTAGTTTTGTTACCATGTTTGTGAAAATTAATTTAAGGGAATATGTTTATAAAATAAATTGAGACTCAAGATTTCTACAAAGTTTATTATTAATTAATATATTGATGATATATTTTCTAAAATCTAAAAGTTGGGTTTTAGGATATAATTTTGATACATAAAATAAGAGTTTAAATTCATAGTCCCATCAAAAATATTGATTTAAATGATTTGTTATTTCCTTATAAATAAAGCATAATTTATTCTAATAAGTTATTGATATCTGTCAAAAAACTAATTGATTTGATTAACAAAGAAACTCATCCCTACTAAAAAATTTTCATACAAAAATAAAAAAAAATTGATAATCTAAATTTATATCTTTAATAATTTAATTAATTAAGCAAGCATAGTGAATCAGCTAATAATTCTCATAAAGTTTTCATTAAATGTTGAATGTTATTTATCTAGTTTGAATCGATCATATTTATATCTTTTTATTATTAGTTAGAACTTTCAAAACTCAAATGTTGTGATAGAAAGTTTATGCTTATTTTTTTAAAAAGAAATTAAATTATTTAAAATAATGTAGTTTCTCTTTAGACCGACATGGTGTATACTTATCATTTATTATAAGTGATTTATGCATTTGCGAGTTTTTTATAAATATACACATTTTAACTATCAAATTTTTGGGGTCTTTGTTAGGAGGAATAGTGTTTTAAATTTTTATGATCAAAATTCTTAAAAAAAAATTGGAAATATTTATGAGTTGTTTAATTTAAAAAAATCAAAATTCAAAAATTCAAAAAATTGAAAATTAAAAATCTAAAATAATTAAAAATTCAAAAAAAATATTTTAATTTATTTTTACTTAACTTTAATTATTAGTTTATTTATAAACTTAATTTTTCTTTATTATTTTAATTTAGTTTAATTTTCTTTATTAATTTGATTTTAATAGTTTAATTACTAACTAACCTAATTTATTTTCCTTTTAATATTTTTATGTAATAATTTTAATTTTAATTTTAACTTTATTTTATTTTAATTTTATTAATTTATTTTAATTTTCTTTTATTATTTTTTATTTTGCTTTATTTTTTATTTATTTTTATTTAGTATTTTTGTGTACTAACTTTTATTTATTGTATAATTTATTTTCTTTTCTTTTATTTACTTATTGTAGTTGTTCATTGGCGGAAAAATTTATTAATGTGTTTATAGATGATTTTTATGTATTTTAATCACCATTTGACGATTGCTTACATAAATTGATTTTAGTTTTAGAATGTCGCATTGAATATAACCCGACACTTAATTGGGTACAAAGTCATTTTATGGTCCAATAGGGGATTGTGCTAGGACATGTAATTTCTAACAAAGAAATTGAGGTTGATAAGGTAAAAATTTAGTTAATTGCTAAACTATCACCGCTACATATGTTAAGGAGATTAAGAGCTTCTTATGACATGCGGGTTTCTATAGGAAATTTATTAAATATTTTTCTAAAATAAATTCTCATTTTGGTAACTTCTTGTCAAAATATGTCTATTTTGATTTTAATGATGATTGTCTTATTACCTTTAATACTTTGAAAGATAAATTAACGTTTGCCCTTATTATTATGGTACCTAATGGTCTCTCCTGTTTGAAATAATGTGTGATTTCTGATTATGCTATAGGAGTTGTGTTTGTTAGAGAATGGATAATCGTTTACATGTCATATATTATACTAGCAAAACACTCAAATGACACTAAAATTAATTATTCTACTACTGAAAAATAATTTTTAATTATTGTATTTTCTTTAAATAAATTTAGGTATTAATTAGTAGGTTTTAAAGTAATTGTGCATTCTGATCATGCTATTTTAGGATACTTATTAAGTAAGTTAGATGCTAAGCCAAGACTAATTAGGTGGGTTTTATTCTTGCAAGAATTTGACATAAAGATTAAAGATAAAAAGGTAATGAAAATATAATAGTTGATAATCTATCTAGGTTAATTTTTGAATTCAATTCCGTTAGAAGTGAGAGTAAAAAAGATATTATTGAAACCTTTCCTGATGAATAATTATTTTTAGTAGGTCCAAAACCATAGTATATTGATATAGTAAATTATCTTGCTATTGGTGTTTTAAAACCTAATATTTAGAAAAAGAAAATATCTTTACATTCTTGCATGCAATACTTTTTGTATGACCCTCATCTATTCAGGATTGATCACGATCAAGTCATTCGGAAGTGCGAGCTTAAGGAGGAACATAAGAGCATTATGACCTTTTTCATGAACTTCATTATGATGGTAAGAAAAAGACTCCTAAGGTATTATAGTCTAGATTTTACAAGCCAATTCCATTTAAGGATTCTCATATGTTTTACATACATTGTGATAGATGTCAAATGACAGGTAATATAAGAAAAATGTGATGAAATTTCTTTGACATCTAAGTTAATTTTTGGAATGTTTGTTGTATAGCATATTGACTTTATGAGTCCTTTTCCCCATCTTTTGATAATGTATATATTATAGTAATTGTTGATTATGTGTCCAAATGGGTAGAAGTTATATCCATTAAAATGAATGATATTAATGCGTTATTGTGAAATTCTTGAAGGATTCGATATTTAGTAGGTTTGGGATGCCTAGAGCAATAATTAGTGATGAATGAAGTCATTTTTGTAATAAACTTTTTGATGGTTTACTGAAGGAGTATAACATTGTCCATAAAGTGGCCACTCCATATCATCCACAAACCTCCAATCAAGTGGAAGTGAGAAATTTTCAAATCAAAGGGGTTTCGGAATGCACTGTGCGCTCTTTAAGGAAGGATTAGGCAATCAAGTTGAATGATGCTTTATGGGCATACTTCACAACTTTCAAAATACCCATTGGGATGAGCCTTTATCGGTTAATCTATAAAAAAGCATGCTACTTATCCGTTGAACTCAAGCATAAGGCTTATTGGATAATTAAAGTACTAAATGTGAATTTAGATAAAGCAGGAGAGAAGTTGTTACTTCAACTTAGTGAGCTTGAAGAGATTAAGAATGAAACCTATAAAAATGCAAAGATATATAAAGTGCATACTAAATGCTATCACGATAAAATGCTAGCTCGTAAGTCTTTTTCTTCTAGGATGAAATTTATTTTATTTAACTCTCTTATGATATTATTTTCAAAAAAATTGCAATCAAGGTGGGGTGGACTATTTACAATTGCCTAATTATTTCCAAATGGAGTGACAGAGTTATTGAATCCTAAAACACAAGGAATGTTCAAGGTAAATGAACATCATGTGAAGCCTTATTTAGAAAGAGGACACAACACAAAAGACATTGACTACATACGGGTATGTAATCCTTAGCACCATAATGATGGCCACATCTTGCAAAGATGTTAAACTAGTGCTTGATGGGAGACAACCCATCGTTTTAGCTTAATTATTGTTTTTATTTTATTTTATGTTGTGTTATTTTTCATTTTTATATAATTTTTTTTATTTTAATTATTTTATTTCATATTTATATGAATCATGCTGATTTTATTTAAAATTGTTAAATTTATAACTATTTGTTAAGATGCAATATATGAGAAGTACACATCGTTTTGCCCACATGCTTGAATTGTTTGAGATGATGGATGCACTTGACTTAACACATCATTAATTGATCACATTGAACTAAAGTAAATATGTAAATTTTATTTTCTTTATCTTTATTTTATATTTGATATATTGAGGATAATGTAGATTTTAGGTTAAGAGTGGAGAAAAAGTTACATAAATTTTAGCATTTATTATTATTTTTTATTAAACATGTATTTTCATTTTATATTCATTTTTAGTTGTTTAGGGATAATTAGGTTCAATTTTAAATTTTTTGCAAAATTATTATGTTTTTTGTTGATTTATAGTGAATGATTTATTCTTTTATATTGTTTGATTAATATCTTAAATATGTCATCAAATATGTGATGATTATTTTTTTGTCATATATTTTGTTTCATGATTAATATTTAAATTGAGATAAACCCGAAATTGGTGTTTAGGAATCAAATTGTGAAGATTATTTTGTGAGAATATTTTGAACCTATAAACATCTTATTCTGTGTGATAATATTTTTCTACTATATTAAGTACTCTTCTTATTAATTTAAATTGTTAGATAATATTTATAGATTTTGCATTAATTGTTAGAATTTTTAACATCTGGTGAAATGTCTTGTACTTATTTTATTACTTAAACTGAATGATTTAAATAGAAATTGAAAGTATAAGCACATTTCATTCATACATGACTTTCAAAAAAGAGATATATATGGGTCTCCCTAATGCCAACTATAAAGAGCAAAAAATTAACCATTCACCAAATTCACAAACACACACATATATAAGAGTATATAAATAGATAATATAACTAAATATTATGACCCAAAATTTCTTTAAAGTTATGAGATTAGTTATTACAAAATAAAATAGAAAGTAAATCTCCCTAAATTCATTACATTTTCATTCATCTCTAAGGCATATACTTGATGTTTTTTACTTAATGATTTTAATTGATGCATGAGAATAATAATGCAAGTTTTTCATAAATCCTATCATTTGAATCATTTCATGAGATCAAAAAGTTATGCACTTTTTGAGCCTTTCTCATTTAATCATATGGGAACATATTAGCTCCTTTATCTACATAAATTTTATTTGCATATAAATTTGTTGAGTGCTTGAACTTATATGATCAGTGTAATATTGAGAGTGTGACTTGTGAGTATTAGAGTCAAAGAGAATTTGGATTTCTAACACTGAGATGGATTGAATCAAAGTTGACACATTTTTGTTATGGAACATGAGTATGTGATTTGCAGCTAATTTTTACAATAAACTGTGTGAACCTTTGGGATATTAATTTAACATAGGATTAAGATTTAATTATGAACTAAAAAGAGGCTAAAGCATAAGAGATTTTGTTTTGTTATTTATTAGTTATTTTTTTCATTTTTGTAATTTAGGGATGTTTTTGGGCATCATCATTAAAAGCTCTCACAAGATTTAAACTTTCTCACTAGATCAACCTAAGGGTTTAAAGGCTTATTGTATACGCTAAATGAAATTGTGTCAACTACGAAAATGATTTGGGTTAGTTTAATTTAGTTTAGTTTATTTATTTTTGCTTTAGTTTTTTATTGTTTTTTCTTGCTAGAGGTTAGTAAGAAGTTGGTTGGGGATTGTGATGAGTGCTTGAAAAGCACTAATATTTTATGGTTTATTTGTACTTAATGTAATAAATAGATTTTAATATGCATGATTTTATTATTATTTATGCTAATCTATATGTTTGAAATCAAGGGTATTTTTTTCCATGTATTTATAGCTTCAATTTAACAAATTGATAACATTTGAAGAATCATGCCTGAAAGCACTTATTTTCACCTAAGAAGAATAAAAAATAATAATACATGTAAGGCTTAGATGTGATCTAGCTAGTTTGTTAAGGATAAAAACAAGAAAGTGACATGAAGCATTGCGGGTCACAACATGAAATACATTGGACCATGGCACATTTCTCACTATTTAACATCAAAATCATGCAGTTTGTGATGTGCCACAATGTGGAAACATTGGGCCACGATGCAACCTATTTGAGGTAAATACGAGGCAAGCTAAAGCGTAACTCGAGCAATGATGTGGATAAAAGTGAGCTATAGCGCGAGATCGTTTTTCTATCCTAAAGTTCTTTTTCGCCAGCCTCAATTATAAATAAACATTTTCTCTTTAGGTTGTCATGTAGTGAGGGAAAGGTTTTACTACTGATGAGTGCTCAAAAAGCACTAAAATAACCATGATTTTATGCATATTAATTAATTAAAAATATATATATTTATATGTTTTATCATATATTTATATAAATTTGTCTTTTTCGGAATCACGGGTATTTTTATTGTTTTTCAGGTATTTTGGCTTAAAAATGCAACTTAAAGACTCAAAGAAGAATACTGGAAGCAATACATCACAAATATATTAATAAATAAATGCGGAAAGGTCGACAAATATGGAAAAATTGGACAAAATGGGTCAAAAAGGTCAAAAATGTCAAAAAGGAGAAAAACGTGCCGCCGCGCCGCCCAGCCGCCGCGCCCCAGCACCCAGCTCCGCCCAAACTGCGCGCGGTACTGTTCATGCGCGCAGCACTGCGCGCGCGGGTACTGTTCATGCGCGCAGCACTGCGCGCGGGTTACTGTTCATGCGTGCAGCACTGCGCGCGGGTTACTATTCATGCGCGCAGCAATGCGCGCGGGTTACTGTTCACGCGCGCGCCGACACTCATTTTTCACGTGCAGCCGCCCCATGACGTCATGCTGACGTCATCAATGATGTCAGCATTTCCATTACGCGTTTTTACATTTTTTTAACATTTTTTTACTCATTTTTTCTCTCCATCCTCACCTATAAATACCCCCCTTCCCTTCATTTCAAAAACACACCTAAAAACACCTCCAAATACATTCTTTTCTCTCTTTTCTTAGATTTTTAGGATTCTTTAGTTTTTCTTAGTTTTTCTTATGTTTTCTTAGTTTTTAGCTTTTCTTAGTTAATTTCTCTTAGTTTTAGAGTTCTTCCCTTTTTAGGGAAGAACTAGTTATGTTTTTGTAATATTTTAGCTTTTTGATTCAATAAATGAGAGTGCAAATTCCGCTTGGAGTTTTTCTAGCAACGGGAATAGCGTCGAAGTTCTGTAAGAATTTTATTTTCTTTACAGTTATTTTTATGCTTTATTCTTACATGTTATATTTAATTTGTCTGTGGTTAAATTTAACTATGCTGGCTGTTTAATAAACATGATGTAATAATGACGTTGTTATGCTTGCGAAATATTAAATAGGTAAAAATCTTTAAAATGAATTGATTTTGTTTTTATTCATGATTTTATATTAAGAATGTTAGAGAGAAATATATTATTTTTCATTACAAACTTAAACCTGAAAATTAGATTTTAAGGTTTAGTTATCCGGTCTGATTTAGAGTAGTGCTCTTTTATTTGATGGTACAATCGCCCGGTAGTTAGAGTGAAGCTCTATTTCAAAAGTTTTTATAAGAATTATTATCTGAAAATGTATTGACGACATGTTTTCAGTAGTGGTTTTAAAACTTGAAAGTTAGTACTCGGATAACTAAATTCTTAGGTTTAATTTGGACACCTTGAATAAAGTTTAAACTGTCTAACCCCCCAAAGGTGGCATTTAAATGGTTCATTTTCAATCTCTTAGAAAAAGGAATTAATTTAATTAGGCAAATTAGTTATCAAACCCACCCATAGGTGTTAATTGATTTGTTTAGTTAACAAAGAATATCTAACCCCACCAAAGGTGGTATTCATACAAAAAAGGGAGAATCAATAAATATCAATTCATATCTTTAATAACCTAGATAATATGAGCAAGCATAATTAACTTAGTTATTATATCCATAAATACTCCGCCATTATAAATGATAAAATTTGCATGAATGTTTATTGAATCTATGTTTATTTTTATGTAAGTAGATTAAAAACACAAAAACCCCAAAATATCGTGACAGGATGTTTAGGATTTAATTTCGTTTTTAGAAGTTTGAATAATAAATTAAAAACCACATACATTCCTTCCTTAGATCGACCTTGGGAGTATACTTATCATTTTCTTCGAAATGATTCGTGCACTTGCGAGAGTTTTATAAATATTAAAACCAAAGTATTTGCGGGAATCGGCGATGCCGGTTTTCGTTCATCAGCCACATAAAAATTCCAAAGAGAAAGTTTGTAAGGACTATAAGTGTTACTATTTTCGTGGATAGAATATTTGCATGTAATTGTTTTTAAGCTCGCTATCAAGTTTATCAAGCAAAGTTGAAGAAACGTCGTAATTTCAAATAGTCGTACTTCAAGTGTATCTTTTATAACTATGACATATAAGATTGTACTCATTCTTTCATTAACATATGTTCACAATAATTAAAAAAAAATTTATAAAGTATTTATTTAAACTCTTATTAATTTATGAAATAACAAATTAGTCATTTCTTAAATATGTTTCAAAAAATTTAGGATGTGCCTTAAAGATGACTTTTTTATAATATTAAGGCTTTTAATGAGATTTGAATAACTAATCCCAAACAGAATTAACTCTAATATTTATATTACTTTCATTTATATATTAGGGTTTAAGGGGGTCGGTGTTGAAATGAATAAAGCCAAAAGACAAAATAAAAAGTGAGAGTGGCGGTATTGATATAGTAAAGGAAGGAAATATTTATTGGTTTGTAAGTTGCGTAGAAAACCTTTTACTATAAGAGTTTAATGATTTTACAATTGCAATGTTGCCTTAATTAATGAATATTTAGTAATTGAAGCACAAGAGATTAAATAGGTTAATTAATATCAAGTTGATATCGTATCATAGGTATTTATTAGTAAATTTGTTTGATATTTTTATCTTTATATAACTTCTTTTTAATTATATTTTTTCATGTTTAGATTAAATAATTTATGTGTGATCATAATTATTTGATTTGATTATTAAATTTTAAATAATCTATTTTTATTGAAATTGTGCTTAATTGTTTTACTCTAGGATTTACTAGTTGATTTTATTTAAGTGACATTTGTTTTGAATCATATAATTAAGATTATTCATTATTAAATTCATTCTAGAACACACATGGAACCTTGTGTTTTTGTGATAACCCTTTTGTAGTTGATTCGTGAATGTATTTGATTGGCGGGAAGTTTATTGGAATGTTGGTCTGAATAGTGCTCACGCTAATATTAGAAACTACGAAAATAGAGCAAGGACTAGTAAGTAAGGTACATTGAGGCAGTATCTTAGGGAGGATGGCATAAGATCGAGTTTATACTTGAACATTTGGTTTTTATAGGGGAAAGTTAGGTGATCCTGTGGACCAATGGTTTTTCTCTTAGGTTATGATTATAACCTAGGTTGTTTGCACCTAAAAATATCGTGCGTTATTATTTCATTTTCATACCTTATTTTTACACGTGATTACATGTGTGACCACTTTTTTTAGGTTATTAAATTATAAACTGATAAAAATTAAAAATAATCTATTCACTCCCTCTAAGTTAATTAGGTACGTATTTTATAAACTTTCAACTTTGATACTTATTCTTCTATGATGAGAATAACATCCATAAGGATGATAATTGTTATCGTTGCTCTATGAAATCTTGAAATACATCAAATGGATGTAAAGACAACCTTTCTAAATAGAGAGTTAGATGAAGAAATTTACATGGAGCAACCTAAGGGTTTTTCCGACCCATGACAAGAAGGAAAGGTCTATAAATTGGTGAGATATTTATATGGCTTGAAATAAGTACCAAAACAGTGGCATGAAAGATTTGACAATGTCATGAGGACAAATATCTTTAAAATCAATGAATTTGACAAATGTGTATATGTTAAGGATGAAGAAGATGGTTATGTTATCTTGTGTCTTTATGTTTATGACATGCAAATTGTGGGTAGTAATAATCAAATGATTAAATATACTAAGACTATGTTGAATTCAAGGTTTGTTATAAAAGACATGGAGCCTGCTAATGTAATTTTGGGAATTAAGATATCAAGGATACCAAGCGGTCTCATTCTAAGTCAATGTCATTATGTTGACAAAATATTTGAGAAATTCAACAATGGTGACTCTAGAATTGTGAGAACACCAGTAGATGTAAATCTACACCTACCTAGGGATAAAAGTGAGTGTGAGGCTCAACTAGAATATTTTAGAGTGATAGGAAGTCTTATATATTTAATGAGTTGTACAAGATCGGACTCACTCTGTAAGTAAACTAAGTAGACATACCACTAATACATGATCTGATCACTGGAAAGGTATTACAAGATTACTGAGATACTTAAGATATAGACATAGCTATGGACTGCACTACACAAGGTATCCAGTTGTATTAGAAGGATACAATGATGCAAATTAGATTTCTGACATAAAAGACTCAAAGTTTATAAGTGGATAAGTATTCATACTAAATGGTGCAGATGTTTCTTGGAAGTTCTCTAAACAGACATGTATTGCTAAACCCATGATAGAATTTGAGTTCATCGTGTTGGATATATGTGGTAAAGAAGCCAAATGGCTATGCAATGTTTTAAAGGATATTCTTAAATGGGTGAAGCTGATGAACGAAAACCGGCATCGCCGATTCCCGCAAATACTTTGGTTTTAATATTTATAAAACTCTCGCAAGTGCACGAATCATTTCGAAGAAAATGATAAGTATACTCCCAAGGTCGATCTAAGGAAGGAATGTATGTGGTTTTTAATTTATTATTCAAACTTTTAAAAACGAAATTAAATCCTAAACATCCTGTCACGATAGTTTGGTTTTTGTGTTCCTAATCTAATAACATAAAATAAACATATATACAAATTAATTAAATATAGTCTAATAACATAAAAATAAACATAGATACAAATTCAATAAATAATTATCTAAAAATAAACATATATACGGATTCAATAAATATTCATGCAAATTTTTATCATTTATATTAGCGGAGTATTTATGGATATAATAACTAAATTAATTATGCTTGCTCATATTAACTAGGTTATTAAAGATATAAATTGATATTTTATTGATTCTCTCTTTTTTATATAAATACCACCTTTGGTGGGGTTAGATATTCTTTGTTAACTAAACAAATCAATTAACACCTATGGGTGGGGTTGATAACTAATATGCTTAATTAAATTAATTCCTTTTTCTAAGAGATTGAAAATGAACCATTTAAATGCCACCTTTGGTGGGGTTAGACAATTTAAACATTATTCAAGGTGTCCAAATTAAACTTAAGAATTTAATTATCCGAGTACTAACTTTCAAGTTTTAAAACCACTATTGAAAACATGTTGTCAATACATTTTCACGTAATAATTCTTATAAAAACTTTTGAAATAGAGTTTCACTCTAACTACCGGGCGATTGTACCAACAAATAAAAGAGCACTACTCTAAATTAGACCGGATAACTAAACCTTAAAATCTAATTTTCGGGTTTAAGTTTGTAATGAAAAATAATATATTTCTCTCTAACATTCTTAATATAAAATCTTGAATAAAAACAAAATCAATTCATTTTAAAGATTTTTACCTATTTAATATTTCGCAAGCATAACAACGTCGTTATTACATCATTTTTACTAAACAGCTAGCATAGTTAAATTTAACCACAGACAAGTTGAATATAACATGTAAGAATAAAGCATAAAAATAACTGTAAAGAAAATAAAATCCTTACAGAACTTCGACGCTATTCCCGTTGCTAGAAAACCTCCGAGCGGAATTTGCACTTCCATATATTGAATCAAAAATCTAAATTATTACAAAAACATTACAAGTTCCTCTCAAAAAGAGAAGAACACTAAACCTAAGAGAATTGAACTAAAAACTAAGAGAAAAACTAAGAAAAGCTTAGAAACTTAGAAAGAAACTAAGAGAAACTAAAAACTAAGAAATGAGAGAAAGAAAGAAGAGAGAAGTGAGTTTTGAAGGTGTGATTTGAAGTGAATGGAAGGGGGGTATTTATAGGTGAGGATGGAGAGAAAAAATGAGTAAAAAAATGTTAAAAAAATATTAAAAAATGTAAAAACGCGTATTGGACTTGCTGATGTCATCAATGACGTCAGCATGACGTCACAGGGGCGGCTGCACGTGAAAAATGGGGCGAAAACGCGTTGGGCGCGCGGATGGGCGGCTGCTGGGCGCTGCGCGCGCGCGCTGGGGCTGTCGCTGCGCGCAGCTCGGCGCGCGTGAACAGTGCCAGCGCGCTGCGCTGCGCGCAGCTTGGCATGCCAGCGCGCGCGGGCGCGCGCGGAATGGGCGCTGGGGCGCGCGCGGCTGGGCGCTGGGGCGCTGGGCTGCGCGCACGGCCGGGCTGCGACGCGCGATTTCCGTCTTTTTGACATTTTTGGCCTTTTCGACCCATTTCGTCCGATTTTTCCATGTTTGTTGACCTTTTCTCACTTATTTATTGATATATTTGTGATGTATTGCTTCAAATATTCCTCTTTGAGTCTTTACATTGCGTTTTTAAGCCAAAATACCTGAAAAACAATAAAAATACCCGTGATTCCGAAAAAGACAAATTTATATAAATATATGATAAAACATATAAATATATGTATTTTTAATCAATTAAGGTACATAAAATCATGGTTATTTTAGTGCTTTTTGAGCACTCATCAGAAGCCTATACCTAAAATATGTATCCATTGTGATAGCCAATATGCTATTGGTAGAGCACAAAACAATATGTATAATGCTAAGTCTCGACATGTACATTATAGACATAATACCATTAGACAACTACTCTCAATTGAGGTTATCTCTATTGACTATATGAAGTCAAAGGATAACATAGCATATTCCTTAACCAAAGGGTTAAATCAAGAGTTAGTTGATAAATCATCGAGGGAAATAGGACTAAAGCATATGAATGAATAAGGATTTGCAAAGGAAACCCAACCTATTTAACTGAAGATCCCAAGATCTAGGTTCAAAGGGACAACCTAATTGTAAAGACTTGGTGAGATCATTGTGAAGGTTTACCCTCAAGTCCATTCCTATGATATATCATATTCTTTAACGATACCCGTAAGATATAGGGTAAATTAAAGCTTTTAATTATTTTAATGAAGAGAATACCGAGTAGAGTATGCAGGTTACTCTTTGTGTTTTACTTTTATGGATAAGAGATCACCTATGTGAGAGAAAATTAGGGCCACTTTGAAAGAGAATTTGTAGGGTTTAATTCTTTAAAGACTCTTACAGAACCAGGCGGCCAAAATGAACATAGCAGCAAGAACTGATTGAGTCAGGAAAGACTCTTCTGTGAAGTATGTCATCGCTTACATAAACGAAGAAAAGTTCAATGATATCATATCTACTTCTCAATCAGTAAGGTAAATACACTTTCATAGAGAAAGCTTCAAAGGGTAACACCTACCTATCATATGCAGGTTTCCAACCATTAAACTCTATTTTTGTATCAAAATTTGATTTGAAATAAACCATCAATTTTCATTCATGTGAGGGATTCTTGAAGGTTTGAATGCAAAATTAATTTTTTGGACCATTTTCTGTGGTCCATTATAGCTTCTTACAAAACTATTTTATTTAATCTATCATTTTCATTTAATTTATTTCCTTTAATTCTCTTTATTTCCCTTGAGTTGTTTCATTTATTTTTTGAAAGTTTTCTTATATATTTGTCTTTAAAAGGACAAGAAAAAGGAGACGGACAAAGAAGTGAAATAGAAGTGACAGAGGAAAGAAATAAAAATAAAGAAACAAATAGAAATTTGAGAAATTAAAAGAGAAAAGAGAAAAGAAAAGACACGAAAAAGAAAAGAAAGCATTTTTTTGTATTTTCTATCTAGAGATAGATTCCTCTAATAGAGTTCAAATACTTGAAAGTTTGTGGAATAATAAATTGTGGTATAATTTTATTATTATTTAATCTTTGTATCCTAGGAGATAAGTTTCTGTAGTTCTCTAATATCCATAGTGAGCTAAAAAATTATCTTAAAAACATTATGTGATACACAAGCCTCAGTTTTTTTCTTTACTCTATTTAAATGTTATGTTATATAAACTTTGTATTTATAATTTATGTATATATTTATATTTATATATTTTAATTTTAATAATATAATTTTATTCTTAACTTGTTTGTCCATATATTATTTTCTACATTCTGAACCCAAAGAACGACATAGATTAACCATTCTAAGCTTTTCATGTTGGGCACAATGGGTAAAAATAAAATAAATTTAAAAGAGTAAAATAATGATACTGACAATTTAACGTGATTCACCCTTTAATTTAGGCTAAGTTCATGGGAGAAACTCCAAAAAATATTTCTTCTACTAATAAGATTAATGGGTACAAAGTAAGAGGTAATACAACAAATTGAGATAAACCTAAAATAGTGTCACACAAGTATTTCTCAAACTCACTATTTTGTCACTCCCCTTTTAGAAAAATATCTCAATATTTTTCTAAAATATCTCAATATTTTTCTAAAATATTCTTTCACACTTTTTTACACACATAACAATATTTTTCTTCAAAGGAAATTGTTTCTTTGGATTTTCATTTTGCTTATCTTCTTTTTGGTGTGTTTATGTATGTCTAAGTCAAAGACATTACATATTTACAAGCAAAATTTCCTATCAATATTAGATGTATTTGTCAAATGTGGTTGCATCTAACATTTATGGTTGCACCTAAAATTTGTGGTTGCACCTAAAAAAATTTATTTTCTTCCTCATCCATGTGGGAGGGACCTACAAATCTACCCCTCCCAACTACATAGAGGGCTCCACCAATCCAACAACTAAACAACAGTATTCAAAATTTTGTCTTGGAAGAATTTTTGTCTACATGTCATATCTATTTTCTTATGTATGGATCTTATCAATTTCTAATAGATTCTTCTCCATTACATCCCTAACCTAGTGATACCTCACATCAATATGTTTTGATCTTGAATGAAATGAGGTATTCTTTCCAAGATGGATACCACTCTGACTATCACAAAATAACTGATAATTGTCTTGTTGCAACCCAAGTTCTTTCAAGAACTTTTTCATCCATAGAAATTCTTTACATGATTCCGTTGCTGCTAGAAACTCTACTTATGTAGTGGACAGTGCAACACATTTTTATAACTTTGACTACTGATGAGTGCTCAAAAAGCACTAAAATTACCATGATTTTATGCACATTAATTGATTAAAAATATATATATTTATATGTTTTATCATATATTTATATAAATTTGTCTTTTTCGGAATCACTCTATTTTTATTGTTTTTCAGGTATTTGCGCTTAAAAACGTAACTTAAAGACTCGAAGAGGAATACTGGAAGCAATACATCACAAATATATTAATAAATAAATGGGTACAGGTCAACAAATATGGAAAAATTGGACAAAATTGGTCAAAAATGTCAAAAAGGAGAAAATTGCGCCGCCGTGCCGCCCAGCCGCGCGCATCAGCTCGCACCTTGCTCCATTTCCGCGCGCACCCCAGCGCGCTGCTACTGTTCTCGCGCACGCCTGTGCGCACCCGCGCTGCCCTCTGCGCGTGCCGCTGCCATTACGCCCCATTTTCGCGCACAGCCGCCCCCATGACGTCATCAATGACCTCAATAATTGCACTCCGCGTTTTCACAATTTTTTAACATTTTTCACTCACTTTTTCTCCCCATCCTCACCTATAAATACCCCCTTTCTCTTCACTTCTAAAAACACCTCAAAACACATTCTCTTCTCTCTTTCTTTCTCTCTTTTCTTAGATTTTTTAGTTTTTCTAGTTTTTTTTTAGTTTTTCTTAGTTTTTAGCTTTTCTTAGCTAATTTTTCTTAGTTTTAGAGGTCTTCCTTTTTTGGGAAGAACTAGTTATGTTTTTGTAATTTATTAGCTTTTTGATTCAATAAATGGGAGTGCAAATTCCGCTTGGAGGTTTTCTAGCAACGAGAATAGAATCGAAGTTTTGTAAGGATTTTATTTTCTTTACATTTATTTTTTATGCTTTATTCTTACATGTTATATTTAATTTGTCTGTGATTAAATTTAACTCTACTGGTTGTTAGTAAATATGATGTAATAATAACGTTGTTATGCTTGCGAAATATTAAATAGGTGAAAATCTCTAAAATGAATTGATTTTGTTTTTATTCAAGATTTTATATTAAGAATGTTAGAGAGAAATATATTATTTTTCATTACAAACTTAAACCTGAAAATTAGATTTTAAGGTTTACTTATCCGGTCTGATTTAGAGTAGTGCTCTTTTATTTGTTGGTACAATCGCCCGGTAGTTAGAGTGAAGCTCTATTTCAAAAGTTTTTATAAGAATTATTATCTGAAAATGTATTGACAACATGTTTTCAGTAGTGGTTTTAAAACTTGAAAGTTAGTACTTGGATAACTAAATTCTTAGGTTTAATTTGGACACCTTGAATAAAGTTTAAACTGTCTAACCCCACCAAAGGTGGCATTTAAATGGTTCATTTTCAATCTCTTAGAAAAAGGAATTAATTTAATTAACCAAAGTAGTTATCAACCACACCCATAGGTGTTAATTGATTTGTTTAGTTAACAAAGAATATCTAACCCCACCAAAGGTGGTATTCATACAAAAAAGGGAGAATCAATAAATATCAATTCATATCTTTAATAACCTAAATAATATGAGCAAGCATAATTAACTTAGTTATTATATCCATAAATACTCCACCATTATAAAAGATAAAATTTGCATAAATGTTTATTGAATCTATGTTTATTTTTACTGGTTGTAGATTAAAAATACAAAACCCCCAAAATATCGTGACAGGATGTTTAGGATTTAATTTCGTTTTTAAAAGTTTGAATAATAAATTAAAAACCACATACATTCCTTCCTTAGATCGACCTTGGGAGTATACTTATCATTTTCTTCGAAATGATTCGTGCACTTGCGAGAGTTTTATAAATATTAAAACCAAAGTATTGGCAAGAATTGGCGATGCCGGTTTTCGCTCATCAACTACCATGACACAGCTCCCCCTGCAAATGTAATCAGGAAACCTGAAGTGGATTTTCTAGAATCCACATCGCTAGCCATATCTGCATCTGTGTATCCAACTAACATAGGTTTATCATTTCCAAAACATAAGCATATTTTGGAAGAACCTCGAAGACAACTAAAAATCCATTTCATTGCAACCCAATGTTCCTTTTCTATGAGTTGAAAGGAATCTACTCACAATTCCAACTGTATGAGCAATATCTGACCGTATAAAAACCATGACATACATCAGACTTCCAACTGTTGAAGCATATGGAACCTTTTCCATCTCTTCCTTCTCTTTGTTTGTAGAAGGGCCCTGCTTAGAACTTAGCTTAAAATGATTAGCAAGAGGACAACTAATCGTTTTAGGCTTGATCATATGAAATCTCTAAAGTACTTTCTCAATGTACTTTTCCTATGACAACCATCATTTCTTGGTGCCTCTATCTCTAATAATAGTCTTGCCAAGAATCTGGTTTGTTGGCCCCAAGTCTTTCATGGAAAAAGACTTACTCAACTCTTTTTTCAAGTTGTTGATTCTAGAAATATTCCGACCAACAATCAACATATCATCCACATAGAGCAAAAGAATAATGAAATCATCATCAGAGAATTTATGCACAAAAACACAATGGTCTGAAGTAGTCTTTTTGTAGCCTTGATCCCCCATAACAGACTCAAATATTTTGTACCATTGTCTCAGTGCCTGTTTTAAGCCGTATAGGTTTTTCTTCAATTTGCAAAAATAATCTTCTTTTCCCTTTTGCTTGAAACCCTCTGGCTGCTCCATGTATATCTCTTCTTCCAAGTCACCATGTAGAAATGAAGTTTTGAAATCCATTTGCTCAACCTCTAAGTCAGGACTTACTGTTAACCCCAACACAGTACAAATGGATGTCATTTTCACAACTGGAGAGAAAATCTTGTCAAAGTCAACTCCTTTTCTTTGGTTGAATCCCTTAACAACCAGTATGGCTTTGTATCGTGGACGAGAATTGTGTCCTTCATGGTTCACCCTGAACACCCATTTATTTTTCAAGGCCTTCTTCCCTTTGGGAAGCTTCATCAATTCAAAAGTTTTATTATCATGCAAGGACTTCATCTCATCTTGCATGGCTTCAATCCATTTTTGTTTGGATTCATCATCTATGGCTTTTTCATAACTCTCAGGTTCTCCCCCATCAATGAATGTTACATACTCATATGGAGGATATGGGGTAGAATTTTGTCTCACTCTATCACTTCTTCTCAGTGGGAGCATCATCTTCTTCAAGTGGATAAACCTGGTCTTCATCTCCAACTTGTCTTGGAACTTATGTTAGAGGAATTAATTCCAAATCTGATGAGTCACCATTGGAATTAGGAAAATATTTCTTCATTTTGATAATATCTTCAATTGTCTCATCTTCAAAAAATACAGCATCATGACTCTTGATAAGTCTCTTTGCAACCGGATTGTAAAATCTATAGCCAAATCAATCTTGACTATAGCCAATAAAAATAAAATTCCTTGTTTTGGCATTAAGTTTGGATCTCTCATCCTTGGGGCTATGAAAAAATGCTTTGTAGCCAAACACTCGTAGATGATCATAGGAAACATTATTTCCTAACCACACTTTATTTGGAACATCCATATTGAGAGGAGTATAGGGTGACAGATTCAACACATGTGCAACTGTGAGTATGGCTTCACCCTAGAAAGTTTTAGGCAAATTTTTCATGTGAGAGTAGACATCTAACTTTCTCCATCAAAGGTCTATTCATCCTCTTAGCTAATCCATTCAACTACGGTATCTTTGGAGGTGTCATTTGGTGTCGAATACCATGCTTTTTGCAGTAAGCATGGAAATGTTCTATGTATTCTCCACCATTGTCTGTCCAGATGCACTTCAGCTTCTTCCCAGTCTGTCTCTCAACTGAGGCATGGAATTCTTTGAAGACATCTAGCACCTGATCCTTTGTCTTTAGAAGATATACCCACGTCTTCCTTGAATGATCATCAATGAAAGTCACAAAGTATTGAGCACCACCAAGTTACTTTGGAATTAGTCCACACAAATCTGAATGAATCAGATCTAAAATATTATTCATTCTGGAAGAAGGGGAACTCTTAAAAGCAACTCTGTTTTTCTTTCCTGCTAGGTAATGAACACATTTCTCCAAATCTACTTCATCCATTCCAGACAGTATCTTCTTTTTGGATAGACTTGTCATACCTTTTTCACCCATGTAATTGAGTCTCTTATGCCATAACTCAGCTGCATTGTCTTTCTCTATGGAATTTACTATGTCGGTGGAGAGTTTCACTTGCATTATATACAAATTTGTATGCTTCTCACCTCTAGCCACTACTAATGAGCCTTTTGTAAATTTCCATTTGTCATAAATGAAGGAGCTGCAATATCCTTCATTTGCAAGTTTAAGCACAAAGATCAAATTCAGGCGCATATCTGGAATATGCCTGACATCCTTCAGAAATAGTCTGGTTCTACTCTTTGTTTCCAAGCAAACATCTCATTTTCCAACAACGTTTGATAGGCCTTCATTTCTCATTCTAACAACACCAAAACTTCCAGATGTGTATGATGAGAAAAATTCTCTATGCGATGTAGATGAAATATAGCACCACTATCAATCACCCAGCTAGTCTCGTATGATGCAAGATTGAAAAAATCTTCATCATAAACAATATTGAACTCATCTATGGTATTTTTTTACTCATCATAACTGCTATCGTCTTTCTTCATTGCTTTGCCTTTGTTTATTTTCTATTCCTTCTTAAACACATGGGAAAATTTCTTGATGTGACCCTTCCTCTTACAATGATGGCATGCAATATTGGAAAAATTGTTTTATTGCCTCTGCTCTTGCCTCTAGGTTTTTGTTCTCTGTACTATCTCATTTCTCTTGATTCTATGATAAGGGTTTGTGCTTTTGAATCTCTTTCCCTATTTTGTTTCTCATATGACAACAAGGCTTCTATAACAACTTCAAACTCCATCTTGTCTTTTGCATAAGTCAAAGTTGTTGTGAGATGATTATATGATGAGGGTAGTGATTCCAACAACATCATAACTTTCTCTTCATCGCCGAAACTCACATTGAATCTTGCTAAGTGAGAAAGCTTGCTGTTGAAATCACTAATGTGCTGCATCATGCTCACATTATCTTCCTTCCTCATCTAATATAAATCCTTCCACAAATAGAATTTATTGGAAAGGTTCTTTGGCATGTACACGTTTTCTAGAGTCTCTCATGTTTCTTTAACAGTCTTGCAATTTTTTGATTCAATATTTTGCAAGACATTATCTAAAGAGATTTATAAGGATTATACTAGCTACAATCTCATCTATCTCCTCCCATTGTTCCTCGATGACGGTTACTACCATCTTTTCTTTCCCCAACAACACCTTATAGACCTTCTATTGAATGAAAATGTCATTCACCCTCCTTTGCCAAAAAGAGAAATTATTATTTCCATTAAATTTCTCAATATCTACCTTCTGACTTCACATTTTTTTTCTCGTTGTGTTTCTTTTTCTGCAAATAAATACACCATGGACTTAATAAAATCTTTTCTGATGTGGAAGATCAATTTATGCTGCAATCATAGAGTATACTAAGAATCACTAGATCGGCTCTGATACCAGTTGTTGGGCACAACAGATAAAAATAAAAAACATTCAACCGAGTAAAATAATGACATCGATAATTTAACGTGATTCACCCTTTAATTTGAGCTAAGTCCACGAAATTTGATATTATTCCTGTTGATGGAAAACTTCCAAATGGAATTTTCACTGGAATCAAAAAGCAAATAAATTACAAAAACATAATAAGTTCTTCTCAAAAAGAGAAGAACTCTAAAACTAAGAAAAACTAAAAACTAGAAAAAACTAGAAAAACTAAAAAAACTAAGAAATGAGAGAAAGAAAGAGAGAAGAAGATGTGTTTGTAGGTGTGATTTGAAGTGAAGAGAATGAGAGTATTTATAGATGAGGAGAGGAAGGAAAAGTGGGTGAAAAAAATGATTAAAAATTGAGAAAACACAAAGTACTGAATGATGATGTCATGGTGATGTGAGGCGAGTTGGCGCATGCGGATGGGGCAGATGGGTGCAGTGGTGTGCGCGGACTGGGCATAGATGGGCAGCGGCGCACGCAGAATAGGGCAGGGGTGCACACGGAATGAAGAGCAGGCGCGTGCGGACAAGGAAATGCAGTGCGCGGGCACGCGCGGAATGAGCGTACTGTGCACGGCTGCTCAGTGCGACTGGGCGCACTGCGTGCGTTGGCCGGTGCTATTGGGCGACTACGTGTGCGATTTCCTCCTTTTTGACATTTTTGACCCATTTTGTCCAATTTTTCCATATTTGTTGACTTTTCCTCATTTTTTTATGAATATATTTGTGATGTATTGCCTCCAGTATTCCTCTTTGATTAAGTTACGTTTTTAAGTGAAAATACCTAAAAAACAATAAAAATACTTTTGATTCCAAAAAGACAGATTTATATAAATATATGATAAAATCATATAAATATATATATTTTTAATCAATTAACGTGCATAAAATCATGGTAATTTTAATAATTTTTGAGCACTCATCAACGTAGTATCAGGTTGTTCTGATCTTTGCCTATTTTTTTCTCCCTTATGTGGGTTAGATGTTCCTTCTTGGTAAGGGACTGGTAATGAAATTGGTTTCATATGACCTTTTGGGGTCATGTTTTATGGTTCAGAATTAGTTTTACTAATTATTGTCATTTCATCTCTTCTTTGTTAGTACAAAGTTTTCCATTATAATGTTATTTTATTTCTTCATTGGTTAATGTCAATAAACTAACTAATGTTCTTATATCTCTATTTTTAGGGTCCATGAATTTTCTTTATAATTCTTTTCTATATTCCATTAAATTGAAATTATCTCTTTATTTTTAGATTGTTCCTCATTTTTCCTTTTCACATTTTTAGGAATCAAAGAATCTGATCTCCTTGGTGGTGCTTCTTTTAATCCTTCTAAAGGATCATATTTATAACCTATTATTTCAAAGTCTGTTAGTATTTCTGGTTTTATTATTTGTCCAAGTTCCTTAAAAGTTTTATCTATTTCTATAAATTTATGTTGTCCATATATTGAATTATTATGACTATTTGTTAAAAAATATGCCACTAGATAATGTATTGAAAATTGATGATTTCCTTCCTTCATTAAATCTCTTCTTTCAAATTCATAATCTAGACTTAATACTTGATTTAGATTTTTATCATGTATATTTATAGAAAATCTATGGTATGTTGTAAATTTTAGCTTTTGGTATCCTAAATTTTCATGGATCATTCCTAATAAGGCATCATGTCTATTTATTATTTTGTTATCTTATAATGCTATTTTTATCGGTGTATCTATTCCTTCTCTAAAATGATCTTTTATTAATATTTGAATTCCTCCTAAATGAATGTATCTAATTTTTTCTTTATCTTTATGAGGAATTTTTGATAACTTGTTTAATATAGTTTCTTTATCAATTAATGGTATATTATATCTCTCTTTTGCATCTGTAATTTTAATACTCATTTCTTTATTACTTATGCCATAATAGATTATATTTTTTCTAGGAAATAATCTTCTTAATAAAAATGATGGGTCTTTAAATCCATCTCCTTCTTGAAGATTTAACTTTTCTTTTTGAATTTCTTCAAATTTCTTTTTACTTATTACCATTTCTTGTGAAAAACATCATAAAATATTTTCTGTTTCTATGTCTATTATTTCTTGGTTTATTTTTTCTTCTTTCATTTTTGAGAATGTTTTTTGTTTAACTAAACCTTAGGGGTATTTTTGATAACTGTTAGATTTAACATCCGTTATGTTTTTAGGGGTATTTTGGAATTTTTTGAAACCTTGGGGATATTTTTGAAGATTCCTTAAACCTTGGGGATATTTTTGATTTTTTTCCATATATTATTGAAAAGTGAGATTGACTTGTTTTTCTTCACTTCCATATTTATTAAGTTATTTGTTTAATATTTTTATATTTATATAGCCTTTTTAAATTAGGTTCTCGTATAGATTAAGTAATTTTATATGCGATCATTATTATTTGATTTAATTATTAAATTAAAAGTTATTTTATGAACTTATCTTTAATCTGCTTATTCTAAGACTTGCTAGTTGATTTGATTTATTTGATGTATGTTTTAAATCATCTAGTGAGTATTATTTATTATTAAGGAGCTAATTAGAACGTTGGTGTGGATACAACTCACAATAGTCTTGAAAACTGTGAAAATAGAGCAGGAGATTGTAAGTAAGTTAAATTGAGACAGTATCCTAAGGAGGATAGCATAAGATCGAGTTTATATTTGTAAATTTGATTTTTATAATAGAAAGGTCAAGTGGTCGCATAGATTGATGATTTTCTTTTAGGTCATAGTTTTGACCTAGGTTGTTTTCACCTAAAAATATCGTATGTTATTTACCTATTTCTTCATTTAATTTTGATACACGATTACTTCTCTCGTCGTTGTGATTAGATTATAAAATTAAAATTTGGTTAAATTTAAAATGACTTATTCACTCCCTCTAGGCTTATTAGACCTATTTTTAGAACTTTTAATATTAGATTTAGAAAGAAAAGAATATTCAAGTTCCTTATCATTTGGGATATCACCCTTAATAAATGATCTATAAAAAAATCCCTAGGAGCAACACTAAGTGTATCGTATTTGTAACCGACTCGTTTCTTCAATTTTCAATTTTAATCCATTTTTCTTTAACGAATCATTTAGTGGTCCAAATGTTTTTTTCATTGAAGAGATATAACTCATCGGTTATGGTTGAAAGCTGGTAATGGTGCCAATGCTTTGATGGGAAGAACTACTATAAATTTTTTGTTATGATGCCTAAGCTCAACACACAATTTTTAGTTTAATACACCATCTAACTTGAGTGCTGTTAAGAGCTTAGAAGATTCAAACACAGAAAAAAAACAATATGTTTATTCTGTGGCTTAAAAAACAGTTTCAATGGCTGCAAGTAAGATACTTGACTTTACAATTTTTCGATCCCGTTAGTTTGTTTATTCCGTATTTGGATTGTTAATTTTTTCTTACATTTGGTATCAGAGCATCATATTACCTCTCCCTTGATCAATTTATATTCATCTTTGTTTTGCTTTGTTTCACTGTAGCACCTTGAAATTAGGTTTTATTTGGCTTGTTTTTGATGCATATGACAATTATAAATTATTTCGCTATTGATATTTCAATGATTCTGTGAATTAAAATGTGAAAAACCATGAATAACATTATTCCTATTTGTCGTTCGTGTTCATTGGAGTGATGTAATTAACTTTTTATTTATAATGATGTTTTTTATTCAAATTGAGACCATGAATCACTAGGAAATCAAATTATGAGAATTTTGATAAAAAGAACATTGTTTTTTGTCACCGTAATCGCGAGAAACCTTCGGGCCTCTGTTTGGATCACAATTGGATCGTGTGACCCGACTGGAGGTTGAAGATGAAGAACCACGACTTGTTGTTTTTCAAGGAATATTTTTTTGCCATTGGTGGGACTTGAACCTGGGTCTATCGGGTGAAGGCTGAGCGTCCTAACCATTGGACTATAGTGAATTTTGTGTTATTTTGATATACTAAAGGCTTCTGATATATATATATATATTCAGAATTTGATTTTTATTTTTTATTAATTTTGATACTAAATTAAAAATATAATTTTAATGTGATTAATTTATTTAACTTAGGTTTGTCATATGTAGAATATTTATTATATATGAGATATTTGTTTAAATAATTTTTGGCACATTAAAATTTATTTATGTTTAAATAAATTATGCTTAAATTATTTATTTTGGTATTTATATATATAAATTTTATAATTAATTATACATATGAAATTTGCTTACATAATTTATGCATAATGGAATTAATTGTTAATGATTCTTTATAAATTTATTTTCTGTTTATATATTTTATTTTGGTGGTATAAATTATTGTCATTTATTTATACATACAATCTTAAGTTAAATAATATGTGTACATTTGGAATTAAATTAATATTGCTTATGGTTTTATGCAATAATTGAGCCGAATGATTTAGTTAATGTTTAAGTGATCCATATAGTTTAATTAATTAGAGAGTAGCCACAAAAATTTTAATTAATTAAAACTATATAATAAGGTTCATTTAGAATCACATTTAGAATCACATTTAGAAAATAAACATTAATTATGATTAATCATATGTAATATAATAAATCTTATCCCACATGAATTTTTATTATATTTTTGTATTGTTAATTATGATAGAATATCAAATTATATTTTCTAATTTATGCACAGGGATTAAAAAAAGAACATAATTTGATAGTTTTATCATAAAGTTAAGATGAATCTAATTGAATTAAAGCTTTATGTCACTAGATTCATATTTTTTAATGATTTATATTGGTAAAAAATGAATTTAATTTAGGTCTCAAATTTTTATAAGCATATAATCTTTAATTGCAGCTTCACAACCTGTTAATTTCTCTTATATTTGTTGTGACATTCTCAAATTGAAAAAAGGATAATTATAAAGTATGGAAGAAATAATTCTCCTTCATCTAGGGTGAATTGATATTAACTATGCTTTTAGAAAAAACGAACCACCTAAAATTACTGAAACTAGTACTCTAGCAAATATCACACTTTATGAACAATAAGAGCAATCTAATCACCTTAACATGATGTTCATTAAGACTAAGATCTCTGTTGGTATTTGTGGCTTTGTTGATCAGCATAACAATGTTGGAGACCTACTGAAAGCCATTGATGATCACTTCATCACTTCAGATAAGGCTTTGGAAAGCACCCTTATTATGAAGTTCTCTTCCTTAAGACTCACCCGTGTGAAAGGTGTGCACAAGCACATTATGAAAATGAGGGACATTATGGCTCAACTTAAGAATCTCAAGGTTGAGATGTCAGAATCCTTCATGGTGCATTATATCCTGAACACTCTCCCACATTAGTACGAGTCGTTCAAAATCTCGTACAACACACATAAGGATAAATGGTCAATCAATGAACTAATGACCATGTGTTTTCAAGAGGAATGGAGGCTCGTTATGGAGCTTGGTGAAAGTGCAATGTTGGCTATAATGCACGGGAAAGGAAAATCTCAAAATAAATAGAAAGGGAAAGGGAGAGTTCCACTTCAGGCTGATATTAAGATAAAAGCTAAGTGTTTCTTCTATAAAAAGAAAGGACACATGAAGAAGGAATGTATAAAATTCTAGAAATGGCTCAAGGATAAAGGTAATCCAACCTCGTTTATTTGTTATGAATCTAATATGGTTAATGTTAATACTAACACTTCATGGATTGATTTTGGATCTACAATCCATGTTGCAAACTCCTTATAGGGTATGCGAAACCTAAGGAAGCCCATGGAAAGTGAGCAATATATCTTATCCAACAACAAGATGGGCTCATATGTGGAGGTTGTAGGGACATACAGTTTGATTTTAAATAGTGGTTTTATTTTAGAATTAGAAAATACTTTTTATGTTCTAAGTTTCTTTAGAAACTTGATTTCTATTTCAAGACTTGTATCTTCTGGTTATTCCTTTCACTTTTCATAAACAACTTTCAGTTTATTTAATAAATCTGATTGTGTTAGGGATGATATTTTGTTTGATGGTCTTTACTGCATCAATTTACACAATAATGTCACTTATAATGCTATTCATGTTTAAACTAGCACTAAAAGGTGTATTATTGATGATGACTCTTTTACATTATGGAATAGGAGATTAGGACATATCTTTATAGAAAGAATTAAAAGATCGGTGAAAGATGGGGTACTTAGTACTCTAGATTTTACTAATTTTGAGACATGTATGGATTGCATTAAGGGAAAGTAGACTAACAAGTAAAAAAAGGTGCCAATAAGAGTTTAGCCATATTTGAAATTATACATACTGATATATGCTGTCCATGCATTGATATACAAATTTATAAATATTGTATCACCTTTATTGATGATTTTTCTCAATATATGTATCTCTATATGCTTCATAATAAGAGTGAAGCATTAGATTCCTTTAAGATCTTTAAGGCTGAAGTAGAGAAACAATGTGGAAAGCAAATAAAGCTCGTGAGATCAAATAGAGGAGGTTAATATTATGGTAGACAAACTGATAATGGACAAGTGCATGGTTCTTTTGCTAAGTTTCTTCAAAAGCATAGGATAGTTTCCCAATACAGTATACCTAGTTTACTAGACCAAAATTGTGTAGCATAAAGGAGAAACCAAAAATTATTGGACATGGTATGGAGTATGCTTAGCTACTCCAATCTTCCTAAATCCTTATGGACTGAAGCTTTAAAGATAGTTGTGTATATATCAAACTAAGTTCCAACCAAGGCTGTCTCAAAGACGCCATTTGAATTATGGAAAGGTTGGAAACCAAGTTTGTGACATATGCGTGTTTGGGAATCCCGTCTGAAGTGAGGATTTATAATCCACGAGAGAATAAGCTAGAACCAAGGACCATTAGTGGGTATTTCGTTGGATATGTAGAACGGTCTAAGGGCTATAGATTTTATTATCCATTTCACAGCATTAAGTTTGTGTAATCAAGAAATGAAAAGTCTCTTAAGTATGACTTGAATAGTGAGAGCTATCAAATCAAGAACATAGTTTCTGATACTAATCATTTAGAGTCTCATCCTTCCATTTTAGGAGATTGATTGATTATTTTTCATAACACCCTTCAAGTACAAGTTGGTATTGAACAACCAATCATTGAAATTCCATAAGTTATTGATAACATTTCAATATATCAGACTGTTCAAGAATCTATTCCTAAAACTTCTAAACAACAATTTGAACCTCATACTTCCCAAGAAGATTATGGTGCAATATTAAGAAGATACACTAGAACTAAAAGATCAACAATTTCTAGTGATTATGTTGTGTATCTACAAGAATCTGACTGTAACATTTGAGTTGATAATGATCTTGAATCCTTTTTACAAGCTATGAGTTGCAAAGAGTTTGAATTATGGTACGATACTATGAAGGATGAGATGAGTTCCATGAAGAGTAATGGAGTTTTTAACCTTGTTGAGTTTCCTAATGGTGTAAAATCCATTGGATGTAAATGGGTCTTTGAGAAAAAAAAAGACTTGTTGGGCCACATTGATAAATACAAGGCCAGATTAGTTGCTAAGGGATTCACTCAAAAATAAGGAATTGATTATATAGAGACTGATGAGTGCTCAAAAAGTACTAAAATTACAATGATTTTATGCACATTAATTGATTAAAAATATATATATTTATATGTTTTATCATATATTTATATAAATTTGTCTTTTTCAAAATCACGGGTATTTTTATTGTTTTTCAGGGATTTTCGCTTAAAAACGTAACTTAAAGACTCAAAGAGGAATACTGGAAGCAATACATCACAAATATATTAATAAATATATGAGAAAAGGTCAAAATATTTGACAAAATGGGTCAAAAAGGTCAAAAATTTCAAAAAGAAGGAAATCGCACCGCCGTGTCGCCCAACTGCCCAGCCGCCATCCCAGTCCTGCACACGCCAGTGCCCAGCCGCACGCGTCATGCTGTCGTCCCATGCCTAAGCCCGCGCACGCCATGCTGTCGTTCCGCGCACTGCTGCTTGTCCGCGCGCGTGCCTGTGCGCCCCTACTGCTTGTCCGCACGCGTGCCTATGCGCTGATGAGTGCTCAAAAAGCACTAAATAACCATGATTTTATGTACATTAATTGATTAAAAATATATATATTTATATGTTTTATCATATATTTATATAAATTTGTCTTTTTCGGAATCACAGGTATTTTTATTGTTTTTCAGGTATTTTAGCTTAAAAATGCAACTTAAAGACTCAAAGAGGAATACTGGAAGCAATACATCACAAATATATTAATAAATAAATGGGGAAATGTCAACAAATATGGAAAAATTGGACAAAATGGGTCAAAAAAGACAAAAATATCAAAAAGGAGAAAAACGCGCCGCCGCGCCCCAGCACCCAGCTCCGCCCCAATCTACGCGCGAGATACTGTTCATGCGCGCAGCACTGCAGGCGCGGGTTACTGTTCATGCGCGCAGCACTGCACGCGGGGTTACTGTTCATGCGCGCAGCACTGCGCGCGGGGTTACTGTTCATGCGCGCAGCACTGCACGCGGGTTACTGTTCATCCGCGCGCGCCGACACTCATTTTTCACGTGCAGCCGCCCCATGACGTCATGCTGACCTCATCAATGACGTCAGCATTTCCATTACGCGTTTTTACATTTTTTTAACATTTTTTTACTCATTTTTTTCTCTCTATCCTCACCTATAAATACCCCCCTTCCCTTCACTTCAAAATCACACCTTCAAAACACCCTTCTCTCTTATTTCTTTCTCTCTTTTCTTAGATTTTTAGTTTTTCTTTGTTTTTCTTATGTTTTCTTAGTTTTTAGCTTTTCTTAGTTAAATTCTCTTAGATTTAGAGTTCTTCCCTTTTTGGGAAGAACTAGTTATGTTTTTGTAATATTTTAGCTTTTTGATTCAATAAATGGGAGTGCAAATTCCGCTTGGAGTTTTTCCAGCAACGGGAATAGCGTCGAAGTTCTGTAAGGATTTTATTTTCTTTACAGTTATTTTTATGCTTTATTCTTACATGTTATATTTAATTTGTCTGTGGTTAAATTTAACTGTGTTGGCTATTTAGTAAACATGATGTAATAATGACGTTGTTATGCTTGCGAAATATTAAATAGGTAAAAATCTCTAAAATGAATTGATTTTATTTTTATTCATGATTTTATATTAAGAATGTTAGAGAGAAATATATTATTTTTCATTACAAACTTAAACCTGAAAATTAGATTTTAAGGTTTAGTTATCCGGTCTGATTTAGAGTAGTGCTCTTTTATTTGATGGTACAATCGCCCGGTAGTTAGAGTGAAGCTCTATTTCAAAAGTTTTTATAAGAATTATTATCTGAAAATGTATTGACAACATGTTTTCGATAGTGGTTTTAAAACTTGAAAGTTAGTACTCGGATAACTAAATTCTTGGGTTTAATTTGGACACCTTGAATAAAGTTTAAACTATCTAACCCCACCAAAGGTGGCATTTAAATGGTTCATTTTCAATCTCTTAGAAAAAGGAATTAATTTAATTAAGCAAATTAGTTATCAACCCCACCCATAGGTGTTAATTGATTTGTTTAGTTAACAAAGAATATCTAACCCTACCAAAGGTGGTATTCATACAAAAAAGGGAGAATCAATAAATATCAATTCATATCCTTAATAACCTAGATAATATGAGCAAGCATAATTAACTTAGTTATTATATCCATAAATACTCTGCCATTATAAATGATAAAATTTGCATAAATGTTTATTGAATCTATGTTTATTTTTATGTAATTAGATTAAAAACACAAAATCCCAAAATATCGTGACAGGATGTTTAGGATTTAATTTCGTTTTTAAAAGTTTGAATAATAAATTAAAAACCACATACATTCCTTCCTTAGATCGACCTTGGGAGTATACTTATCATTTTCTATGAAATGATTCGTGCACTTGCGAGAGTTTTATAAATATAAAACCAAAGTATTGGCAAAAATCGGCGATGCCGGTTTTCGCTCATCAGAGACTTTCTCCCATGTATATAAGAAAGATTCCTTGCGCATTATATTGGCATTAGTAGCCCATTTTGAGCTTGAGATGCAACAAATGGACTTGAAAACAACATTTCTCAACTGAGATATAGAAGAACAAGTTTACATGAAACAACGTGAATGAATAATTTTTCTCTAATGATGGTGAGAATTTTTGGTTTGTAAGCTTAATAAGCCCACATACGGACTAAAACAAGCATCCCGCCAACAGTATTATAAATTCCATAGAGTAATTTCTTCATTCATATTTGTTAAAAAACCCATGAATCAATATATATACCAAAAGGTTAGTGGGAGTAAGATATGTTTTCTAATTTTATACATGGATGAAATTTTGCTTGCAACCAACAATAAGGGTTTGCTACACGAGGTAAAAAAAAATCCTCTCTAAAAATTTTGATATGAAAGATATGGGTGATGAGCGAAAACCGACATCGTCGATTCTTGCCAATACTTTGGTTTTAATATTTATAAAACTCTCGCAAGTGCACGAATCATTTCGAAGAAAATGATAAGTATACTCCCAAGGTCGATCTAAGGAAGGAATGTATGTGGTTTTTAATTTATTATTCAAACTTTTAAAAATGAAATTAAATCCTAAACATCCTGTCACGATAGTTTGGTTTTTGTGTTCCTAATCTAATAACATAAAATAAACATATATACAGATTAATTAAATATAATCTAATAACATAAAAAATAAACATAGATACAAATTCAATAAATATTTATCTAAAAAAATAAATACAAATACAGATTCAATAAATATTTATGCAAATTTTATCATTTATATTAGTGGAGTATTTATGGATATAATAACTAAATTAATTATGCTTGCTCATATTATCTAGGTTATTAAAGATATAAATTGATATTTTATTGATTCTCTCTTTTTTATATAAATACCACCTTTGGTGGGGTTAGATATTTTTTGTTAACTAAAAAAATCAATTAACACCTATGGGTGGGGTTGATAACTAATATGCTTAATTAAATTAATTCCTTTTTCTAAGAGATTGAAAATGAACCATTTAAATGCCACCTTTGGTGGGGTTAGACAATTTAAACATTATTCAAGGTGTCCAAATTAAACATAAGAATTTAATTATCCGAGTACTAACTTTCAAGTTTTAAAACCACTATTGAAAACATGTTGTCAATACATTTTCACATAATAATTCTTATAAAAACTTTTGAAATAGAGTTTCACTCTAACTACCGGGCGATTGTACCAACAAATAAAAGAGCACTACTCTAAATTAGACCGGATAACTAAACCTTAAAATCTAATTTTCAGGTTTAAGTTTGTAATGAAAAATAATATATTTCTCTCTAACATTCTTAATATAAAATCTTGAATAAAAACAAAATCAATTCATTTTAAAGATTTTTACCTATTTAATATTTTGCAAGCATAACAACGTCATTATTACATCATGTTTACTAAACATCCAGCATAGTTAAATTTAACCACAGACAAATTAAATATAACATGTAAGAACAAAGCATAAAAATAATTGTAAAGAAAATAAAATCCTTACAGAACTTCGACGCTATTCCCGTAGTTGGAAAAACTCCAAGCGGAATTTGCACTCCCATTTATTGAATCAAAGAGCTAAAATATTACAAAAACATAACTAGTTCTTCCCAAAAAGGGAAGAACTCTAAATCTAAGAGAAATTAACTAAGAAAAGCTAAAAACTAAGAAAACATAAGAAAAACTAAGAAAAACTAAAAATCTAAGAAAAGAGAGAAAGAAAGAAGAGAGAAGTGTGTTTTGAAGGTGTAGGGAAGGGGGGTATTTATAGGTGAGGATGGAGAGAAAAAGTAGAGAAAAAAATGTAAAAAAAATGTAAAAACGCGGATTAGTGATTGCTGACGTCATTTGATGACGTCATCATGACGGGGGCGGCTGCACAGTACCGCGGATGAACAGTACCGCGCGCAGCTTGGGGCGGAGCTGGGCGTTGGGGCGCGGTGGCGCGATTTTCTCCTTTCTGACATTTTTGTCCTTTTTGACCCATTTTGTCCAATTTTTCCATATTTGTTGACCTTTCCCCATTTATTTATTAATATATTTGTGATGTTTTGCTTCCAGTATTCCTCTTTGAGTTTTTAAGTTGCGTTTTTAAGCCAAAATACCTGAAAAACAATAAAAATACCCGTGATTCCGAAAAAGACAAATTTATATAAATATATGATAAAATATATAAATATATATATTTTTAATCAATTAATGTGCATAAAATCATGGTTATTTTAGTGCTTTTTGAGCACTCATCAATGGGTGAGGCATCTTATGTCATTGGCATTAAGATCCTTAGAGACAAACTTCGAGGCATCTTGGGTTTATTTCAGGAAACCTATATCAATAAAGTTTTAAAGAGATTTAAAATGAAAGATTGTTCACCAAGTGTTGCTTCCATTGTGAAAGATGATAAGTTCAATTTGGAGTAATGCCTAAAGAATGATTTTGAAGAGAATGTTGGGACAATATTAGAGTAATCCAGGTTTGGATCATTGGAGAGCTGCAAAGAAAATGATGAAGTATCTTCAAGGAACCAATGACTATATGCTCATGTATAGATGAACCCACGATCTAGAAGTGATTATCTACTCCAATACGGACTTCCATTATGGAGGCTAATTTTGTGTCATGCTTTGAGGCTACATCACATGGTGTATCATTAAAAGAGTTTCACTTTCGATCTTAGACTATTTGACTCTATTTATAGGCCATTGAGATTGTACTGTGAAAACTCAACTGTTGTATTTATGGTTAAGAACAACAAGAGTGGTAGTCGTAGTAAGTACATCGACATCAAATACTTGGCCATAAGAGAACGTGTTAAGGAAACGAAAGTGTTCATTGAGCACATTAGCACTGAGTTGATGATTGTTGATCATTTGACTAAGGACATGTCACCACTAAAATTTAAGGATCATGTAGAAAAAATGGGACTTGGTTCCACTTTGTAAATGTATATATAAAATTTATTACTGAAACTCTTATATATTGTGATATTTTCTCATATTCATGTGCACCTTAATTTATTTGAGAAAATATATTTGTATAGGACTAATAATAAACATAGGATTTATTCATTAAGTTTTGTTATCATATAAATTGTAATATTTGAGAAACTAAATACATTGTAATATATGGAAGATAATACTCGCTCTTAGATGACCTATCTCTATGATTCATATATTTATTTCTTAAGAAAGATAATTGATGGGATTAAGTTGAACGTTTGGACCAAGTGGGAGAATGTAACCTATCCATTTCTCCAATTTTCAATTTTAAATCATTTTTCTTTAACGGATCATTTGGTGGTCCAAACATTCTGTCATTGAAGAGCCATAACTCATTGGTTATGGATGAAAATTGGTAACAATTTCGATGCTTTGAAGGTAAGCATGACTATAAAAAGGTTATTATGGTCTCTAAGCTCAACACACAATTTTCAGCGCAATATATCATCTAATTTGAGTGTTCTTGAAAGCTTAGAAGATCCAAACACATAGAGCAAAAAAAATTTGTTTGTTCTACAACTTAAAGAATAGTTTCAATGGCTGGAGGTAAGATCCTTGGATTTATAAGTTTTCAATCCCTTTAGTTTGTTTATTCCGTATTTGGGTTGTTAAAATTTTCTTACAGTATTGGCTCTAACACCGTAACATAAGACTAAGTTTGTACTTGAACGTTTGGTTCTCATAATGAAAATTTTGGTAGTCCGTTGATTATCCTCTTAGGTTATGGTTGTGGCATATGTTATTTTCACCTAAAAATATCATGTTTCATTTACCTATTTCTGTATTTATTTTTTATACGCGATTACTTATATGGCTATTGTTATTAGGTTACAAAATTATATTTTGATAAAATTAAAAAATATTCACCCCTCTAGGCTTATTAGGTCTGTTTTAAAACCTCATTTGGTATCAAAGACTACATTAGACACACTTAGTGATTTTAATTCATATGGACACACACACACACTTACTAATGGACCTAATGCTTGTATGCAAGCCTATCTATAATTGTTAGGCTCGTATGTAAGCCTATCTCAAATAAGATGAAAAAGTTTGTGATTCTATTTCTAAAGGTTGAGAACCACCTTCTGCAATCAAATATAGTGTAACAACTATAAAGACAATAAAAGAATAGACCATTTAAGAAAGAACCCTTAATGGATAAAATCAAAAGGGGTTAAGTTTTATCTTTGTTGTAGTTTCGATGGACCATTTTGGTCCACCTCCAACTATGAGACTACCAAAGGTGCATTGAATGCACTTGTTCTTACTCATGACGAAACTTCCTAAGTGAAACAAAACTGAGATTGCTAACATCTTAATTTGAATATCTTAAAATGAGAAACACTAAAACCTTTGGTCAATTTTATGCCTTTTTTTTATAATATTACTAATGCTTGCTCTACACTTGGTGGGAAAATTCCTTAACTTATACTTGTACGTAAACTTCTAAGTTCATTGATATGAGATTATAATACGAAGGTCACTATTGTAAAAGAGAGCAAGAATGTAGACACCCTAAATATTGATGAACTAGTTAGGTCCATCCAAAGATATAAGCTTACTCTTGAGCCACCCAAGAAAAATAAGGACATGCATTCAAAAGCTTTAAAAAGATAACTTCTAATAATGATGATGATTCAAATGATGAATATATTGATTCATTTGCTTGCGAGTTCAAGAAGTACCTTAAAACAAAGGACTAATAAAACAACTCACCAAACAAGGGACAATAGAATCGGTTCAAGGATAGAATGTCAAAGGAACCTAACTCCAAGGGTTCAGATGGTAAGAAATCTAAACCTGTTTCTTCTCAATGCTTTACTTATAGTGGTTTTGACCATGTATTTGTAGATTTTACAAACAATAAAAATAAAGTAGATTTTCTTTCTATATTTACTACTCTTAGTAATACAAAGAATAAATATAGAAAGAAAATAATTTAGATGGTGGTGGAACCTACAACTGTGCCTTCACATCAAAAGCCATTGTGTGTTATACTACTCTAACATTGGTTTGGATAAAGATGATGAGGGAGTCTTACCTTCTTCTTTTTTAACTAAATATAATGTATATAGTTTTGAAGAATTATTTAAGGATTGTATTGGTGCTAAGGAAAAAAAGGAACAAACTTTTAATTGAAGTGACAAAGTTGAATGAAATAATTAGCGTTCAAAAATCAAACACTTTTGATTTAGAAAAAGATAATTTGAAACTGTCTAAGCATATTGATACTCTTGATATAAGTGTTGCATGAACTAAATAAGAAAACTATAAAGTCAAAGAAGAAGTTGTTATTACTCATGAAAAACTTAACATTAGGCGCTAAAAAATTGAACAAAGTTTTGAGTTATGATAAGTTACAAGGTGATACATGTGGCATTGCTTATAAGGTTGAGAGCTTCATACCTTCAACATAAAAAACCATATTTACAAAGCCTTTTAACTCTACTCTTACTATTACTTATTTTACTCAAAAAACCATTGTACCTATAGTAGAAAAATCTGTTAATTAAATTCATGCATATTTGTCATGTTGTAGTAGGAAATACCATATTAGACTCAAGTATAGACTTCTATCAGTTCTTATAAGTCTTTCTTTACTTCTAGTTATAGGACTTGTTATTATCACCCACCTATGCTTATTATGTCCAATAATTATACTAAAATGTATGATATTTGTGGTTTAAAGAAAGAATTATTAGAACTGATAACAATATAACCTTTATCTTTAGTGGTTTAACTTGCTTTGATTTTTATTGTATAAATGATTCTACAATTTTGTTTTGTGCACACATATATAACTTTACATGTGATAATCGATGTTGACATGAATTTATTCATACATTCACGAATACAAAACTTCAAATAATATTGATTGTAAAACTATGTTGAGTTATATCTCTTGTTTTCTAAAATTTTGCTATAGAGAGGCACCTAGTATTAAGATAGTTGTGATATGTGAAACTACAGTAGTGAACGGAATAGACTACCTTGTAATAGTGTAAAAGTCATCATATTAGGTTTATGCCTCATGCACATGAAAAATATATTAAAAAAATTGTGAAAAAATATACTTGGCATAAAAGAAAAAAGCTAAAAGAGGTTGAAATAAATAAATAAATAATCTTGTACCTAGTTTATAAAATAAAAAGAAATAATAATTTTAAGTCATCTCTTATTAGATATATTTTAAATTCTTTCTAATACGATTACCGTAAGTATGGACTCCAGGTTGAAGATAAGGATTCTGGTGAAGGGTTTGTGAGAAAGTAACGAAAGAGGTGTGGAGTAGGTGAGTCATTGTGCATATAGTGTGCTTATGAATTTGTACAAAATAGAGAGGGATGGATGAGTTTGTGAGGAGACTCAACTTCAAATTATAACTTTATTTGTTAAATTTAATTTTCGTTAATTTGAAAGCCTCGAGTTCATCAAGAATAGACGGAGGTCTTAACCAATTTATCAATTCTTCAAATGAATTGTTGTTTATCTTGTTTAACAAATTTTAATTTTGGTTTTGAAGATTTAAAAAGAAAAAATTGCATTGTTTTTGGAACGAAGAAAAAATAAATTCAACAACTTATTCTTATTGGTTTGAATCTTAAATGACTACTGTTTAAATAATATGAGGTGATACATGTTAAAATTGGAATGGTAATATGTGGTTACATTTAAGGTGTTCTAGTATTGTCAAATATACGTTTAAAGGAAATGAGTCCATAAAAAATTATCTCTATGAGAATGCATTATCATATTAGGTGTAACTTGTTCTTACGTTCTTTTCGAACTATTCAACGTAGGTTGTCATATTCTTTTATAATATTTTTAAAATAACAATATATTTTTAAAAAAAAATTTCTTTTTTTATGTCATAAATAAAAATAAATGATCTCTTATTTAAATCTTTTTCTATGATATTTATAAAAAAATATTTTTAAAATTAAAAAAATTAATACTTTTTCTTTCGTAATTTATAAATTAAAATAATTTTACAGGAATTGTGATAATGAAAAGGATATTAAGAAGAGTAAGTATGGTATAAATTAATAAAAGTGAAAAAAATATGGTTTTTTTCAAAGGTAGAGAGAATTTTTAATTTTAAGAAAATTTTAATCTTTTTCTTTAAAAACACTTTACAATATGAATATATATTAGATAATTGTTAAAATGATGATTTTAATGAGTTAGTTAATTGGATGAGTAGATCTTACCATTCAATACATATAAATACCTATTAATCTAGCCATTTTTAACTAGAGGTATTCATGCTTCAATTTTAAGTAAAAAAAATTTAATTAAATCAGACTGTTTATATTGTTTAAACTGGATCGAATCAGATCGTTTAATTATTAAAAATGTTGTAACGAAGTGGATTGTTCTGATTTAATTAACGATTTTTAAATATTTAGTCTGATTAATATATAAACATTATACACTTAATGATATATATTTGATTAAAATATAAGATATTTAATAAGCAGTTTGTGAAAAATTATCTAAAAAATTTAATATATTATTTAAACTGATTCGATTTAATCCGATCGATTTAAAAATTAATATAACTAAATGTTTGATTCACAAAACTATTCGGACTCATACAATTTTTTTATTTAATTTAATTCAGTCGGTTTGTAGGCACCCATTTTCCCAACCGGTTAAAATAGAAACTTAATTGAGATTAAGAAACATGATTAACGTGTATCCTTAGTTAGTGCGCGCTAATCTCTTCTAAAACCCTAAAACTCTTGAAATTTTAACATCTTTCAGATTCACTCCCTGAAACAATTCGGAAACAGCCGAAACCGAAGCCAATAAAATGTCTGTCGCAAAAGAGAATGCCAACATTAGAGATCATCACCGGCGATTGCTGGCGAATAAGTACGAATTGAGACGCGTGCTATACAAAGCCCTGAGTAATGATACTACCCTTCCTGCTGAGGTACGTGAAGAGAATCGCTATAAGCTCTCTAAGTTGCCCAGAAACAGTGCTTTCACGCGACTCAGGAATCGCTGCATCTTCACCGGCCGCTCCCGCGCCGTTTACGAGGCCTTTCGCATGTCTCGTATCGTTTTCCGAGATTTAGCAAACAAGGGCATGTTGAATGGCATCAAGAAAGCTTCTTGGTAGCTCATATCTCTGCCGTCTATCCAAGGTGACAATTCTTTTAATCCATTTTCATTTATTTTTATTTCCAGATTTTAATCAATAATTAGTTTGGTACAGAAAAAAAAAATTTGAATTATTTTACAAATGTTTCTAATTTGAGAGTTCAATTGTTTTGGCATGGATCTGGAGATAGTGATGTTTACCGCTGATTTTTGATTCGGAAATGTTATTTATGGGGATTGGAAGATAGTTTATATCTAATAGATGTTTTTGCCAATGTAGGCATATTTTATGCATTTTACGAATATGAATGAGCAAGATATGTTCATCTTGATAAGTTGAATCTGAAATAAAGTTTACATATTTTTTAAGGACTATTTAACTTCATCAGTTTTTAATTTTTTTAAGCTGATAAATTTCGGTTATGGATCTAGTTTAGGCGCTTGAAGGTGCACAAAACATAGATATAGACAATATAACTCTATAATGAGTTTATGACAATGTTCATCAGTACTTCACACCATAAGTTCCCCTTGCTAATAGATTGCATGTCACTTCAACTGGATAGTTATAAATGTGAGTACTATAAATAAGATAATCTTCCTTGTACATTCTCATTTTTATTTTCACTTTTTTGCTTGGGCATATTGATGCCATGGACTAGAATAGTTAGTAGAGTTATAGTCTGTAGAGTGTAACTAGGGATTCTCAATTGAAGGAAGTTGGATATACGGTAGCTGATGTCATTCTCTAAGTGGTGAAAAATGCATTCGAATGGATTTGTAGACATAGGCCAAGTTATCGGCAGCCTGTGGGAGCAGGAGGGTGAAAAAGTATGACAGAGATGAAAAAACTAAAAAGAGAATGATAGGTGTAACTTGAGATTTTGTTTTCAATATGTTGATTAATAATGTTTTCCTGGATTGTTTCATTGCGAGAGATGGTGTAGATTGAAAAGTGGGCAAAGTTAAGCACTTCAAATACTAGTTGGACCCAAGTCCTTTTCTTATAGGTTGCATGATCTCTTCTTACATGATCATTATGAAATCGCTTTATACTTTCTTAAAAAATAGTGTTTTATCACTTTTTCCAAGTTCCTTTATATGGGTGTATTTTTTATTTTTTTAAATATGATTATTATTCGCAAGTTTCAGTGTGCTGATAGTAAAAGTAATCACCTTTCTTTTGCAGATGTAGATGGGATTATTAATGAATTAAATAACAGGTATGATTCTTATTAGGGACCTTGTTACCTGCCTTCAGGTTTTGTATTAAAACATCTCCTACAATTTATGTTTATTGATTTTTGAGTAATATATCTTGGATGATGATGCAGACAATCAGTCTATTTTTCAATGTTACAATTAACCTACATGTTAAATGTGCATTTAATTGCAGAATATATACTGCTTAATTTTTTAAATTTAATTTTCATGTAAAAAGTTTTAGCAGCATGGCAAGACATGATCGAGAATTTGTAAATCAGCTTTTAGGAATATACTTATATTTTGATTTGGACTGAAGTTTTGACATCTTCCTCTACTTCTTCAGTTACAAGTTTGACCTCCTTTTTTTCCTTGTGCTTTTCTTCCATTTTCAAATCCAATGTCTGTCCCATGTTCTTCATTCCAATATCAACCACAAACTTGACTGACCATATTAGGCAGGGATTGAGCAATGATGAAGAGAACAATTGCATTAAGGTTTCCAAGAGCTCTCCAATTTCATTTAGGTCTTGTCATCCCAATATCCCTCCCATATGTAAACCTTGCAAAACAGGGTTTGGGTCTCTGCCAAGCAGCGAGTAGCAATAATGCTATCTAGTTTATTAGTAATGTCCCCTATTATTTGCAAAGAACACGTTCTATGAGCATCATAGTCCAAGTTCGATCATTCACAAGTTTGTTTCAATTTTCATTGAAATGTTTTGAGCTTCTCCATTTCGGCTCATGTATAGAGTTCTCACTGCTCATAACCAGAATACCACAGGCAAACCATGTATTTGATCTTCCATAGTTTTCTTGTAGTTTCTACGGTGCCAAATTTGTTGAGCTATTAGTAACTTCTTTTATGAGTTTTTTTTAATCTTCTTATAGAATGGTAGATATGTTTGGATCTCAGATTTGTATGGTGAAAAAATGGTGAAAAATATGAGTGTATTTTCTCAGGTAAAGTTTTGATTTGAAAATCAGATGGGAAATAAGACAGGTCACTTTTATCATTTGTATTAAACGCATTGGAATTTTATGTGTTTGTAAGAATGATATGCAAAGTAATTGAAGTTCTCATCTATCTTTTAAAGAGAAAAAAGAAGATGAAATATGGTGTGCTACCGATCCTTTGACACTCTGAACTGAATTTGTTAGCAAGTCACAATCCGTTTAACATTGCCTACATGCTCCAAAGAGTGCATTAACCTTATGTCCACTTATGTCCATAAAGTGTGAATTACGATTCATTTTATTTTATTTTTCATTTACATATTTGTTATAATTTTTAGTGTTATAATAATAATAATAATAATTATTATTATTATTATTATTAAGAAGAGTGCATTCTAGTACAATAGTTATGGCTCCAATAATGATATATATCATAGGCGTGGTTCATGAATCCATGGATTGATTCTTATCATACAAGTGGAGTAGTTACATGCAATGATGCAAAAAAAAGGGAAGAAAAGGACAACAAACAAAGAACTAGAAAGGAGAGGAATATGGTTTCAAAAGAAATCATTTATGGCCGCTTAAAGAAAAAAGAAATAAAAAGTGCATCATCGTTTGTCCCTTCCTGGTCATAGGATAAAAAGGCCCTGTTCGCTTCCTGGGAAAAGAAGTGAAAAGAATATATATTCCAATAGATGACATTTTGTGACGATAATTATTGTAATATTGAAAATGTAGTTAATTCAAATAATATATATATATATATATATATATATATTTTATATAATTACATTAAAAATATATTATTAATAATAAAACATATAATACTTGTAATAATTAAATTGAATTTTTTTATTCTTATTTTCATATTTTTTTTATTTCACTTAAAAATATGAGATAAATAATTAAAAATAAAAATTAATGTAAATATTTTAAATAATGTTATAGAGTAAGGATTATATCAATATTTAATTTTTTTAAATTAAATATATTTTTGAATAAATATTAAAAAATAATAAGTATGATTAAACCGTAAAAAAAATACTATCTATTTATAATCAATTATTATTATTATCAATATGTATTTAACATTGATACAAGATGATTACAGTTATTTTTCATGGATTTCATCTGCATTTCAATTATACATCAACTTAGTACCCACAAATCACAATGTATATATATTGATTTTGTCAACATTCTGTCTCCATATTTTATAAATAAAACTATACCTCGTGTAGTTTAGTAAATAACTAGTTACATAATATCCTTAAGATTATTATTTATGTTTTTTTCAAATATTTTTTATTTTTAAATGATCATGGATTCACGCATTGATAGTTTAATTGATAAAGTTGTAATTTTCTTAACAAAATGTCTAGTTTCAATTACTAACCCAATACTCACTCACCACATTTAAAATATGCACTTATTGTTTGAAAAAAAATATATATATATCCGGCAAATATCTTGCAAGAAATACTCTCTACAAGAGAATGCAATTTTTATTTAATAAAAATATTTTATTTCATTTTTACCCATAGGACATGTTTACAAAGAAAAATTTAAATCAAAGAAAATGACTGATTCTCGTTAGTATTTATTTTTTAAATGGTATCAGTAAAGGGAATGTGATTATTTTTAAGTTATTATTCTCATTCTTTCTTTATAATCAAAATCATACCCTTATGCAACCCTATTATTTGATTCCCTATCCTCACCAAAATAATAATAATAATTACTATTATTAATTTTACATTTTAAAGTTTGAGAAAACTATCTTTAGTTAAATTTAATAATTATAAAAATAAATTATTAGTAAATACTTTTACATGTTACATTACTGGAATTTATTATTTTTATTATTTATATCTAATAGTTAGGCTAATTATGTACCACTTATTTTCATTTGTTTTTATTAATCTACAATATATCATTATTTTTATTTTATAAAAAATTAAAATTTTAAAATAGGAAGGTGTATATATATATAAACAATGTGATTAGTAAACAATGTGATTTTTATCCGTTCTTATAATAGAACTTTTGAGGTGTATTGCATAAGTGTGCTTTGAAAGAGAAATTGATTCTATTCTCATTATCAATTTATAAAGTACCGAAGAAATCGTCATTGCTTATGTCATTGTTTGTGAATTTATTAATGATGTGTGAAACTTTTGCTTTCATTTTTTCACCTATCATCTACCAATCTCTTAAGCTCTCAATACAATATTTGGGGCTACTTTGACCTTCAATCATTGGAAATATTTTTGCCACTTTTTTTTAAACTTTATAGATTTTAATTGCATTTATCTATTTGTTACATAATCATCGTTATTGGTTCCAATTTAAATTAAATGATTGATTTTTTTAACTTGAAATTAATATTGATTTACAAAATATTCGTGATGTATATGTTTTAGCTGAAAAAGAACCTTAGTTTAATAGCTAATTATCTTATGACTTAATAATGTGTGCTCTAGTAGATATTTATGCAAATTCGGTTGTGTGATTGTAGGGAAATGAGACAAAAATCTTTTTTTTAAGACAGATAAAATCTAATATTAGAGATTTGATATTCCTTATATGTGATTTAAAAAATACAATTTTCTTTACTGTGATTCTAATATCAAATTGTAGTTAGTTATATTAATGTTTATTGTTAATTCATGTAATTTTTGTATATTATTTGTTAAAAATAATTTTATTTTTTATCATAACATTATGTTATTTTTATCTTCATCTTATTGTTTATCAGTATTATAAATTGATATAAGCAAATATTTAAATATTTTAAAATCTTTAATTGGCTTAATTTTTTTAATTATTATATCTAAATTTAATAGGTTTATCACGATCTTTTTTTTGTTCGTCTTCTCTTGTTACATCAGTTATGTCTCAACTTTGCTCAATCATTAATTAATACCCACCTAATAATAATGAACATGTATCCATACATAGATGATGTCCAATTTAAACTTACTATAAAAGAGTGTCTACACTCTGATTTATTCATAATATAATAATTAATATAATTTTAATGTCAACTAAGAATCTCTTCGAGATTCTTAGTTGCTCATAATTAATAGGTACATAAGTTGTGTGCTCTATTTTTTTTCTATATACTTAAATGAAAATAAGGATTTTTTATAGTACAAGGAATATCTATTTATAATATAATAATAATTATTTTAATAATTCATCTTATTTCCTACTTTTTGGCTTATCAATTTCAGCCATTTTTTTCTTGTCACATGATGCCATCTAAAGATTTGGTATTACATCTTCATGTTTTTTATCGTTTTCTACCGACAGTTGTTCTTCTTTATTATTCCTTTTCATTTTTTACCAACAGTCCTTTGGATGATGTTGATACATCTTTGTCTTCTTGATCCTTGATGCATTAAATGCATCTGTAATCTTGGGTGGTTTTTTTAGCATAGAAGTAGAAGTAGAGTACCTTTATTATTTTTTAACCAATTTTCAAGTTGTTAATGTTAAAATTTGTCTCAAATTTGATGATTTTTTCACCATCCTTTTCGGTGAGAGCTATACTATTATGGGAAGTAATGATAACTTTACTGGTTGAATAATTTACTTTAACATCAGTAGAATTATCATTTTTTCTAAGTTCATAGTAAATTTGGCTTAACATATGACCTCTTAATACACAGAGTTTATCTATGTTGAATTCATTTTCTATAAGCCTTATTGGTTTAAGAACTTCTCTTTTTATGTTGGAAATCTCTTGCTTGATAAAGTGTTAGGGACGGATACATCCTTTTTCATTTTATTCCATTAGTGAACTAAAAAATCAGAGATAAATAGGCTTATCACCTCCTCTTATCTTCTTCCTAAAATTCTTGATTGTTTTTTTGAAATTTTTTGGGAAATAATTTAATTACTTAAATTAATTCGTGAATATATGTTTTTCTATTAGTCCTCCATGAAAAGCTTTGTAAATGTTTTTTTGGATAAGCTCATTATAAAATGTTGAATTTACTCTCTGTAGGGAATTCATTTTCTATAGTATAGAACTTCATATATTTTACGTGTTTATGGGTAGATTTTCTTGCCAAATTGTAGAGATTTAACTATTGTGATTTGTTGAGATTTCTATATAGATCCTTTTCATATTCAGTGACTAATGAATTTCTGGTGGATGTTTCCTTGAATAGCACTAGATGCCTTTTTAATGGTAATAGAGGTAAATGATATATCTCTATTAGTATTGTTTCATTATCGTCTCATCTCATCTCATCTCATTAAAAATTAAGTGAGAAAAGATGAGATGAATTTTAAAAATTAATGAATTTTCTCATGAAACTCATTAACATCTTGTCTCAATTTACACCTCTATTAACAAATGGAACAAACCTGCTAGGTACTTTCGGCTGTTATTGTAGTGTTGCAGTGTAATTCCTTACTATCTGCTCTAGAGTCATTAGTTTTGGTAATTTGTAATTAGCAGAGTCATCTTCAACCTCTATTCTATTTAAGAAAGCTCTATGAGTTACTATACTAAACCCAAGAATAGGTTTACTTGCTTATATTTAGTTATTATAGATTCTTGGTTTTGGGCTATTTTAGACCAAATAAGTCTTTTTATATTCCTATTTTTCTACTTCTACAGCACAATTGAGCTATTTTATTTTAGAGGTGTTACTTTCATTTGAACTATTAGGTTCTTCATTTTCATCTTGAATTATTTCTTTAGAAGTTTTACCTTCTTTAAATTGAATTTTTGATAAGACTTCTCTTTAGAGTTTTTTTACTTTAAGAGTTGTTTTGAACAATCAAGTTCTTCCTGTTTATATCCTGTCTCTATAAGAGATTTCTCGAGGTATAAAAGCTTGAGTTATTCTTGAAGGATTTTTATCTCCTTTTCTGTTATCTTGATCTTGATATCAAAAAATTTCATTTCTGCAACCATAAAAATAGTTAAAGGTGCTAATTCTCTGATAAGAATATATGCTAAACTGTTTTTGTTTATTGCGAGATGTTCGACATCAAAATTATAGTGATTATAATCTCTTGCGATATTAGTTCCTAAGAAATAACTAAAAAATTTGTTATTGGTTCTAGCAATGAATATGGAGCTTATGTTATATATTGTAAATTTCTTAATAGTTTTTTCAACAGCTAAATAATCTTTTTCATTACTGTGATAATTTAACTATGGACCATAGAAAGATCACAAAGTATACCTACAAAAATATTCATCTTCAATGTTTACTTTTGCTTTTAACATTGTTTCCCAATCTTCTTGTGAAACATTCATTTAAATTATTATTTTATCATTTGGACATGGATGATATAAAGTTGGTAAGTTTTTAATTTATGCTTTTACATTATCCATATACAGAGTATCTTATTTTATCCACTCCAAAACATAATCTGTTTTCAATTTTACTTGTAAGCGTTTTCATATTTTTGTAAGTTTCTTGATGTATGGTTCAACATATGTTAAATATACTATGAATCTTTATAATTTGTTTTTATCTTTCAATTCACTAGAAAAATCCTTGAATTTTATTTTATATTTGGGGTTATAGATTATATTTTTTATCTTTAATTTTTAACCTTAAATACTTAATTTTATGATGAGCAATTATTTTTTTTTCTTCAGAAAGTACAGTGCCTTATTACTTATATTTTTGTAGAATATTAATAATATTTAAATAATATCTATTTAATTTATTACTAAAACCCAAAATATCATCTATTTAAACATGGTAAATATTTGGTAATTTCTTAAAGATGCCATCTATTTATTTTTGAAAGATACATGGAGCTTGTTTTAATACAAATTGTACAACATTCTATTGAATTATCTTTAAGGGAAACTAAATGTAGTTAATTTTTTAGATTCTTCATCTAATCTTATATACCAAAATTCATTTTTGTAATAAAAACTCGAGAAGTATTTATTTCCTTTTATCAACAATAATGGTTTTTTTTCTTTTGGAAAATGTATCCATCATCAATGGTTTCTTTATTCAATGCTTTGAATTTTATTATCATTTTTTTTCTCTTCTTTTTTAATTAAGAATGTTGGACTAAAGTTTATTACTTAGTATTATGATTTTTAGTTCCAAAATTTATTGAATTTGGTTTTTAAATTCAATCATGTCTTTTAGAGTATAAATCATTAGTTTTACTCTTATAACCTTGTTAAGATCTCTAAATTTTATGTTTGAAATTATTTTAGATTTATTAATTTTTTGATCTAAAGGATTTTTTAAACTTAATGTTTTTAATAGTTTTTTGATATATGCTAAGGTTTTATCTTCTTTTATTTCATTAAGAAAATAGTTTTGTTTCTCGTCTATATCTAGTGAAATATTTTTTAAATAAGATTCGTGTTACTTTGTGTATATCTCATCATATTTTTTTCTTTTTATTTTGTTGCATAGAAGTTGGATTTGATACAATAAAAGCTTTTCTTTTTTGGATACATAAATGATTTTACTATAGAATGTTATTAGACTTATTTTGTCTAAATATTATGTAAAGAATTGATATAAGTTCAATAAATTATTTTCTATTAATAAATCAACTCCTATTTCTTCTTGGTAAGGAATATAAAATTTTTCTCCTCCTATCATTATATCTATATCTTTTAAAACCTTATTAAGACTTATTATAGTATTATTAGCAATTTTACAATAAAATCTTTTAGTGCATGTTTTCAATATTCTTATGGGAATACATATTTACTTGATATACTCATACTAGCTCATGTATGCATATAAATGATAGCTATCATAGCATTTAAACTTTAGTCCTACCTTAATATAGGTACTGTTTGAATTTGTAATACTATACGTTCACCTTTTGATGAAAGGTATTCATATTTTGTATGTTCATGTTTTGAGCTATTTCCTCCAAAAGATAAATACTGTAAGTATTATTTATATCTGATTCCCCAACTGGTTCTAGTTCCATCATATATGCTTCTTCTAAATTTTTGTTTTTTGTGAAAATTCCTTTTTAAATTCTTTCTTATGTTGAAGTATGTTAGGACATTCATTAGCATAATGTCTTTCTTTATTGCAGATCCAACACCTACATTTATTTTTTCCTAAAATGAATTAATTCTTATTTTCAGGAGGTTTTTATCTTTCTCTATAAGATTTCCTATTAAATCTTTTTTTTTTATATTTTTGAAAATCTTGTTTCCTAAATTAATATCTTTTAAATGTCTTGTACTTTTTATATTTCTATTTGTGGGGTTTTATATTACATCTTTATTTTTTTAGTTTTTTAAAATATCATTACAATAAATTTTATTATTTTCTCTTATTTATATTCCTTTCTTTTTTGACATTTAATAATTATCCAACTTTTAAGGCTTCTTATTCTTCCTCCTAATATGTTTAGTATGGTTTTACTATTTCTCTTATTTCAGCCTCCTATTAAGGTTTTGTGTAATGTTCTAGATAGTTTTTGAAAAAACATTTTTTTATAAGTTGTTTGCATAAAAGATGATAATTTATGGTAATACATTTCATATTCACACATGTTACAAATTTTTATATTTGTTAAATTCCATTTGGCTTTATTAATTTCATTTTGACTGGATTCAGTGATAGTTATTCTTTTATCTTATCTAATAAATTCTTTGTATATTTCATTTATCACAATATCTAGATATTCTTTAAATGTTATTGGTCTGTTAAATTTGAAAAACCAAATTCTAACATTTCATGTTACTTTATAAGCAACTAATACCTTACAGATGAAGGGTTTGTTTGTGTAGTTTTAGAAGTTTGTATCAGTACAGTCATACCAGTAGCTAATTCATCTAAGTTTTTTTTTCTATCTCTTATACAATCTACATCTAAAATATCATATCTATAATTTTCATGGACCTTGAATTCTAATGGGATACTACCTCTAGTTTTCTAATGTAATCGTTCTTCGTTTTGGATGGTTGTCTTCTTCTATTGAAAGTATCAATTTCTCTTGACCTTTATCTATTTTTTCTTCCCTACATGGGTCAAAAGTTTCTCCTTGGTAAGAAATTAGTAATGAAATCGGTTTTATATAACCTTTTGGGGTCATGATTTATGGTTCAGAATCAGTATCGTTGATTATTATCATATCATTTTTCTCTTTATTTGTACAAAGCTTTTCATCCTAACATTTTTCTAACTCTTCATTAGTTAGTATTAACAAACTAATTAATTTTGTTATATTCCTATTTTCAGGGTTCATAAATTGTTTTTTTAATTCCTTTTTGTATTTCTAGGTATTAATACATCTAATCTTTTACATGGTTTTTCTTTTAATCTTTCGAATGGATTAAGATTATGACTTATAATTTGATTATTCTTAATTATGTTATTTATATCTATTCTAAATTTTGTAAATTCCTCATGCATATCTTCTTGTAATTTTTTATATTAATTTCTCTTATCTCATTTATGAGTTTCTTTTGACTTTTATCTATGTCTTGTAATGACTTAATATTTGATTTGTACTATATCCATTTCTTCTGCTAAAAGACTTAAGGATTTTATTATTATTATTTGATTTTTTGATACATATGTTAGGTTTTTATTAAATTCTAATTCTATATCTTGTAATTTATTAATAAATATCTTACTACTATTTTCTTTATATCACGTGCTTATACTTTTATTACTTGAACTTCTTCTTTGAGTTCTATAACTTCTTTTTCTTTATTTAAAGTGTCTTCTTCGTGATCAATAAAAGTAAATCATGGTATATTATTATTTTTGACTACTTACTTTTTCATCTTGTTATAAGAATTTTTTCTTTAATATTTAAGTGTAATTTCTCTGGTATTTTAAAGTCTATTAGTATTTCTAGTTTTATTATTTGTCTAAGTTCCTTAAAGGTTTTATCTATTTCTATAAATTTATTTTTTCTATTTATTAAACTCTTATAATTGTTTGTTAATAAATAACCTATTATGTAGTGTATTGAAAATGTATAATTTACTTCTTTCATCGAATCTAATATTTCAAATTCATAAGTTAAACTTAACACTTGATTTATGTTTTTATCATGAATATTAATAACAAATTTGGAATATATTGTAAATTTTAATTTATGGTATACTAAGTTAATATGAATCATTCCTAGTAAAATATATTTATTATTTATTATTGTATTAACTAGCAATGTTAGTTTTATTGATGTATCAATTCATTCGCTAAAAATAAGATTTTATTAATATTTAGATTTTTTTTAAATGAATGTATCTAATTTTTTCTTTACACTTTTGAGAATTTTTGATACCTTATTCATTATAGTTTTTTTTATTAATTAATGATATATTATACATTCTTTTTGTATATGTGATATTGATATTTATTTATTTATTATTTATTCTATAATAAATTGTATATTTTTTTGGAAACATTTTCGTTAGTTTTAAAAATGAGAGATTTTTAAATTCATCTTATTCTTTAAAATTTAACATTTTCTTTTGAATTTATTTAAATTTCTTTTTGCTAATTACTATTTCTTTTGATAAAGATGTCTTCTATTTTCATTTCTAATATTTTTTTATTTTTAATTTTTTATTAATTTTTTTCATTTGTATGTATAAAATTATTATTCATTTTCATTAACTTTAATTTTCATTAAATTTAGAGTATATTTGTAATATTATTAAAATTTTATAATATTACTTCAAAATTTAACTCCCGTTTTGATTCTATAATTGTGCAATCTTATTGGTCTCGGCAGTCAGCACTCACTTCACCAATATGATCTGATGAGATCAATAATTTATATACCCTACGGTTCTGATATTTGATGAGTTTGACCAAATGGGACCAACACACTAATCTAACGGTCTGATTGAACAGGTTGACCAATAACCTTGGTCCCACTTTATTGCAAGGTTGCTCTCCTCTCAAACTGGGATTTGCTGATAAATTGATGTGCTTAAGCTTTGTCTTCCTTTCCCATGTTTCTCTCTCAATTTGATGGCACTGCCTGGTGAGGAAGATACTGAGAGCAACTAACCAATCTTGAATCTGGGTTTGTTCTTACTTCCTTTTCTATTGTTCTTTTTTTTTTTGCTCTGATTTTCTTTTGTTCATTTCAGAAATATATTTTTTGAACATGGTAGATTTGTTTGGTGTTTATGATCGATATTGAGCTTATTCTATTTTTTTTGAAATCCTTTTCTTTTTCTGATGATGGGTTTTCTGTATTTTGTGAAATCGGGTTTGATATTTCGTTGAAATTGGAATTGGGATTTTGGGTTACTCTTAAGTTAAGGAAAGAACTGGGATTCTTCGATTTCATATGTCTTATTCAAGAGATTTTAGCTCTTCAGATCTTAGTACATAGTTCTGAATCTTGAATAATCTTCATATTTAATTGAAAAATTGATAATTTTAACAACAAAAACATAGCCACAAAAATAATAACTCATATATTTTTATTACTAAAAAAAGTTTTACATATTAATTTATTCATCTAAGTAGACTTTGTTCAAATTAAACTACAATTATTTAAGTTCGTTCTTATTCATTATTAAATGCAGTTTAATTAGATTCATCCAATGTTATAAATTGTAGGGTAGTTATATTTTTTAATTTTCATCTTTTATAGCCAATGAAATTGTAAGAAAAACGTGGATTGACTTTCTGTAAAGAAAAACAGTTTTTTTTAATGATAATCATAACCTCCTTCCTATTTCCCCACCCCCCTCTCTCTTTTAATTTTTTTTTTAAATTACATAAAAGAAATATCTCTAAATTTTATAAAAACAAAAATAACACCTAATAACATTAAACATGATCAATTAAATAGAGTTAAAATATTGAACGGATCTAAATGATTATAATTTAATGTTAAATAATGGGTTGGATTTTTTTATAGTAAAAAAGTAAAAATATATGAATTAGATAAAGTGGTGTTATTTTTATAATTACAAGTTTTAAGTAATTTTATTTTTGTTGTTTTATGGAATACTAACCATATGTTCATAAGATATTCATTATGGATTTTATCTTTTACCATTAATTTTACTTTGGATGATAATTATGTGTTTCTTTGCTAATCCCAGTTTTGATTTGCACTGAAGTGGATACCTAAGATAAGAATCAAAACTGAAAAATGGATCACAAAGAGGGACTATGTGCAAGCAGCTGGGAAAATTCTTTGACCATGAACGAATCCACACGAGATATACCCTCTGGTCATCCATCTTTTTCCAATTTCAACTCACAGCAACCCCAGCAGAAGTGGGAAGATCCATCCATTCTGGATTATGGCATTGAACCTTCTTTCAAAAAATTCAAGCAGCCTTCCGAATATCTCAACCCCAATAATCAAGCTAAAGTTTGGAGTCAAGATGTACATATGACTGAGACACTCCAAACTGGTAAATTTCAAGACTGGGATCCAAACACAATGCTGAACAATCTGTCTTTCCTGGAGCAGAAAATCCACCAGCTTCAGGATTTAGTGCATTTGATTGTTGGTCGAAGAGGCCAAGTTCTGGGAAGACCAGATGAGCTCGTGACTCAGCAACAACAACAACTCATAACAGCTGATCTTACTTCGATCATTGCTCAGCTTATCACTACTGCAGGAAGTCTTCTTCCATCTGTAAAGCTGACTCTTTCCTCTGCTACCCCTTCTATTGGGCAGCTAGGGCAACCTAACGGGGTTAACTTTCCTGATGGGGCTGCTGTTCAGCCAAAGAGCAACAGTGGAAGTCAATTTTCTGAACAGTCTAATCAGACTGATTTGACTGCGAACTATGGGGCGGATCAAAACTACAACACTGAAGATCATGAATCAAAAGATGAGGATGATGCTGATGAAGGTGAGAATCTTCTACCTGGAACCTATGAGATCCTTCAATTACAAAAAGAAGAGATTCTTGCACCTCATACTCACTTCTGCACAATATGTGGAAAGGGGTTCAAGAGGGATGCGAATTTGAGGATGCACATGAGAGGCCATGGTGATGAGTATAAGACCCCTGCAGCACTTGCGAAGCCACACAAAGAAGCCAATTCTGAACCTGTTCTTATTAAGAGGTATTCATGTCCTTATGCTGGTTGCAAGAGGAACAAGGATCACAAAAAGTTTCAGCCTTTAAAGACTATTCTGTGTGTTAAGAATCACTACAAGCGAACCCACTGTGACAAAAGTTACACTTGCAGCCGATGCCACACGAAGAAATTCTCTGTTATTGCAGATCTCAAAACTCATGAGAAGCATTGTGGCAGGGATAAGTGGCTTTGCTCTTGTGGCACAACATTCTCGAGGAAAGACAAACTCTTTGGACATATTGCATTGTTTCAAGGGCACACACCAGCTATATCTGCGGATGAACTGAAAGCAAGTTGTGTGTCCGCTGAACTGAGTATGGGCACTGAAGCAACAGACAACGTTGGTTTGAACTTCAGTTATGGATCTACTGCTGCTTCTGATGGAAATGCATTTGAAAATGTTATGGATCTGAAAGGAGGTGTAGATGATCCTACTGCTTATTTCTCACCAATGAACTATGACACATGTACCTTTGGTGGGTTTCATGAGTTCCCTCGACCCCCATTTGAAGAATCTGAAAGTTCCTTTTCTTTTCTTTTATCTGGGTCTTGTAGTTACACCAGGAGGAATGGAGGGGAGTCAAGTTCTAATAACCTCGAGCAATGTTGATAAAATTTACATTTTTTTTATCTCTTTTCATTAGGGGTATTGTGTTCCTAATTTATGTATGGATTGAAAGAACAGGTGACCCATGTATTGTGCAATTTCTTCGTCTTAAATAAATCATTTCTTTGGACAAAATACTCTATATATTTGTTTAGCTTCCTATAGTCAGTCTGTCTAATATCTTAACAATAAGGTGATGATCATTCCATGTATTCAACAAATTAAATGTTTAGTGTTGTTCTTAACAGCTTCGTCTAGAAACTCATTTTGGCAAAATACAAAGCCTTGTGGTTCTGGGCAAATCATGAATCACCAGAACTTCTTTTAAATAGTAATGTCTTGTTATGTTTTCATTTTAATTCATTCTTTTGAGTACTTGGGTTGTACACAGCCCTACTTTCAATGGATATCATCCTTTCAGTAATGGAAAATAATCATATAACTTTGAAGCAAAAAGAGGAGAGAAAGGGGGAGAGAGAATTAACTACGGCTCTGCAGAAAAACCAGCTAGTTCAAGGAAGAAATGGACTGAATACATCAGGAGAAGAGGAATTGAATAAACAACTAATTCTTATATTGACGCTTAGAGAAAGATACATAGAATTCTAAACGGACATTGAATGAAAGAATGATTTCATTGCAAGGAACCCCAAAGGGAAATTGAATGAATAACTAATTACAGTAATGAAACCCATAAATATGGGGGGGGGGGGGGGGGGGGGGGGGGGTTACAAGGAACCCCAATGAATCAACATTATGTGAGCTATTACAAGAATTACAAGAAAACAAGAATGTCCTATTCTTTAGAGGTCAACGATTTTTCTTTGGTTGTTTCATTCTTTACAAGGCAATTCCATGTGTCTTAGAAGACCGTGTCATCATCACCGGTGAAAACGAGTCCCTCGGATGCAGTATGAATTATAAGGACTTTTTCCTTTGAAAATAGTATGCCCATCTCATTAAAACTGAAATCAAAATTAAAAGAATATGTGTAACAATACAGGCAGGTAACATAAAAGATATATATATAAGGATTAGAAGGTGAAAAGGGAATATTTTTTATATATATTTATTTTTTAATTAATGTTATCCTTAAAATTATATTTAAATATTAAAAATTTTAAATTAATACTTAGAGATTAAATTTTTTTTATTTAAATTTAATAATATTAATATAAGTTATTTAATCTAATGTTAATTTGATAATTTATTAGATTTTAATATAAATAATAGTTTTTGTAAAAAGAAAAAAGCCACCACAAGTATGTCTACGGAGCATATTTATTAAAGCTTAATTAAGGCCATTAAGCTAGAAAGAGGAACACGTAGAAAAGGCAGAAAAATAGTTCGACACCCCTATTTTTTTTTTGTAACATTTTCTAATAAATTTTCACCTGTTTTTCACATGTTTAAGGTATTAAATTAAAGCTCTCTTCCTCATTTTTTTTACATATAATTTTTTTTCTTTTTAATACTAAGAGTATTTGATCTAAATGATTGTTTAAAACTTATACCAAAAATATTATATTTTAATAGTTTTAATTCATGAACTAGTATGAGTTTGATATTGTCATCATTATGTTATCATTGGCCGATTTATTTTTATATATTGATTATTTTAGAGAGAAAAATCTCAAATTTAAAAATTTAAAAAAATTTAATTTCTTAACAAATATAAGTAATAATTAAATATTTCATTTTTCTTATTATCTTTATGTAAATTGATTATTTTTAGTGTCTATTATTCTTTAGTTAATTTGTTAATTTTGGATAACTAGTAAATATGATATTAGTTCATGGCTTATGGGATTTAGAAAAAAGATTATGGATCTTTATTTTATAACTTAGTTTTTAGTGTGAGCTATCTTATTTGTAAAGTTTACTTGTTTAGAAACTATAAATTGTTTAATTTTATAATTGTGAAAATAATAGGAGGTGATACTTCTAGGTAGTCTATTCATTATTCTTGAGCCATAGAACTCCTTTTATATTGTAAGTGAATACATTTTTGTCATATTTTATAAGTATATATTTTTTTTAACTTGAATATGTTTACAATGTTTAACTTTATTTGCTTAAGATTTTACAAATTTAGTATTTTCTATTATAAAATGAGTATTTCATGTTTCGAAAATAAATAATTGATTCTTATGTAAGTTTAGAAGTTTTATTCAAATTTAAGACATAATTATATATTTTGATTACAATATAGAAGTTTATATTCAAATTTTAATAACAATATTCTAAAATATTATGCATATTATTATGTAAATTCAAAAGCTTTTAATTAGTTTTGATGTGGATAAATTTTGATTTGAAAATATAATTTTATGTACAATTTTTGACATCAACATTTTAGAATATTGTTATGTATTATTTTTAAATAATCAAATAAGCACTATTATCAGATATGATATAAAAAATAAATAATTAATTAATAGGTCCTATCTACATGCGTAAGACTAGCAAACAAAATAAAAACTTATCATGTTTGCATGTGCATTGAGCTCGGCACTCGTATGATCAGCTTTCCCCCTGATGCGAGTTTGATGAGTTTTTCCTTCTTGTAAATTATTACATATAAATTACTTATAGTTATTTTACATGCATAAATACATTCCCAATTACATTTATTTCTTCAAAGTACTAATAAAACTTATGTATACTTTCACATAATGATTTGTATCTATTTTATAGTTAAATTATTATAGATTAAATAAATATGTTCTATAATTGTTATTTTTTTAAATTTGTCAACTCACTGAGTATTTTTATTCTCCCTATTTTATTTTAATTTTCCCTTTCTGATAATAATAGTTTTTGATTGAATGCTTGAGAATTATTTTAAAAGAAGATCTAAATCAATTTAATTTTACCTTGTATGATTTATCGTTCTTTTGGAGTTACAAGGAACTCATTTCAATTTCTTGGTAACCTAGTTGTATTATAAATAACTTTGTAACCCTTTAATGATTGTGAACTGTATAATAGGCCAATGCCACTTGTTAGTCAGTATTATCTTCCTTGTATGACTAGTTATATGAATGGTGAGTTTTGGATGTTGTAAACAAATAGATGTGTCATGCTCTATTTTTTTCACATGTTGGTTTAGAATAGATAAAACAAGAGAGACTATGTTGAATTTTCTTTTTAAAATTCTAAAATGTATTAGGACTTTCTTAAATACTAGTGAACTTGGAGTGGGTCTTAACAATTTGGTACTAGAGCATAAGTTTTTGTTTATGTAAACTACATTTGGCTGTGATCGTGATCGTGATCGTGATCGTGGTCTTGACCATGACAAACGATTTACAAGGAAAGCATGCTCTCTTGATGAGGTTATAGCTATTAATGAGACAAATTATTCCATTCAAGAAGGGATAGATGAGCATGTTCCATAAGGACCTACAAAAGTATCATAAAAAGTACTCCATATTTTTCTACAAAATATAAATGTGCTCAATAAAGCTATAATAGCACTGATGCAAGCCTGTGCTCAAATTCCAACTTAGAATAGGCCTTTGAATAATAATGAGGTTAGGATTGAAATGATAAGAAATGTAGGGCTACCAATTTTAAGGCACTACTGATGCCACTATGGCAGAAGCATGGATAAAAAATTGGAGCAATTTTTTGGTACTTTGAGGTGCCTTAAAGATATGAAAGATTCACTGGTGACATTTTTATTAGAGAAGAGTGCATTTCCTTGGTGGAAATTTATGGTACATCAATATCCTGATCCCATTGCTTACTTTGACAAACTTGTTTCATGCCTTTGATGAAAAAATCTCCCACGAATTTACAAAGATGCTAAGATCAAGGAGTTTCTAAATCTTACTCAAGGAATAGTGACAATTGCACAATATGAGCACCAATTTACTAAATTATACAATATGCTTCTTATATTGTAAGGGATGATGAGGACATATGCGGTAGATTTATTGATGGATTAAGGAGCAATATTAAGGTGATCATGGCTTCTTAAGAACATACAACTTTAATAAAATGTTGCAATCAACATTGCGAATTAAGAAGAGTAGTACAAAGAGTTACAATGACAATGTTAAGAGAGCTTAGACTTGGAATGCTAGGTTTACACTAGATAGAGAAACAAAGAGAATGGTTATTATTTATGAACATATTAATATACATACTAGTGGTTATAAATTAAAGACTCTTGGTGAGCAAGTGCACTTAACTAGTCAAGGAATAGTGCAACAATGGACTAGTAGTAGTGCTAAGTGATGTGCAAATTACCTAAAATCACCTAATTTTAGGCAAGATTTAATTTTTTTTTTACCAAAATCACTTGTAGGTAAGGTTTACCAAAATAGGGGCAAGCCTTTCCTTGGAGCAATTTTGGTAAAAAATTGAATTTATGGTAAGGTATTGGCATATTTTGAAAATGCGTTGGCTTATTATAGGAAGACTTAGCACTAGCATCCAATGTCGTGATAAGGCTTATCACGACAAGGTAATGCCTTACCACAATAATAGTAAGCCTTATCTCGAAGTGATTTTGGTAAAAATATTTTTTTTTGAAAAGGCATTGACTTAAGGTAGGAAGGGGTTAGCCTAGTGTGGGAAGGATTTCCATTGGCATCCAATGTCACGACAAGGCATACCACAATATTGGTAATCCTTACCTCATGAGCAATTTTGGTAAAAAATTGAATTTAATCTAAATGTCCTACTAATTTAGTAAATCACTTGCTAAGTGATATGCTTAGAAACAAGCAAGTATACGTGATCAAATTGTATAAATGATAAATAATTTAAGAAAAAAAAGTTTTCAAACTCACGAGAATTGCTAAAATAAATATCACTAATTATTAACTTATTAATAAATTAATAAAAAGGGTTTTGAAAATAGTTTTTTAGCTAAAAGTAAAATATAAAATATTAACTAAAATATATGAACAATACATATTAAGAGAAATATATAATTATGGAATAATCCTCACAACTAGCCTAGAATCTAATCAATTATATCATAAATTAATTTTAAAACTATCCTTTAATTAACAACAATAGCTTAATAAATCTATGCACTACCCGACAACGAATTTCAACTCTTTTTTTTTTTACTTTTAATTAAAGTAGAATACCTCCGTAAATTAATCATAAATCATATTATAAATGTAGTCACAATTGCTAGATAAAATTCATTCAATGTATTACATACAAAAAAAGAGATAATTAAACTTCGTAAGATCATAATTCTTAGTAACCTTCAACAAAGATATTATCTCTACTTGTCACATTATCATAAAGCAACATGTTCCCACTTCGAATAAGAATATTAGTGATTATCATAACTAAAAAAATAAATAGAAATTTAAATATTCTCAGTATAATGTAGTAACATCTTAAACTAGTATTAAACATACACATACGGTAAATTAGTTGATCATTCTAATTCATGCATGTATATTCATGAAATTTAATAATAGTTTTGAACACATCAAAACTCAAGGATGTTATCTAAAAATAATTATAAAATTTTATCAATTAAAATCATATTCTAGGGTTGAAAATTTCCCACAATCATATAAATAAATTAGCCAAGTATAATCATAATTAAAATAATTAGTAAACATAGAAGAAAGTAAGAAGAAGAAGAAGAAGTTTATTGATTAATATTAGTGGCAAAATTATTTTTAAATTCTTATATTGCCACTAGTCTTTAATTTCTCTATAGACCTACATATTTTCTATGAATTTTTGTGTCTACAATCTATATAATATGTGGCTCCTTTTTTTGTTAATCCTAACTACACACTGATGAGACAAAACTGACATCGGGTTAGCAATACCGATTTTACACATACTTTGGTTTTATATTGTAAAAATCTCGTAAGTATATTCCTAAGGTCGATCTAAGCAAAGGAATATATATGGTTTTTAATTTATTATTCAAACTCTTAAAAATGAAATTAAATCCTAAACATCCTGACACAATATTTTGATTTTTTTGTATTTCCTAATCTAATAACATAAACAAAATAAACATAGATATATATTTAATAAAAAATTATGAAAATTTATATCATTCATAACATTGGTTTATTTATGGATATAATAATTAAGTTAATTATACTTGCTCATATTATTTAGGTTATTAAAGATATAAATTGATAATTATCGATTCTCTCTTTTTAATATAAATACCACATTTGGTGAAGTTAGATATTCTTTATTAATTAAAAAAATCGATTAACATCAATAGGTGATGTCGATAATTAATTTGGTTAATTAAATTAATTCTTTTTTTAAGAAATTAAAAATGAACCATTTAAATGCCATTTTTGATGGGGTTAGATATTTTAAACTTTATTCAAGGTTTGCAAATTAAACCTAAAAATTTAATTATCTGAGAAATAACTTTCAAGTTTTAAAACCATTATTGAAAATATGTTGTCAATATATTTTCTAATAATAGTTCTTACAAAAAAAATTTGAAATAGAGTTTCACTCTAACTACTGAACGATTATACCAACAAATAAAAAGGAACTACTCTAAATTAGACCGGATAATTAAATCTTAAAGTCTAATTTTTATATTTAAGTTTGTAATGAAAAATAATATATTTCTCTCTAACATCCTTAATATAAAATCTTAAATAAAAACAAAATCAATTTATTTTATAGAAATGTTTTACCTATTTAATATTTTGCAAACATAACAACGTTATTATTATATCATATTTACAAATAGCTACCCATGCTAAATTTAATCACAGATAAATTAAATATAGCATATAAGAATAAAACATGAAAAATAATTGTAAAAAATTCATTTTAAAATTATATCTCAAAAGAATCCTTACAGAATTTTGATGCTAGTTCCATTTCTAGAAAACCTTCAAATAGATTTGCATTTCCGTTTATTGAATCAAAAACTAGAGATTTACAAAATCATAACTAGTTCTTCTAAAAAAGAAAAGAACTTTAAAACTAAAAACTAAAAGAAATTAAGAAAGCTTTCTAGAGAGAGAGAAAAGGGAAGAGCTAAGATTTGAGGGATGATTTTTACAATGGGGGAAAGAGTTCTTTATAGGTAGAAAAAAGTAGGAAAATATCTCAAAAAATGGATTGGATGCGTTTGGATAGGCTAGCATGCATGTGGGAGCACTAGCATGTGCAAATGGGTGAGACTTGCTACTGGACAGGCGCTGATGCACGCGGGATTTGTGGAAAACAAGCCTAGCCCCCACGTGGCTTAGTAGACAGGCACTGGCTCTCAGCGTGACAAGCGTACCATTGTTCGTGGATTTATGCTAGTACACGCAGGACTCAACATGACTTGCATGCGGCTATGCACGAGACTCAACAGATGCACACAAATTGAGGCATTTTGACCCATTTTGTCCAATTTTTCCATTTTGTTTTGACTTTTTCTCATTTTTTCTCAATATATTTGTGATGTATTATCTCTAGTATTTTCTTCAAGTCTTTAAATTATTTTTGAACGAAAATACCTGAAAAACAATAAAAATACCCGTGATTTTGAAAAGAAAAATTAATATAAAAATATGATAAAATCATGCAAATATAAATATATTTAATTAATTAAAACACATCAAATCATGATAATCTTAGTGCTTTTTAAGCACTCATCAACACCCCAATCAGGTTCTTGCTAGTCTTTTAGCAAGAGAAGCGGTAAAAACTAAAAATTAAACTATCTTAAATCACTTTCGTGGATTGATACTGTTGCATTTAGTGTATGCAATAAGCCTTTCAACCCCTAGGTTGCCCTAGTGGACGATTTTATGTCTTATGAGGGTTTTTAGTAATGATACCCACAAAAAATTAGAACAAGTAAAATAAAACACAAAAAAGTTCATGCTTAAAATTTCATTTAAGTTTTATAATTAAAATTTTTAAGCATAGATTATTCTAATTTTTTAAACATTAATGATTTACTACAATAATTAGTTAAAATCCCTTTCATATTTAAAAAAAAATGTTTTGTTTTCACTTCACCCAATTTCAATGTTAGGAATCTGATTTCGCTTTGATTCTACTCCTCACAAGTCAATACTCTCATTTCACTGAATCCTATGAGTTCAAACAATCATACTATGACATATGTGAATAGAATTTATGTTTAAAAGAACTAAAAGTGCACATACTTATAAAAGAAGAAAGACTCAAAATAGTGCATAACTTTGATATCATGAAAATAATCGAACGTATAAATTATAAAGATATCATATATATTATTTTCATGCATCAATCAAACTCTTTAAGTAAATTTTTTAAGATATATGCCTTTTAGAAGTATAGAAAAAATAAATGCAATTACTTCTAGGGGAATTATTTCCTATGTTTCTTTTGTACTAACCAATTCTCACAACTGTTTAAGGCTAAAAAGGTCGTAATATGTAGATTATACTATATATTCTTTATATCTATATTTTTTAAAGATATTTTTAAGATATTTTTTTTTAGAAAGTGGACCTATGTACAGATTGTGCATTTTTGTAGGAACTTGGTGAATGGTTATTTTTGTGGCTTTTTTGTTTGATTTTGGTTAAGGTAACCCCAAATATGTTTTTTTTGGTAAAAGTCATGCATGAATGAGATAAAGGTATATACTATCAATTTCTACTTAAATCATTAAATCTAAGAAAATGAAAAATAAATATACGACATTCTATTAAGATGAGAAAATTCATACATTCAATGATATAGAGATCATCTAAAAATTTGAAGAAATAGAATAAGTGTTTTGAGTAGAAAGAAAATATTTCACTTAGAATAAAGGAAATTAAGGCTCAAATAATATCTCATAAGGGTAGTCTTCACTATTTGATTCCTAAACATCGATTTTGGGTTTGTTTCATTTCAACATTTTATCATAAAATATTAGTTATGACACAAAACTTATTAATTATCATATTACTTCATGATATGTTATTATAAATTAATCTAATAATGCAAAAAGACCTAATCATTACTTAAAATTAATTTTGAAGACATGAGTATTTTTGTGAGAAAAATTTGAACACTACTCTAATTTACCTAGCTAAACACAAAAATAAAGAAAAACAAAACACACACACACACACACACACACACACACATATATAAGAAAACAAATAAATTAAAGAAAATAATTAATTTGAAAATACACAACTAAATAAGAAAAATAAGGACACATTATTTATAAAAAAAAATTTAAATTTAACCTAATTTGTGTAACTTTTAAATCCTACCACCCCAACCTAAAATCTACATTGTCCTAAATGTAATAAATGAAAATTGTAAAAAGAGAAGGGATATAAAAGTTACCAAATTTCTTTATGTGTTTAGGATTTTGATGTAGAATGCTAGTTGCATCCAACATCATATTTGAATCATACAAACAGGTACTTTAACACATCTTAACATGCAATTATTTGATGCAATAAAATAAACAAAGTGCTCATAAAAGAAAACAAATTAATAAAACAAACTAAGTTGCTTAAAATAAAATACAATTACCTTTCAATGATGGGTTGCCTCCCATCCAACGCTTAGTTAACGTCTTAGCAAGACGCATCATTATGGTGCTAGGGATTACTTAGCCCAAATACAATCAATTTCGGAAATGTTGTGTGGTTCTTCTAAATAAGGTTTCACATGATGCCCATTGACTTTGAATGTTGTTTGTGTCTTGGAATCCAATAGTTCTACTACTCCATGTGCAAATACTTGGACTATTTTAAATGGTCTATCCCATCTTGATCTCAACTTTCCTAGAAACAGTCTCAGACTAAATTTAGATCAAAAACTTTCATTCCAAGCTTAAGAGGCTTAGGAACTAGCCTCTTGTCATAATAACGCTTAGTACACTCTTTGTACAATTTGGCATTCTCATAGGATTCATTCCTAATTTCTTCTAACTCATTAAGATGGAGTAATCATTTTTCTCATGTTTTATCTATGTCTATGTTTAACTATTTAATTTCCCATTAAGCCTTGTGTTTGAGTTCAATAGAGGTTGCATGCTTTCCCAAAGATTAAATAGTAAGGGCTCAGCTCAATGAGTGTTTTGTAAGCTATGCGGTATGCCCATAAGGCATCATTCAACTTAAATGCCTAGTCCTTCCTTGAAGGATGCACGATGCATTCCAGTATTTCCTTGATTTTCCTATTACTTACTTCTACTAAACCAAAAGTTTGAGGATGATGTGGAGTAGCTACTCTATGTGTGATGTTGTACTTTTTTAGTACTTCATCAAAGAGTTTTTTTTTTTTTACAAAAATGGCTTCCTGCATCACTTATTATAGCTCTAAGCGTTCCGAACTTGCTAAATATTGAATCCTTCAAGAATTTTACAACAACATTAGCATAATTGGTTTTAGTGGGGATATCTTCCACCCATTTAGTGACATAATCCATAACAACCAAAATTTATTGAAGACCATTGGATGAGGGGAAAGGACCCATAAATTCAATTCCCCATACATCAAAGAGTTCAACAACTAAATTAGATGTCAAAGAAATTTAATCTCTTTTGCTTATTTTGCCTTTTCTTAAACATTTATCACATTGTTCATAAAACATATGAGCATCTTTAAAAAGAGTGGGCCAAAAGAATCTAGATTGTAATACCTTACGAGCTGTATTTTCACCACCAAAATGGCTCCCATAATGTAGTTCATGACAAAAATTTAGAATGCTCTTATGTTCTTCTTCGAGTATACATCTCCGGATGACTTAATCTTGACCAGTCTTGTATAAATAAGGGTCATCCCAAAAATAGTCCTTGATAGTTTTAAAAAATCTTTTCTTGTCCTGATATCAAGTGTTAGGTCTCAAAACACCAATGGCAAGATAGTTTACAATATCAGCATACCATGGGTTTAGACCTACTAAAAATAGTTGTTCATCAAGAAAGGTTTCAACTATATCTTCTTTACTTTCACCTTTGAGAGAATTGAAGTCAAAAATCAACCTAGACAAATAGTCAGCTACTAAGTTTTCACTGCCTTTCTTATCCTTGATTTCTAGGTAAAATTCTTGTAAGAGTAAGATCCACTTGATTAATCATGGCTTGGTATTCAATTTACTTAATACGTATCTTAAAGTAGCATGATTAGAATGCACAATCACTTTAGATCCTGCTAAATAAGACCTAAATTTGTCTAAAGAAAAAACTATAGCCAAGAATTCCTTTTCAATGATGGTATAATTCATTTGGGCATCATTTAGTGTTTTTCCACTATAGTAGATGACATGCAAACACTTATCCACTCTTTGTCCCAAGACTGCTCTGATAGCATAATCAGAAGCATCACATATTATTTCAAAGGGTAAAGACCATTTTGGTGCCATAATAATATAGGCTGATGTTAGTTGCTCTTTCAAGGTATTAAAGGCAATAAGGAATTCTTCATTGAAATCAAAATAAACATATTTTGATTACATGTTTCATAAGGGACAACTTATTTTAGAAAAATCTTTAGTAAATCATCTGTAAAATCATACATGTCCTAAGAAGCTTCTTATCCCATCAACATATGTAGGCAAGGTAGTTTGGAAATGAGTTCAACTTTTTCCTTATCAACTTCAATACCTTTGTTTGAAATGATATGTCATAACACTATCTCTTATTGAATCATAAAATGACTTTTCTCCCAACTAAGGGTTAGATTGCATTCAATGCATCTTTCCAAAGATATATAAATCATCCATGAAAATCTCAATGAATTTTTCCACTATGTCCGAGAAGATAAACAATATACATCCTTCGAACGTGGTGCGGGCATTGGATAACCCAAATGGAATTCTTCAAAAAGTAAATGTCCCTAAAGGACATGTAAATGTGGTCTTTTCCTAATCTTTTGGTGCTATAAGTACTTGATATAATCCAGAAAATCCATCTAGAAAATAGTAAAATTCATTCCCAGCTAATATTTCCAACATTTGATCAATGAATGGAAGAGGAAATTGATCCTTTTTAGTATATAAATTCAGTTTCCTGAAATCTATACACATCCTTCATCCAATAATTATTCTAGTGGGCACTAATTCACTTTTGTCATTTTTAACAACTATTATCCCAGATTTCTTAGATACCATATGCATTGGACTAAATCACTTACTATCAATAATAGGGTAGATAATTCCTTCTTCTAACAATTTAAGAATTTCTTTCTTAACTACTTTTACATATTTGCATTTAGTCTTCTTCAAGCCTTTCGTACGAGTTTAACACCATCCTTCAAGTTGATTTTATACATACACATGGTAGGACTAATGCCTTTTATATCCCCGATACTCCAACCTATGGTTTTCTTAAACTTCTTAAGCATTTTTATAAGTTCCTTTTCTTGGGTTTTGGTCAAGGTTGAAGAAATTATTGCTAGATAAGTTTCTTCTTCTCCTAGAAACACATATTTTAAATGCTTAAGTATGTCTTTGAGTTGAAGTTTAGGTGTATTGGCCTCTTTACTAGATGGGGAACTGGGTAGATTTAAAAGTGTACTAGATTTTGTCATTAGTTCATCAATATCTAGTTGTTCAAGGTACCCCTTAATTTCCTCATCTAAATCTTTTTTGACCTTTTCAACTGTAAGAATATTTTCAAGCTTGTCTTCTATTCTAGTTCAGGAAAAGGTGCTTTGGACAAGATTATCCAAAGGGTCAACATCAAATACTTCATATATGGCAGAAATAGAAGGAAAAGGTGAAGAATCAAAAATTTTAAAATGAATAGTATTTCCTAAGACTATCATTGTCAAATTTCCATCTTAGACATCAATAATAGTTTGGTAGTTTCTATAAATGGTTTACCAAGAAGTATTATGTGCTCTCTGTCAAAGTCTAGATTTTCTTACATATCCAGAACCACAAAGTCAATAGGTATTATCAGTTTGTCTACCTGTACTAGCACATCCTCAACTATTCCTTTTGGATACTTAAGAGATCTATCTGTAAGTTGAATGGGCATAGTTGTGGGTTTTAAATCTCCTAAATCGAGCTGTAAGAATATAGAGTATGGAATTAAGTTTATACTAGCACCTAAATCAAGTATTGCTTTAATGATCTTCATATACCTCATAGTTATGTTTATGATAAAACTTCCAGGGTATTTCAATTTAAGGGGAAGTTGGTCCTGAAGTACAACACTAGAATTTTTAATACTACTACTCGCTCATAAAGCTCATACCTCATTTTCTTAGTGTTCAAATCTTTGAAAAAATTAGCATAGAAGGACACATTCATGATCACTTCTAATAATGGTAAATTGATATTTACTTTAGAAAGCATATTAAAAAGATCATAGAATTGCTTATCTTATTTGGATTCTTTTAGCTGGGGTGGAAAAGGTATTTGCAACCGGTGTGGTGTTGTTGTCTTTTGAATTTTGGGGATATTAGATGACTCCCTAATGAGTTTTTCCAGAGGTTTGTCAAGTTTAGCACTTGTCTTTCCTTTTTGCGATACTAGAATTTCACCTTCTTTGTTACCTAAAATACAAGGTAGATCTTTAGAGATTTCAGATAAACTAGTATTGACTACGCTACCACTATGAAGGATTCTTACATCCTTCGCTTGTTTAGGTTGATTGGGTAAATTTCTTGGTTCTTGCCTTTGCATTTGTTCAACTAGTTGCCCAACTTTAGATTTAATCCTTTTAATCGAAGCCTAAATTGTGTTCAACCTTTGATTATTCATCAATTGGTTTTTGTGACTAACTTGAATAAAAGCATTCAAGCTATCCTCTAAGGTTGGCTTAAAAGATTGATTTGATAGGTAATGGTGGTTTTTATTTGGCCTTAGTGTTTGACATTGGGTATAGGCTTGGTAATTGTTTGGTGTCCAATGATGGTTAGGGTGATTATAGGTGTTTGGATGATACCTTTGAAAGGAATTGGCTTCCTCTGTGGCATCCACTCTAGAATCACAAGTATATGAAAAATTACAAGTATCATGCCTAATTGAAAAAAACACACTTCACACACCTCTTGATTTATGATTTGGTAGGCAGTGAGAAGTTACACTTGCTTAGTCAATTTAGAAAGTTGCAAGGTAATATCATTACTAGAGCCAACTTCATTGATTCATGCTCTCCTTCTTCTAGTACATATTTATTTTGAATTAGAACCCAACAACTCATAGAGACTATAGGTTTCCTCTGTAGTCTTTTCTCCCAAAGCTCCTCCAACTGCATTATCAACCATGTATTGACTCTGTAGTGTCAATCCATCATAAAAGAATTGGTTCTGTAGCTATAATGGAAAGCTATGATGAGGACATTGAATGAAAATGATTTTGAGTCTTTCCCAAGCTTCATGAAAGGGCTCCTTATGCATTTGAGAAAATGTTGCTCTCTTCGTCCTTAGATCAACAGTCTTTTGATGGGACTAGACTCTATTCAAGAAGTCCAAATTAAACCTATGAATTTAATTTTTTAAGTACTAATTTTCAAGTTTTAAAATCAATACTGAAAATATGTTGTCAATATATTTTTGAATAATAGTTCTTATAAAAAACTTTTGAAATAGAGTTTCACTCTAACTACTCGGAGATTGTACCAACAAATAAAAGAGCACTACTCTAAATTAGACTGAATAATTAAACCTTAAAATCTAATTTTCAGATTACTTTAAGTTTGTAATGAAAAATAATGTATTTCTCTCTAACATCCTTAATATAAAATCTTTAATAAAAACAAAATGATTTATTTTATAAAAATATTTTACGTATTTAATATTTTGCAAGCGTAACACTGTTATAATTATATCATATTTACAAATAACCAGTCATGTTAAAACTTGAAAGTTAGTACTCAGATAATTAAATTCTTAGGTTTAATTTGGACACCTTGAATAAAATTTAAACTATCTAACCCGACCAAATGTGGCATTTAAATGGTTCATTTTCAATCTCTTAGAGAAAGGAATTAATTTAATTAAAAAAATTAATTATCGACCCCACACATAGATGTTAATTGATTTATTTAATTAACAAAAAATATATAATCCTACCAAAGGTTGTATTTATATAAAAAAGAGAAAATCAATAAATATCAATTTATATCTTTAGTAACCTATTTATATCTCTAAGAACATAAAACTAAACATAGATACAGATTCAATAAACATTTATGCAAATTTTATCTTTTATAATAGTGGAGTATTTATGGATAAAATAACTAAGTAATTATGCTTTCTCATATTATTTAGGTTATTAAAGATATAAATTGATATTTATTGATTTTTTTATATGAATACCACCTTTGGTAGGGTTAGATATTCTTTGTTAACTAAACAAATCAATTAACACCTATGGGTGGGGTTGATAACTAATTTGGTTAATTAAATTAATTTCTTTTTCTAAGAGATTGAAAATGAACCATTTAAATGCCACCTTTGGTGGGGTTAGGCAGTTTAAACTTTATTAAAGGTGTCCAAATTAAACCTAAGAATTTAATTATCCGAGTACTAACTTTCAAGTTTTAAAACCACTACTGAAAACATGTTGTCAATACATTTTCACATAATAATTCTTATAAAAATTTTTGAAATAGAGTTTCACTCTAACTACCGGGCGATTGTACCAACAAATAAAAGAGCACTACTCTAAATCAGACCGGATAACTAAACCTTAAAATCTAATTTTCAGGTTTAAGTTTGTAATGAAAAATAATATATTTCTCTCTAACATTCTTAATATAAAATCTTGAATAAAAACAAAATCAATTCATTTTAAAGATTTTTACCTATTTAATATTTCGCAAGCATAACAACGTCATTATTACATCATGTTTAAAAATAACCAGCAAAGTTAAATTTAATCACAGACAAATTAAATATAACATGTAAGAATAAAGCATAAAAAATAATTGTAAAGAAAATAAAACCCTTAGAGTACGTTGATGTTATTCCTGTTGCTAGAAAACCTCCAAACGGAATTTGCACTCCCATTTATTGAATCAAAAAGCAAATAAATTACAAAAACATAATTAGTTCTTCTCAAAAAGAGAAGAACTCTAAAACTAAGAAAAGCTAAAACCAAAGAAAAACTAAAAACTAAGAAATTGAGAGAAAGAAAAGGAGAAGAAGATGTGTTTTGAAGTGAAGAGAATGATGGTATTTATAGGTGAGGAAATGAATAAAAAGTGAGTCAAAAAATGATTAAAAATGGTGGAAACGCGGAGTAGTGAATGATGACATCAAGCTGACGTGGGGCGGCGGCGCGCGCGGATTGGGGTAAATGGGCGCAACGACGTGCGCGAAGTGGGCGTAGATGGGCAGCGGCGCGCATAGACTAGAGCAGGGGTGCGCAGATGTGCGCACGGAAAGAAGTAGGGATGCACGTGGCGCGCATGGACAGGGAAATGCGGCGTGCGGGACCGGGCGCTGATAGGCACAGACGCGCGCTGAATGGGCATACTGCGCGCGGCTGCTCGATGCCGCTGCGTGATATCCTCATTTTTGACCCTTTTGATCCATTTTGTCCAATTTTTCCATATTTGTTGACTTTTCCTCATTTATTTTATGAATATATTTGTGATGTATTGCCTCCAATATTCCTCTTTGAGTCTTTAAGTTACGTTTTTAAGCGAAAATACCTGAAAAATAATAAAAATACCCGTGATTCCGAAAAGGCAAATTTATATAAATATATGATAAAATCATATAAATATATATATTTTTAATCAATTAATGTGCATAAAATGATGGTAATTTTAGTACTTTTTAAGCACTCATCACAGCCCATAAATGAAGGAAGCATGGAAAAATTAAGGTTTTTCAAGTCATAATTCCAAGTGGCCTCACCCAACTGGATAGAGGTAGTTTTCATGCCAATTACTAGCCGTATACCATGCATCCATGCGATACTAAAATGTATTGAACCGTGAAGGACCATTATTGGTGGAAAGGCATGAAGAGATAAATAGTAGAATCTATATTTAGATGTTTAATATAGCAACAGTGAAAGTAGGGCATCATAGACTCTCTGGACCGTTACAACCACTACCTATCCCTATATAAAAATGGGAATACATCATGATGGATTTCTTAATGAGGCTTCCTCGTACTCAAAGTGGTCATGATGCCATTTGGGTTTTTGTTGATAGATTGACTACATCAGCCCATTTACTAATGAAATTAACATTCTCAATAGATAGATTAGCTAAAATGTATGTGGAAGAGATTGTCAGATTACATGGAGTTCTAGTCTCTATTGTGTCAGTTAAAGACTTGCACTTTACATACTTGTCTGCTTGGCCAAGTCTACAGAAAGCCTTAGGAATGAAGTTGAAATTTAGTACTACATTTCATCGACATATAGATAACCAATTAGAAAGAAGATTCAAATCCTCGAAGATGCGTTACATGCTTATGTTTTGTAATTTAAAGGCAATTGGGATGATTTACTACCATTGATGAAATTTTTCTTATTTTAATAGCTACCATTCGAATATTGAGATGACTCCTTACAAAGCATTTTATGGTAGGGAATATAGGACACACATATGTGGGGTGAAATGGGTGAATCGAAGACTTCTGCATTCTAAATATGTTGAAAAGATGTGTGATACAGTTCAAATTATCAAAAAATATTGAAAATTGTTCAGGATTAACATAAGAGTTACATAGATCCCAAAAGAAAGGATGCTGAATTTAAAATTAAAGATAAAGTGTTTTTGAAATTACCTCTATGAAAATGTGTTGTTTGATTTAATAAAAGAGACAAATTGAGTCCTTAATAGATATATCCATACAAAGCTATAAAACACATTGATCCGATTGCTTATCACTTGGAACTATTGTCTAAACTTTTAGAATCCATAATGTATTTCATGTTTGTATGCTTTGAAAGTATTTATCTAATCCTTCCCATATTTTGGAACCTTAATGCTTTGAATTAAGATAAAACATGACCTATCAAGAAAAATCAGTATAAATTCTTGATAGAAAGGACAAGTCTTTTGAAACAAGATAATTCATTTGGTAAAAGTTATTTGGAGAAAGCATGTACTATAAGAATGCTCCTGGGAACCAAAAGGTTTAATGTGCAAATAATATCCAGAACTTTTTAGTTAGTTAAGTAAATTTCGTGGAAGAAAATATTTTCTTGGAGATACAGCTGTGAGACTCTACTTTTCTTTTATAAAATTTAACTACATAAATTATTTTTTATATATTTATGTTTTTAATTAAGTTTTTTCTTGCAATAATATTTAAATATTGATATTTTAAATTCATGCTCAGAGACTAAAAAAAATTTCATTTAAAATTAATAATGCTAATATGAGTTGTTTAATGTAAAGTTAATATGATAGTTTGTTAGGTTTTAATATACATAATAGCTTTTGTAAAAAGAAAATGGCTACCACCACATGTATTTGTGTGTGCCATATTTATTAAGCTTAATTAAGGTAGTTCGGCCAAAAAGGGGAACACTAATAAAATGAATACAAAAAAGTTCAGCACCACTATTCTTATATCATTTTCGTACAAATCTTTACTTGTTATTTACAATTTGTAGCATTTGAGGTATCAAATTAATTAAATCTCTCTTTATCCTCGTTATTTATTTATAATTTTATTTTAATGCTCATTATTTTAAGAGTATTTGACTTAAGTAATTCTTTAAAATCTATGTAAAAAATATCAATTTTTGATAGTTTTAATTCATAAACGAATATAAATATAATATTCTCATCGCTATATTATTAATACGCATGATTTATTTTTGTATATTAATTATTTGAGAGAAAAAATCCCAAAATTAAAAACCTTAAAATTTTAATTTCTTTACAAATATAAGTAATAATTATATAGTTTATGTTCTTTACTATCTTTATGTAAATTAATTATTTTTAATGTTTATTACTTTTTAATTAATTTAATAATTTTGAATAATTAGTAAATATGATATTAATTTAGGGTTTATGGGGATTTAGAAGCAGATTATTAAACTTTCTTTTAGAACTAAGTTTTTAGTGCAGTTGTCTTGTTTAAAAAAATTAGTTGTTTAAAAATTAAAAATTATCTAATTTTATAATTATGAAATTAATAAAAAATGACACTTCTATGGAACCTATTCATCGTTCTTAAGTCATGGAGCTTGTTTGTTAGTTAACACATTTTTTTTAATTTTATAAGTATTTGTTTATTTAAACTATATATGTTCATAATGTTTCCCTTTATTCACTTAATTTTTCACAAACTTGATATTTTTTTTAAATAAGTATTTTATATTTAGAAAGTAGATAATTGATTCTTATGTAAATCCAAAAGTTTTTTATTATATTTACGACATAATTATATATTTTGATTATAACATATAAGTTTATATTAAACTTTTAGTAATAGTATTCTAAAATATTATGCATATTATTATATCAATTTAGAAACTTTTAATCAATTTTATAATATGTGTATAAATTTTGATTAACCCATGGAACTTTATATACAATTTTTAACAGTATTCATATGCTACTTTTCAAGTAAATTCTCATTCTTCGAGATTCATCTATTAGAATTTTTCAATTCATCTTTGTGCATTCTATTAAAATATATCAATTAAAAAATGTGTTAACAAAATAAATGTATCGATTACAAATTTAAAATGTACTTATTCTAAACATGTTTCAACATCTAGCCTATTAAATAATGTATAGCAATGAGCAATGTCTAATGTCTTCTTCGAAAATAGAATTTTCTTTCCACCTATAACTAGATGTCTTTGTGATAACAAATCACTGTCACAACCTTCATTACATAATTTTTGAACACTTATATGCATTACTTTTTTCATATATTTACTGCAAAATAGTGACCATTCTTCAACAAGATATCTTTCTACTATACACCCATCACGTTGTGCATGATTCCAAACATACCCTTTTATGTACACATGAATCAAAAAATGAATAAAAGAGTGAAATAATGCTATATGTTCATAAATCATAAGAACTTATCCAACTCAGTAGCTCATAATACCTCTCAAATGGATACATCTAGTGAAATTGTATAGGTCCAAACAAATGTACTTCTCATCCAATATGAATTGTTAAGTAAACCATAATGTAAAAAAAAAAGGAGAAAAAAACCTTTCAAAAAGGCACAACATTTAAACCATATATTCTCTAAGGCTTTTATTTTGTTCATGTCGATAACCCTTTTGGCATAACTCATTAAAAAATTTGGATATTCTAAATATAGCATTTCTTGGCCCCTCTGGTAGAAATCCTCTTAATAGAACATGCAGAATTTGTTGCATGAGAATGTGACCATCATGTGATTTTAGGCCAAATAACTTGCATTGATCAATGCAATGAAATCTCCAATATTAAAGCCATAACCATCAATTAATTTCAAATTAGCAAGTGTTTGAGATTGTTATAAAACTCTTTAATTTAAGGAGCAAATTAAAGAGCAAAACAAGGAGTAAAACATGGAGCAAGAGCTTAATTCAAGGAGCAAGAGCTTAATTCAAGGAGCAATTCAAGGAACCATTAATTTAAGGAGTAATTCAAGGAGTGAATTTTCTTATAAATAGATATGTAATTGTAATGAATTAATCATCCAAAGTTTTCATTCCAATTGAGAGAAAAGCTTAGAGAGAAAAGCTTTTGTGAGAGAAAATTGAGAGTAATTTTCTTGGGTGTAATTGGGTTGTGAGTTGTGAGTGTTGTAAACACCTTGTATAATTTCTCCTCTTTCAGTAAAAAGATCTGCAGCAGGTCCAGAGACGTAAGCAAAATTGGCCGAACTCTGTTATAAAATTTGTGTGTTATTTTTCTATTCTTATTTTCTCATAAGTCTGAATGATCAGGAATTTGTGTAATTTCCCAACAACTGGTATCAGAGCTATTGGTGGTGATTTCTATCAATTTTCTGCAAGTTACTATTTACGTGAATAGTGACATATTGTCGACGATATTTGTTCGTTGACGGAGGTGTTCTAATACACGGTGGTTTACAGAAATAGTCAGAAACGATCCGAAGGAAGTGAGATTTGAGTGGGAGCAATGGCCGCAGATGAAGGAAGGGTGAAACTCGAGAAATTTGATGGCATAGATTTTGGGTTTTGGAAAATGAAGATATAGGATTATCTGTATCAAAGAAATCTATAGCAACCTCTCTCAGGAAAGAAGCCAGAGGCTATGAAGGAAGAAGATTGGAATCTTCTAGACAGACAAGCCCTCGGAGTTATTCGATTGACGTTATCCCGTAATGTTGCTTTCAACATAGCAAAGGAAAAGACCACGTCGGGTCTTATGGTTGCTCTCTCCAATATGTATGAGAAACCATCATCCTCAAACAAAGTGCACTTGATGAGGCGTTTTTTCAACACAGTCACAACCCAGTTGAGTTCAGTGGAAATTGAATTCGATAAAGAAGTACGAGCATTGATACTTTTGTCTTCTCTACCAGAAAGCTGGAATGCTACTGTCACGGCTGTGAGTATCTCGTCAAGAAGCAATAAGTTGAAATTTGACGATGTTCGTGATTTGGTTCTCAGTGAAGAGATCCGACATAGAGAGTCAAGTGAATCGTCAACTTCTTCAGTTTTGCATACAGAGTCAAGAGGAGGAAATTCAACTAAAGGGAATGGATGTGGCAGAACAGACTACCGAGGTAGATCAAAGGACAGGAGGTCCAAATCCAGGAATTCTAATAATTCCCATAGCTCGAAGACTATCGAGTGTTGGAATTTTGAAAGAACTGGGCACTACAAAAATTAATGCAAAAGTGCACCGAAGGACAAACAAGTGAAGGTAGAGGCAAATGTTACTTCCACCTCAGGAGAAGATGATGCATTAATATGCTCTTTGGAGAGCAAGAAAGACTCTTGAGTGTTAGACTCTGGAGCATCGTTCCATGCTACTTCACAAAAAGAATTCTTCGAGAAATATGTCCCTGGAAACCTTGGAAAGGTATATCTTGGTGATGATCAACCATGTGCTATTATTGGCAAAGGTGTAGTGAAGATTAAGTTGAACGGATCTGTTTGGGAATGAAGGATGTCAGGCATATTCCCGATCTCAAAAGGATCTTAATCTCAGTGGGGTAGTTGGCTAGTGAAGGCTACACTACGATCTTCCATGGTGATGATTGGAAGATTTCAAAGGGTGCAATGATAGTTGCTCGAAGCAAAAAAAGTGGCACTCTTTACATGACAGTAGAGGCATGTTGTTCAATCACAATTACAGCAAGCAATGAAACACCAAATCTATGGCAGCAGAGACTAGGCCACATGAGTGAGAAGAGGATGAAAATTATGCACTCAAAAGGAAAACTTCCAGGTCTACAGTCTGTAGAGATGGACATGTGCGAAGATTGCATACTTGGAAAGCAAAAGAGAGTCAGTTTTCAGACAAGTATCAAAACCCCAAAGAAGGAAAGGCTAGAGCTTATTCACTTTGATGTTTGGGGACCAACGACCGTCTCATCTATTGGTAGGAAATACTACTTCGTGACTTTCATCGATGATCACTCTCGAAAGGTATGTGTTTACTTTCTAAAGCATAAGTCTGAAGTATTTGAGGCTTTCAAAAGATGGAAAGCTATGGTGGAAAATGAGATGGGTTTAAAGATTAAAAAGCTCAGAACCGATAATAATGGTGAATATGAAGATACCAGATTCAAAAATTTCTACTATGAGCACGGGATCAGAATGGAAAGAACTGTGCCAGCCACACCTCAACACAATGGTGTAGCTGAGCGTATGAACCGAACGTTGATAGAAAGAGCCAGAAACGTTCGTATACAGTCAGGTCTACCGAAGCAGTTCTGGGCAGAAGCAGTCAACATGGCAGCTTACTTGATCAACCGAGTCCCATCTGTTCCATTGGAGCATAGAATTCCAGAGGAGGTATGGAGCGAAAAAGAGGTGAAACTATCACATCTAAAAGTTTTCGGTTGTGTAGCATTTATGCATATCAGTGATCAAGGGAGGAATAAGCTTGATCCCAAATCCAAGAAATGCACATTCATCGGCTATGGTGAGGATCAGTTTGGCTACCGCATTTGGGATGACGAAAAGAAGAAAATTATCTGTAATAGAGATGTGATTTTCAACGAAAGGATGATGTATAAGGACATGCATAAAATAGACGCCAATGACTCAGAGCAGAATGAGTCAGTATTTGCAGATGTAGATGATGTCCCAAATAGTTCCGCAACAGAACCAATTGTAACAAGTCCTCAGCCAGAGGAACTTGTTGGACAGAGCAGTACACAACATTCCGACACATCACAACCTCTTACTCCAGCTCCTGTATTGAGAAGGTCTTCTCGACCTCATGTGCCTAATAGGAGATACATGAACTATATGTTGCTGACTGATGAAGGGGAGCCTAAATGCTATGATGAAGCTTGTCAAACTCAAGATTCTAACAAGTGGGAGCTTGCTATGAAAGAAGAAATGAAATCTTTCATCTCCAACCAGACATGGGAACTAGCCGAGTTACCTATGGGAAAGAAGGCACTTCACAACAAATGGATGTATCGGGTGAAAAAGGAGCATAATGGTTCCAAGGGATACAAAGCTCGCCTAGTTGTCAAAGGGTTTCAATAGAAGGAAGGAGTTGACTACACTGGCATTTTTGCTCCTGTTATGAAGCTCAATACTATCATATCAATATTGAGTATTGTAGCCATTGAAGATCTTCATCTTGAACAGTTGGATGTGAAGACTGTATTCCTTCATTGAGATTTAGATGAAGAGATATACATGTACCGGCCAGAAGGTTTCTTAGAAAGAGGGAAAAAGAACATGGTGTGTAGACTTAAGAAGAGTTTGTATGGCCTGAAACAAGCTCTGAGACAATGGTACAGAAGGTTTGACAACTTCATGCACAATGAAGGTTTCCAGAAGTGCAATGCTTACCATTGTTGCTACTTCAAGAGATATAGGTCCAGCTATATCATTTTACTACTTTATGTTGATGATATGTTAGTAGCAGGTTCAGATATAGATGATATTAAAAGGTTGAAACAAAAATTGTCAAAGGAGTTTGACATGAAAGACTTGGATCCAGCAAAGAAGATTCTTGGAATGCAAATCACAAGAAATAAGAAGAAAGGATCCTTGTAGTTATCTCAGGCAGAGTACATCAATCGTGTTTTGTAGAGATTCAACATGGGCAATGCCAAGCCAGTTAGCACACCCTTGGCCAGTCATTTTTGCCTATCCAAGGATCAGTCCCCTTAGACAGAGGAAGAGAGAGAATTCATGGCTAAGGTTCCTTATGCCTCAGACATTGGAAGTTTGATGTACGCAATGGTCTATACGAGACCATACATTGGCCATATAGTGGGAGTTATTAGCAAATTTATGTCAAATCCAAGGAAAACTCATTGGGAAGCAGTCAAGTGGATTTTGAGGTATCTGTGAGGAACCACAGAAAAGTGCTTGTACTTTAGTAAAGGAGAGTTAAAAGTACAAGGGTACGTAGATGCAGACTTTGGAGGTGAAGTTGATCACCGAAGAAGCACCACCGGTTATATATTTACTGTTGGAACTACAATTGTTAGTTGGATGTCACAAATACAAAAAAATTGTCACTCTATCCACTACAGAGGCTGAGTATGTAGCAGTAACTAAAGCTAGTAAAGAGATGATATGGCTTCAAGGTTTGTTAATTGAGCTAGGATTCAAACAGGAGAAGAATGTTTTGCATAGTGATAGTCAAAGTGCAATACACTTGGCGAAGAATTCAGCATTTCATTCTAGAACCAAGCATATTGGACTTCGTTATCACTTCATCATATCTCTATTGGAAGATGATGTGTTAATACCGGAGAAGATTCAAGGAAGCAAAAATCCAGCAGATATGTTAACAAAGGTGGTGAGTATTGACATACTGAAGTTATGCTAAACTTCAGTTGGTCTGCTAGAGTAACAAAGACTAGAAAAGTTGCTGCATTGATCGAGGTGTGAAGACATATTGAAATCAGTCTTCAAGTGGGAGATTGTTATAAAACTCCTTAATTTAAGGAGCAAATTAAGGAGCAAAACATGGAGCAAAACAAGGAGTAAAACATGGAGTAAAACATGGAGCTTAATTCAAGGAGCAATTCAAGGAACCATTAATTTAAGGAGTAATTCAAGGAGTGAATTTTCCTATAAATAGATGTGTAATTGTAATGAATTAATCATCCAAAGTGTTAATTCCAATTGAGATAAAAGCTTAGAGAGAAAATCTTTTGTGAGAGTAAATTAAGAGTAATTTTCTTAGGTGTAATTGGGTTGTGGTTGTAAACACCTTGTGTAATTTCTCCTCTTTTAGTAAAAAGATCTGCAGCAGGTCCGGAGATGTAAACAAGATTGGCCGAACTCTGTTATCAAATTTGTGTGTTATTTTTCTATTCTTGCTTTCTCATAAGTCTGACTTATCAGGAATTTGTGTAATTTCCCAACAGCAAGATGCTTACAAAAGATTTTTTTCTATTTCTTTAAAAGAGTATGACGTGTTGGAGGTAAGTAGAAAGAATTTCCTTTATCCTTGAGATGAAACTCCCTCGTAATCTTTATCCTTTCCAAGTCTCTACAAAACTTTAGTCCATCCTTTATTTTCCCTTGACATATAGAAGTGTACCAATAATACTATCACATATATTCTTCTCAATGTGCATTACATCCAAGTTATAACACAGAATTAAAATCTACAAAATTAATGACAAAATGTTAATATAAAAAGATCTTAACAAAAGAAAAATACACATGGAATGAGTGAGTTACATGCCTTCCAGTATGGCAATTCAAAAATAAGGACTTCTTTTTCCACGATGGTAAGGAATTTACACCTTTTCTTTTTCTTTTCTTTCCTTCCTTCTTCTTTTTGTAGCTTTTGTTTCCTTTTTCTTGTGTTTATTTTTTCACCTTTTTCCCCTGATCATTCTTAAGTTTCTCAACTTCTAAGAATATTTCCTCACCATTTAATATCTTAGTTTTCACATCATATTTAGTTTTACCATTAAACCATTTTTTTTAAGTTGGTGATCTAAACAGGGAAATTGGCGATGGTACATGTATGCAAATTTTCAACCATGTATCAACCATTTGCTACTAGTGTTTGCTTGACATATGGGGCATGAAACCATTCCTTTTATAGACCATCTAGAAAAAATTTCATATGTAGAAAAATTGTTAATTGTTCACATTAAGATTTTTGTTAAATGCATCATGTACCTCAACTCCACTAGTCCAAAGTTCCTTTAAATTCTCAATAAGTGGTGCTAAAAAACAAACATCTATTTCATTTCCTAGTCATTTTGGTCATGGGATAAGTAAACTCAACTTCAATTTCTCTTTATGCATACATAACTAAGGTGGCAAATTGTAGGCAACTAAAATCACGAGCCAACAACTATATCTAGTGTTCATATCTTGAAAAGTGTTGAAACCATCACTAGTAAGACCGAGTCTAATATTCCTAGAATCTAATGCAAATGAAGGGAACTTCTTATTTATGACATCCCAAACGAGCGAGTCAACAAGGTCTCATCATCCCTTCTTTATTTGTATGATCTTGGTGCCAACTCAAATTTTCAACCACCTTAGTTATTTTAAACATTCTCTTAAGTCTTGGAATAATTGGAAAGTATCATAATACTTTTTGCAGTGACTCCATTTTAAATTTTCTTAAAACATTGATTCACTATGCCAAAAGAGACTATTAAAGTCAGTTAATAACTGACTTTAAATTAAGTTAAGATCAGTTAGGTGAACCGACTTTAAATTGAGAGACTTAAACGCTGAATCGACTTTAAGTTTAAACTCAGTTCAACACGTGAACCAACTTTAAATTCTGTATTTTTTTTACACATTTTACTCATTTTATACTATCCTTATAACTATCCTCAAAACCTATATTCGATCATATAATAGCAAAAAAAACCAAAATCTGTTTAAAAGAGTTTAAATACTACAAATAATTAAAAAATTAAATATTAATTAATTACTTGAGAATTAAATTTATTACAAAAAAATCATTTACATACAATATATATATATATAACTTAAATTACAAATAAAATGATGTTGTCTCTTTTGTCATAGATTTTGTGATATTCCCAATTTATTTCAAGGAGAGGAAGCTTGGTTTGTTTAGAATCACCAGCAATGTCCCATTCATAGTGACTAGGAAACTAGGTAAGAGAGATGAGATGGATTTTGGTCAAAAATAGATCCATATAACAATTCATTCTCCTAAATACATGAGCACATAAACATCCATCAAACAATCTGCCCAAACTTCAGAGACATAGGAATAGAGAAATTAAAGCATTACAAAAATTACCACGTTGTTGTCCTATGTTATTCAAGATCATCATATTCTTCTCCTTATTCTTCTTGTGATGTTATAATTTGAACCATGTGTTTTGGCCATTCTTCTTATAAATCGTCAAAAATTTGCATATCATATCCCGAATTGTTCCAACCAAAGAACTACATGTATTTAAATTCAAATTAAGAATGTAATATCATGAATTCATAAAAATAACTTGTATATGTTAAAAAGGTATATTAGTAAAAGAGATGATCACATCTTTAATTGAAATGTTGATATTTGAGATGATTTCGCTCATAAACTTCATGACAAAATAACCATATATGACTCTATCATTTTGTTGTGGAACCTACAAAAAACAAGTGTACATGGTTTTCCATATTCAAACATATTTATTATTCAATAGTAAAATTAATTAAATTATTAATATTCGCTTGTACATACCATAACTTTGTCACATATAAGCTTATGGGATTTTTAATGGAAATTCCCCTACTCTTGTTCCATAGCTTCCATGCCCTATCAAAGTTTAAAACAATTAGTTTTTAATTAAATATTACAAAGAACAATAGAAGAAAAATGGCTAGCTATAACTCTTACATTTCAACAACTTATTTTGTATCTCTTCTCAATTCTATGGAAGATGCATCACAGTACCAAACATAATTGCCATATAGATCAAGGATTATCAACATCCAATGATCTTGGCCTTGTTCAAACTTTAGTGGCCAAGGGATTATCAACTTTTGATTTCTATTAAGTTTTAATTCCCTACCACATAATTTTTTAGCTTTGATGCTAACATCCTTCTCTTAATATGGATTGACAAATGAAAAATCATAGAACATTGCTAAATGTGATGAGTGATTAGCTTGAAGTCGATAATAACATGCCCTATATAAAAGAAATATATATAAATAATTAGATAATATAAATATAATTATATATGTTCTATATAAATGAAAATTATTTACTGATTAAGGACTCACCTTGTCCACACTTGAATTATACTTAAATCGATCATTTGATATTCAAACAACTGCAATATGCACTCAATTGATATATATGTTTGGCCAATGCCTACACCAAAAATTTCTATAAGAAGTGGCACTGTCCATCCATCATTTATGCTAGTCTTGCTTGCAATAATAGTCATCAAAGAGCTAAGATTTCTGCTGAAGTTTATAGCATATTCATAACTATACTTTTTCCATGGCTTTTTCTTGAATGACTTAGTGCGCAATGATTGTCCACTAGACATAGATTTACCACAAAATACTTTCTTTGTATATCTTAAATGTACTGCACTTACTAATTCTTGTATAATAGACTAAATAAGAGGTATTATATATGTTAGTAACAATAAAAGATAATAATATAATAGAAGTAGTAAAAAAAGTGTTAAGTAAAAAAAATAGTAACATGTCAAATTTTATCACAACTTAACTCGACGACCAAGCCACACATTATCCAACCATTCTTGGGCTATGGTAGCATCATAAGGCATAGGTAGTGGACAACCATAGAGTTTTGAATCATTCGATCATCGCTCAATTGTTGTACCATTCCAATAGAAACATAGTTTGTAGATGATGGATGTTCCAAGAAACATTTCATATTCTGTAAAAATTTAAGCATTATATATATTAAATAAAATATATAATAAAAAATAAAAATAATAGACTATCTACATAAACTTTAAATCTTACCATAAATGATTCATCAAATAGAGAAGGACTCCCATGTGGGGTAGCTATTGGAAGGACATTCTCATCAAAACACTCATCATGATGTGATGTATGGTAAGATTGCATAGATTGCATTAGAGATATTGAACCACTACATGATTTCATCTGCATTCCTGGCATAAATAGAGGACCAATAGGATGATTATATTTTATACAAGGTATAGGTTGGGCGCTATGAGATTACATGGGTGGCATGCCTGGCATGGATGGTGACATACCTGACCAATAGAGCATGCCCTGATTGTAGTATGTTGTCATACCTGACATGTATTGTGATTGATATTCCTTTAAATTGGCAATCTCACTTAACATTGAGGCCTTAAAAAATTTGAATTCTTCTTCAATTTTATGGTACTTCTCCTTACTGATCATCTGAGGCTTTTGTTTTGAAATGTTAAAAAATTCCATATAACCATCATATTGGCTTCCTCCCCTAACACGACTAGGATGTTTGCATCCAAATTCATGATATATAGGATCTCTCCCTGGCTGTTCGATTATTTCACCCTTGACTATTTGTTCTTGTATAGCTCTCTACAAATAATATAGCAAACAAGCATATAATACATTATTACATCAATTATCAAAAATCATAAGGACTTTGTATCAAGTTAAATTACTAACCAACTTATTGAGTTGTTCTTTTCCTCGTTTAGTCATTGGTATTGACTTCTTCATTTTGGGGATCTTTGTTTCTATATATAATTCAAATCGAGTAACCAATCTACCCAATTCAACTTCCTACATAAATTAAATAAATTTATTAACCATGACATCAACTTAAATTTGAGGAAAATAAATATAAAAATATTTATAAATTAATAACTTAATAATACCATTCTTTGTCTAACTTTAGGATTTGATGACCTTCCAGTACAGTTAGGAAGAATATTCTGCATTTGTATATTCTGATGTTCTTTCCTAATAATTTGAAATTCATCTGTATGTCTATAATCCATGAAGTCTTTGCATACTTGGGGTTCAATCCAGAGGTGTTCTTTAGGGATTTTGTATAGTTCGACTTTATCAAGTGGTTCCAAATATGGAAACACATAATTTCTGGCCAATTTGGAAGTTTTGTATTCCTTTCATGCATTATTTGCAATATTATAACACTTGTTCTTTCAAGTATCAGGGACTTTAAAATGATTCTATAAAAACACATATTTTAGGTGATATATAATATAAAATGATATAATATATGTAATTAGTTATAAAATAAAAGAGACTTACATAAATGGTTTTCCATATCTTGTACTTTTTAGCATCATCAACCTTAGTCCGATCATTTATATTATTGATCGGTATACTTGACTTCACAAGTCTACCAATAGAAGATTTCAATTGTTTGCCATATTATCCTAATGGATTATCAGTAGCATCAAATAGAACGGGTACTCTATCATCAGGGTTAAGTAAAGCATCAGGTATATTAGCTCAATTTCTTCTTTTCAAATAATAAATAGGCACGAACAAGTTTTTCTTAGAAATCAGGTAAACCATTTCTTACTTCCACGAAGTATAGGGTTACCTACTTGGATCATGTGACGTTCTAAGAACAACTTGTTCATAGGATTATCAATTTCAATGCAACCACTAAAGTATTCAAAACAAAACTCAATGGCCTCTTCAACAATGTAACGTTCCACCATGCATCTTTCAGGATGATTTCTATTATTTACATATCCTTTAAGGACTTGCATGTATCTCTCAAAAGGATTCATCCACCTTAAGTAAGTAGGACCACACAATTTAACCTTTAGAACTAAATGAACACACAAGGGAATCATTATATCGAAAAAGAAGGAGAAAAATATTTTTCAAGTATACACAAATTATCAACAACATCTTTCTATAAAGAGTTTAACTCGCCAATTGATATAGATTTCTTGCATATTGCATTAGAAAATGAACAAAGGTGAATTATTGATAATAAAACATGTTTGGGAAGAATTGACCTAATAGAATTTGGTAATAACTGTTGCATTAAGATATGACAGTCATATGATTACAATCCATAAAGTTTGTTATTGATGATAGAAACAAAATCTCTTAAGTTGGATGAGTAACCATCAGGAACTTTCACACCCACCAAACATTTATAAAACACATCATTCTCTTTTTTTGACATTGTATATGATGTTGGTGCCAAGTATATTTGATTCTTGTCATTTTCCACCCTTGGTGCCAATTCAGGTTGTATGCCTAGTTTCTTTATATCCAGCTTTTTATAATTTCATCCTTTGTTTTTCCAGGTATAATAAGTAATGTACCAATCAAGCTCTCACATACATTTTTCTCCATATGCATGACATCTAAGATGTGATGAATGTATAGGTCCTTCCAATAAGGTAATTCCCAAAATATTGATTTTTTTATTCCAATAACCATGATCTACTTATTCAGTAACATTTTTTCTTTTTCACCTTTTTTATTAGTTGACCTCTTTCGTTTCCCTCCATCAATGAGTATTCTTTTTTCCCTCTTTCCATATCATTTGAATGTCATACCATTCAATTGCCTTAATATCTCAACACCTCGCATAGGTCTTAGTGTAGGATCATGATCTTCTTCACCATCGAATGGTTTCTTTTGGTAACTAAACTTTTGTCAAGATGGAAAAAATCTTCTATGTCTTCTATAAGACATATTTCGTCTATGAACAAGATAAGTTGTAGAGGTGCAATCACTACATATAGGGCATCCCATATAACCTTTTTTTGCATGTCCTAATAAGTTTCCATAGGCAAGAAAATCATTAATTGTCCATAAAAGAACCCCCTCAAGTTAAAGTGTTCTTCTTTATGTGCATCACAAAAAATTACACCATCATTCCAAAAACTCTTTAAATTATCTATCAGAGGCTACAAATATACATCAATATCAACTCCGGGTTGTTTCGATCTTGAGATCAATAATGTTAACATCATGAATTTTCTTTTCATATATAACCAGGGAGGAAGGTTGTATGTTACCATAATTACTAGCCAACAATTATATCTACTACTAAGGGAACTATTTGGATTAATTCCATTAACAGCAATGGTAAGACGAAGATTGTGTGGATCAAATGCAAATTGAGGAGATAAATTATCTACTACTTTCCAATTTGGAGAATCATAAGGATGTCGTAGCACCCCATCATTAGATCGATTATCTGAATTCCAAATCAACATCTTTGATATCTCTTTACCTTTGAACAACCTTTGAAAGTGAGGAATCGAAGGAAAGTACCAAATAACCTTTATGGGCATGCCTTTCTTAGGTGTTGTATTATTTGTAGCATGCTTCCATCTCGATTATTTACACATAAGACAGTCATCTAATGCCTTATTTGTTTTTCTATAAAGAATGCAATCATTGAAGATGGAAATTCAATGCCCTCAAGAAACGTAGCTATTAGTACATTTAGTATATTTGTCAATCCCTTGTCAAAAAAACCATTTTTTGCCTTCACATTGTACAAATGAACCAATCCCAATATTTTAGTGTATTTCTTGCACTTTGGATACAACAGTTTTTTGGCATCTTCTAGAAGTTTTTTAAAGGTTTTAGGATCATCCTCATATAGTTCATCTTCAACACCATAAAACATATTTTATGTCTGCACATTATTATAAGATTTATATAATCCACTCACATTCTTATTTAGTTCTTCCTGATGATTATTATCAATATTTTCTCCATGATGATACCAAAATTTATAACTCAAAAGAATACCACTATAGATAAGGTGATACTTAACCTCATCAACATCATAAAATTTCTCATTTTAACATCTAACACATAGGTATCGAATCATACTAATTTCATTATTACTATTTCTACAAGAAAATTCCAAGAAACTTTCAACTCTAGAAATATAGTCCTGCTAAATTCTACACTTTGACATTCTAGATTTATCCTCTTTCTATTAATAACATTAAGCATACTAAGAAAACCATGACAAAAGAGGCAACATCATTTTATTTATAATTTAAGTTATATATATGTGTGTGTGTGTGTGTGTATGTATGTATGTATGTATGTATGTATGTATGTATGTATGTATGTATGTATGTATGTGTGTGTGTGTGTGTATGTATGTATGTATGTATGTATGTATGTATGTATGTATGTATGTATGTATGTATGTATGTATGTATGTATGTATGTATGTATGTATGTGTATTAAAACCATGGATGGCTAAGCCTCCTATCTTCAATATAATATGCTTGCCTTATGAAATTTGTATTTCTTTATATTAAACTATCCAAGATCCTGTAGTTATAAGTAGTATTTGCCTTTATACTATTCATTTAAACTCTTGTATGTGCCGGGTCACTGAGATCGGAGGAAGGGTAGTAAGTCACTTCAAACCTTAGTTAAATATTTTACTTCAAAACCTTAGGGTTTCCCACTCAACCTCCTTCATAGCAAGGGTTTCTATTACTTTAGTATAGTTCAAATCATTCAAATAATTTCACACTTACATTGTCCTACATTTATCAAACCATAATAAGAATTTATATTAGATGGTCCAAACGGGACTAATACACCTCATAACTTACCCTATTATCGATAACTTTGAGAACATTAGCATAAAATTCTCAAACAATTGATTCAACAGTGACCACTGGTTCCTTTACGAATATTCTCCATCCAAATACCGCTATAATATATTTTATTCCCTCAAATTGACAGTTCTGTCTTACTCAAAAGCTAATTCCCATTCAATGGCAAAACTTAGCTCTATTTAGTCTATAGGGGCCTTTACATCCTTTTCTTTATCACTCCTATTTATTTTAAGGGTCATTTAAATCAAGTAAATCCTAAAAAATCAGGGATTCATAGATATTTTAGAAATTCCAAATAACACAACACTATAAATAATCTACAAATTTTCCTCGCTCTTATTTAATCTAATTAGTGTTTGGTCACAAATCAGAAAAATTAATTCAAGAACTTATTCTAAAATATTTGGTCAATTACTTGTGTTGTTATGAAGAAGATGAAGTTTTGAAGAACATCCCTTATAGAAGACTAAGATTTGAAGATTCTTGATGGAGATTTGACAAAATCTCTCAATAAATGGCAAGAACTATGAGTAAGATTATGGTAAATACATTTGAAAGATTGAAGAAAAAAGATGGGATTTTGGGAGAATTAGTATCTTTAGGGGGTGAGAAAAGATAGGGTTTGAGTGAAAAAGATGAATAAAATATGAGAAATGGGGGTTGAAACGCGTAGGGCTCGGTATTTTAGTGAGAAAAATGAATGCGGGCGTTGCAAGTTTAGTCATCCCATTGTTTGAACTATTAAAATAAAGCACCAAAACATTCAAAACCCTTTGGCTGCAGCGTAGTTAAGTTCATGCGAGAGCATGAAGTTAAATTCTTCACACCCCAATTTTCAACTCAACAGCCCCATGCCAAGGCTAGAAAAATGGTATACCGCGGTTCAATTTTTTTATTTATTGTAATATTATAACTAAACTAGTACTAAATAAAATCTAAGTACTAAATAATTACATTAAAATAAAATAAAAAATTATAAATATAATAGTTTGGACATTCGGACCAGCACGATGCTTGACCCACACAAACCACCCAAGCCAAGTCATCAACCAAAGATGGAAGGTGAAGCACCCCAGATGTCCTACCCATAGGACAGCCCAAGCTCAATGATTAGCACGAGTTGAGGTCGACCTCGACCCCTGATATGTTGTACTTTTTACCAATTTTACCCATCTAACATGTAAATATGTGTACTTATTATATAATTGACACCTATATGGGTAAATTTCTATAAATACATAAACCTCTTATGAGATCCACATATTCTGCCAATTAGCTTAACTTCTCTTTCAGATCCACATTATGTAATTGACACATGTATCATACTTCTTGGGATTTTACTCTGAGTCTTGAGAGGAGCTTAAGAAATCTATCATGCACTCTTCAAAAAATTGCACATAAGACATTATCCATTCTACACATATCAATATGGTCTGAACTTATGTTGTTAAATGTTCAAAATTGGCTAACAAGAGAACGAGAGCAGCTCAAAAAGAAACAACACCACCCCTTGATGAAGTTATAATAAAAGGAGCTGAGAAAGGAGCTCGAGGAAACTAAAAGGGAAAATTTAGTGCTACGGTCCTAGTCAGATGGAAGGGTCATAGACAACCAAGTAGCAAACCTAATTGACAAAAAACATATCGGGATAGGGCCAACCAAAGCCACATCATACAGAACCAGAAGATGAAAGAAACCACATTTCTAGCTCAACAAGACCCAATGAGGAATAGTGGGTCCAGGAAAGGAAGAGCTAGTAGGTATGATTTCAAGCAATGGAGGAAGCCTACAAGAAGTAAGACCTATCCTTGAAGATAGCTCAAGAGAAAAATGAGAAGGGTAAAGCCTCTTATGATGTGGACAGAGATTGTGAACAATTGTATATCTCCCTTTTTTGATAATATAGAAAATGATGAACCACCAACCAAGTTCAACGTCCCCAAATTCCTTGATTATTTTGGGACAAAGGACCCAGTGACACGCATATAGCACTTCAAAATAGCCATGGCCCCCAAGATCTTAACTCAAGGAAAAAGAGATTCTATGATGTGTAAATTATTATCAACCATTCTTTGTGAAGGTTCCCAAAAATGGTTCCACAACCTGGCACCCATATCCATGACCTTTTTTCCACAGTACACCCGACTCTTCATCACAAACTATACCTGCAATAAACCCCTGAGAAAAGAATCACACCACCTTTTTTTCATCATCTAGGAAATGGGAGAATCTACTGAGGAGTATATGAAATAGTTCCGAGAAGAAAAGTTGGAAATCTCTGATTTTCCTAACTCTATAGCTATAGAAGCATTCCAGAGAGGTTTTCCAAAGAACTCTGACCTATTTATAGAATTAATCAAGATAGTACATCGTACTTTGGAATAAGGTTATGACGAGGCCAGAAAGTTTGTCAACTTGGAGAGAGAGTTAGGCCTTATTAAAGATCAACAATCTAATATGGTGGTAGTTCCAAAATAAGAGAAGGGAAGGATAAGCCTAGACATGGCATATCAAAATAGCAAGAATAAATGTTTTGCACCAAATAGCAGATCAGTTGGAAATTTGTTGAGAAACAGAGAACTTTAGGGGAGGTTGATGAGCGAAAACTGGCATCACTGATCCTTCCAATACTTTGGTTTTATATTTATAAAACTCTCGCAAGTGCACGAATCATTTCGTAGAAAATGATAAGTATACTCCCAAGGTCGATCTAAGGAAGGAATATATGTGGTTTTTAATTTATTATTCAAACTTTTAAAAAGGAAATTAAATCCTAAACATCCTGTCACGATAGTTTGGTTTTCTTGTTTCTAATCTAATAACATAAAAATAAGCATAGATACAGATTCAATAAATATTTATGAAAATTTTATCATTTATAATAGTGGAGTATTTATGGATATAATAACTAAGTTAATTATGCTTGCTCATATTATCTAGGTTATTAAAGATATAAATTGATATTTATTGATTCTCTCTTTTTTATATGAATACCACCTTTGGTGGGGTTAGATAATCTTTGTTAACTAAACAAATCAATTAACACCTCTAGGTGTGGTTGATAACTAATTTGGTTAATTAAATTAATTCCTTTTTATAAGAAATTGAAAATGAACCATTTAAATGCCACCTTTGGTGGGGTTAGATAGTTTAAACTTTATTCAAGGTGTCGAAATTAAACCTAAGAATTTAATTATCCGAGTACTAACTTTCAAGTTTTAAAACCATTACTGAAAACATGTTTTCAATACATTTTTAGATAATAATTCTTATAAAAACTTTTGAAATAGAGTTTCACTCTAACTACCGGGCGATTGTACCAACAAATAAAAGAGCACTACTCTAAATCACACCGAATAACTAAACCTTAAAATCTAATATTCAGATTTAAGTTTGTAATGAAAAATAATATATTTCTCTCTAACATTCTTAATATAAAATCTTGAATAAAAATAAAATCAATACATTTTAGAGATTTTTACCTATTTAATATTTCGTAAGCATAACAACGTTATTATTATACCATGTTTACAAAAAGCCAACAAAGTTAAATTTAATCACACACAAATTAAATATAACATGTAAGAATAAAGCATAAAAAATAATTGTAAAGAAAATAAATCCTTACAGTACTTCGATGTTATTCCTATTGCTAGAAAACCTCCAAGCAAAATTTGTACTCCCATTTATTGAATCAAAAAGCAAATAAATTACAAAAACATAACTAGTTCTTCTCAAAAACATAAGAATTCTAAAACTAAGAGAAACTAACTAAAAAAAGCTTAAAAACTTAGAAATGAGAGAAAGAAAGAGAAGAGAAGATGTATTTTTAGGTGTGTTTAGTTATGAAGAGAATGGGGGTATTTATAGGTGAGGATGGGAAGAAAAAGTGGGTGAAAAAATTATAAAAATGGCGGAAACGCGGAGTAGTGAATGATGACATCATGTTGACGTGTGGGTGGCGGCACGCACAGATTGGGGCAGATGGGCGCAGTGGCACACGCGGACTGGGCGCAGATGGGGAGTAGCTGTTCGTAGGCGCGCACGGAAGGGAGCAAGGGCACGCGCGGGACTGGGCACCGGCAGCGCCTGCATGCATGATTTCCTCCTTTTTGACCTTTTTGACCCATTTTGTCTAATTTTCGATATTTGTTAACTTTTCCTCATTTATTTTTGAATAAATTTGTGATGTATTGCCTACAGTATTCCTTTTTGAGTCTTTAAGTTACATTTTTAAGCGAAAATACCTGAAAAAATAATAAGAATACCCGTGATTCCGAAAAGACAAATTTATATAAATATATGATAAAATCATATAAATATATATATATATATATATATATATATATATATATATATATATATATATTTAATCAATTTATGTGCATAAAATCATGGTAATTTTAGTGATTTTTGAGCACTAATCACAACCCAACCAGCTTCTTGCTAGTCCCTTAGCAAGAGAAGCAATAAAAACTAAACATTAAACTATCCTAAATCACTTCCGTGGATTGACACAGTTGCATTTAGCCTATGCAATAAGCCTTTAAACCCCTAGGTTGCCCTAGTGGACGAGTTTGAGTCTCGTGAGGGTTTTCAGTAATGATACCCACAAACATTGAACTAAATGTAAAAATTAAAAGAAATAATAAAAACAATCAACTCAAAAACTAAAATTACAACAAAATCAAAAATTAACTTTTAAGAATAAAAGAAAACAACATATCACAAAAATATCTCATACTTTTTAATCTCCTGTAAGATCATAATTAAAATCTCAAGCATAAGTTATTTTAATCTCTTTAAACAATCATGATTTATTATAATAATTAGTCGAAAATCATTTTCATATTTCATATCAAAAATGTATCAATTTAATTTTACCCAATTTCAGTATCAAAAATGTAGATTATACTATATATTCTTTATCTCTCTATTTTTTTTTGAAGATATTTCTCAATATATATATTTTAGAGAGTCAACACATGTACAAATTGTACATTTTTTTTAGAATTTTGGTGAGTGGTTAATTTTGTGGCTTTTTTGTTTGATCTTGGTTTAGGTAACCCTAGACATGTCTCTTTTTTGTAGCAGTCATGCATGATAAGATATAAGCATATACTATCAATTTCTACTCAAATCATTTCATCTAAGCAAAAATAATAATAATAACATATACGATAATCTATTAAGATGAGAAAAAATTCATACATTACATTCTAATACATATAGAGATCATCTAAAAAATTGAAGAAATAAGAAATGTGTTTGGAGTAGAAAAAAAATATATTTCACTCTGAATAAAAGAAATTAGGCTCAAATTATATCTCACAAAGGTACTCTCTACTAAAAAAAATTCATAAACACTGATTTTGGGTTTAATATAATTTCTACATCTTATCAATAAATACTAGTTATGACAAAAACTAACTGATTACCAAAAATAATTACAAAATATTTCATGATATGTTCTCAAAAATTAATATAACAGTACAAAAGACTTAACTGTTTACTTAAATTTGATTTAAAGAAATGATAAATTTTTGTGAGAAATTTTTTTATTTTTTATTTTTTTTAATTCCAAAAATTACTAAGATAGAGTAACCATTTTTCTCCTGCTTTATCTAACTCCATGTTAAACTCTTTAATTTCCCAATAAGCCTTGTGTTCAAGTTCAACTGGAAGGTGGCACGCTTTCCTAAAGATTAACCGATAAGGGCTCATCCCAATAGGTGTTTTGTAAGCGGTGCGATATGCCCATAAGGCATCATTTAACTTAAATGGCCAATCCTTCCTTGAAGGACGCATAGTGTGTTCCAATATTCCCTTAATTTTCCTATTACTTACTTCCACTAAACCAAAAGTTTGAGGATGATATGGAGTAGCTACTTTATGTGTGATGTTGTACTTATTTAGTACTCCATCAAAGATCTTGTTACAAAAATGGCTACCTCCATCACTTATTATAGCTCTAGGCGTTCCAAACCTGCTGAATATTAAATCCTTCAAGAATTTAACAACAACATTAGCATCATTGGTTTTAGTGGAGATAGCACCAAAATATATTGAAAACCATTGTATGGGGGAAAAGGACACATAAAGTCAATCCCCCACACATCAAAGAGTTCAACAACTAAATTAGATGTCAAAGGCATTTCATCTCTTTTGCTTATGTTTCCTGTTCTTTGACATCTATCACATTGTGCACAAAAAATATGAGCATCTTTAAAAAGAGTAGGCCAAAAGAATCCAGACTGTAATACCTTACGGGCTGTCTTTTCACCACTAAAATGGCCCCCATAATGAAGTTCATGACAAAAAGTTAGAATGCTCTTATGTTCTTCTTCAGGTATAAATTGATATTTATTGATTCTTTATTTATATGAATACCACCTTTGGTGGGATTAGATAATCTTTGTTAACTAAACAAATCAATTAACACCTATGGGTGGGGTTGATAACTAATTTGGTTAATTAAATTAATTCCTTTTTCTAAGAGATGGAAAATGAACTATTTAAATGCCACCTTTGGTGGGGTTAGACAATTTAAACTTTATTCAAGGTGTCGAAATTAAACCTAAGAATTTAATTATCCGAGTACTAACTTTCAAGTTTTAAAACCACTATTGAAAACATGTTGTCAATAAATTTTCAGATAATAATTCTTATAAAAACTTTTGAAATAGAGCTTCACTCTAACTACCGGGCGATTATACCAACAAATAAAAGAGTACTACTCTAAATCAGATCGAATAACTAAACCTTAAAATCTAATTTTCAGATTTAAGTTTGTAATGAAAAATAATATATTTCTCTCTAACATTCTTAATATAAAATCTTGAATAAAAATAAAATCAATTCATTTTAGAGATTTTTACCTATTTAATATTTCGCAAGCATAACAACGTTATTATTATATCATGTTTACAAACAGTCAGCAAAGTTAAATTTAATCACAGAAAAATTAAATATAACATGTAAGAATAAATCATAAAAAATAATTGTAACAAAAATAAAATCCTTACAGTACTTCAATGGTATTCCCGTTGTTGGAAAACCTACAAGCGGAATTTGCACTCCCATTTATTGAATCGAAAAGCAAATAAATTTCAAAAACATAACTAGTTCCTCTCAAAAAGAGAAGAACTCTAAAACTAAGAGAAACTAACTAAGAAAAGCTAAAAACTAAGAAAAAATCTAAGAAAAGCTTAAAAACTAAGAAATGAGAGAAAGAAAGAGAACAGAAGATGTGTTTTGAGGTGTGTTTAGTTGTGAAGAGAATGGGGGTATTTATATGTGAGGATTGGAAGAAAAACTGGGTGAAAAAATTATAAAAAATGGTGGAAACGCGGAGTAGTGAATAATGATGTCATTTGATGACATCACATGATATGGGGCGGTTGCGCGTGCAGATGGGTCACAGATGGGTGCAGACTAGGCAGCAGCGCGTGCAGTTGGGCGTAGACTGGGCACAAGCATGTGCAGATAGGAGCAGGCTGGGCGCAAATGGCAGCAGACGCGTGCGGCTGGGGACTAGGCGGCGCGATTTCCTCCTTTTTGACATTTTTGACCCATTTTGTCCAATTTTTCCAATTTGTTGAGTTTTCCTCATTTATTTTATCAATATATTTGTGATGTATTGCCTCCAGTATTCCTCTTTGAGTCTTTAAATTACATTTTTAAGCAAAAATACCTGAAAAACAATAAAAATATCTGTGATTCCGAAAAGACAAATATATATAAATATATGATAAAATCATATAAATATATATATTTTTAATCAATTAATGTGCATAAAATCATGGTAATTTTAGTGCTTTTTGAGCACTCATCAGAGGTCACTTTCTCCCTTCAAGGATCCTTCCTTGAGAGTAAATCTAACCTAACCAGTGATGATAATGGAGGAGGAACCCAATGTTAGGTGGCCACTCAAGATGAAATCCTCACTTAGAAACACGTCCAAGTTGTTTGTTTTCCATAAAGATGTGGGCTATGATACAAAAGACTATAGACACCTTAAGAAAGAGATAGAGGAATTATTGGTAAGGGGATATATGAAGGACCTTGTTACAGAGAATGAGGATCAGAGAAATCGTCACGATAGGCGAGAGGTGCAAAATATTTGCAAGAGAATTATGTGGTGCCCTTCATGTATATGCCTTAGACAATAGAAGACCTACCATCGAAATTGTTTTCAATGAGAAGGATGAGACCTCGTCTTACCATGAGGACCCTTTGGTGATCACCTTGAGGATTGGATCTTGTGACATTTGCAGAATAATGATTGATACGGGAAGTTCGGTAGACTTGTTTTTTATGACCACAACAAGAGCCCTATGTATAAAAAACCCTAATATTGTCAAGATAGAGCTCCATCTCGTAGGGTTAAATAGTAGTACTACATATGCCCAAGGAATAGTAGGGCTACTTGTTATGGAAAAAGGAATAATAATAATGACCACTTTCGTAATCATCGACATCCCAACTCACTACAATGTCATCCTGGGAAGACCTTGGATACATAAGATGAAGGCAGTCCTATCCACTCTCCACCAAGTAATCAAATTTCCCACAAATGAAGAAAAAAAGGAGATTATGGGAGACCAAGAAAAGGCCAGAAGCTATTGTAATGCCACAGTGAAGGATTTGGCCTGAAAATAGAAATTACCAAGAGGCCTCCCTTGAAAGAAGCTAGAGAGGCAAGGCCTTACAAAATCAATCAACCTAAATGAAGTAAAGAAGCTCTCCATGGAAGTAAAGAGAGAGAGCCATCCCTTAAAATTGAGTGAATATTTGATGATGGAGTTAGAGACACAACTCTCACAGTTCATCATGGATAACTCAGGTATCTTTGCCTACGCTCTAACTAACATGCCTAGAATTGATCCAAAAGTCATATCACACCGACTAAACTTTAATTTGAAAGCTAGACCTGTACAACAATGAAAAAGAAAATTCCCAAGAGAAAAGAATGAGATTGTCAAACAGTAGGTAGTAGACCTTAAAGAAGTAGGGGTCATAAGGGAGGTCAACTATCACTCATGGCTATCAAATGTGGTCCTCATCCCGAAATCAAGGGGTTCATCTCGTATGTGTATCACTTTCAACAAAAGGCATGTTCTAAGGATTTCTTTCCTTTCCCTAGTATTGACTAATGTGTGGACGCCTTCGTTGGCTTTGGGATAATGAGTTTCTTAGATACATACTCAGGTACCACTAGATTATGATACATCTAGAAGATAAGGATAAAACATCTTTTATCATAGAAGAGGGAACATTTTGTTATAAAAGGATGACATTTAGGTTGAAAAACACAAGTGCCACATATCAATTCCTAGTCAACAAAATATTTGAAGAACAACTAGGGAGAAAGCTAGAGTCTTATATGGATTACATGGTGGTTAAGTCAACTCAACCCATGGACCATGTTACAGACCTAGAGGAGGTGTTCTCGGTGATCCAAAAATATAGTATGAGGCTCAACCCCAAAAAATACATATTTGGTGTCACTATAGGAAAATATTTATGGTACCTTATGTCGGCAAGAGGGATTAAGTCCAATCTGGAAAAATTTCAGGTCCTGATAAACATAACCTTCTAGCCTTAAAGGAATTCAACAAATTAAATGGAAGAATAATAGCATTGAATAGGTTCATTTCTAAATGCATTGATAAGTGTCTACCCTTCTTAAAAATGTTGAAAAGGGCACATCAGTCTTTTAGGATGAGAGTTGTGATGAAGCCTTTGAAAGAATCAAGAAGTACTTAAGTAACCCCCTGTCATAGCTAGCCCTCACTCTGGTGAGGTTCTTTATCTATATATGGCTGGGACCTCCCATACATGTAGTACTATACTCATAGCTGAGAGAGATAAAGTTCAACATCTTGTCTATTATGTTAACCATGTTCTAACAGGTGCCTAGAGCAAGTATCCAACCATTAAGTAATTAGAATTTGCTCTCAAAGTTAGTGCACAAAAGCTAAAGCACTACTTTGGCTTACATACCATTGTGGTACTCACCTCTCACCCACTCAAGAATGTCTTGATAAGACCAGACGTAGCAAGGATGTTGGCACAAATTGCCACAGAATTGGAAGAGTATGACATTAAATACATGGCTAAATCAACCATCAAAGGGTAAGCAGTCGCAAATTTTGTGGCTAAGTTTAGTGAGAAGCCATAGGTTATTGTCAACAAGGAGCAAAAGAGAATATGTGGGATAGATAAAAAAAATCAGGCATTTTGGTGGGTGTTTTTTGATAGAGCACAAAACATTGACGGTGCAGGGCTAGGGTAGTCTTAGTAGACCTCAACAACAAATGTTTCGAGTATGTAATCAGACTTGATTTCCATGTGACCAACAATGTGGAAGAATATAAGATAGCTATAATTGGGGCCATGACCGCTAATAAGCTAGGAGCAGATAGGGTCACCCTACATTGCAATTCACGGCTAGTGGTCAACCAATTCTTAGGTCATTTAAAGCTAGAGACAACAAAATGAAAGGTTACTATAAAGGTTAAAGAAGGAATCACTACTACAAAAAGATGTATATAAGTCGATGTGTAAAGTCGGTTTTTGGAAAAAACCGACTTTTAATGAATTTAAAGTCAGTTATCCACGTCAACCGACGCTATCCACGTGACGTAGCGTCGGTTACCCACGTCAACCGACGCTACGTCACATGGATAGTGTCGGTTGATGTGGATAACCGATGCTATCCATGTAATATATTCCCTCTCAGCTCATTTTGTACGCAGATTCTAGTTTTCTTCCTCTCTCCTCTCCTCACGCAGAACCATTTTCTCCCAAAATCTTAATCGTGCGCCACCTTCGTTCTACATTTCTGGCCACCTCTGACCACCATTTGAACGTCCGTTTGTAAGTTATATTTCTCTTCTCACATTATCTGTCAGTTCTTCTTTTTTTTAGCAAAATATTAAAATCTGTTTATGGGTATTTTCTGTTATTGCTTAGCCAAAATTAATCTGAATTTGTGCTAATTTTATCAGCGTGTAATTGTAATTCGTTAATTAGGAACAGCCTCTCAAATTGCAAATTTTTATTCGTTAATTAAAAACCTAAGATCTCGTCAACTAAATATTTGCAACATGCTTGGGCAGTTTCTTTGTGAAAATGTATGGATAGCCAAAAACGGACAACACCTAAAAAATATGTTTGACTTAGTTTATGCAGAATGCAACTAGCTTATTATTCGATCAATTTGTTTTATATTTTTTATAAATTTTTGATTTAGTTATGTTTTTTTGTTTGCTTGTAATAATAATGTTTGACTTATTAATTGTATGTATTCAATAATAACTGAAATGTTGTGTGGGTTTGCGTGGATAAATTTATTTATACGTATAATTAATATTACTTTTTAATTATGATATAGTAACATGCTTAGAAATTAGAATCAACCGCGTGATTGGTTTTTATATATATATTCATGAAACATGTTGCTTATTTTTTAATTTGTATATAAATGGTTTTGTAAAATGATTAAAATGATAACTGTTTTCCATTATGTATGTTTTGATATATATATTCTAATAATTAGGAAATTTATATATAATAATACATAATTAAGTAATATGTTTAATTAATGTCATTAATAGAAAATGGACAAATCTTGGATGTCAAAGTGTAGAATTGAGCAAGACTATATTTCTAGAGTTGAAAGTTTCATGGAATTTGCTTGTAGAACTAGTAATACTAGAAGTAGTATGATTCGATGCCCATGCATTAAATGTAAAAATGAGCGATTTCATGAATTTGATGAGGTTAAGTATCACCTTATCCGTAATGGTATTCTATTGAGCTATAAATGTTGGTATTATCATGGAGAAAATATTGATAATACTCATGGGGAAAAGTATAATAAGAATGTGGGTGGATTACATATATCATATCATAATGTATAAACAGAAAATATGTTTCGTGGTGTTGAAGATGAATTACGCGAGGATGATCCCGAAACCTTTAATAAACTTATAGAAGATGCCGAAAAACCGTTGTATTCAAAATGCAAAAAATACACTAAAATGTCAGGATTGGTTCATTTGTACAATGTCAAGGCAAAACATGGTTTTTCTGACAAGGGATTCACAGAATTACTAAATCTACTAGTCGATATGTTTCCTGAGGGTATTGAATTGCCATCTTCAATGTATGAAGTGAAGAAATCTCTTAGTCAATTTGGCATGGAATATCATAAGATTCACGCTTGTCCTAATGATTTCATTCTTTATAGAAAAGAATATGAGACATTACATGATTGTCCTATGTGTAAAGAATCGAGATGGAAGCATGGTACAAATGAGAGTACAAAACATAAGAAAGGCGTGCCTGCAAAGGTTCTTTGGTACTTTCCTCCGATTCCTCGCTTTCAAAGGTTGTTCAATAGTAAATATACATCAAAGATGTTGACTTGGCATTCAGATAATCGATCTGATGATGGGGTGCTATGTCATCCTTGTGATTCTCCAAATTGGAAAGTAGTAGATAATTTATCTCCTCAATTTTCATCTTATCCGCGCAATCTGCGTCTTGCCATTGCTGCTGATGGAATTAATCCACATAGTTCCCTCAGTAGTAGATATAGTTGTTGGCCAATAATTATGGTAACATACAACCTTCCTCCCTGGTTGTGTATGAAAAGAAAAATCATGATGTTAACATTATTGATCTCAGGACCGAAACAACCCGATGTTGATATTGATGTATATTTACAGCCTCTGATAAATGATTTAAAGACGTTGTGGAATGATGGTGTAAATGTTTACGATGCATATAAAGAAGAATACTTTAACTGGAAGGGGGTTCTTTTATGGACAATTAATGATTTTCCTGCCTATGGAAACTTATCAGGACATGCAACAAAAGGTTACAAGGGAAGTCCTATATGTAGTGATGGAACTTCTGCAAAGTATCTTGTTCATGGACGAAAGATGTCTTATAGAAGACATAGGAGATTTTTGACATCTGGACACAAGTTTAGATACCAAAAGAAACTGTTCGATGGTGAAGAAGATCATGATCATGCAACTCGACCTTTGCGAGGTATTGAGATATTAAGGCAATTGAATGGGATGACATTCAAATGATATGGAAAGATGAAAAAAAAACTCACCAAGGTAGGGAAACGAAAGAGGTCAACTAATGAAATTGGTGAAAATGAAAAAGATTTTGAACCGAATGGTTGTTGGAAAAAAAATCAATATTTTGGGAATTACCTTATTGGAAAGACCTACAAATTCGTCACATCTTAGATGTCAAGCACATTGAGAAGAATGTATGTGAAAGCTTGATTGGCACTTTACTCAATATACCTGGAAAAACAAAGGATGGCATTAAAGCAAGATTGGATTTAAAGAAACTAGGCCTACGACCTGAATTGGAACCAAGGGTGGAAAATGATAAGAATCGAACATACTTGCCACCAACATCATATACAATGTCAACAAAAGAGAAGGATGTGTTTTGTAAATGTTTGGAAGGTGTGAAAGTTCCTGATGGTTACTCATCCAACTTAAGAAATTTTGGGTCTATCACCGATAAGAGACTGTATGGATTGAAATCACATGACTGTCATATCTTAATGCAACAGTTATTACCAGTTGCTATTAGATCAATTCTTCCAAAACATGTTCGAATATCAATAATTCGGCTTTGTTCATTCTTCAATACAATATGCAAGAAATCTATATCAATTGGCGAGTTAAATTCTTTACAGAAAGAAATTGTAGAAACTTTGTGTCTAATTGAAAAATATTTTCCTTCTTCTTTCTTCGATATAATGATTCACTTATGTGTTCATTTAGTTCGAGAGGTTCAATTATGTGGTCCTACTTACTTAAGGTGGATGTATCCTTTTGAGAGAGATATACAAGTCCTTAAAGGATATGTAAATAATAGATATCGACCTGAAGGATGCATGGTGGAATGCTACATTGCGGAAGAGGCCATTGAGTTTTGTTCTGAATACTTTAGTGGTTGCACTGAAATTGGGAATCCTACGCACAAGTTGTTCTTAGAACGTCATATGATCCAAGTAGGTAACCCTATGCTTGGTGGAAGTAAGAAATTATTTATTGATCGCACTCGATGGGAAAAAGCACACCGAATCATTTTGGTAAATAATAACGAGGCACAACCATACATAGAGTAAGTGATGTTCATTGTTTCATCTTTTATTTAACTATTAATGATGATATATAACTTAATATATATTTAATAAAATTACAGGATGCATTTAAACTTACTGAAGATCGATCCTCGTTATAAAAAAAAGGAGGAGAAAAATGGTTGTATGATAAACATAAGCGAGAGCTTATTAATTGGTTTCGCAACCACGTAAGTGTCACAAACAAAAAATCATGCATGTATCTTCCTATATCTATTCAATGTTTTAAAACTTTGCTCTAAACACATTTCGTGTTTTTGTATACATAGATTCGAGATGAACTCAAGAAACTCAATCATAAAATATCAGAAAGTTTACAAAGGCTTGCACATGGCCCAAAATTCGATGTCAAATCATTTCATAGTTTCACAATAAATGGATCGAGGTTTACGACTCAAGCTAGGGACAAAGTCCGAGTAAATCAAAATAGTGGGGTGAAGATGGTTGCACAAACTATGCAATTTGCCAGTTCAAAAGATGCTAATCCTGTACTTTCTGATAGAACATATTATGGTATAATACAAGAGATTTGGGAATTGGATTATGAGGTCTTCCGTGAAACAGTATTCTTGTGTGATTGGGTCGAAGATGTTATCAATGTTGGATATAAAATAGATGATTTTGGATTTACCCTTGTAACTTTATCTACGATACGTCACACAGATGATCCTTTCACGTTAGTACTTTATGCAAAACAAGTATTTTACGTGAGCGATCAAATTGATCCAATATGGTCTGTTGTGTTAACGCCTCCACAAAAAGAGTTTTACCATTGTAAAGTTGTAGAAGATGATGACTCTATGCTTGATACATTAACCAATATTAGTAATTTCGCAAATAAATTGCCTAATGTACGTGATGATCTAATTGATGATGATGATTCTTCGACATGGACTCGAAGTGATTGTGAAGGAATATATGTATACGATCAACAACCTAATTAAACATAATGTATGTTCTATATTGTTGTAATAACTCTTGTATATATGTGTGTTCCTAAAATTGTCAATTAATTTATATTTCATGGATATTCAGCTTGTAGATCCAAATGATCCATTGGGGTATTTGAAAAGAAGGGGTTGGGCGAATATACCTAATGCTCCACTTAACCCAGATGATAGAATACCCGTTATATTTGATGCTACTGGTAATCCAATAGGGGAAAATGGTCAACAATTGAAATCTTCTATTGGTCGACTGGCAAAGTCCAGTATACCAATCAATATAAATCATTGGTCTGAGGTTGCCGATGCAGAAAAGTTAAAAATATGGATAACCATTTATATAAGTCTCTTATATTTTATAATCAATATATATATTATATTAGGTGTATTATATCTAATCTTTTGTACTGTGTTTTTATAGAATCGTTACAAAGTCGATGACAGTTGGCAGGGCAAGTGTTATAAGATTGCAAATAAGGCGTGGAAGGAATACAAGACTTCCAGATTGGCGAAAAATTATGTGTTTCCATATTTGGAAACACTTGATGAGAATGTGATCTACAAAATCCCTGAAGGACACCCCTGGATTACACCTCAAGTTTGGAAAGATTTTGTGGATTATAGACGTTCAGAAGAATTTCAAATTATTAAAGAAAATCATCAGAATGTCCAAATGCATAACATTCTTCCTAACCGTACTGGGAGGTCTTCAAATCCTGAAGTTAGATATAGAATGGTATTATTAATTTGTCTTAATTTTATAAATATTTTTATATTAATTTTTCTCAATTTAATTTCATGTCATTGTTAATAATATTTTCCTAATTTATGTAGGAAGCTGAATTGGGTAGACCTGTTACCCGAATGGAATTGTACATAGAAACAAAGACTCCCAAAACGAAGAATGCAAGACCGATGAGTCAACGAGGAGAAGAACAATTAAATAAGTTGGTTAGTAATTTCGGTTGATAAAAAGTCTGACTGATATTTAATAATTGATGTAATAATGAATGATATGTTTGTGTGCTTTATTATTTGTAGAGAGCTGTTCAAGAAAAAATATCCAGTGGTGAAATAATCAAAGAGCCTGGGAGAGATGCTTTATATCATGCATTCGGACGCGAGCATCCTGGTCGTGTTAGGGGAGGTAGCCAATATGATGGTGCTATGGAGTATTTTAAAATTCCAAAACATAAGCCTCAGACGATAAGTAAGGAGAAATACACTAAAATTGAAGAAGAATTCAACTTCTTTAAGGCCTCCGTGATGAGTGAGATTGCCACTCTAAAAGAACATCAATCACAACAACTGTCATCCATGGCATCATGCTACAACCAGGGCATGCCATATTGGCCAAGCATGCAACCATCCATGCCAGGCATACCACCTTCCATGCCAGGCATGCCACAATCCATGCCAAGCATGCCACCATCCATGCCAGGCATGCCATCCACACAATCTCATTGTGCTCAAACTACATCCAATATGGGATATAGCCATCCTATTAATCCTCATTATATGCCAGGAATGCACATGCAATCAAGTAGTGGTTCATTTTCTCCAATGCAATCTGCACATTCTTACCATTAATCAAGCCAAGATGAACATATTGGTGAGAATGTACATCCAATAGCTACCCCACATGAGAGTTGATGAGTGCTCAAAAAGCACTAAAATAAACATTATTTTATGCACATTAATTTATTAAAAATATATATATTTATATGTTTTATCATATATTTATATAAATTTGTCTTTTTCGGAATCATGGGTATTTTTATTGTTTTTAGGTATTTTTGTGATATGTTGTTTTCTTTTATTCTTAAATTAATTTTTGATTTTGTTGTAATTTTAGTTTTTGATTTGATTGTTTTTATTGTTTCTTTTCATTTTAACATTTAGTGCAATGTTTGTGGGTATCATTACTGAAAACCCTCACGAGACTCAAACTCGTCCACTAGGCCAACCTAGGGGTTTAATGGCTTGTTGCATAGGCTAAATGAAACTGTTTCAATCCACAAAAGTGATTTAGGATAGTTTAATTTTTTGTTTTTATCGCTTCTTTTGCTAAGGGACTAGCAAGAAGCTGGTTGGGGGTTGTGATGAATGCTCAAAAAGCACTAAAATAACCATGATTTTATGCACATTAATTGATTAAAAATATATATATTTATATGTTTTATCATATATTTATATAAATTTGTCTTTTCCGGAATCACGGGTATTTTTATTGTTTTTCAGGTATTTTCATTTAAAAACGTAACTTAAAGACTCAAAGAGAAATACTGGAAGCAATACATCACAAATATATTAATAAATAAATGGGGAAAGGTCAACAAATATGGAAAAATTGGACAAAATGGGTCAAAAAGATCAAAAATGTCAACAAGGAGAAAATCGCGCCGCCGCACCAACCAGTTGCCCAACCGCGCACGCCGATGCCCATTTCGCCCCATTTTTGTGCGCAGCCGCCCCATGACGACATGCTGACGTCATCAATGACCTCAGCAATTGCACTCCGCATTTTCACCATTTTTTATCATTTTTTCACTCACTTTTTCTTTCCATCCTCACCTATAAATACCCCCATTCCCTTCACTTCTAAACACACCTCAAAATACATTCTTTTCTCTCTTTCTTTCTCTCTTTTCTTCGATTTTTAGTTTTTTTAGTTTTTCTTAGTTTTTAGCTTTTCTTAGTTAATTTCTCTTAGTTTTAGAGTTCTTCCCTTTTTGGGAAGAACTAGTTATGTTTATGTAATTTTTTAGTTTTTTGATTCAATAAATGGGAGTGCAAATTCCGCTTGGAGTTTTTCCAGCAACGGGAATAGCGTCGAAGTCCTGTAAGGATTTTATTTTCTTTACAATTATTTTTTATGCTTTATTCTTACATGTTATATTTAATTTGTCTGTGATTAAATTTAACTGTGCTGGCTGTTTAGTAAACATGATGTAATAATAACGTTGTTATGCTTGCGAAATATTAAATAGGTAAAAATCTCTAAATGAATTGATTTTATTTTTATTCATGATTTTATATTAAGAATGTTAGAGAGAAATATATTATTTTTCATTACAAACTTAAACCTGAAAATTAGATTTTAAGGTTTAGTTATCCTGTCTGATTTAGAGTAATGCTCTTTTATTTGATGGTACAATCGCCCGGTAGTTAGAGTGAAGCTCTATTTCAAAAGTTTTTATAAGAATTATTATCTGAAAATGTATTGACGACATGTTTGTAGTAGTGGTTTTAAAACTTGAAAGTTAGTACTCGGATAACTAAATTCTTAGGTTTAATTTGGACACCTTGAATAAAGTTTAAACTGTCTAACCCCACCAAAGGTGGCATTTAAATGGTTCATTTTCAATCTCTTAGAAAAAAGAATTAATTTAATTAAGCATATTAGTTATCAACCCCACCCATAGGTGTTAATTGATTTGTTTAGTTAACAAAGAATATCTAACCCCACCAAAGGTGGTATTCATACAAAAAAGGGAGAATCAATAAATATCAATTCATATCTTTAATAACCTAGATAATATGAACAAGCATAATTAACTTAGTTATTATATCCATAAATACTCCGCCATTACAAATGATAAAATTTGCATAAATGTTTATTGAATCTATGTTTAATTTTATGTAATTAGATTAAAAACACAAAACCCCAAAATATCGTGACAGGATGTTTAGGATTTAATTTCGTTTTTAAAAGTTTGAATAATAAATTAAAAACCACATACATTCCTTCCTTAGATCGACCTTGGGAGTATACTTATCATTTTCTACGAAATGATTCGTGCACTTGCGAGAGTTTTATAAATATTAAAACCAAAGTATTGGCAAGAATCGACGATGTCGGTTTTCGCTCATCAAGAGTCTTCCTCTATTTGATGAATCATATGTGGTAAGATTTTAATTTTTAAATTCTTATTATATTTTTTATTTTTTATATATAACACTTAAATGTTTTACAGAATATGAAATGTTTGTTGAAACATCCTTCGTCAACGGACTATGTTGCTATTGGAACGGTACAACAATTGAGCGATGATCGGATGATTCATAATCAATATTTGCCTAATCATTGGCAAATAGTAATTGATCAATCATTGTTTCATGATTGTCCACTACCTGTGCCTTCTGATGCTACCACAGTCCAAGAGGCGGTTGGACAGTATGTGGCTTGGCCAACGATTCAAGTTGTTCTAAATTTTGACATGGTACTATTTTTTAACTTAAAAAATAACACTTGTTTACTACTATTATTTAATGTGATCTTATATTGTTACTAAAAATACATATATGATACTTTTTTGGTAGTGTATTATACCAGAACTCTTAAATGCGACACATTTAAGAGATACCAAGCAAGTATCTCGTGCTAAATCTATGACTAGTGGCCAATCATCGTGCACCAAGTCATTCAAGAAGAAGCCTTGGAAAAAGTATAGTCATACTTATGCGTTACAGTTCAGTAGAAATCTTGGCACTTTGATGACTATTGTTGGGAGGGCATCTAGCATAAATGATGGATGAATTGTGCCACTTCCTATTGAAATTTCTGGTGTAGACATTGGCCAAACTTATATATCGATCAAGTGCTTGTTGCAAATATTTGAATATCAAATGATCGATTTAAGTATAATTCAAGTGTGTACAAGGTGAGTCCTCAATCTAGTTAGTTTTCTTTTATTTATGCAGAACATATATAATTATATTTATATTATCTAATTATATATATACATATATAGGGCTTGCTATTATCGACTTCAACATAATCACTCTTCACATTTAGAAATGTTCTATGATTCTTCATATGTCAATCAATATCAAGAGAAGGATGTTAGCATCAGAGCTAAAAAATTATGTGATAGAGCATTAACGCTTAGCAGAAATCAAAAGTTGATAATCCCTTGGCCATTAAGGTTTGAACAAGACCAAGATCATTGGATGTTGGTAATCATTGATATGTTCAATAATCATGCTTGGTACTGTGACTCAGCTTCCATAGAACTGAGTAAAGATACAAAAGCAGTTGTTGAAATGTAAGAGTTATATTTAGTTACATATTAGTTTTTTCTATTATTTTTTGTAATATTTAATAAAAACTAATCGTTTTATACCTTGATAGGGCATGGAAGTTGTGGAACAAGTTTAGGGGCATTGTCCTTAAAAAATCTCATAAGCTTATATGGACAAAAGTTATGGTATGTACAATTCAATATTAATAATTTTATTAATTTTACAATTAAATAATAAGGATGTTCGAATATGAAAATTCATGTATACATGCACTTTTTTTTGTAGGTTCCACAACAAAATAATGGAGTCATGTGTGGTTATTATGTCATGAAGTTTATGAGTGAAATCATCACAAATATCAAAATTCCAATTGATGATGTGGTAATATATTTTACCCATATACATACAAGTTTTTAACATATTTGAGTTTGTTTTTTGTAAATAAATGAAATCATATTCTTATTTTGATTTTGAATACATGTAGTTCTTTGGTTGGAACAAGACGGGTTACGACCAGCAAATTTTTGATGATTTACGAGAGGAATGGGCAGAACACATGGTTCAAATTATATCATCACAAGAAGAATCAGGAGAAGATTCTCATGATCTTGAATATCATATGACAACATAACGGTAAATTTTTTAATGATTTGGCCTTCTCTATCTATTCCTGTGTCTGAAATCACTTGTTTGATGATGATTAATCATATATATGCTCATGTATTTAGGGGAATGCATTGTTTTATGGACCTATTTTTGGCCCAAACTACATCTCATCTCTCTTTCTTACTTGCATTTGACGAACTCATATTAACACTTTATTAATCATTAATTTGTTTATAAATATGAATTTATCTGGAATCTCTGCTATTATTTTTAATGATATAATGAGTTCTAAATGTACAAATCAGGTGTACGTAGGTCCGATTTGTTTCTTGGTTTGTATGAGTTTTGGTGCACATGAACGTGTTCCATATGTTTAAGGGCACCAAAACTCACACAAGCTTAGCCAAGTAAGAAATTGAAGTTACAATTGATTTCATATTTAGAGTTCATTATATATAGCATTAAAAAATAGTAGTAGAGATTCCAGATAACTTCATATATATAGACAAATGATTAATAATGCTAATATGAGTTCGTCGAATGTCGTTGTACGTGGTAATCTCTTTTTTATGGTAATATTTATAATGATTTAATTTCTTCATTCGTACGTCTGAAGTTTAGACTACTTTTTTGATGGATGTTTTACGTGCCCATGTATGTAGGAGAATATTTGTTATATGGATCAGCTATTTTTTTGGCATAATGCTTGTGAAGGCCAATCAAGATTCTAAGCCAACCAAGCTTACTCGATCGCATAATTTGACGACATTATTTTATTTGTAATTTAAGTTAACTATATGTATTATTTATGCATTATTTTTTTTGTAATAAATTTAATTATCAAGTAATTAAATATATTTAAATTGTTAATTATTTGTTGTATTATTATTTATATTTTAGTTTTTTATGTTATTTATATATATACTGAATAATACGAAAAATAAAAATAAAAATAAAAACAAATACGTGTAGAGTCGGTCGGTTCACGGCATGAACCGACTCTACACGTAAAGTCGGTTCACGGCATGAACCGACTCTACACGTAAAGTCGGTTCATGACATGAACCGACTCTACACGTAAAGTCGGTTCACGGCATGAACCGACTCTACACGTAAAGTCGGTTCACGGCATGAACCGACTCTACACGTAAAGTCAGTTCAGGCCGTGAACTGACTTTACATTTTAAGTCTCTAAATTTAAAGTTGGTTCAGAGAACCGACTTTAAATTTGTTTAAGGTCGGTTTTTAACCGACTTTAATGCCTATTTATGTAGTAGTGAATGCTCTAAATTCTCAAAGTTTGAGATCAAGCAGATAGCTCGAAACAATAATAGTCATGCCGATGCCTTAGCCACTTTAGCATTGGTACCAGAGGCCAACCATAATCAAGTAGTATCAATAAAAATCCGGTCAGAAGTGTTCTTAGAAGAGGATGAACGAATAGTTGGATGCATGGATACTCCCAATATCCCATGGTACACCCCAATTTATAACATCCTAAAAAGATAGGAGCTAGTATAAGATAGTATATCTGCGAAAGAAATCAAATCAAAAGCAGGTTAGTACATCATACAAACTAAGAAATGGTATCAGAAAACTATACTCAGTCTAGGGCTCTTATGTGTACCCAGAGAATGATCTAAAATATTAATGTATGAAGCACATGAAAGGGACTTTGGTTCACATTCAGGGGGAAGTAAATAATCACAATGAATCATAAGACATGGCTTTTATTGGCCCACTATGTTGGCATATTACACAAAGTACACCCATACATGCAACAAATGTCAAAATACCATAAAGGATATAGTGAGTATGTGGCCCTTTTATAAATGGAGGCTTGACATAGTAGGACCCCTACCTATAGGACAAGGTCAAAAGAAGTTTCTACTTATGGCTACCGATTACTTTTCGAAATGGAACGAAGTAGAGCCCTTGGGTAGAATATGAGAGGAGGAGGAGATTCGATTTATATGGAAATCCATCATTTGCAACTTCAGCCTACCTAGAGAACTTGTCGAGGATAATATAAGACAATTCACAAGACAAAATATCATAGAATTTTCCCTAAAGTACAACATTAAGATGCGCCACTCCACACCACATTACCCTAAGGCTAATGGTCAAGCATAATCCTCTAACAATCTCAACATCGGCTTATTTAAAAAAGTTTAAAAGATGCAAAAGGTAGGTCGGTGGAAGAACTACTTGGAACATTATAGGCTATCAAGACTAGTCCTCAAGGAAGTACTAATGAGACCCATTTTTCCTTGGTATACGAGACAGAGGCTGTCATACCAACCGAAGTCACGATACCTATTGCCAAATCAATTTTTATGGAGGAACAAAATGTTGTAATTAGAGCACACGAATTGACCCTCATGGAAGAGAAAAGAAATGAGGCCCTATGGAGGATGACCAAATAAAAAAGAGAATATCATATTACTACAACAAGACTGTGCACTTTAAAGCCTTTTCTAGTGATGATTGGCTCCTCAAGAGGATCTTCCTCAACAAGAAAGAATGGATGGTCTACAAATGGGTGCTAACTGGGAAGGACCTTATCAAATAATCAAAACGACACTAGGAGGGGATTACTTTCTAAAAATGTAGAAGGAATAGAAGAGGGCATGATTTGGAATGCCATGCATTTGAAGAAATATCACTTCTAACGCATAGAAGCTCACCATTTTTATGTAATATTGGCACAGACATATAAATGGAACTACATCACCTTATAGAAATAGGTCTTTCTTGTAGAATTCCTCCACTATTTTATGTCACGGGTTGATCACCTTGGTTAAGAACCAGGTAGTTTACTCTGACACTTGCATAAGCTCACGAGTTGTCCATCTTGGTCAAGAACCAAGTCAACACTCTAACATTGAAAATATATGAGCACCTCGATTAGGGACCAAGTGAGGCTCTCTCTCCCACCAAATTTTAACCAAAGGTTGATCTGAAGGATGTGTATTTTAAAAGTTATTCTTTTTAATACAGATTTATGTATTGTTCATGATTTTGAATATTATGTATTCTTGTTCCTTGATTATTAACATGTTATATTTTGGAAGTGTTCAAGAAGATGCACTTGGTCTTGAACCATAGAACTCTTAAAATGAGAAACATGTAATCCTAAATATGTTCACAATTGTGGAAATTAAAGAAGAACATTAATTACCGTGAAAGATTGTCATGTTGATTAAAAGTACATTATAGTTCTATAAATGTTGATAAGGGATTATCATTTAATGACATGAGTATATAAAAGGTGTATTTTACATATTGAGCATGACCTAACTAGATGGAACATTATATGGATTGTGTTTTGTGTCATTAATGTTTCCATTATGTCTTTAGAATCTTAGATATGAGATGTGTAGGTTTTTCACATGAGAAGTATATAATGTGATTGCTATTTAAATACTATCTTATGATAGTGATCGCCATACACGAAGTGTGTGCAATGAATACACAAGTATATGTATCACAACAAGTAATATAATGATAAGAAAAGATCGTTCCCACGAAGATTATTTTATTAGAAACTAATTTTTAAAACTAGAAAAAATAAAAATCAACTTTTTATGTGTTTTTATATTTTAATGAAGCAAAATTAAAATAACTAAAATTAAATAGCAATAATTAATTAAATCAAATTTGGTAACTAAAAAGATATATGAGAAAATATCTAGAAATACTTAATCCCACAATTATCACTAATAAAGTGCCTAAGATAAAACTCGAGCAATGCGTTGGCATGTTCCATTTTCCCATCACTCTATGGATGAAAGCTTGTGGAGAAGTTCAAGTTTGATCCCAAAAACTTGAAAAACTCCATCTAGAACTTCCCAGTAAATCGTGGGTCTCTGTCACTCACGATGTTGGATGGAATTCCCCAATGTTTCACAACATGCTTAAGGAACAACCATGACGTCTCGTCCGTAGTGCAATCTACTGAGGCATGTATGAAAATTGCATACTTGCTGAAGCGATCAAGGACTATAATTATGCTTCCAAAGCCCTCTAATTTTGGCAAGCAAGTGATGAAATCCATTAAGAAACTCTCACATGGTCTCTTTGGGATAGGCAGTGGCTCTGACAAGCCTCCTAGTGCATGCTACTATGTCTTGTCTTGTTGACATACAAGACAAGTTCTCACAAAGGCTTCAATATCATCCTGTAGTTGAGGCCAGTAGTAAATGGACGTGATCAAGGCAAGGGTGCATCACATGCCTGGGTGTCTAGCCCATAGTGAATCGTGGCACTCCTTGATTAGCTCCTTCCTTAAGTTCCCCTACTTAGGCACATAGATACGGTTTTGCTTGGCATAGAGTAGTCTGTCACTCAGCCAAAACCACCTTGTCTTTCCTTCCTTGATAAGGCCAAGGAAGTTTTGAGCTAGGGCTGATGAGCGAAAACCGGCATCGCCGATTCTTGACAATACTTTGGTTTTTATATTTATAAAACTCTCGCAAGTGCACGAATCATTTCGTAGAAAATGATAAGTATACTCCCAAGGTCGATCTAAGGAAGGAATGTATGTGGTTTTTAATTTATTATTCAAACTTTTAAAAACGAAATTAAATCCTAAACAACCTGTCACGATAGTTTGGTTTTTGTGTTTCTAATCTAATAACATAAAAAATAAACATAGATACAGATTCAATAAATATAATCTGATAACATAAAAAATAAACATAGATACAGATTTAATAAATATTTATGCAAATTTTATCATTTATTATGTGGAGTATTTATGGATTTAATAACTAAATTAATTATGCTTGCTCATATTATCTAGGTTATTAAAGATATAAATTGATATTTTATTGATTCTCTCTTTTTTATATTAATACCACCTTTGGTGGGGTTAGATATTCTTTGTTAACTAAACAAATCAATTAACACCTATGTGTGGGGTTGATAACTAATTTGGTCAATTAAATTAATTTCTTTTTCTAAGAGATTGAAAATGAACCATTTAAATGCCACCTTTGGTGGGGTTAGACAGTTTAAACTTTATTCAAGGTGTCCAAATTAAACATAAGAATTTAATAATCCGAGTATTAACTTTCAAATTTTAAAACCACTACTGAAAACATGTTGTCAATACATTTTCACATAATAATTCTTATAAAAACTTTTGAATTAGAGTTTCACTCTAACTACCAGGCGATTGTACCAACAAATAAAAGAGCACTACTCTAAATCAGACCGGATAACTAAACCTTAAAATCTAATTTTCAGATTTAAGTTTGTAATGAAAAATAATATATTTCTCTCTAACATTCTTAATATAAAATCTTGAATAAAAATAAAATCAATTCATTTTAGAAATTTTCACCTATTTAATATTTCGCAAGCATAACAACGTAATTATTATATCATGTTTACAAACAGTCAGTAGAGTTAAATTTAATCATAGACAAATTAAATATAACATGTAAGAATAAAGCATAAAAAATAAGTGGAAAGAAAATAAAATCTTTACAGAACTTCGATGGTATTCCCGTAGCTAGAAAACCTCCAAGCGGAATTTGCACTCCCATTTATTGAATCAAAAAGCTAATAAATTACAAGAACATAACTAGTTCTTCTCAAAAATAGAAGAACTCTAAAACTAAGAGAATTTAACTAAAAACTAAGAAAGAAAGTAAGAAAAGCTTAAAAACTAAGAAAAAACTAAGAAAATCTTAAAAACTAGGAAATGAGAGAAAGAAAGAGAAGAGAAGAATGGTTTATAGGTGTGTTTAGAAGTGAAGAGAAGGGGGTATTTATAGGTGAGGATGGAGAGAAAAAGTGAGTGAAAAAATGTTAAAAAATATGAAAACGCGGAGTGCAATTGCTGAGGTCATTGATGACGTCAGCATGACGTCATGGGGCGGATGCGCGAAAAAATGGGGTGAAATGGCACAGGCGCGTACGGGAGTTGGGGAGACTCGCGCGGGCGCGCTCGGAACTGGGATTGGGCGCGCGCTGGTGCACGCGGGTGTGGGCGTGCTGTGCGCGCGGTCTGGGCATGTTGTGCGCGGTTGGGCGGCACGGCGGCGCGATTTCTCCTTTTTGACATTTTTGACCCATTTTGTCCAATTTTTCCATATTTGTTGACTTTTCCCCATTTATTTATTAATATATTTGTGATGTATTGCTTCCAATATTCTTCTTTGAGTCTTTAAGTTACGTTTTTAAGCGAAAATACCTGAAAAACAATAAAAATACCCGTGATTCCGAAAAAGACAAATTTATATAAATATATGATAAAACATATAAATATATATATTTTTAATCAATTAATGTGCATAAAATCATGGTAATTTTAGTACTTTTTGAGCACTCATCAAGGGCATCATACTTTAACCCTTCTTTGATCCTTTCCAACAAGGGACTGTTTGGTCTACCTAAGTCTACTAACTCTGCCTTTCAAATTTGCACGTTAACCACCATACTTCCCCTGCGCTACTCTGATTTTGCCATCCGATAAGGACTCATTGCTCATGGTCTTGTGCCAGGCTCCAGCTCGATTTCTTTGTCCATCTCTATCTTTGGATGTAACTGATGAGTGCTCAAAAAGCACTAAAATTACCATAATTTTAGGCATGTTAATTGATTAAATATATATATATATATATATATATGATTTTATCATATATTTATATAAATATGTCTTTTTGGAATCATGGGTATTTTTATTGTTTTTCAAGTATTTTTGCTTAAAAAAGTAACTTAAAGACTCCAAGAGAAATACTGAAGGAAATACATCACAAATATATATATTTTTGACATTTTTGACCCTTTTGATCCATTTTATCCAATGTTTTCATATTTGTTGAATTTTCCTTATTTATTTTATGAATATATTTGTGATGTATTGCCTCTAGTATTTCTATTTGAGTCTTTAAGTTACTTTTTGAAGCGAAAATACCTGAAAAACAATAAAAATACCTGTGATTCCAAAAAGATAGATTTATATAAATATATGATAAAATCATATAAATATATATATTTTTGATCAATTAACGTACATAAAATCATGGTAATTTTAGTGTTTTTTGAGCACTCATCAGTAACCATTTAGGCAACGCCTTAGGCATCACATCCTGGAACCCAATCAAGATAACTTGCACCTCTGCCGTCAAGCTTGGTTGTGGTGATGCCTCATCATCATCATACTCCTTCAAAATGGCCAAGTCACTCTTTTCCTCCCTCTTCAATCCCCTCTTGAATTGAAGTGCTAAGAGAACTTGGGTAGCAGGTTTTGTGGTCCCCTTTGTTGGTACCACACAAGCCTTTGATCTATCCATAATACACATAGAGTTTGAACATAGGACAAGGAAAGCTCTAACTTGGTCCAAGAATTTCATGTCGAATACCACCGAGAAATCATCCATGGGTTCCACCAATAAATCCACTTGACCAGTCCAAGCACCAAGACTAACTTTAACTCCACGAACAACTCCTTGGAAAGGTAGTGCTACCAAGTTAACTGCTTTGAGAGAGCCTCCTCCCTTGGAAACCTTAAGACTGAGTCTCTTTGCTTCTTCTAGTGAAACAAAGTTGTGAGATGCACCTATATACACCAATGCTTTGGCAACCTTCCCATTGATGGTTACATCCATGAACATCAAGCCTTTGGGGATCGTCAGGGTACTCTATAATGTACTAAGCAGCCACAAAGAACCCATATTTGCACCTTCATCTATCTCGCCTCCATCTTGGTCATGCATGGATGCAACTAAGGCACTCAATGCCTTTCTTTTTGGACATTCACGTGCCTAATGTGGTCCATCACATATGAAGCATGTCATGTGTAGCTTTGAGGCACCACGGTCCTCCCTTTGCTTTCCCTTATCTCGCAGTTTGAACGACGAGCCTTCTTTGTGATTTTTTTGGCCCTGACTTTTGGCATGGCCTCCCCCACTCTTTCCTCCACCAAAATTTCTATCTACAGCATTTAAGCTCTCTTTGTTTGTAGAGTATTCAATAAGGCTCTCTACAACCGCAATGGCCGAAGATAAGTCTTGGACACTACGTCGCTTGAGTTCAAGGTTAGCCCATTATTGGAGACCATCCATGAACAAGAATAACGCATCCTTTTTTGATGTGTCAGGGACTTCTAGCAGCAAGGTTGTGAACTCCTTCACATAGTCCCATATGCTACATGTCTGCTTTAACCATCGCAGTTGGCCCCTAGCCTCCTCTTCAGCATTCACAGGGAAGAATTGGATGTTGAACTCCCTTTTAAAGTCATCAAAGGTTTCAATTGTGCATACCTCTCATTTTAAATCATCATGCCTCCATCTCTACCATAGTATAGCAGTGTTGGACAAGTACATGACAGTGGTTTAGATCTTGCTAGCATAGTCTGTTATGCCAATTTCCTGAACGTATTGTTCAAGCACCCATAGGAAGTTCTCAACTTCCCTAGTATTCCTAACACCATTGAAATTCTTTGGCTTTAGAAATTCCACCTTCTTGGTCTCAATGATGGTGGTTATGTTACTTCCCGATGGCATAGAGTACATGCAAAGTGCTAGGTCACTGATGATCGAAAACCGACATCACCGATTCTTGCCAATACTTTGGTTTTATATTTATAAAACTCTCGCAAGTGCACGAATCATTTCGAAGAAAATGATAAGTATACTCCCAAGATCGATCTAAGGAAGGAATGTATGTGGTTTTTAATTTATTATTCAAACTTTTAAAAACGAAATTAAATCCTAAACATCCTGTCACGATATTTTGGGTATTGTATTTTTAATCTACTTACATAAAATTAAACATAGATTCAATAAACATTTATGCAAATTTTATCTTTTATAATGGCAGAGTATTTATGGATATAATAACTAAGTTAATTATGCTTGCTCATATTATTTAGGTTATTAAAGATATGAATTGATATTTATTGATTCTCCCTTTTTTGTATGAATACCACCTTTGGTGGGGTTAGATATTCTTTGTTAACTAAACAAATCAATTAACACCTATAGGTGGTGTTGATAACTAATTTTCTTAATTAAATTAATTCCTTTTTTCTAAGCGATTGAAAATGAACCATTTAAATGCCACCTTTGGTGGGGTTAGATAGTTTAAACTTTATTCAAGGTGTCCAAATTAAACCTAAGAATTTAGTTATCCGAGTACTAACTTTCAAGTTTTAAAACCACTATTGAAAACATGTTGTCAATACATTTTCAGATAATAATTCTTATAAATACTTTTGAAATAGAGCTTCACTCTAACTACCAGGCGATTGTACCAACAAATAAAAGAGCACTACTCTAAATCAGACCGGATAACTAAACCTTAAAATCTAATTTTCAGATTTAAGTTTGTAATGAAAAACAATATATTTCTCTCTAACATTCTTAATATAAAATCTTGAATAAAAATAAAATCAATTCATTTTAGAGATTTTCACCTATTTAATATTTCGCAAGCATAACAACGTTATTATTACATCATGTTTATAAACAGCCAGCACAGTTAAATTTAATCACACAAATTAAATATAACATGTAAGAATAAAGCACAAAAAATAACTGTAAAGAAAATAAAATCCTTACAGAACTTCGATGTTATTCCCGTTGCTGGAAAACCTCCAAGCGGAATTTGCACTCCCATTTATTGAATCAAAAAGCTAATAAATTACAAAAACATAACTAGTTCTTCCCAAAAAGGGAAGAACTCTAAAACTAAGAGAAATTAACTAAGAAAAGCTAAAAACTAAGAAAAACTAAAAAAAACTAAAAATCGAAGAAAAGAGAGAAAGAAAGAGAGAAAAGAATGTATTTTGAGGTGTGTTTAGAAGTGAAGGGAAGGGAAGGGGGGTATTTATAGGTGAGGATGGAGAGAAAAAGTGAGTGAAAAAATGATAAAAAATGGTGAAAATGTGGAGTGCAATTGCTGAGGTCATTGATGACGTCAGCATGACCTCATGGGGGCGGCTGCGTGCAAAAATGGGGCGAAATGGGCGTCGGCGTGCGCGGCTTGGCTCGGACGTGGGGCGCTGCGCGCGCGGCTGGGCGACTGGTTGGTGCGGCCTTTTTGACCTATTTTGTCCAATTTTTCCATATTTATTGACCTTTCCCCATTTATTTATTAATATATTTGTGATGTATTGTTTCAAGTATACCTCTTTGAGTCTTTAAGTTACGTTTTTAAACGAAAATACCTGAAAAACAATAAAAATACCCGTGATTCCGGAAAAGAAAAATTTATATAAATATATGATAAAACATATAAATATATATATTTTTAATCAATTAATGTGCATAAAATCATTGTTATTTTAGTGCTTTTTGAGCACTCATTAGTCACCCCTCATATCCTCAACTCTAAGTAACACATTAGTAATTTCTCTTTGGATAAGATCACGTACCTTGGCAAGTTCAGCCTTAAACCTATTGATCTCTTGCCTTAACCTATTATCTAGCTCATTGAGGGAAATCTTGACCGTTGCATGGATCTCTGCATCTTCGACCTCTAAGTTGTACACCCGGTCGAACAGCTCCCCTAAGCTCTCCTGAGCACTCCCAACACATGCTTCTAAGCTAGAGATGATGTCTTTTGACTTGGTATAGTTGGGGCACTAGTCTTCATTATGTCAAGGATAGTAAAGCTTCAACCGAAAGCTCTGATACCAACTGTCACGACCGTAGACTTCAACTAGAAATCATGTGGTACTTAGCATGGTCCGTTGCACTAAGCCTGTCTTCCAACTTGAACAAAAAACTCCAAAGAGACTAGAAAAATACTTAGAGATTTAGAGATTTAGAGGATTCTAGAGCAAACTAAGAACAAAATAGAGTTTGTGAAGAATGATTTGTATTGCTCTAGAGAGGTTATCTTACAACTTCCCATAGATTCCAAGGTCGGGTACAAATGAAGACCAATAGGTCTGTTTATTGTGTGGCTCCATGCTTATGATTATACCATAAGTTTCTAGATCCTACCATATCTAGAATGTACAAGAGTATCTTCATTGTTCTAGTTCTATCTACAACATGCCACAAGGTTCTATGACCTTCTAGTCAAGTCTAGCCAACTCTAGAGCCTTTTAGGATTGTCTAGTTCATTCATGAAAGTTCTAGGATATTCCAAAAGATTCTAGAGACTTCTAAATCTTTCATGAACCATCCAGTACATTCTAGAAATATTCTAGCACCTTCCAACACATGCTAGTGTACTCTAGAACATTCTAGAGTCTTCTAGGCTTAAGTTGATTTCATCCAACTCTATCTCCCACTTGACATCACTAGGCCTCTCTAGAACTTTTCTATGTAGTAACTTGTAGAAAAGTCTAGATCATTTAGGCAAGCACCATTTCTTTGGATTTTGAGGGACAATTTGAGCCGGGCATAACAATAAGATGGCTAAACAAGGCTAATGGAATTTGTGTAATTGATTCAAACCTTACACAAAGAGTTGCCCTAACCCTTGCCTATTTAAGGAAGCATAATTGAGGAAATTAGTGCTAATATGCTGGCTCCAAAACCCTAGCCGAAATTTTCCATTTTCAACATCCAAGTTTTTCCTTCTCCTAGGCCAAAAGTCTCTTCTCTCATCTCTTCTTGCTAGGTGGTTAGATATAAGTATTGAACTCTAAATCCATATATCTAAGAGGTGTTTTAGTTTGTTGTTTAGGTTCAAGGTGAACCAAGAGGTGCTCCCGAAAGAGAGGTGGTTTCCAAGAGATCTTGAAGGGAAATTGAGCTCCCTCTACTCAAGAGATTTTAAAATATCTTGAGGTAAAGATAATCTTCTTCATCTCTAGAAATAAGGTAGATGATATTTGTTTATTTTATTTAGTTCATATTAGGTGTTTGTTGAAATGCTTAAGAGAAAATCTTGCTTGCAATTGTAATACAAATGAGGTCATTTTGTGTATTGAGCCAAGTGGTGATAAGAAAATTTTAAATTCTCACCATATAGGCATACACATGAAATCCAAATAGTGATATCAGAGTTATGGCTTGATTTTGTGACAATTATACTATTTAATTTATGCTTGATTAAGTGCTTAAATATTTGGTTAATTATCTCTCAAGTTCATAGTTCATAAATCTGTCATTTTGGATCCTTAGGGAATTTGGTCACTTTAGTAATTTTTGAATCACGATTTTTATGGATCTAAAAATTCCTACATTAGTTTATTATGTATATATGAAGATTAGAAAATAAAACAGCGAGTTTAGGCCGTTTTGTTATGGTAAACCAAAAGTGGAAAAATGGGTACAGCCCTAGAAATTGCTATGTCGAGTTTTTTGTTTTGTTGAGATTCAAAATAGCATAACTTGAGTTTGGATGAATGGATTTTTGTGAGCCACCTATAATTAGAAATATAATGAAGTCTAGTTTTTGAAAAGCTATATTTTTCAATATAAAAATATTACAGATTTTGTGTGAAAATTAAAATTACAGAAGTACTACGATCAAGTTACCAGTACTAGAACCAGCAATTCAAATGTAATTTTCTCCCAAATTGCGGAATATTTTCATAATTTCTTTATATATCCAGAAAGGTGTTAAAGTCTAGTTTTCATAAATATATGGCTTGAAGTTTTATTTGGAATACACACTCTTGAGTAGAGGGAACAATGACTGGTGCACAGCAAACCAATTTTTCGTCTCACCACAATAAAAATTAATTTTTGCAAAAGGGATTGTTTTTGTAAAATATATTGTAAAAGGATCTCATCCAAATATTTTAAAAGTGATAACTAGTTAAGATTAGTTTTACCTATGTGAATGCTAATTTTAATTAGGAGTGATGACAATTAAGAAATAATTTTATGTTTTCTAAAAGTTTCATATACGTTTCAAAAATTTGAAATGGGGTATATGAATATTAGAAATAGAAATAATTTTTGGGATTTAAAATGATTTAGATGGATTGAGAACTTGAGAGATATAGGCTTAATTAAATAATATTGAATAGTGTGGCAAGATTGCATATATGTACTAATTTTGCTATGTAGGAGGTTTGTGGGTTAGTATGGCTCAAGATTATGAATGCCTTGTGTGTTGTAATGAATGATGTGCATGAATGTTTGTAATGCAGCCTAAGGTGCCACTGAAAAATTAATTAGAATAAATAAATTATGAAAAAAATATTAGGTTGCCATTCATGTATTAATTCATGGCTTGCATGCCACATAGGATTTAGAATTGGGTGATTCTAAATATAATTTTCATTTTATTTTAGCACAATTATGAAGATAGAATGAGAATTGGATAGGTTATTGTAGCTTATAATTGCACCTTTCATGAAGATGATTGATGGAGCTACAAGAATGCAAGCGGAATCCATACAACCCACAAAGCTTAAGAATATATGAGATAATTTTAATGCTTAGGATAAGGTATTATTGTATGAATGCATGACCAACCAAAATTGCCAAAATTATCAAAGTCATCATATATTTGCTATGTCCATAAAAAATTTAAGAGTATCTTTCCTTCTCATTTTACCCACTTTAAGCTAGTAACTAAGCATGAGTGTGATCTGAATTACTAGAAATTGTGGAACTTGCATGAATTCATTGTTAAGCCATAAGTGAGTGATAGTTGTGTGTGGCACATCTTCTTACTCATTATGTGGGAATGACTTATTCATAATTATTGACAAATAAAATGAGTTTTCTTATACAAATCACCAAGATCTAGGCTTGGGTTTTGGGAAAGAGAGTTTTATAAAGAAATTGGATTTTTCTTTCTTAATGAAAACGTCAAGAGTCATAAAGTAAGTTTTACTTAAAGGTTATGATTGGTAAATGATACCAACCTGAAAAAATATTTTAGATGAGTCTATTTATTTGAAAAGGGTCTTGTGTGACTAACAAAATGGACAAACTTTAATTTTTGATTAGTACAAATTTTAAATAAATGAACACTGACATATCCCTAAATGAATTTTGTAGTTATGTCTACACTTCTTAATTTTTTGCATTCTATGGTCGAAAAACACCCCCTTGCTAATGATGGGTCAAAGTATTCTGATTGGATCCTCAAACTGACCATCGTGTTGGGCTTAAAGGATATCTCACACATTCTGGATGGCATTTTCCCAGAAGAGAAAGAGAAAGGCAAGCCAAATGATGAAGAAAATGAGGAACAAAAGAAATGGAAAGATTAGCAGTGAGTTTTGCAAACACTGATCTTGCCATTATTGGAAATCAATTGCAAAGAAAGTTCCTTGATACTCTAGCCAAGGAAATTGTGGCACAACTGGAGAAGTTGTTCATTGATAGTGCTTGCAAGGAGTACTATAAGACCACCATCGCACTCACAAGGTGCAAGATGATGAAGAGTGAATCTATATCAATGCACTTTCTCAAAGTACAGGGTTATCTAGAGAAATTGGAGAAATTGAATGCTTCAATACCCGAAGATTTTTATGGGATATCATTCTTGGGTCTCTTCCATATTCCTACAAGGATTTTATCATGCATTATCACATGCGTGAAAATAAAATGACATTGAATGAGCTCCATAATGCACTCAAGACTACTAAGGTTGACATGGGAAAGACAAAGGAGAAATTTTTCCTTGTCATCACACCAAATAGCAAGAAGATTTCCAAGAATAAAGGCAAGGAAAAGAGCAAGACAAGTAAGGCGTATTCCTCGCCCAAGGACAAAAGTGGAGGGGCTCATGTGAGCACCTACAAGGGAAGCAAGAAATGAAATGCTCCTAACTCCAACACAGAGTGCTTCTATTGCCACGAGAAGGGACATTTCAAAATGAATTTCCCCAAGTATAAGCGTGACTTGGATGAAGGCAAGGTTGAACGCAAGCGCCTTAAAGGTATACTTGTTATTTAACTAAATTTAAATTTAGCCATAACTATCAAATATTAGGTAATGGATACCGAATCATGTGCTCATTTAGTCTCTAATGTGCAAGCACTAAGGGATAGGAGACCTCTCTTAAAAGGAGAAGTGTTGAAAGTTGGAAATGGTGCAAGTGTCCATACGGTCGTTGTTGGAACCATTAATCTTCACCTATCTAGTGGTTTATGTTTAAGTTTAAAGGATGCTTATCATGTTCCTTTTGTATTTCGAAACATTATTTTTGTATCATGCTTGGATGCAAAAAGCTATTGTTTTGTAATAGATAACTCATGTATGGTTATTAAGAAGAATGGTCTATTTTATGCAAATGTTATCATTTCAAATGGATTATATTTGCTTGATTTAGATGAGGATAAACATGTATTGAATATCAATAACAAGAGACTCAAGATTTATCATACAAATAAGACACTCTTGTGGCACTATCGCCTTGGTCACATAAGCGAGAAACACGTAAACAAATTGTAGCAAGAAAATCTTCTAGATTCGCTTGATGATGAAGCAATTGAAACATGTGAATCTTGTTTAACTAGAAAGGTGACCAAATCACCATTCAAGAAGAAGGGTGAAAGAGTGAGTGGCTTATTGGAATTTATACATTTTGATGTATGTGGTCCAATGACTACGAGTGAAAGAGATGGTTATAGGTACTTCATTACCTTCATAGACGATTATAGTCGATATGGCTATGTATATCTTATGAAGAACAGTAGTGATTCTTTTGAGAAATTCAAAGAATACAAGAATGAAGTAGAGAACCAACTTGACAAGAGAATTAAGGCTCTACAAACTGATCGTGGAGGATAATACTTGAGCAATGAGTTTAACACATACTTGAAAGAGTGTGGCATCATACCACAACTCACTCCACCCTGGACACCACAATGGAATGGTGTTTCCGAGAAGAGAAATCGAACCTTGCTTGATATGGTTCTTTCAATGATGTGTCAAACGAAACTACCTTTATATTTTTGGGGTCATGCACTCCAAATTGTGGGTCACACACTAAACATTGTTCCATCAAAATCTGTTGAGAAAACTTCACATGAGTTATGGATAGGCAAACCACCCAACATATCTTTTCTCAAAATTTGGGGTTGTAAGGCATAGATCAAGCGTATGATGTCAACAAAACTTGAACCCAAAGCAGATAAGTGCTTCATTAGATACCCAAGAGAAACAAAAGGGTATAGCTTTTGGCATAAGTCAGCAAATACTATATTTGTTAAGAAGGGTGCAGTATTCTTAGAGAAGGAGTTTCTCAAAATAATCAAAAGCAGTAAGAGTAGGGTAACACTTGAGGAAACTCAAGAGAACCTACTATCAAGTGATCTTGACATGAATGATGACATTCAAGATGATCATGAAATACCACATGAATCTCCTTTAATCAATGGGAGTACAAGCAGTCAAACTTCACAAAGAATTGTTGAAGAGACACAAACTTCTCCACCTAGTGTTCATCCAACTCGAATTGAGCATGAATCTATTCCGCAAGAAATTGTGGAAGAATTTTAGGAAGCTCAAGATGAGTCACAAGAACAAAGAGAGCTTAGAAGGTCAACAAGGGAAAGGATAAGACCCGGATTTTACATGGGTCTTCATGAGGTCTTGGTAATGGATACCGACAATCCCTTGACCTATGAAGAAGTAATGGAAAGAAAAGACTGCAAAGCATGGCAGGAAGCCATGGGATCCAAAATAAAATCCACGTATGACAACCAAGTATGGAACTTGGTAGATCTCCTGAAGGATCAAAATCTATTCGAAACAAATGGGTTTTCAAGAGGAAGATGGACATGAATGGTAACATGACAACCTACAAGGCAAGACTTGTAGCAAAAGGTTTTAGTCAAATCCAAGGGATTGACTATGACGAAACCTTTTCACCAGTTGCTATGTTTAAATCTATTTGTATTATGATAGCTATTTCCGCATTTCATGATTATGAAATATGGAAATTGGATGTCAAAATAGCTTTCCTAAATGGGAAGCTGGATAAGGATGTATACAAGGTACAACCTCAAGGTTTCGAAGATCCTAAAAATAGCAGCAAAGTGTGCAAGCTTCAGAGATCCATTTATAGTTTGAAGCAAGCATCAAGGAGTTTGAATAAGCGCTTTGATGAAGAGGTTAAAACCCTTGGATTCATTCAAAACAAGAAAGAACCTTATGTATACAAGAAGGTCAGTATGAGCCACATTATGTTCTTGGGCTTATATGTCGATGACATATTACTAATGGGTAATAAAAAATATTTGATGGAACAAACAAAGAACTCATTGAAAATGATCTTTTCAATGAAAGACATGGGAGAGGCTCAATATGTATTAGGGATTAAGATATATAGAGATAAGTCTCTTAGGCTCATTGGTCTAAGTCATAATGTGCATATTGACAAAATCTTGGAAAGGTTCCATATGGAAAATTCCAAGAAAGGAAATGTACCAATGAGTGTGTCTGTGCAACTTATAAAGTTGCAATATGCCACAACACGCAAAGACATTGGATAAATGAAGAATGTTCCCTATGCTTCAACCATAGGTTCCATCATGTATGCTATGACTAGCATGAGACCCAATGTCATGTATGCTCTGGGCATGACAAGCCATTGTCAACTTTCACCTGGTCCTAATGATTGGACTACGATCAAGAATATTCTTAGGTACCTAAAAAGTACTAAGAACAAGTTTCTTGTCTATGGTGGTCAGAGATAGCTCATTATAAAAGGCTACAATGATGCCAATTTTATGACAGACCTGGATGACAGAAGATCTTAGTCTAGGTACATATTTCTTCTAATTAATGGAGCTGTGATCTGGCATAGTTAGAAGCAATCAACTATAGCTGACTTAAGCACCATAGCAGAAGTCATGACAGCTGCAGAGGCAAGTAAAGAAGAAGTCTGGATAAAGAATTTCTTTGAGGAACTAGGTGTCGTTTCATCCAATGAAGGTCCCTTAGAGCTATTTTATGATAATAGTGTATCTATTTCTCAAATTAAGGAGCCAAAGTCACATCACAAGACCAAGTACATGGACAGAAAGTACTTTGTAACTTGTGACTTCATCTAAGAAGGAAAAATTTCATAGTTATGGGTTGACACCAACAATAACACAATTGATCCCTTCACTAAGCCCTTATCGCAAGCCAAAAGCGAAATTCATTTCAAGTCCATGGGTCTACAAGACCATAGGGAGTGGCTTGAAGACTAAAAGAGAATTCTAGTTTTAGAGTTTATGCATTTGTTATGTATATGAGAAACTTTAAAAACAAGTGGGAGACTAAAGGATGTGAGTTTTAAAAGCTATTCTTTTTTATAAAGATTTATGTATTGTTCATTATTTTGAATATTATGTATTCTTGTTCCTTGAGATTAATGTGTTATATTTTGGAAGTGTTCAAGAAGATGCTCTTGCTCTTGAATCATAGAACTCTTAAAATGAGAAATATGTAATCCTAAATATGTTCACAATTGTGGTAATTAAGGAGGAACATTAATTACCGTGAAAGATTGTCATGTCGATTAAAATTACATTGTAGTTCTATAAATGTTGATAATGGATTATCATTTAAGGACATGAGTATATAAAATGTGTATTTTATATATTGAACATGACCTAACTAGATGGAACATTATATGGATTGTGTTTTGTGTCATTAATGTTTCCATTGTGTCTTTAGAATCTTAGTTATGAGATGTGTAGGTTTTTCACATGAGAAGTATATAGTGTCATTGCTATTTAAATACTATCTTATGATAGGAATTATATGGTAATATATATGGTAATATTATCATTGTCCCTTGATTTTGAGTTATAATATTATTGGGCCCCTTGGTAAAGTGGAATTATATAGCATGCAATATAACTGATATAGTTATAATTATAATTCACTTGAGATACCAAGAAAACAAATATAATGCAAAAGTGACACGATCTTATTTTGCATATTATTCATAATATCATGTGACAAGGATAGACACAAAATTAGTGGATCAAGTAAATAATTAGTATGTCATTTGGAAAACTATAATGTAATGATAGAACCTCTTATAGTCAATAATATAAAGGTTTATATTATTTCTAAGATGATATAGATCCTATATATGGTTACCCCAACTGAAGAGAAACAATAAGTATTTTACATTTCATAATGATGTATAATAAATGAGATGAAATGCTAAAATAAAATGTCATAATATGACATGCTTAGACCATACATAAATTTATAAAGTTATGCAAATATTATTTGGTATAATGTTTGAATGCATTATAAGAATAATAGATACATTGTATAATAGAATAATATGAATAATATTATTTGTTCATAAATTAATTTATTAAACCAATCACAAGTTGAGATTAAAGAGAGCATGAGATGGCTAAACAAGGCTAGTGGTATTTGTGTAATTGACTAAAACCTTACATAAAGAGTTGCCCTAACCCTAGCCTATTTAAGGAGGCATAATTGAGAAAAATGTGATCCAAATGTGTTGCCTCTAACCCTAGCCAAAATCCTCCAATTTCAGCAGCCACATTTTTCCTTCTCCTAGGCCAAAACATTGAAAGGCTTGTTTAAGGCTAAAACCTAGGTGGTTCAACCCTAGGTCGAAAGTATCTTCTCTCATCTCTTCTTGCTAGGTGGTTGGATCTAAGCCTTGAACTCTACATCCATCTATCTAAGAGGTGTGGTATTTTTTTGTTTAGGTTCAAGGTGAACCACGAGGTACTCCTGAAAGAAAGGTGGTTTCCAAGAAATCTAGAAGGGAAATAAACTTCTCTCTACTCAAGAGATTCGAAAATATCTTTAGCTAAAGGTAATCTTCTTCATCTCTATCAATAAGGTAGATGAGATTTGTTTATTTTATTTAGTGCACATTAGGTGTTTGTTGAAATGCTTAAGAGAAAATCTTGCTTGCAATTGTCATACAAATGAGGTCCTTATGTATTGAGCCAAGTAGTGATAGGAAAATTTTAAATTCTCATCATATAGGCATACATATGAAATCCCAACAGAAGCCACTTTCTATTCTCACAAGGGTGATACGAGCAAGAAAATATTGAGAGGCTCGAGGCTGAGGACAGGCTCGTAGACCACCAACTTCTTCTTCTTCTTTTTTAGCAAAAAATGGTGACCTTCATGAGAGGACTTTCCCCTTTTGTGGGTGTGATCTTACTCTTCTTAAGGGCAAAGAGTTTAGCAGTGCTAACATCCATGGGATCTACAAAATAAGAGCAAAAGGATGTCACATTAGTCACGTCAATCCAAAAAAAAAAGGGAAAATGCAAGTCATAGAAGAAGCCTAGGATTTAGAAGGAGCTTGAGGTTTACAATTGATCCTCAGGGAAGGCTCCATTGCAATATGCCTCATCAACTCACACGCAACAAAGGTTGGGGTGTTCAACAAGGTAATCTAATTGGGTGTTTTAGGAAGATAGTTATGGATATCAGCTAACCTTTGCTTCTTATCCAGGCTCAAGGTCGTGATTAAGGAATCTATATTTCTTATCATGACCTTAGTGTCTTTCCAAACACTTCTTGTCAACCTAGTGTCACTGGTAGGAGACTCTCACCGACCTGAAACATAGAAAAAGTACTCTTTCTAGTTTTTCTCGTTTTTAGGAAGTGATAGGTTCATCCCTTGATCCTATTTCACTAACATTTATACCCTCCTAGGATCCATGGGGTTCTACTTTAGGACATAGGCCTCATTAAACTTGGCCATCTCTAAATCCACTATGAGTTCTTGGAAATTAGCGTCAAGTAGAGCAGATACCTCCACCCGTTAGGCATCAACTGCCCTAGCGCAAGCTGCATGCTAATCAAGAATATCCTAATGAGAGGGTATAAGGGAAACCTTACCCCTAACCATAAGGCCTTTTTCATGAAAGACGGTCCAACCAGATGGAGGTTGATCACAATCATAGGCTCCCTCTGAAGGAATCATCATTTAAACTGAAGACTGGATGTTGTAAGTTTTTCTTAATCTCTCTTCATCTTGGGTCACCAACTCACAAGGCTTAGACACAATCAACCAACCTCTGGTATGACCTGTGGGTTACCCAGATCCTATGTTCCTCTTTTTCTTCCTCTATATCCTCACCATTGATATTTGAGTATGAGGCACACTCAATCTAATCGTAAGAGTTTGATCATTATCACAGGCTCCCATTGAAGGAATCATTATATTAATAGAGGATGGGATGTTGTAGGTTTTTCTTAATCTCTCTTCATCCTAGGACACCAATTCACAAGGCTTAGACACAACCGACCAACCCCTAGTACGACTTGTGGGTTCCCCAAATCCTATGTTCCTTGTTTTCCTCCTCCATGTCTTGGCCACTGAGATTTGAGTCTGAGGCATGCTCAATCTAACGGTAGGAGTGGTTTGAGGATGATGGGTATAGAAAAAAGGCTAAGGTGTAGATTGGCTCTCCTCACTCGAAGAGACCGATCTAGAAGAACATAAGCCACCATTAGAACTAGAATACTAGAGGCTCCCCTAGGAGCCCAAGTCGGAGGCTAAGGTCTCTTCTCTGTGCATTCTGTAAAAACTAAAAAAAACTAAAAAACAAAAGGAAACCTGATAGGAACTAGATGTTTGGACAATCAGCCAACCCGATTCCCAACCCATGCAAACCACCCAAGCCAATTCACCAACCCGAGATGGAAGGTGAAGCACCCCAGATGTCATACTTGTAGGGCAGTTGATGAGCGAAAACTGGTATCGCCGATCCTGCCAATACTTTGGTTTTATATTTATAAAACTCTCGCAAGTGCACGAATCATTTTGTAGAAAATGATAAGTATACTCCCAAGGTCAATCTAAGGAAGGAATATATGTGGTTTTTAATTTATTATTCAAAATTTTAAAAACAAAATTAAATCCTAAACATCCTGTCACGATAGTTTGGTTTTTGTGTTTCTAATCTAATAACATAAAAATAAACATAGATAAATATTCAATAAACATTTATGCAAATTTTATCATTTCTAATAATGGAGTATTTATGGATATAATAACTAAGTTAATTATGGTTGCTCATATTATTTAGGTTATTAAAGATATAAATTGATATTTATTGATTCTCTCTTTTTTATATGAATACCACCTTTGGTGGGGTTAGATATTCTTTGTTAACTAAACAAATCAATTAACACCTATGGGTGGGGTTGATAACTAATTTGGTTAATTAAATTAATTCCTTTTTCTAAGAGATTGAAAATGAACCATTTAAATGCCACCTTTGGTGGGGTTAGACAATTTAAACTTTATTCAAGGTGTCCAAATTAAACCTAAGAATTTAATTATCCGAGTACTAACTTTCAAGTTTTAAAACCACTACTAAAAATATGTTGTCAATACATTTTCACATAATAATTCTTATAAAAACTTTTGAAATAGAGCTTCACTCTAACTACCGGGCGATTGTACCAATAAATAAAATAGCACTACTCTAAATCAGACCGAATAACTAAACCTTAAAATCTAATTTTCCGATTTAAGTTTGTAATGAAAAATAATATATTTCTCTCTAACATTCTTAATATAAAATCTTGAATAAAAATAAAATCAATTCATTTTAGAGATTTTTACCTATTTAATATTTCACAAGCATAACAACGTTATTATTATATCATGTTTACAAACAGCCAGCAAAGTTAAACTTAATCATAGACAAATTAAATATAACATGTAAGAATAAAGCATAAAAAATAACTGTAAAGAAAATAAAATCCTTACAGTACTTTGTTGCTATTCCCGTTACTGGAAAACTTTCAAACCGAATTTGCACTCTCATTTATTGAATCGAAAAGCAAATAAATTACAAAAACATAACTAGTTCTTCTCAAAAAGAGAAGAACTCTAAAACTAAGAGAAACTAACTAAGAAAAGCTAAAAACTAAGAAAAGCTAAAAACTAAGAAAAAGCTTAAAAACTTAGAAAGGAGAGAAAGAAAGAGAAGAGAAGATGCATTTTTAGGTGTGTTTAGTTGTGAAGAGAATGGGGGTATTTATAGGTGATGATGGGAAGAAAAAATGGGTGAAAAAATGATAAAAAATGGTGGAAACGTAGAGTAGTGAATGATGACATCATCGATGACGTCATGATGACGTGTGGGTGGTGGCGCGCGCAGATTAGGGCAGATGGGCGCAGCGGTGCGCGCAGATAGGGTGTAGCTGTTCACAGGCGCGCATAGATGGGGCACAGCTGGGCGTAGGCGCGCGGGACTGGGCACCGACGGTGGCTGCTCGGCACGGTTGGGCGGCTCCATGCGCGATTTCCTCTTTTTTGACCTTTTTGACCCATTTTGTCCAATTTTTCCATATTTGTTGACTTTTCCTCATTTATTTATGAATAAATTTGTGATGTATTGCCTACAATATTCCTTTTTTAGTCTTTAAGTTACATTTTTAAGTGAAAATACCTTAAAAAAACAATAAGAATACATGTGATTCCGAAAAGACAAATTTATAAAAATATATGATAAAATCATATAAATATATATATTTTTAATTAATTAATGTGCATAAAATCATGATAATTTTAGTGCTTTTTGAGCACTCATCGGAACCCCCAACCAGCTTCTTGCTAGTAGTCCCTTAGCAAGAGAAGCATAAAAACTAAACATTAAACTATCCTAAATCACTTCCGTGGATTGACACGGTTGCATTTAGTTTTTACAACAAGCCTTTAAACCCCTAGGTTTCCCTAGTGGACAAGTTTGAGTCTCGTGAGGGTTTTCTGTAATGATACCCACAAACATTAAACTAAATGTAAAAATTAAAAGAAATAATAAAAATAATCAAATTAAAAACTAAAATTACAACAAAATCAAAAATTAATTTTTAAGAATAAAAGAAAACAACATATCACAAAAATGTCTCATACTTTTTAATCTCCTTTAAGATCATAATTAAAATCTCAAGCATAATTTATTTTAATTTCTTTAAACAATCATGATTTATTATAATAATTAGTCGAAAATCATTTTCATATTTCATATCAAAAATGTATCAATTTAATTTCACCCAATTTCAGTGTCTAGAATCCGAATTCACTTCAACTCTATTCCTCACTAGTCAATACTCTCAAAACACTGAATCCTATGGGTTCAAACACTCATACTAATTTATATGCTAAAGAGTTGATGTATAGAAATGAACTAATATGTTCGCATATGTATAAAGAATAAAGGCTCAAAGTATTATTTTGATGTTGATCTCATGAAAGGAATCGAATGTATAAATTATAAAGATATCATATATAAAAATTATTTTCATGCATAAATCAAACTCATTAAGAAAGAATTTCAAGATATATGTCTTTTACAAATGAAAAAAGTGCAATCACTTGTTTTAGGGAATTACTTCATATATCTTTCTTTTGTAATTAGCCTTTACTCACAACTTTGTAGGCAATGTGTGTCATAATATATAGATTATACTATATATTCTTTATCTCTCTATTTTTTTAAGATATTTCTCAATATATATATTTTAGAGTCAACTCATGTATAGATTGTACATTTTTTAGGATTTTGGTGAGTGGTTGATTTTGTGGCTTTTCTGTTTGATCTTGGTTTAGGTAACCCCAGATAATTCTCTTTTTTTTTCTTTTTCTTTTTGTAGCAGTCATGCATGAATGAGATATAAGCATATACTATCAATTTCTACTCAAATAATTTAATATAAGAAAAAAAAAATATACGATACTCTATTAAGATGAGAAAAAATTCATACATTCAATGCTAATACCTATAGACATCATCTAAAAAAATTGAAGAAATAAGAAATGTGTTTGGAGTAGAAAAAATATATATTTCACTCTGAATAAAGGAAATTAAGCTCAAATTATATCTCACAAAAGTAGTCTCCACTAAAAAAAAATTCATAAACACCGATTTTGGGTTTAATATAATTTCTACATCTCATCAAGAAATATTAGTTATGATAAAAACTAACTAATTACCAAAAATAATTACAAAATATTTCATGATATGTTCTCAAAAATTAATCTAACAGTACAAAAGACTTAACTATTTACTTAAATTTGATTTAAAGAAATGATAATTTTTTGTTAGAAATATTTTCATTTTTTTATTTTTTTTAAATCACAAAAATTACTAAATCACACAAAACAAAAATAAAACTAAACTCAAAAAAATGAAAATTTGAATATAAAAAAAAAGAAAAATTATTATATATATATTTTTTTTTTAATTTTTTTTTTTTTTAAATTGTTAATTTTATTATTTTTTTTTAATTAAGTATGGTAACTTTTCACCACCCCCAACCTAGAACTTACATTTTCCTCAATGTAACAACTGTAAATTAAAGATAAAAAGAAAAGAGAAGAAAGATTACCTATTTCCTAAGAATGTGCTAGTAGTAATGGAAAAATGCAGGTACATACATCATATTCGTCAATAAAGTGTATATAGACAAATTGTTGTGAACTTCTAACATCTCAACAAATATTTTTAGTTTTAACAATTTAAAAATTATTCACATATAATTAAACTAAAATAAATAATAAAAATTAAATAAATAAAACAAATAACAGAAAATTACCTAAAATGATGGGTTACCTCCCATCGAGTGCTTAGTTTAACGTCTTAGTAAGACGTAATTTTATGGTGCTAAAGGTTACTTAGCCAAATGCAATCCATTTCATCAATGTTGTTTGGTTCTTCTAAATAAGGCTTCACACGATGCCAATTGACTTTGAATGTTTTTTGTGTCTTGGAATCCAATAGTTCTACTACTCCATATTCAAATACCTGAACTATTTTAAATGGTCCATCCCATCTTGATCTCAACTTTCTTGGAAACAATCTCAATCGAGAGTTAAATAAAAGAACTTTCATTCCAAGGTGAAGAGTCTTAGGAACTAGCCTCTTGTCATGATAGTGCTTAGTACGCTCTTTGTATAATTTGGCATTCTCATAGGCTTCATTCCTAATTTCTTCCAACTCATTAAGATGGAGTAACCATTTTTCTCCTGCTTTATCTAAATCCATATTTAATTCTTTAATTGCCCAGTAAGCCTTGTGTTCAAGTTCAACTAGAAGGTGGCACGCTTTCCCAAAGATTAACCGGTAAGGGCTAATCCTAATATGTGTTTTGTAAGCGGTGCGGTATACCCATAAGGCATCATTTAACTTAAATGCCCAATCCTTCCTTGAAGGATGCACAGTGCTTTCCAATATTCCCTTAATTTGCCTATTACTTACTTCCACTAAACCAGATGTTTGAGGATGATATTGAGTAGCTACTTTATGTGTGATGTTGACTTGTTTAGTACTCCATCAAAGATCTTGTTACAAAAATGGCTACCTCTATCACTTATTATAGCTCTAGGCGTTCCGAACCTGCTAAATATTAAATCCTTCAAGAATTTAACAACAACATTAGCATCATTAGTTTTAGTGGGGATAGCTTCTACCCATTTGGATACATAATCCACAACAACCAAAATATATTGAAAACCATTGGATGGGGGAAAAGGACACATAAAGTCAATCCCTCATACATCAAAGAGTTCAACAACTAAATTAGATGTCAAAGGCATTTCATCTCTTTTGCTTATGTTTCCTGTTCTTTGACATCTATCACATTGTGCACAAAACATATGAGCATCTTTAAAAAGAGTGGGCCAAAAGAAACCAGACTGTAATACCTTACGGGCTATCTTTTCACCACCAAAATGGCCCCCACAATGAAGTTCATGACAAAAATTTAGAATGCTCTTATGTTCTTCTTCAGGTACACATCTCCGGATGACTTGATCTTGACCAATCTTGTACAAATAAGGGTCATCCTATAAATAGTCCTTAATAGTTTTAAAAAACCTTTACTTGTCCTAATATGAAGTGTTAGGTCACAAAACACCAGTGGCAAGATAGTTTACAATATCAGCATACCATGGGTTCGGACCTATTGAAAATAGCTGTTCATCAGGAAAGGTTTCAACTATATCTTCATTACTCTCATCTTTAAGAGAATTGAAGTCAGAAATCAACCTAGACATATGGTTAGCTACAAAGTTTTCACTGCCTTTCTTATCCTTGATTTCTAAGTCAAATTCTTGTAAGAGTAAGACCCACATGATTAATCTTGGCTTGGCATTTGGTTTACTTAATAGGTACCTTAAAGCAGCATGATTAGAATGCATAATCACTTTAGATCCTACTAAATAAGACCGAAATTTGTCTAAAGAAAACATTATAGGCAAGAATTCCTTTTCGTGGTGGTATAATTTATTTGGGCATCATTGAGTGTTTTGCTAGCATAGTAGATGACATGAAACGCTTATCCACTCTTTGTCCCAAGACTGCTCCTATAGCATAATCAGAAGCGTCACACATTATTTCAAAAGGTAAAGACCAGTTTAGTGCCATAATAACAGGGGTAGATGTTAGTTTCTCTTTCAAGGTATTAAAGGCAATAAGGCAGTCATTATTGAAATTAAAATAAACATCTTTTGATAGCAAGTTACATAAGGGATGACTTATTTTAGAGAAATCTTTAATAAATGGTCTGTAAAATCCTACATGTCATAAGAAGCTTCTTATCCCTTTCATAGATGTAGGGAGAGGTAGTTTGGATATCAATTCAACTTTTGCATTATTAACTTCAATACCCTAAATTGAAATTATATGTCCTAAAACTATCCCTTGTTGACCATAAAATGACTTTTCTCCCAACTAAGGGTGAGATTTCATTCCATGCATCTTTCTAAAACCAAAGTCAATTTATGTAAGTAATCATCAAATGAGTTCCATAAGACAGAGAAATCGTCCATGAAAATCTCAATGAATTTTTTCACCATATCCGAGAAAATAGATATCATGCATCTCTGGAAAGTGGCAGGGGCATTGCATAACCCAAATGGCATTCTTCGAAAATAAAATGTCCCAAAAGGATATGTAAATATGGTTTTTTCCTTATCTTCTAGTGCTATGGGCACTTGATAATATCCAGACAATCCATCTAGAAAATAGTAAAATTCGTGCCCAACTAATCTTTCCACTAGACTAACCCACTTACTATTTGCAATAGGATAGATAATTCCTTCCTCTAACAATTTAAGAATTTCTTTCTTAACTACCTCTTTCATATTTGGATTTAGTCTTCTTTGGGCCACTCGTACAGGTTTAGCACCATCCTCCAAGTTGATCTTGTGCATACACATTGTAGGACTAATGCCTCTTATATCCTCGATACTAAAACCTATAGCTTTCTTAAACTATTTAAGCAATTTGATGAGTTCCTTTTCTTGGGTTCTGGTCAAGGTTGAAGAAATTACCACTGGATAAGTTTCTCCTTCTCCCAAAAACACATATTTTAAGTGCTCAGGTAAGTCTTTGAGTTCAAGTTCAGGTGGATTGGCCTCTTTACTAGATGAAGAACTGGGTAGATTTAAAAGTGTACTGCATTTTTTCATTACTTCATCATTGTCTAGTCGTTCAAGGTACCCCTTAATTTCCTCATCTAAATCTTCCTCGACCTCTTCAAGTGTAAGAACAGTTTCAAGCTTGTCTTCTATTCTGGTTGGAAAAATGTGCTTTGGACAAGATTATCCAAAGGGTCAACATCGAATATTTCATCGATGGTAGAAATAGAAGGAAAAGGTGAAGAATCAAAAACTTTAAAATGAACAGTCTCTCCTAAGACTGTCATTGTCAAATTTCCATCTTGGACATCAATAATAGTTTTAGTAGTTTCCATGAATGGTCTACCAAGCAATATTATGTGCTCTTTGTCCAATGCTGGATTTTCTTGCATATCCAGAACCACAAAGTCAACAGGTATTATAAGTTTGTCTACTTGTACCAACACATCCTCAACTATTCCCTTTGGATATTTAAGAGATCTATCTGTAAGTTGAAGGGACATAGTTGTGGGTTTTAAATCCCCTAGATTGAGCTGTAAGAATATAGAGTAGGGCATCAAATTTATACTAGCACCTAAATCAAGCATTGCTTTAGCAACCTTCCTATCCCCCATAGTTATGTTTATAATAAAACTTCCAGGGTCTTTCAACTTAGGGGTAGTTTGTGCTGAAGTACAGCACTAGAAATTTCTGATACTACTACTCGTTCATTCAGTTCATACCTCCTTTTCTTAGTGTTCAATTCTTTGAAAAACTTAGCATATGAGGGCACATTCATAATCACTTCTAATAATGGTAAATTGATATCTACTTTAGAGAGCATATTAAAAATATCATAGAATTTCTTATCTTGTTTGGATTCTTTTAACCAGTGTAGAAAAGGTACTTGTAGCTGGTGTGGTTTTGTTGTCTTTTGAATTTTGGGGATGTCAGATGACCCCCCAATGAGTTTTTCAGAAGGCTTGTTAAGTTTAATATTTGTTTCTCCTTTTTACGAGACTATAATATCACTTTATGGTTGACTATGCAACTTTCCTGGTTCTTTCTTTTGCATTTGTTCAACCAGTTGCCCAACTTTAGATTCAATCCTTTTAACCGAAGCCTCCATGGTGTTCAACCTTTGATTATTCATCAATTGGTTGTCACGACTAACTTGAATAAAATCATTCAAGCTATCCTCTAAGGTTGGCTTAAAAGATTGGCTTGGTGGGTAAGGGTGGTTGTTATTCGACCCTAGTGTTGGACATTGGGTGTAGGCTGGGTAATTGTTTTGCTTCCAATGATGGTTAAGGTGATTATAGGTGTTTCGATGATACCTTTGAAAGGATTTGACTTTCTCTATGGCATCGACACTAGAATCACAAGTATTTGAACAATTATGAGTACCATGCCCAATTGAAAAACACACTTCACACACCTCTTGATTTGGCATTTGGTGGGTAGTGAAAAGTTGCACTTGTTTACTCAATTCAGTAAGTTGCAAGGTTATCTCATTATCGGAGCCAACTTCATTAACTCTAGCACTTCTTTGTTGGGAATTAGAACCCAATAGCTCATAAAGATTATAGGCTTCCTCTGCAGTTTTTTCTCCCACAACACCTCCAACAGCATTATCAACCATGTATTGACTCTGCAGTGTTAATCCATCATAAAAGAATTGGTTCTGTAGTTGCAATGGAAAGCTATGATTATGACATTGAATGAAAAGGAGTTTGAATCGTTCCAAAGCTTCATGAAAGGGCTCTTCATACATTTGAGAAAATGTTGCTATCTTCGTTCTTAGATCAATAGTCTTTTGATGGGAATAGAACCTACCCATAAAAATTTCATATACTACCTCCCAAGTTTTTAGAGAACTCAATTGTAAAGTAATGAACCATGACCAAACTTTATCCTTAAGGGTGTAAGGAAAACACTTCATCCTAAGTTGATCTTCATTAATTGCATGTAGTGGAAAGGTTTGGACAATAGCATAGAATTCATAAAATGAAATGCAAAGGGTCTTCATTAGGGACACCGTAAAAGGAAGGAAACAAAGAATAATGAGTCTTTTTCAATTCATAATTCCTTGCAGCCTCTTGTAATTGTATGCCGGAATTTACATTGCTAATGATTGGCATTGTATAGTGTTTCATCATTTTCCGCCTATCTTCAGCATCTCCCATGGTTATTTGTAGTTGATATTGATCCTCCTCCTATTGTGTATCAACATTTAGCTCTTAAAAAATAGTAGATATCTCTAAGAAAGATTTCTAACTTGACAAAATGTATAGGCTTAAAGAAAAAAGGTGTAGGGAATCTAATTTTTTTTATTTTATTTTTATTTTTATTTTTATTTTTAAATGCAAAATTTAAAGAATGGACACAATTTTTGAAACAAACGAATTTATTTCATTTGAATTTTATTACACACAAAATAAAACTAAAACAAAGGAAAATACAATAATGGGTAACCTCCCATGTACGACTAAAATTTATCGTCTTCTAGTAAGACGTTGCTTGGAGATTGCAGAATGACAAACTCAATGTCTCCTCTTCATTGAATTTATTTTACCCCACTTGACCATCAAATTAGTCTTTGCTTTGACCTTTTTGACCCATTTTGCCAAATTTTTCCATATTTGTTGACTTTTCCTCATTTATTTATGAGTAAATATGTGATGTATTGCCTCCAGTATTCCTTTTGGAGTCTTTAAGTTACATTAATGTGCATAAAATCATGGTAATTTTAGTGCTTTTTGAGAACTCATCAGCAACCCAAGCTCAATAATAAGCCTCAACTCAATGACTACCTGAGCTTAATAATAAGCCCAAGATGAGGTCGACCTCAACCATTGATATGTTGTACTTTATGCCAATTTTACCCCTCTGACATGTAAATATGTGCTCATTTTATAATTGATACATGTATGAGTAAATAACTATAAATACATGGAGCTCCTATGAGATCCACACATTCTGTCAATCAACTTAACCTCTCTCTAAGTTTTCTCTCTATAAGCCAGATCAATCCCAAACAATAACTATTATACCAATAAGCATTAAATAAAAACTAGTGAAAATTACAATTAAAACAATTGTAAAAATAAAACAAAACAAAAAAAGAATAATGGTTTACATTATATCTAGGACTTAGTTTACTGTCTTAGCAAGACGTTGCATATGGGACTTTCATTTCTAATAAACTCAATCTCCCCTCGCCATTGAGTCCACTTATCATTCTAACCAGGCAATAGTTCTTTCCCTTGCTTTTATAAGTGTTTAGTCAGCTGCTTATCTTGCATCTCCACCCTCTTTATAGATGCTTCCAAGGAATCCAACTTTTGATTTTTTTTAGATTAGTTGTCTTTACTGACTTGACTGAAAACATTCAAGTTACCCTCCAAGATTACACTATTAGGAGGATTTAGTGGTACTTATTAGAGGTATTTCTGGGCCTATTGATCAAAGTTCTAGGAAAATGGAGGAATTTATTTCCACCTGGAGAAATTAGGATGATTTCTTCACCCTAGATTGTAGGTGTTTGCAATAGGGTTATACTTGGGTCTTGATTGGTACCCATCCATTGCATTAACATGTTTAGGTCCTACAATAACTTCTCTTTAGTAGGGACATGTATCAGCACCATGTTCTAATGAACTACACCCTCCATAAACTTGATACACAAATTTTGTATTTATAAAATAGCTCACAAGTACACGAATCTAAAGAGGAACTACATGATTGTAAATAATTCAATAAATCTCTTAAAAACAAATAGGAAAAATAAACCTAAACATATTGTCATAGTATTTAGGTTTGGAAAAATCTAAACTAATAACATAAAATTAAAGATAGAAATAAGATTGATTCAAACAATTCTAAGCAAATAAACAATTAACACTCAACAAGGAATTTATGGTATCTTAGCTCGTTAACCATATTTGTTCAAAATTAATTAGGTTATTAAATATATAAATTAAAGTTATTGAATTTTTCTTTTTTGAATAAAAATATCCTTAGGCGATGATCAGATTCTTTATTAATAAAACCAATTAATGTCCTTAGACGGGGATCACCAAGTGATTAAATTATATTATCTTTTTTTTAGGAAATAACAAACTATCGAAATCACTGCTTTAAACTAAAGACATAATTTAGACTCTTATTCAAGGAGTCAAAATTAGATCCTAAAACCTAACTTTCAGATTTCAAATATATTATGAAAAATATATCGTTAAAATATTTATCGGTAATAAATTCTTTAGAAATCTTGAATTAAGAAATAAACTCAATTTATTTTACAAAAATATTTACCTAAATTAATATTTCACAAACATGACAACATAACTAACATCACACGGTAATATTCAACCAGATATGCTTAAATTTAATGAATGATCAATAAATTAAAAATAGCATTTAGAAAGATACATAGAGATCAAATCTGCAATTAATAGAATATAATTAAAATATGTACCTCAATATATTCTTCAGTATACAAAACTTTAATAATGATCTAAGATCTAAAAAACCTCCAAAAAGATCCACCAATACTATTATTTAATCAAAACTACTATAGAAAAACAAAGAAAAATAAAACTCTACAACTGCCTTTGTACAAATTCTATCTTAATTATCTATCTATTTCAAATATATGATATGAGAAAAATGAAATGAATTTATGGTTAACGTTTAGCGAGAAAAGTTGATCATGAAGGAAAATTCATCATGCCTTATGACCCAAGTTTATCTACGTAGTGGCCCACGTAATGATTTGGTACGCCTAATTTCAAACATAAAGGATCGCACCATGCATAAAATTTCTCAACCATGACTCAGTTCAAACTGTTTGAAAGAGATGTTAAATAGGGTGAAGAGCACCAAGCACACTATGTTTCATGTCACAACCCGCGTCGCTTTATTTCACTTTTTTGTTTCACCCCTTACAAATTTACTAGATCATATGTAAGCCCTACATATATTATTATTTTACTTTTTTAAGTTGAAAATGAGTTCTTCTAGGCACGAATCTTCAAGTGTTATCAATTTAATTTAATTAAAGCTAAAAATACTTGAAAGATAACAAAAAAATACCCATAGTTCTGAACACATAAATTTGCTTTAAATCATGCTAAAATCATGCGTATTAAAATCTATTTATAATATTTGAATGCAAATAAATCATAAAATAATAGTATTTTCAAGTACTCATCAATCGATAGAGTGCACAAAGCACTAGATTCAAGTTTCCTATATGTGCTACTTGTGGACGACATCACGATGGCCTTTGTATGTGAGGTAGTTCTACTTGCTACAATTGTGGGTAGATGGGTCATATTAAGAAATATTTTCCAATTCTTATATCTAATGATAATCAGTCGCATGGACCAATACTAAATTAGACAACCAATAAGCAAACACAGATTCAAAGATAAGTTACAGTTAAGTTAAAACTACTAGTACCAATAGTGGGCCTGAAGTTGGTGCAATAGGAAGTACCAAACAAGGAGATCGTCCTAAGGCTCAAGTTAGGGTGTTTTCTTTAAATCATCAAGATGCTCCAGCTATTCCCAAGGTGATTATGGGTATGTTGTCTATCTTTGGCATGATGCACATGTTTTGATTGACTAGTGCTACAAGTTCTTTCATGTCATGTGCTTTTAGTGTATATACTAATATTGATTTGGATATATTAGAAAAACCTATAGTAGTAGCTATAGAAGTTGGGGAGTCCATAATAGTAAAAAATGTATATAAAGATAGAATTGTCAAATTAGGTGACCACGAACTATTAGCTAATTTAATTTCCTTAAAAATCCTTTAGTTTGATGCCATTTTGGGAATGGATTGGCTAGCTTTTCATCATGCCTTTTTCGATTGTTTTTGAAAAGAGCTAGTGTTCAACATTCTTAAGAAATATTGCATTACTTTTTTTAGGAAATGTTGTATTCTTCTTTCATACATGGTTTCTACAATCACTGCTAAGAAATTTCTTAAAAGGGGTGTTCAACATTCCTTTCTCAAGTCATCGATACTCATGCCAAAGAGATTCAATTGGAAGATATTCCCATTGTTCAAGATTTTCCTTATGTTTTTCCTAAAGGACTTCTTGGTTTACCACTAGAAAGGGAAATCAAGTTTTCTATTGACTTGATTCCAGGCAAAAGTCTGATTTTATCGTGCCCCATATAGAATGGCTCAAGTAGAACTAAAAAAATTAAAAATGTAATTGCAATAGTTGGTGGATAAGGGTTTTATTAGACCAAGTATGTCACCATGGGTGCACATGCCTTGCTTGTGAAAAAGAAGGATGGTACTTTGAGGTTGTGTATAGCTCAACTAAATAAGGTCACCATACACAACAATATATACTCCCTCATTTTGATGATTTATTTGATCGACTAAAATATGCAAAGGTGTTCTCAAAATTTGATTTGTGGTCTAGTTACCATCAACTAAAACTTCAAGAATTTGACATTTAAAACTACATTTAGAACTTGTTATAGTCACTACGATGTTCTAATCAAGCCTTTTGGTTCTACTAATGATCTAGCCACTTTCATGTATCTCATGAAACGAATATTTCATCCTTTCTTGAATAGATTGGTAATTATTTCCATTGATGATATTTTGGTCTATTCTCAAAATAAAAAAGAGTACAAAAATCATCTCAGACTTGTGTTGCAAACGCAAGAGAGAAATAACTATATGCCAAATGCAACAAGTGCCAATTTTACTTGGATCAAGCTACTTTAGGGCATGTCATATTATCAAAAGTGATATCTATTGCTTAAAAGAGAAATACCTTCCAATATGACTGAGGTGCAAAATTTCTTGGAACCAACTGGATACTATTGATGATTTGTAAATGGATTCTCAGAGCTTGCATGATGTAATAAAAGTTGATAGTAAAATTTTGAATTTAAAAAATCTTGTAAGTGTATGAATCACTTATAAAAAATGATGAGTATACTCCTAAGATCGTCTCTCAAATAATTGTGGTGGTTTTAAAAATTTAAATTATTTTCTAATATAGTTAAGAAAAACAAGTCCTAAACATTTTAACAATTGGATTGTTTAGAAGAACACAACAGTAAATTCTAATTTAAAGTATATCTAAAGAAAGTAAATAAATTAAAGCAAATAAATGAGAGTATATAAATAAAAGCAATGAATTAACATAAACACTTATTGATTCATTGCTTTTATTTAAATAAGTTATTTAAATATAAGCTATTTTTATTGATTCATTTTCTTTTCAAATAAAATCCCTATAATCATGGTGAGTTTTCAATAATATTCAATTAATCAATTCTTCCTTGATCGGGGTTACATTGACTAATTGGTAAACTAAAAAATAAATATGCACCAAAGTTTTCAATTAATTAAAAACTTTCTTCTTTCGGGATTGAAATTAAAAATTGATAAACTTAAGATACATATGTTCTTTAATTATAAATCAAGATTTGGCCCATCTTTAGTTTATAATTAAAATTATTTTTCAAATATCTAATTTAATACAAATCAATGAAATTAAAATAAACACTTATTCATTTTATATAACTAAGCACAAAAGATGTGTCTTATGCTTAATTCTAAAATATTTTTGTAAAGATGTGTTTTATGCTTAATTCTAAAATATATTTTTTAATCACAAATCAAGACTTGACTCATTACGAATCTATTATTAAAGATTTGAAGATTGTGAATAAGAAATAAATCTAAAATTTTATTTATTTAAATCACATAATTGTTCTTCCAATCATTGACAGGATAGACTACAATCTCATATACATATTTATTCAATCATAGGTATTAACAAAAGTAGATTCAACTACAAAAGACATCAAAATACAAAGAGAAATAAAAGATATAACAATAAAATTATCCCTTCTTGAAAAATGATTCCATATCTCTTAATGGGTTGTCATCACCTTCTTCAAATCTTTAGATCATCTTTACAATTGGAGGATTTTCTCTCTATATCTGTCCATTATGGTGGAATGGCTAAACTAAAAACTAATCTAAACCTAAACTCTATAGATGGCTACTCTAATGTTATAATATGAAAGCTAACGAAAACCTGAATATAATGTTGTATTTGTAGTTGAGGTTGGTACATAAGGGATTCAGGACAAATAATTGAAGACGAGTCACGACCCAATTTTTCTTGAAAAGTTCCTTGTACACCTTAAAACATGGTTGTTCCTTCATGTAAGGCTTACATGCTTTACTCTCTGAAGCTCCTAGGATGTAAATTGAGTGCGTCAAGTGTTGTTCCTCATGTGTTCACAAATTTATTAACTTTAAAGCTAAAAACACTTGAAATACAACAAAACATGCATGTGGTTCCAAACATATAGATTATATAAATTATCATATAAATATGTTATAATCAAATCTATTTATCACATCTAAACACAATAATATCACAAAGTATTAGTGTTTTTCAAGCACTTATCACAACCTTTAACCAGCTTCTTGTTACACTCTAGCAAGAAAATGATATAAAAACTAAAACAAAAATAAATAAACTAAACTAAAGGATCCCAAATATCAATGCTTTTCAAGCAATTTTTTTGGGTTTATGTGAACAATGTTTATTTTATTTAGAAATTTTTAAATTCATAACTATTTTTTAATATATGATTTATGATAAGTATACAACATTATGTCTGTATGATACAAAACTAGATGATGGATGCATCACATCACCATACTTGATCACATTGAGCTAAGACAAATATGCAATTTTTCTTTTATCTTTCTTTTTTATCTTTGATTTACATTTGATACATTGAGGACAATGTAGATTCTAGGTTGGGATAAAAGAAAAGTTACACTTGAAGTTAAGCATTTTTAAATTTTTGTTAAACATGGGGTTTCTATTATTTAGTTTACTTTGTTCAATTAGCTATTGTTTAGTTTAGTTAATTATTTAGGGACATTTAGATCTACTTTTAAAAAATTGCAAAATTACCATGCTTCTAATTAATTTAAAGAAAATAATTGTGTCTTCGCATTGTTTATTTGATATCTTAAAAAAGTCCATGGATTATTGTAAGAATTAGTTTTTTTATTTGTAATTTTTGTTTCATGCTTGGATGTTGAAATTAAGATAAACCCAAAATTTATGTTTATAAATCAAATAGTGGAGACTACCTTGTGAGAATATTTTTGAGCCTTTATCGTTCTATTTTGAGTGATGATATTTTTTCTACTTTTTTAAACATTTTTATTATTATTTCAAATTGTTATATGATCTCTATAAATTTTGCATTGAATGTTAAGGATTTTTAATATTGTTTAAGTATCATGTATATCATTGCTTAGATTAAATAATTTGAGTAAAAATTAAAATGTGTGCCCATTTTCATTCATGCTTAACTTTTAGTAAAAAGATATATATGGGGTTCCCTTAAGAAGAAAAAAAGAGCCAAATTAAGCACTCATCAAAACACACATATTTATATGGGTTCATTCTCTAAAAAAGGAATAAAAACAAATAGTGATACTAAATACTATGACCCTAATAGTATTATTATTACATTGTTTGGTTTCACCACTGGAATCAAAAAAAGAATCAGTATTACAGTGTTTGGTTTATAATTAAAATAGAATGAAAAACACTATATATTATTTTAATACCCCTATATTTAGTAAAGTTTAAATAATGTCATTTAATTATCATTTTTCGTCAAACAAAATACATTATTGAAATCATTATCTTTATAAATAATTATTACTTAAAATAAAATATATTATTAAAATTATTATTTTTCTAAATAAGGTTTAGGGTTTAGGGTTTATGGTTATAATTATGGGTTAGAGTTTAGGGTTATATTTGTAAATTTAAGGTTAAAAATATTATTTTTATAAACAAGGTTTAAAGTTTAGGGTTTTGGGTTTTGAGGTTTAGATTTAGGGTTTTGAGTTTTAAGGTTTAGATTTAGGATTCAAGGTTTAGGGTTTAGGTTTGGGGTTTTGGGGTTTAGGGTTAAGATTTAGGATTTATGGTTTAGCATTTAGGGTTTAGTGTTTAGAGTTTAAGATTATATTTATGGGTTAGGGTAAAATTGGAACCAAAAATTAGCATGGGAATGGAATCATGATTTCTTAGGAGAGAGGATGGAATCTTTATTCCTTCTCTTTTAGGAATTGATACCATTTCATTTCCAATTTATAGCACAAACAAATATAAAATTGTAAGAAATCAATTTCATTTACATTTCATTCCTATCAACCAAACATGACATGAGTTCATCAAAATAGTGAGATGGTTATTATCAAATAGTAGGAAATTTCCCCTTCAAGTTAACTGCATTTTCATTGATCTTGAGATGCATAATTAAAAATTTTGCTTGATGATTTTGATTGATGCATAAGTAATGTGATTTCTTCATAATCCTAGCATTTGATTTCTTTCATGAGATCAATGTTATAGACCTTTGAGCCTTTTCTTATTTAATCATATGCGATCTTTTTAGCTCATTTCTTTACATAATCTCTATTCACATATATCTTTATTGAGTACTTGAACTCATAAGATTAGTGTGATATTGAGAGTATGTCTTATGAGGATTAGAGCCAAAGTGAATTCGGATTCCTAACACTAAAATTGAGTGAGTCAAAATTGATATTTTTTGTATTAGGATTTAGGTTAGTCATTCCATCACCATGTACTGATACAAATAGAAAACCCTCCGATTATAAAGATGGTCCAAGGATTTGAAGAAGGAAGTGACAGCCCATCCAGAAATCTGAAATTGTTTTCATAAAGAAGAGGTAATTTTAATTTTATATCTTTTATTTCTCTTTGTAATTTGGTATCTTTCGTATTTGAATTGACTTTTGTCAATAACTAGGATTGACTAAATTAGTATATGGGATTTTAGTATTTGCTTCCAATAATTGAAAGATTAATTTTGTGATCTAAATAAACAAAAAGTTTAGATTTATTTTTTGTTCATAAGTCTTGATTTATGATTAAAGAGAACATTTTAGAATTAAACATAGACACAACATCTATGCTTAGTTATGAATAATGAATAAATGTTTATTTTAATTTCACTGATTTATATTAATTTAAATGGTTGAAAATAACTTTAATTATAAATAAAGATAGACGAAATCTTGATTTATAACTAAATAATTTATCAACCTTAGGTTTATCAATTTTTAATTTCAAGCTCGATCAAAGGAAGTTATTAATTAATTGAAAATTTTGGCAAACATATATTTCTTTAGTTTGCTACAAATTAGGTGTTTCAAGTATTATTCTTTATGTGTTGATAAATTTATACATTTTCAATATAAAAATCCTTAAATACAACAAAATATACCTGTGATTTCGATCATAAAGATTTGCATAAATATTGATATAAATATGTTATAATCAAACTTATTTATTACATTTAAGTACAATAAAATCACGAAATATAAGTTCTTTTCAAACACTTATCACTTGGCAAAGGGTGTATGCCCTTGTTGGATACTAAGACTTTTATTACGCTCAGTTCCACCTTGTGGTTGTTTGGGCACTGGGACATGGGACTCATAGATTGGGATACTTCTTAAAATTAGTTTTATCCTAGACCCCACAACTAATGATTAAGGTGCATCCTAGTTGTAACTTAACAAGTTCATATTCCATTGATCTTCCTGGACCCTGATAACTGTATTTTATACAGTGATTTACGTCTATTTTATTAATTATAATTGCTAGTTTTTTACATTTTTAGTTAATTTTTAAATTAATTAAATTAATATTTAGTATTAGTATTTAATAAATATATTTTCAAGTAAATTAATAAATTTTAATTAAAAAGGGGCTTAATTGCAATTATAAAAATATTACAATTTAATTTGAAATTAAGAATGCGTTAAATTGCAAATATCAAAAGATTAGAAATTAATTTAAATTAAATTTGTGGGTCAAAATGCAATTAATAAAAGTTAAATTTATGCACAGGAGAAGAACCATTCGCGACATTCACAACGCCCAACACACACCGTTCGATCATCCAATCAATGGTGCACGTGAAATCCAGACGCAACAAAAGTGATTAAGTTGGAATTCCAGAAGCACACGACTCAGCACACGTGGGGCCCACCTGCCGTGTAGACTAGCGTGCAGGGTGGGACCCACATGTTGGCTGCGCAGAATTTCTCCTGAGGCGATTGCTGACCGTTGGATCTGTTAAACGGTCCAGATTTAAAATGTGTGAAAGCAAGCTGTTGTGCACCGAGTAGCTCGCCTACAATCTCATGCGACGCGATTCATCCAAGCAGCATGCACCCTCGTGTTTCAACAAAAAATAAGCAGCCACGTGTCTCCTAAATATTCCATCCAATCACATGACGACACGTGGCATGTATTTGGTAGAATAAAAACGCAGAAATGACACCCACTTACCAGCTACTAACGCGTCGCCACGTGTTGAAATCGTGTGCGACGCGGTCCAGTTGATCTCCATGCACCCATTCTTTCCACCGAATGAAAGGCTGCCACGTGTCACCTTAATTCTCGTAGCCAATCAAATGATGACATGTGGCATGCGTAAAAGAAAAAAATCAGAAATGCACAAAACGGTTTTCATGCGTGTTGTTTATTTTAATTCCCTCATGTATTTTTGTCCCCCATTATGTATTCTGAAAAAAAAATAGTTGGAGAGAGGGGATATATTTTGTATGCGAAAAAATGAGTTTTTTTAGTTTGGTTTTTTTTTCGTTTTCGGTTTGGGAGCTCTCCATTTATTTTTCATTGAGAAATCGTGAAAGAGTTTTTCCTAATCTATTTTCTTTTAATTTTTATTTCTTTGAAATGCTTTATTATTGTGGTGTTGTAATTTTAATTTCTGCTATGAACTAATTTATTTGTTCTAGGATTGCAGTGTAGCTTAAATTATGAAACTTGAATTAATTATTTTTGAATGATTTATGAAACTGTTTTAAGTTGTTTATTTTATCTGTATTTAATGCTTTTAATCATCGGAAGATTAATTAACTGATCTGTGACACTTAATTAAACTTGGAAAAGGCATTTTTGTGTGTAGTTCGTGATAAAATAACGTATATATAAGGGATAGAAATATAATTTTATTGTATATGTAACTGTTTGAGGACTCAGAACTTAATAAATCTGGTTGAATTTAATTCTCATAGGAATATAGTGAATTATTTTAGCGAGATGTGTCTGTATGGTGCTTGGAAGAGATATATGGATAAATTAGGAGTTCTTAGTTAACAACTTAAAATATGAAAACATAAATCAAGAGAAAATAAAATGTTCAAGTGGATTAATTTGGTAAAACTACAATCCTAGAATTTTCGTACAAACTGTTAAAAAAATTAGTTAAGACAACCCGCATCAAATTATTGATTGTTTGGATAAAATCAGGTTTAAATAATTTTAGTAATTAACGAAAGCTAGTAACAAATCTATGTGGGAATGATATTTTATTTATCATATTATTACTTGTGACTGTATATACTTGCACGATTTTATGTTCTTCAAAAGAGACAACAAACCCTAAGGCACAATACTTATTATATGTGGTGCACTAAGGGCTTTGGACTCTCTAAGTCTAGTCGACTCAAACACACTTATAGGATTGTTTCTTATTCATTAACCGTGGTAAGGGTACATTCCCAATAAGATATTGAGGGTTGCTTGCTTAATACTAGGGTGGTATAGCTCTCGAGCCACGACCCCTCTTTCAAGGTCTAAAACCAATTAAGATGTAATTAGACTAAGTTAAGTTGTTCTTTGGATAAGCTTTGACCCGTACTACACTACCAGTAATAAAGGTATATCCTTCTACATGATTCAAGGTTACATAAAAGACCTTTGAGAATCCCAAGTGAGTATAACTAACTTCTACGTGTCTCACACTCCAAAGTAGTTAGGATTTTCATAGAAGTCGATCTTCTCAAAGCCCCATGGCTATGCATGGATCCCTAGCAAGAAGCTTTCGCTTCTTGAATCTATATAAGGATAAGGATAGAATCCCTCTTCCGTTTTTTTCTTTCTTTTTTATCGACTTAATCACGTACGGCTTCTACAATTCGTTTGGTAGTCTGGACCTAAGGAATAGTACTCACATTCAAGATTGTTTCTTACTCATTGCTTGGATAGGGGTGCAATCGTTGGCTAGATGTAAAGCATTGAAGGCTCTAGACTTTTTCAAACCCAGGTAGCTCAAACCTATTCTTCTTCTAATTGTGGACTTTATGTCCTATTGAATCTTTGAAGTGTGGTTTAAGATATATGTATTTTAAGTAACTTTCTAATGCAATTAAGAATTTCTCCTTTTATGAAGGGTAAGATTACATTTTAAGCATTATCTTGAACATCATTCAAGAATAAAAACTCTATTTTCACATATTTTTAATTATTTTGGTGAAAAACAAATACATCGAATGGGAACCGTTGTTAGTGTACGCACGAGAGTTTCTATTAAAATTAATTTTAGCTTTTATAGTATTTTATTAAAGAAGTTTTAACAGAATTCAAAATTCGAAGGGCCCCTATAGCTCAGTGGTAGAGCGTCAGTCTTGTAAACTGAAGGTCTGTAGTTCGATCCTGCATGGGGGCAAATTATCAATTATGTTCTTCCATCCTTCTTTTTCCAAAGAAAAGATTAAAAATATATATATATATACATCTTACCTGTAAATGCACGCGATGATGCAAAAACTTTACAAAATTAAGAAATCTTTCTCTCTAGCTAGTAGTTCTATATAGTAGTTTGAGTTCCTCCAAAACTCTCATAAGATTACAGTCGGGTTTACAACTATGTTTAATTGCATGTAACTCCACAAAATGGTAGAAGATTTCTTCCTGTCAATTCAAGATGAGTTCACAATCTGACTTGGCAGAAGATCATTGGTAGATAAGAACGATTCCAACAATTTCTTCCTGTCAAAATTTGCCATGTCAGCACTCATCTTAAGTTGAGATCAGTAGACTTTTGCTACGTATATACGTACCACTGACCAAATGGTTCTTCACTACGGACTGTTGACACTTCCTGCTCCTGGAACAAGAGAAAGTTTGAAAACATGGGGGGGACAAATGATAATTCTCCCTCACCAAGGAGCAGATGCAACTTCCTGGAATCGAACCTCGAGTCCATCAAAATTTACTCTTTGAATCACAATTTCAGCATCAAGGTTATTGATCCTCTCTTTCACTTTCAAAACCTTAGCTTCCAGTGCTTTCAACTCTTCATCTGCATGTTTCTGTTCAAGTTTAGCTTTTCTGTACCTCTTTGATTTTGAACTTAGATTTACCAGCTGGTCCAACCGAGCACGCAAAAAAGCAACATTCATGCCTAACACCTCAAAGGCTTTCAAAGTCGTTTCCCAAGTGGAAAAATGATCTTCTGGGGTGTTAATCTTACTAGCTCTGATGGCATCAGCAATGTTGATAGTCTCGGAGATTATTCCAGCAGCAAGTTTACAGTTTAGACCCTCAAGAAGGTGTTCATGAAGAAACGCTTTCTGACTGGAGCAAAGATCATAGTACTTAGCCAGAAGGTACTTGGAAAGCTCGGAGTTTATAATCAACCCGTTCACAAGAACACTGAAATTCTCAATGTTTTTCACTTCTTTAAAAGTAATAGCTGAATCAGAAAGTCTAATTCCATCCATAACTTCGGAACCAATGTTAAGACTATCATCATCAGACTGATCTGGCATAACAATATTGGTACTGCAGAGTCTCAGGCTATTATTTTGAAAAATGCCTTCAAGATTAGCTTCCACAAGAGGCTCCAAAGCCTCAATTTTCTTTTCAAAAGTAACAATGATATCTGCAATAATAACGTTAGACGGGTACTTAGACATTGTAGCCATTCAGTATATGATTGAGGGAAGAAGAAAAAAAAAAGGCAAACTGAACTTTGAAAGAACATACCAGTGTCGGTTCGGGTGGTGTTAGCTTCTAATTTGAGAAGGCCTAGGGCACAATCCACTTCATCTGAACAATTTGATCTAATGATATAAATCTGAAAGAGGAAATAGGTACATAAAAAATATTCTAATTTGAGAAGGCCAAGGGCACAATCCACTTCATCTGAACAATTTGATCTAATGATATAAATCTGAAAGAGGAAATGGGTACATAAAAAATATAAAAAGAGAATCATATTATTAATTGTTGGCAACTTTTTTGGACAAAATATTTATATGTAAAATAGTTTCTAAACTCGTTATCACGTCTCTCCGGTAAAGTCGAAAAAACATCTGAATTCTGGATCATTACACTTCAGATTTAATCTCTATACTATCACTTATAATTAAATTTATGCATTTACGAGCACATTACACAACATTTAAAATTATTTATGTTGTTCAAATTATTTTGTTACTAAAATATAGCCTAAAATCCCACTTTCTCGAACATAGATTGCAAGCCACTATTCACCTAGGAATCATCCGAGTTGGACAATATGTATATCAGTGAAGTTTAAAGACCATTGAGTTAGCTTTGCAATACACTTTGATTCACCCCAATCGAATATTGGATGAGAAAAATATGCCAATAGTAGTAACAGATGCTCAATAAGTATTATTAATCTTATTTAGAGTCTTTTTCGTAATGATTTAAGATTATGGTTTTGATTTTTCCCGTAAAAAAAAACTTGTTCCTCATTCTTAGAGGACCCCACACACAACTCATAAGCACACAAAAACTAAATGCTTTTATTTCCATTAAATTCCATAGTTTTTATTGATTATTTTATGTGATTGTATAACTTCTTCTTTTTAGGATTCTTTCGTGCTTACTTTAATTCATTATAAATATGATTTCGATTTATTGAATTAATTGTCAAGGTTTTAAAGAAGCTATTTTCATTAATCTCAATCTACATCTTTTTTCAAGGTTTGCAAAAGATTTTCTTTGATTGATTTATTAGTTGATGCTACTAACTTAAGTTTTATTTGTTATTGAAATTCATCTAACACACCCAGAGGTACTTGTATTTCTGTGCCAACACTTTACAGGTTATTCCGTGAACGTACCCTATTGAAGAGCTATTTGAAACGTTATCAGGATTCGCTCATTAATCTTGGAAGCAGTGAAAATAGAACAAAGACTTGTAAGTAAAATACACTGGACATTATCCGTGTAAGGGTAATATAAGACCAAGTTTGCACTTACAAAATTAATTTTCATATTACATATATTAAGTGGTCCAGTAGTTTTCCTCATAGGTCACAACCTATATTGTTTCTACCTAAAAATTAATATTGAATTTTAATTTTGACACTTTTTATTTATTCAATATTGTATATCTAGCCATTATGATTAGGTTTTAAATTTAAAATTCATAATCTTTTAAATAAACTACTCACCTACTCCAAGTTTATTTGGTCGTATTATGAATTTTCAATTGATATCAGAACCGACACTAAATACACTTAATGTTGTTCCCAAAGATTTTTATTATGGATCATTTTATCGATAAGAATAACTTAAATGATGATGGAGTTGATTGCTCTGTCCTTCTTTCTAAATTCCATGTCAAGAACTTTGATGGTTTATTTCTCGAGTGTCTTAGAGTAAGAAATATCAGGATAAATTATTAGTTGAGATATCTAAACTCAATAAAAAGCTTAGAACTCAAGAAATTGTATCAACCAAACTAGAGAGAGTGTGAAAAAAAGATAATTTTCAAGAACAAAATAATGCTTTAAATTCTAATCTTGCAGGTCTTAAGAAAGAGAATATTAAACTTGCTAATGAAAATAATAAATTGGTGCAAAAGCCCAACGATTAGACAAAAGTTTGAGCATTGGTAAGTCACGTACTGATACATGTGGACTTGATTATATGGATGAAAGTTTCACACCTTCAACATCAAAGAGTGTATTTATAAAACCTTATAACCCGACTCCTAATGCTACTAATTGTGCACAAACACCCGCTACACCTATAGTTACTAAAGTTGTTACATTTGTTCCTTGTACCATCATTGTGTTAGAAAATGTTACATAAGACTAAAATGTAGGTTTTTAATAAATGTTTCTCAATTTAATGATTCTTTTCATGCTTCAAATAATAAGACTCATTATTATCATCCATATATGCATATTGAAATATCTTAGAATTAATGAAAATTACAATTATGTCTAAAAGTTCTACTAGAAAATATGATGTTATAAGTTCAAAAATGTAAGAGAAAATTAATACAACTAATTCTATCTATAATTATTATCATCCTATCACTCATGTTGCATCTTTATTTAGAATAAATGTGAAAAATAAAACTAAATTCAAGAACAAACCTATAAAACCTAAGGTAGTTAAATATCAATCCAAAGATATAAACAAACCAAAATTTAAGAAAATATGGTTAAGAAATATTGTATTTTTCGATCATCTGACCGTCTTTAGTTCACTTTTAGGTGCTTAAATTATCATAGGCGAGCATTTTCATAAGTCTACGTATATTTTATTGTTAGGATTTTTTTTATGGATTTTAATATTAAAAAATATATAATTTTTTCAGGCATCAAGGTAATAAACTTTGTGACATCTATATGACACAGCTAACTTGATGTATTGTGATTATCAAGTATGTAAATGATTTTACATTATCACCTTGTGCACACAATTATAGTTCTACACGTCATGATCAATTTTGACTAAACTTATTCATACTAACTGAACACACATGTATATTATGCTTGAAATTTATAATTTCTCTTGCAAGATTCTAAGATTTGAGTCAACTTTGACTGCGAAATTGTGAGTCTTATTTCTTGCATTTCAAAAATTTCACTATAAAAAGACACTTAATCTAGAGATGACTACCTACTATGATGTGTAAAACTACTGCAGTTAGTAAAAAAAAATGTTTGACAACTAGTATGAAAGTCATCATATTATGTATAAGACTCGTACATGTAGAAAAATAAAAAATAAATTTATCAAAATACAAAAATAATAAAAATACATGATAATTTAAAAACAAATATGCTTATAAGAAAAATATACGTTGTAAGCATGCACCATAAGAAAAGGCCAAAGAGGTAAAAAAAACTTGTGCCTCATTAAAATTGTTTCTCTATCGAAATTCTTTCTAATGTAAGATTAAGGGCTAAATTACAATTTTGTAAGTTATGTGATACTCTTTGATTGGCTATTTCTTAGTTGGTCATAAATGAATTAAATGACAAACTAGTAAAGTTAAAACTTGTATACTACTTTGAGTAAATGTGTCATTATATATGCTAGTATGCTTTTGCGTCTAGCCTATTTTACCTGCTTATTTATGTAATAGATAATTAAAATTTGAGCACATATGAATTTAATTTGGTTGTGTGCTTGTTTGTAATTTAATGAATTTATTTCTGTGTGGAGTTTGAAATAAAGACAAAAAAAATTCAATTTTTATTTTTTTTAATTACAATTTCTTCTTTTGTTTCTTATTAAATTGGTATTACGTTTAGGGATTCATTGCATTGCATTGGTCAGCTTTTATAATACATTTTTACCTTTAAAATGAGTTTAACTCCATTGCATTTTTGCACATATTTCACCGTTGGTCTTGTGTAATTTCACATCCACGTGAACATACTCACATTATGCATATAAGGATGAATGCATTTCGGGAGAGAATGATTCTCATATTCCCATGTTATGTTATTATTTTTATATAAATGCATGCACTACATGATCTTTAAATTAATCTTTTAATATTAACTGAACTAATAAACAATAAATCATCCAAGCTAAGTTGTAGTGTTTTGTCTATGCAATCTCAGTTATATACAATTTTTTCTACGTACGTCGAAGACGGATTCACCAGATCATAGAATAATTTCACAATGGAATTTAGTCAATGTAACACTTTTTAATCTTATGAGTATTATATAGTTAGAGAGGTTTTACAACACGAAAATGTCAAAGGAAGAGTTTATAAGATATTATGAGTATTGACGAATTTTGTGAAAAAAATTGTAAACTAGTTTCTAGGTTGGATATCAAATCCTTCATGTAAACTTGAAGAAATACCCAAACTCTAAATAGTTGTGCTTCAGGTAGAATCTCTATACTATAACACTTACAATTACATTCATATATTCACGAGCACATTGCATAACATTTAGAATTCTTTATGTTACTCAAATTATTGTTGCTTAAATATATGTTAGAATGTAACCTAAAATATAGACTGCTGGCTACTTTTAGCGTAAGAATCATCCGAATTGTAAAATATATATTTCAATAAAGACCATAAACCATTGAGTCAGCTTTGCAATGCAATCTGATTCATCTCAATCAAATATCAAATGAGAAAGATATAGCAATAATAATGATAAATGCTCAATGAAAATTACTAATCTTATTTGAAATATGATTCTCTTTTCACAATTATCTAAGATTAAGGTTTTGATTTTTTTTTTATTAAAAAAAAACTCATTGCTCATTGTTACAAGACACCACACAAACTCACAAGCACACAAAAACTACATGTTTTTGTCTTCCACAAATTTCAAAGCTTAATTGATTATTTATTGTGATCATATAGCTTCTTCTTTTTAGGATTCTTTCTTGGTTGCTTTAATTCATCATAAGTGTGATTTTGATTTATGGAATTAATTATCATGACTTAAAAAAGTTATTTTTATTGATCTTGATCTACATCTTTTGTTCCAATTAGTCAAAGATTTTCTTTGATTGATTTATTAGTTAAATCTAATAGCTTAGGATTTATTTGTTATTGAAATTCATCTAGAACACATACGAACATTTGTGTTTTTGTGATAACACTTTTACATATTATTCTGTGAACTTACCTAATTAGTGAGAAACTAATTGAAACGTTGGTCTAGATCTACTCACGCTAATCATAGAGGCTGTGAAAATACAGTAAAGAATCGTAAGTAAAGTACATTTGAGCATTATTCGTGTGAATATAACATAATACTAAGTTTGCATTTAAAAATTTAATTTTCATAACGAATACATTAAGTGGTCTCATGAACTAGCAATTTTCCTTTTATGTCATTTTCAAATAAAAATCTATTGTTGATTTTTAACTTCTATACTTATTATTTATTTTTTATTGCATGTTTGATCGTGATTAGGTTTTAAATTTGAAATTGATAATTTTTAAAATAGTTTTTTCACCCCTCTAAGCTTATTTCGTCTTATTGTGAACTTTAACATGTGAACACCGGCACAACCAATTCTTTAGTAAAATATTATTTAGCAAAATAAGTAATGTAAGTACAAAATAAATTGGTTTCTATATTAGTTAAATAAATGTATTCAAGCACATTTACCACTTTTACACATGTTCTCTGCTTCTTTTCTTCTCTTCTTCAATCAAATATGATTATTATCTTCATAGTCACATTGTTCTCTACATATCAGTTAGTTGCAGCAAGTTTTTTTTTCCCAAACTGAAACCGGTAAATAACCTCAGTCCATATTGATGAGGACACAACGGCCATAATACAACTAATCCTATCCTAACATAGTCACTCGAAGGAGAGTAAGCAAATCAGCAACTCTACTTATACCTCAAAGCACCAACTGTCCAGCTAACACTTCCTTAATAGTGCGAATCAACGGGTGTATACTTAAGTACTAAGCCAACAGACACCACTAACACACAAAAAACACAACCAAAAATATCCAAAACCATGACAAACACAACAAACAAGCTTCACCAAAAGAAAAAACTGAACCAAAGAACACCTAAACAATCAAACTAGCTAGAACCATTACCCAAAAAAAAAAAGCTAGAATCAAAAAAACATCAATCAACTATAGCCTTTATCATCCTTACTCCCACGAAAGACAATCCCTCTAGCTTGAACAAATTGTTCCATAGCAACAAACAAATTGGACAACAATATGCAGAGGCAAGAGTGATCAATAATCTCACAAAGATACTTCGAGAGCACAACAAAGATATTTGCTCTCAAAGCATCTTTAGGGTAAGCACACAAAGTCTCACAATCATGAAGCTCTTCGAAGGGGGCTAAAGCTCTTTGATATGATCAAAGAACACTGAAACTCTTCAATATACAAATCAATACCAAATCTATCTGAAGCTCCTTTATAACACAAGGCGAGTCTTGCAAACAATACTAGAGCACAAGGGAACACAGACCAATCACAATTAATACCAAAGAGGCAGAGAACGACGTCCAATGAATCCGGAAGCGCAATAAAACATATAAAGGCCAATTAAGAAAATTGAACTGTTTGGTTGGAGGGAATAGAAACGAATCAGAATTGATTCCTTCCATTTGTGTGTTTGATTGGGCTGAAAAAAAAGTCAGGAATGGAATCGAGGAATCACAATTCTTTCTCCCCTTTAGGTATCATGATTCCATTCCCATTTCAAATTTTTTTTACAATTTTACCCCACCCTAAATATAACCCTAAACCCTAAACCCTAAACCCAAAATCCCAAAACCCTAAACCCCAAATCCTTAAACCTAAATCCTAAAACCCTAAACCCCAAATCCTTAAACCTAAATCCCAAAACCCTAAACCCCAAATCCTTAAACCTTAAATCCTTAAAACCCTAAACCCTATTTAGAAAAATAATAATTTTAATAATATATTTTCTTTTTAAGTAATAATTATTTAGAAAAATAATGATTTTAATAATGTATTTTGTTTGACGAAAAAATAATAATTAAATGATATTATTTAAACTTTACTGAATATAGGGGTATTAAAGTAATTTACAGTTTTTCCCATTTTATTCCAGTAGTAAACCAAACACTGTAATACTGATTCTTTCTTTGAATCCAATGGTCAAACCAAACAACATTGTTTCTTTTCCATTCCATTTCATTCTCATTCTGTGAACCAAACACCATCAAATAACTCAATTGCTATCGGAGTTAGGTTTATCGATTCGTCTTCTTAAATCGGTTATTAAAATAAATAACTGGGAATAGAATATTTACGATGATTGATTGTTAAAATTCAATGGAGTTGATGAAGATTTGAGGGTGATTAGCAAAGAATTTCGAGGAAATTAGAAAACCCTATCGGAGAGGTTTTTGGGGATTTCTTTTGCATTAATCCTTTGGACAAAATCGCAAGATTCTGGACTATAAAAGAAAGATGTCCGAAAATAGTATGCTTTGACAATGCATTGACGGATGTACACTAGTCATGATGTACATGAATTATGTACATGCTGAATATTGTCAAAACCAACTATTTTGAGAAAAAATTCACCAAATCTCTAAAACCCATTTATCTAGGTTTCGAATTGTTGCAACTCCACAAGTCTGGTGACTAATGTGTACTACCAAATTAAATTCTCATTAGGATTGTTCGATTTCAATTGAAATATTAAAACAGCAAAAGAAACAAATATAATAAGAAAACTGGATGAATTACCTTAAATCTTAAAGGAGAGATTAAATGGAAAACAACAACATCTCCCTCGACCAATTCATGAGCAATTGAAAAGCCTCTCCATCCTCCACTCAGCCCCGTCTTCTCCGCAAGATACTTGGTTTCATACACTTTCCCACTTTCATCTTCCAAAGAAATCATTACATCATGCTCTGGCAAATGCTTTGAACAGAAAGTTTTGGGCAGGGCCTGCTAGACAAAATACTAGCAGATGAATCTATGAATTTTGTTTTAAATGGACTCTAACATATCCATAGCTTAGAACTGAGCATGGCGTTTTTCAGTAAAAAAGAGCGTTCGACCGGTTAGTGACCTCATATAACTATTAACCGTAAAAATTTAAGAAAATTACCAATTCGATCACATCCCACCGACTATAAATTTAATAATGAAAATGGAGAATTTTGACACATAATAATAAAAATTAATGATTTCTTCAGTGAAATTATTATAAAATAATTATTAAATGTTGTAAAAATTTCACAAATTCCAATAATTTTGAATATTAAATCAAATGATTATTTTTATTTAATTAAAATAAAAATGTAATTAAGTAAATTAAGTTGTAAAAAAATTAGATAACAATAAATTCAAAAAAAAATTAAAAAAATTAAACAACATAAATTATAATAAATATCAAAAAAATTTAAGTATATGAAAGAAAAAATAAATATGAGTAATATAATTTAAAAATAATTATATAATTATATGTGTTGTAATAAAAAGTTATGAATTTTTAAGAAAAATATAAAAAATTAAATTAATAAAATTTAATAAAAATAACACTTTTAAAATTTATAATTATAAATATAGCTAAAATGCATTTTTAAACTTTGGGTCTTGTTAGATTCCATTTGAGACAAAACCCTAAATCTGTAATCTATGTTTTAGTAATTGCTCAAAAAGGAAAAAGAAAAGGTTAGATATATTTACCAGCCAAAATCCTCTAGTAACATGTGAGTGGAGCATAGTTTTAACTAAGCTAGGGAACTCAGGTGCTAATTTGTTTTGAACCGCTTTTGCTCTTTCCAGAATTAAAGACCCAAATTCGGGATCATATGAGCTTTCCACCGAGACTCTCTTACGTTTATTGCTATAGGGCAAAAAAAGATTGACTCAATAGTTACCAAAGATACAGATAAATCCTCAATTTAAGAAGCAAAGACAGTTAATTTTAGCAACAAAATATATATATTACTTACTTTTCAGGCTCAGGCCTAACTAAAATACCACATTCTACCTGTCCAAGATTTCCAAAATTTTCTCTGTTAATTCAGTCAAAAGAAAGTCCGTATTAAACCAATATTAAAGTTAAATTAAAGTCTAGTTAAAGTTTTTCGTGTTCTATTTTCCAGAAGAATATTAAACGAAAAAGGGTAACCTAAGAAAGACTAATGTCATATTCATACAATCCATTCTGGCAATATTCAAAAATTAAGAGAAAAGGGTATTGAGCAAAGTGGGTCTCACTTGTTTTTTAGCCGTTTGGCTGAAACCTAAATTACTTTTCCGAAACAGCTTTTCTTACCTTCTGCTCTTGTTTTTGGGTGGCTTCTCCATTTTTTATATGTGGAGCTGCACAACTATAACTACAAGAAGAGCAAATGACAAACAAGGATGAATAAAAAAGGAAAATAACAAATGTAATTAAGAGAGAAATTAAGTTTGGAGATGAATGAGTAGAACTTTGTTTCCGTTGCAGCTTCAAAGATTAAAGTGTACAGAGGAAACGGGGAAAAGAGAAAGTGCACCTTCAGATTTTAAAAGTGTGTAAAATGAAGGTCTCGATACATAAAATGGACCCAAAACTTCAAAAATGGTAGCGGCTGTTTTGGAATTTAACAATGTGGCCTGTGGGCATTGTCATTTCTAGACATGACCATCGTACCGTATCACTGTCACCACTACAGCTAGAGTAGTGCTACAGCTTTTGGTTTTCAATCTTTTCCTAATACCAATTTTTTCCTTTGTTTTTCTCAAATAAAATGTAAAAAAATAAAAATTACACCCAAATTTTTTAATATATTCATAAATACTATTAACGTTTAAAAAAAATCTACAAATTCTTAAAATTTAAGGTATTTTTAAAAATATCTTTATTATTTAACAGAAAGCATAAAAAAGTCGTGGAAAGCACGTCAATATCTGAAAAAATCTTTTCTACTCCTACCTATATAGTTTTTTGAATATTATCATTGAAAATATTATCATAAATATCCTTGAGATTTTTTTTTCTTTAAAAATACCCTTTAGGTTTTATTTTTTTTCAAAAATATCTCTGCTATAATAATTAATTTAACTTTATCAAAAATATCTCTACTATAATAATTAATTTAAATTCATCAAAAATACTCCTACTACAATAATTAATTTAACTTCATCAAAAATGTCTCTACTACAATATTTAATTTATTTTCATCAAAAATATCCCTTCTTCTCAATAACATGATATAAAATATTTTTCAAAAATATCCCTAAAGATAAATTAACAAAGCACACAATATTAAGTTAAATATTTTTAGAAAATATTTTATATTGTGTTATTGAGAAGCAGTGGTATTTTTGATGAAGATAAATTAAATATTATAGTAGAGGCATTTTTGATGAAGTTAAATTAATTATTGTAGTAGAGGCATTTTTTATGAAGTTAAATTAATTATTATAGTAGAGGTGTTTTTGAAGAAAAGAAAAACATCAAGGGTATTTACGATAATATTCTCAACGATAATATTTAAAAAGCTATATAGGCAGGGGTAAAAAAGAATTTTTTTGATATTGATGTGATCTTTCACAGTTTTTTTATGCTTATGTTAAATAATGACATTTTTAAAGATACCTTAAACTTCAGTGATATTGTAGTTTTTTTTAACATCGAGAATATTTCTGAAGATATTGAAAATTTTGGGGATATTTTTGAATTTTTTTCAAGGGAGTGATTTATGTATAGGGATAAAATTACTATTTTACCCCTAATGTTAAATAGAGATATAACACTGATAATGTTCGTAGATATTTTTAATATTAAATAAAAATCAAGAGTAATTGTAAAGAAACAACCACAAACTATTTACTATAATAATCCAAATAAAATACCATAAAACACTTTTTAATTACTATCATAACTTTTTCATTCTCTTCAAAATACAATCATTTTTACTTTGTTTATTTTGACTTGCTTTTTTTTCCTCAAAATAAAAAAACACTTGATAGAGTTTTTTAAAGCATAGATAAGTGGAGACAACGACAAAATTCAGTCTACCCGTATTTTAGATGATTATATTTTGTACAATGAAATTTATCAGGTCAATTTAAATGAAATTTACTGGGAAAAAAGAATTTATATTATAATGTAGAGAAAAAATATTACAAAAGTTATTTAAATTAATTTAAAAATATAATTTAATCACTTCAATTTGTAAAAAGAGTTATTTTAATAATTTTATTACTAAAATACTATTATCTTTTTATTAAATGATTAAAAGTAATTAAAATACAGATATTTAATAATTATAAAATCAAATTATTATGAAGAAGAATTTAAATTAAATTTCAGTGTGTAATTTTAACCATTTTGAGTGATTACCGTATTAAATAGTCTCATCATAATATATATAAGTTGATTGCTTGAAGCCCATAACCTTTTTTTTTAATGTCATGGCAAAAATTTTGTTTTTACAAAACATGTTACTTTTATTATAAAATAATATTACTATATATAACAAATTTATACTGAACAAAAATTTATTACATACATATTTGTGGGCCCACTCAACATTGAATCACATAAGTTGAAACACTTTACAAAATTAACATATTTAGATTTTTCCAAAATAAAATTCGTGCCTATTAACCTGATGTTCTAGTCAACATGAAATAAAGCGTTTATCAACTACTTGATTAATGATCTTCGTTTGACAATATCCTTCTATTGGCAGCAACCAGCAAGGGATAGAGCCTCTGATTTTTCCACGTGCTGCTTCTTGTGCGAATTCTAGTTAACCTTATTAAATCTTGTTTGTTATGATAATAAAATACTTTGCATCTTAGTTGTGACTAACCAAGAAGAGACTCAGACCTGTATTGTATTGTAAATGAGTTGAGACACCAAAATTACATTTACTAGCAACAGTACATAATAAACCCCAGTTCTCTGTCGTCTAAAAGAGATATAGCCAATACTACTTTTCTGCTAGAAGGGTGCCTCCCAACTCTATAGAGATTGTACCTTAACACGAAAAATTATCTAATGGCTTAATATGACATCAGTTAAAGTTCATTGATCTAATTAGTGTCTACTGGAACCAACTTCTACCCTGCATGCAGCCATAGATAGCCAGCCTAGAATGAGACGATTAGAAGCCTTTCTCTTTGGTGATGTGTGCCATCCAATGTCAATATATCCCTTTTGCAGGTTGCTATATACATTTTAGTCTTCATATATATTGCTCCAATCGCATAAGCAATGACATAGGACATCTTTGATGCAGATATAGCCAGACCTGGTTCCAATTGCATTGCCAACTCTATATCCTTCTATTCTTCTCTCAATGCACTCTTGAGAGATTAATGCAACCTTATGCATTATTTTTAGCCAAGTCAAGTGCAACACATAAAATATTATAATCTTGATCGACGAATGCATTTCATGCCATGTAAAGGTGAGTTCTTCCTAACAGAACCAAATGGCTGGCCATTTAAAGAGCCACAGAATCTAATATCCCAACCTTCAACATTCTTAGGCACACAAGTGTCAAACAGAATCTGACCAAGTACGCTATGTGTATGGACAATTGGAGCACTAGGCAGGTGAATAGATCTTTCCCTCTGTTTGACTTGCAAAGACCCCGAGTCTCTACCATTCTGAAGCTCTGCTGAGCTTGGCAAGAAAAAATGATCACTGGGTCCACGTGCCACTCTTCTGAGACTTTGGTTTGAGTTAACTGCTGCTATCTGGAGATCACATATTAACTCTGACACTTGATCATGTGTGCCTTCCATGAAAATCCTTTCATCTTCAAGCCGTTGCATTCTTTGAGAAAAAAGGAACGCTGCCTTCTCCAGTATATTTGAAACGGCAGCTTTGTATATTGTTGGATAGGTCTCATAATGACCTGAAATAACCCAAAAGAGAATCATATATTTAATCCTTAAAAACAGCCTTAGGCTGCATCTCATAGTAATGATTCTCCTCTAGAGCAACATTACACCATAATAACATAAATACCAAACATAAGACGTCACCATCTTGAACAAAAATGGGAGCCAGTATGCAAAAATGTCTAAGTTAGGAATAGAAATAGTAAGGGAATGGGATGATGAATAATCCATCATTTGGTTTGATTTTTCAAAAAGGAAAAAATAGGCCATCCTTAATTATTTGCATTTTTTGTTTCATTCGGAACACAATACATATTCATTTCCAATTTTACCCCATTTAAACATCACAATAATTTTGTTTCCAATTTTTATTATGGTAATAATATTTCCACTCAATCTGATTCCATAGCTGTTACCATTCCCGTTACTTATCTATTCCATGACCAAAACATGACCTCAGTGTCTAAGAGTAGATGGAAAGCAACAAAAATGAAGAGTAAAAAGAAGTTTTAAAATAAACCTATGTGAGGGGATCCATTTAATTTAATAAGCTTGACCTCTGCCCCAAGATCTTGCAAACATTGAGTAAAATTGCAGATAACTTGATATGGAGCAAGATCATCTTTGTCAGAGCCCACAATAAGAAAAGGCACACCCAAGCTCTGTGAACAGTGTACACAGGTGTCAAATCTAAATTTCAATCTGATAACAAATAAACCAACAACTATAGGAGGCTTTAAAATGATAAAAAAAATGAATTAAAAAGAAAAAAGAAAGCTTAAGGAATCAGAAACTTACAACAGAGGAGTGCAAAGCCTGCCAATACTCAATGCGTTGGGATTCAAATCTGGTAAGATATAAAGCATCCAAACCAGAGACAATTCCCTTTGCCATCCAAGAGACAAGTTTTGATGACCCAGGCATTTTCTGAATGGTAGGGTGCAATACATATCGACTGCCTAAATCACTTGTAAAATCAACTGGACTAGAATCATAGATGCTCCCACAGATACAGTTTCTGACCAAACGATATTCACCCTATACAGAGTATAATAGATCATGAAAAGGTACAATCAAATGGAACTGTTAATGAAATACCAAACATTAGACATTATGTTTTGGCTCAAATTGTAGAAGAATCACACCGTACCAAAGAGAGCAGACCTTCACATGTTCCCTCGATTATCTGTATTGACATGTAAAATTATCCATTGCCATAATTGAAACAGAAGTTGCAAAATAATCAAAGAGTTCTAATAAAAACTTCACATGGTATTTCACAAACTATACCTGCAAAACTTTGTACATACAAGCTTTAGTGCCGCCAGAAAAAGCACCAAAGACTATTGGACATGGTCTAATCCGTAGCTCCTAGGACACAAAAAAGAAAAGAAAAGAGATATTTCAGTTGCAAAAGACCTAGGACAGAACAAAATCGTTCACAAAAGTGTTAAAAGTTGTTGGTCACTAACTCTTCCAAAAGCTTAAGCTATTGGAAGAAGGACCAACGTTACTTTTATACATTTATCACTCACACACAAACGTTTGTTCTATGCATCATACTGACCAAACATTTGCAAATCAACAATTGGGTTCCTGGGCCTTGAACACCAAACCTCCAGTTTTTATAGCATATTAAAAGTTGTCGGAAAACTAACTCACCCAAAGCTTAGAAGTTGTTGAAAAACCAACTCTTTTAAAAGCTTAAGCTAACTATTGAGAGAAAGACCAACATTGTTTTTATACATTTATGAAAAAGAGCCTGATTTAATAAACTCTATTTAACTGTAAGTTTGTTTCACATGGGATGCAACACCATGCATGATTTCACTTGAAACTCTAATGAAGATAGACAAATTGAAGTTCTATACTATCTTTATAGAATAAATATCAACTGAATGTTAAAAAACATTATGTAGGAAAACGGATAATGCAACTTGCCTCAACAAGCTCGCTGAGAACAGCAAATGCTAATGACATAGCCTTCTCAGGATAAAAGCTGCACATAATTGTCAGAGAAAATGATAATATTGAAGATGAACATAGGCATACTCAAGTCCATGGTAAAGAATGACGAATATATCTTGACATATTAATTGAATCCTTTTAGTTTTATAAGTAAAAGGAAAGCCCAGAAATCTTCCTTGACTACTTTTCATTCGCAGCAGAGTATCCAGCATATAAAACTAACTAAATTTTGACAATCAATAATCACTTAAATAAAATTTCAAAGAAATAATTCTGCTGCAATCTACTGATCGAAATGATTTTTACTATTTTCTTCTTTGTGAATGATTATGCTTATCTATACATGGGAAAGTAAATCCTCACAGATAGTGCAATCTGTCAAATTGTGTTTTCTGATAATTATCAGATATATTTTTTCATATATTCTTTTTGTTCTGTTCTTTATGTACAAATGTATAGTATTTGTATACACAATAAAATGGAAAGTAAACAGATTATAACAATATTAATTTCCCACTATTATTTTTGTCTGCTGATTATCTGCCATAATTTCTGCATTGTTGTTTCCATGTTGTCTACCATATTACTCACATGCCAACACTCCCCCTCAAGGTGGTGCATATATGTCTCTTATGCCCAACTTGTCAAGTGAGTTGTAAAAGTTCTTTGCAGACACAGATTTTGTGAGTATATCAGCCAATTGATCTTCTGACTTAACAAATGGAAGCTTAATAATCTTTTCTTCAAGATTCTGTTTGATGAAGTTCCGATCCACTTCAACGTGCTTCGTGCGATCATGTTGAACTGGATTGTGAGAGATGGCAATGGCTGCTTTGTTATCACAAAATAAGTTCATTTCAGAGTTAGAAGCAACACCAATCTCAGTTAGAAGTTTTTTCAACCACAAGAGCTCACATATTCCCTTGACCATTCCTCAAAATTCAGCTTCAGCACTAGATAAGGCAACTACCTTTTGCTTCTTGCTCCTCCATGTAACAAGATTGCCCCCCCACAAAGGTGAAGTACCCAGCAGTAGATTTCATATCTTTCATATTCCCTGCCCAGTCTGAATCTGTATATCCAAGGACTTCCAATTGGCCATTCTTTGAAAACATAAGTCCTTTTCCAGGGGAGGACTTTAAATAACGAAGTATTCGCATGACCGCATCCATATGGTCTTCACTTGGGCAGTGCATGAACTGACTCACGACACTCACAGCATAAGCAATATCAGGTCGAGTATGAGATAAATATATGAGTTTACCTACTAACTGTTGATATCTCTGTTTATCTGTTGGTACTTGGTCCACATATTCTCCGAGTTTATGATTTTGAACCATTGGAATATCGACAGGTTTACAATCTAGTAGTCCTGCCTCTGCCAGTAGGTCCAAAGTATATTTCCTTTGGGAAAGACATATGCCTTGTTTTGATCTTGTTACCTCAATACCTAAGAAGTATTTGAGCCCTCCCAAATTCTTCATTTCAAACTCATTTGACAGTTGTTCTTGAAGCTTAGAGATTTCTTCTTTATCATCTCCTGTAATGATCATGTCATCTACATAGACTATAAGGGCTGTTATCTTCCCTAATCGATGTTTTAGGAAAAAAGTATGATCAGAGTTGCTTTGTTGGAACCCATATTTCTTCATTGCTGAACTCAACCTACCAAACCATGCTCGAGGTGATTGTTTTAGTCCATACAATGCTCGTTGTAATCTACATGCAGTTTCTTTTCCTGTTGTAACAGTATATCCTGGTGGGATATCCATATAAATCTCTTCCTCAAGATCACCATGAAGGAAGGCATTTTTTACGTCAAGTTGGTGCAATGGCCAATCTAAATTTGCCGCAAGAAATAACAAGACTCTAACGGTTTTTAGTTTAGCCACAGGTGAGAAGGTTTCTTGATAATCTATCCCGTGTTTCTGTGTATATCCTTTTGCTACAAGTCTCGCCTTGTATCGATCAACTAACCCATCTGCTTTATATTTAATGGAGAAAATCCACTTGCATCCTACCATCTTCCTCCCTTGAGGCAACTCGCTTAACACCCATGTGTTATTCTTCTGCAATGCCTCAAATTCCTCTTTTATAGCTTGAGCCCATTTTGGATCAGATAAGGCTTCTTCAATGCTACTTGGAATTTGACACGAGGAGAGTGTTTGTGCAAATGCCCTGATAGGTTCTGATAACCTTTGAGTTGATACATAATTTGCTATTGGATACTTGGATTGTCGTTCTTCTCTTTCTGGGAAGTATCGATTTGGAGGTTTGCCTCGATTGTGTCTGAAAGGTAAAACATAACCAACAGTTGTATCTATAGCATTAGTTTGTAAAGGTGTGATAGGATAGCTTACCTTAGGAGTATTCTCAGCAGGAAGATCATTGGGTACTAGGGAGTGGAGGGGTACATCAACCACTTCATCTTCTGGAGATTCAATTACTACTTCAGCTTCAGTTCTTCGAAGTTCAAGCTCGGGTCTAGATACTGGCTCCTCCATATGATTGGCATGATCTGAGTATGTTGGACTAGTGTTTAATATTTCAACATCAAGCCAATTTCGTTCTTCACCATAACTCTCCTCCTGAAGAGTGGAATTGGATACCGGTGATGGGAAAAAACATTCTGATTCGAGGAAAGTGACATCCATGGTAATATAGGTTCTTTTAGTAATTGGATCATAGCATCGATAACCCTTTTTTTGTACGCCATACCCCAAGAACATACAGCGGACAGCACATGGATCCAACTTAGTTCGTTGATTTTTATGGAGGTAGACAAAAGCAACACATCCAAAAATTCGGGACGGAAGCATCAAAATAGTAGGCAAGGGAAGATGATGAGATAACACCTTTAATGGAGTCTGAAATTGTAAGGTTTTTGTGGGCATACGATTTAGTAGATACACCGCTGTAGTAATAGCATCACTCCAGTATTTATTAGGCATATGTGCACCGATTAGTAAGGCCCGAGCCGTTTCTAAAATATGCCGATTCTTCCTCTCTGCAGTCCCATTCTGTTGTGGGGTTTGTGAACACGAGGTTTCATGGAGAATACCATGGTTGTCCAAGTATGTCCGAAATTGTTGATTAACATACTCCCCTCCATTATCAGACCTAAGTATCTTAATTTTTTCAGAAAATTGTGTCTGAACCATGGTGTGAAACAGGTGAAATGTAGCAAATACTTCATCTTTATGTTTGAGAAGGTAAAGCCATGTCATTCGTGTACAATCATCAACAAAAATAACAAACCAACGATTACCCGATGACGTAATGACCGGGGAAGGTCCCCACACATCAGAATGTACTAAAGCAAAAGGAGTCACACTTTTATTCATGCTCATAGGATAAGATGCCCTATGACTTTTTGCTAGGATACAAGTATCACATTTGAAATCTGAATGTGTGATATTTGAAAATAAACTGGGGAGTAGGTGCTTTAAATACCCGAATGATGGATGCCCAAATCTACGATGACATAGACAAATCTGTCGTTCCTTGTTACCAACAATGTTTTGCATATGATTGGCTCTTCCTGAACTGAGGTCATCCACATAATATAGCCCTCCTCTCCTAGTACCACGCCCAATGATCTCCTTGGTGAGAATATCCTGTAGAAGGCAAAAAGTAGAATACATCAGTACTACACAGTTAAGATCTGAAGTGACCTGACTTACAGACATTAGTCGGTTTGATAGAGAGGGTACAAGTAAAGTATTAGATAATGATAATGAAGGAGATAAGGTCATTGTTCCAGCTCCTGTAACTGGATAAGTGACCCCATTTGCATTGGCAACACGACTCCGTCTTGGCTGGGTTGTTTTTGAGAGATCGTTTGGGTCAAATATCATGTGATCTGTAGCTCCAGAGTCCAGAATCCAATCCTCCTTATCACTATGAGTAGAGATGTGAAATGCTTTACTTGAAATACCTGGATCCTGTGAAGATTCGGCCTGAGAAGTAAGGGATAGTGAGGCATTATTGGTAGCCACAGCGGCTCGCCCAGTGGTGTCCCGTTTCTTCCGTGCTTGAAGATCATTCCACCATTCTGGATACCCATGTAGTTTGAAGCAGTTTTCACGGGTGTGTTTGGAGTTTCCGCAATGGCCACATTTCATGACAAGAGATGGTGGATTTCCCGTGGATTTCTTGCTACCCAAGGAAGTTCCTGTTTTTGGTGGCATTAGATTATGGTGTCCCTTGACCCCTTTAAAAGCCATAACTGCTCTGGGTGTCGTATCTACACCTGTGATCATCACGGTCTGCCTGACCTCTTCCCTACGGACGAATCCATAGGCTTGTTCCACCGTAGGGAATGGTTTGATCTGAAGCACATCACTTCGAGTTTTATCCAATCTATCGTCAAGGCCATCGAGGAAGGTATACACTCGATCTTCCTGTACGATGGAGTTGTATTTTTGTATGTCAATCGCACACTCCATTGGATTAGGACGACGGAAATCAATTTCACGCCACAACCCTTGAAGGTCATTGTAGTATTTTTCAATGGATCCACCCGCTTGCTTCGTACGAGTAACTTGACGGCGAAGATCATACACCTGAGACGTGTCTGTCCCATCATAGTAAGTGGTAGCCACCGAATCCCAAACCTGTTTTGCAGTTGGGAATCGGATAAAATTTGCAATTAAGGAGGGGTCCATCGAATTGATCAACCATCCTTTGACAATGGCATTTTCAGTACGCCATCTCCTAAATGAGGGGTCGGTTTCAACAGGTTGAGGAAAGTCCCCATTAATATATCTCAGTTTGTCTTTGCCAGAGATATACATCTCCACCACCTGGGACCATAAGGCATAGTTGGATCCTCCCAACTTGATACTAATGGGAGCAGTCGACACTTCAGTTGACGGAGGTTGTGAGCTAATCTGAGCTCTAGTTAAAACTTCCGTCATTTTCGCCGTTAAATCTTCCAATATGAAATTGGTAGTTAAATCTCTAGATTCCGCAATGAAATCTAATTTTTTTTTTTTTTTTTTTTTTACAAAACAGCCACTATATAAATGAAAAAAAAAACACAATTCGTAACCCTAAACCTAATTTCCCTCTCGCAAGCGGCGCCTCTTCTCCTTCCTACGCGATTTCAGGAGATGGTCGAGCAGTTTCCTCTGCGCGTCGAGCAGCTTCCTCGTGCAGTTTCCTCTGCGCAGCGTCTTCTTCGTTCCTTGGTGCAGCGGCACCCTTTTTCTTCTGATTCCTTGTGTGAATCGATCAGCTGCAGCCGGAGTTTCAGAAAGTTTTACTCAGCGTTATGTTTCCCTGCAAGCTCTAGCCGAAAAACCTGAGTTGTATTCTGTTTCTTTTGCGAAATGATAGTTTTCTCTGGAAAACAGGTATTGTTGGATGCTCCTCTCTGTCTTTCCTTCTTCTTCTTTGTTCGTTTCTATTCAGATTTCCAGAATATGAAAAACGCCTCTTATTTTCCCTTTTTTTTTCAATATTGCAACTGATCGGTTTTTATTCCAACCTATACACAAAAAACAACGATTCACGTCAATGGCTTCTGGCCTAAAAAACGCTGACTTGATTTTTTCTTTCAGAACCACTTCTACGGCACAACACTGTTAATCAATCTTTGTGATTCATTTTTTTCCTCGAGGAAATAATGTTGGTACAGTTTCACGAGTAAACCAGGATTGCCACACCAAAAAATCAGAGATAAAAACGAAGGTAAGTGTAAACCAGAATGGTTACACCAGAAATCAGAAATTAAATTTTCTGAGAACAGAAAACAGCATAGTAGGTAATTCCATACCTTGCTTTGATACCATGTCAAATTGTGTTTTCTGATAATTATCAGATGTATTTTTTCATATATTCTTTCTGTTCTGTTCTTTATGTACAAATGTATAGTATTTGTATACACAATAAAATGGAAAGTAAACAGATTATAACAATATTAATTTCCCACTATTATTTTTGTCTGTTGATTATCTGCCATAATTTATGCATTGTTGTTTCCATGTTGTCTACCATATTACTCACATGCAACACAATCTAGTTAGAAAAAAATAATATCCAGATTCCTAGTGGCTCGTAGTAGTCTGCCCAATTCACATAGATGCATACAAATACACAATAAAACATGGATGATAAAAAACAAAATTTTAAAAAATCCCTTGCCAATTACTATTTATTTTCCATCAACGAGTACAACTAAATTTATTGTAAACAAGCGTATAATCCATTGCAGAACATCATTACAAATACTCAGCAAAAGGGAGAAACATCAATACAAGCAGCACATAGCGCTCAGAAAATCCAGATACACGCTCACTTGCTAAGTATGATACAATTTTTCAACAGTCAAATATTCAAAGTAAATAAACTGGACTATCAGGATCCGGAAGCTCAATCCAGCCAGGAAGTCAAACATCAAAAACGTCGTCTATCTCGAGGTTGAAAAAAAAAAAGAATAAAGACCCAGTAACAGAACTGAGAAAATAACAAAGCAAATTTTCAAAAACTAAGACAAATGAAAGCAAATCCCAAAGAAAATGGAAGCACATGTAACTAAAGTAAAGAAGAAAAATACCAATTTCAGAGGAAAATAAAATGATAAACAGGGGAAGAAATCTCACGCATTAAGAAAATGGGCATGGCAAACAAGAGAATTCCAGCCAAGAGAGGAATACAAATCAACGAAATTCTTCAATTGATTCTCTTGGATTGAAATCCAAGCAAATACAACCACGATTCCTTTGAAGTCGGACACCTCCTTTCGTCCCCAATATATCGTATCACTCCCCAACATGACTTTTGCAAACGATTCCTAGGGTCTTCAATCGGGTGAATACCGAGTGTGACGAAAAAAATTAACAATTCTTACAGTTCTAGGGATTTGTGTGCTTAGCAAGTAGGAGGACTAGAAACGATGGATGAGATTACAAGGTAAATATAGTTGTTAAATTTTGAGAGCCAAATGAAATCTGTATCGTGATTCGTGATTCGTGAATAATGTTGTTTTAATTATTTTATTATTGTCAATAAAAACTTATAAAAAAATTATTTTATTTTTATTATTAATTTACATTAATATTGTTATTACTAATAAAATATTATTATAATAAAAGTAAATAGATTTAAGAGTTATTACAAAAATATAGTAAAAATTTAATTTTTTTATTTTTATACTATTAAATTTTTTAATTGTTTCAAAAATATTATTAATTTTTTTTTTACTTATATACCATTAAAATTAGTATAACATTATAAAAATATCATCGATATTAATTGATTATTGAGAGTTAATAGCAAGTTATATTTACGTCGATGATATTTTTTATATATTTATAAAGTTTAATAGTATAAAAATAATAAAAAACTGATAATATTTTTATGATATTTATAAAATTTAATAATATATAAGTAATAAATTAAATTTTAATATTATTTTTACAACAATATTTATTTACTCTTATTATAATAATAAAAAAAAAATTTAAATAATAAAAATATTATTATTTTAATGATAAATAATCGATTCTGTAACCTTTTAAATAAATTAAATATGATATTAAGCAACATTTAACAAGAATAATAAGTAATATAATTTCTAGAAACGTAATAAATAAATAATAAATAGCAACTAAACCTTATATAGAAAGAAAAAAAAACACCAACAAACCACAATAGATGTTAATTAATCAATTTATTTTAAAAATATACCATTTAATTATTTTAAATATATAATTGTTACTAATTTAAGATAAATTTGTTAAGTTTTTCTAGATGTTAGTTTGTTTTAGTGGTTGGTTACCACTTAGATACCTTAATCATTGACAAGTGGTAAAGCAACCTGTTTATGCATGAACAACACATGAGTTCTCATGTTGAAAAAGAACACGCTTTCAAAATTACTCGTGGAGATCAATATGGAAGAAGGGATTAGTCGTGGATCTTTTAGAGGAAGAGGAAGGGAACAAGGCATACAAAACCTCAACAAAGCCACAGTGGAATGCTATAATTATCACAAGTTAGGACATTTTCAATGGGAATGTCCAAACAAGGAGAAATAGGCTAACTATGCAAAGACTCAAGAAAAAATGTTGATAATGGTTTATGTGGATACGATGAATAAGATTATCATAATAAGTAGGGATGTTGTATTCAAAAAAGACAAGCATTGGAATTGGGATAAGACTTATGAAGAATCCATTGTATGTAATTTGGAATGGGGTGATCTTGAGAAGGAAACTACTATGTTTGATGAAAATGAAGAGGGGACTGAATCTGATCTTGAAGTTGGTATAGAAGCAAAAGAGGAGAATTTTTCCTCTGATTCTTTAACTGAAGACATCTCTCATAGCTCGACTACAAGGATAAGAGACTGTGACATTGAAGAAAGCCTTTTTGAAAAAGATAATGAAGCTCATTTGGCCATGTTTACATCTACTGATCCTATTCATTTTGAAGATGATGTGAAGAGTAAAAAATGGAAGAAAGCCATGGATTTGGAATTGGAAGCAATAAATAGCATGTGGGAATTGACAGAGTTACCTAACGGAGGAAAGAAGATTGGAATGAAATGGATTTATAAGACTAAATTTAATGAAAATTGAGAAGTGGACAAATACAAGGCTAGGCTTGTAACGAAGGATTATACTGAAGTATTTGCACCTATGGCATGCATAGAGACAATTCGTTTGAAGGTAGCACTTGTAGCTTAAAGAAAATAGACCATCTACCAACTAGACATGAAGTTTTCCTTTTTACATGGTAAGTTGAATGAAGAGGTCTTTGTGAAGCATCCTTGTGGTTATGTGCAAAAATGACATAAATAGAATGTTTACAAGTTAAATAATGCACTATATAGGCTAAAGCAAGCCCTACGTGCTTGGTACAGTTGTATAGAAGCATATTTCATGAAGAAAGGTTTTGAAAAGTGTGACTATGAGCATACTTTGTTCATCAAGGCAAGAAAAGAAGGCAAAGCATTAATTGTAAGTCTTCATGTTGATGACCTCATTTTTACTAGAAATGATGAATTGTTGTTTATAGAGTTTAAAAATTCCATGAAGGATGAGTTTGACATGACAGATCTTGGTAAGATGAAGCATTTCCTTGGTCTTGAAGTCTTATAGAGATTTGATGGTATTTTTATCAGTCAAAGAGAAGTATGTACTGGAGATGCTGAAACGGATTGGAATGGACAAAAGTAATTTTGTCCATAATCCAATTGTCCCTGGCTTTAGGCTCATGGAGGATGAAGGTGGAGTTAAGGTGGATAATACTTACTACAAAATAGGTTTGGGTAATCTCATGTATCTCATAACTACTCGACTAGACATGATGTTTGTGGTGAGTCTTATTAGTAGGTATATGGAGAATGTTATTGAGCTTCATTTTCAAGCAGCAAAAAAGGTACTGAGATATTTACAGGGAACAACTGAGTTTGGAATTTTCTATAGGAAGGGGAAGATGATGAACTTGTTACTAACACAGACAATGATCGTGCTGGAGATTTGGATGAAAGAAAGAGTACTTCAGATTATGTATTTTATTGAGCTCAGGAGCAATATCATGGTCATCAAAGACGCAACCAATAGTAAGTCTATCTTTTATAGAGATAGAATTTATCGATGTAACTTTGTGTGCATGCCAGGTAATATGGTTGAAAAGGGTGTTGGGAAAACTAGGTCAGAATCAAGGCAAGCCAACTATTATTCATTGTGATAATAGCTCTGCAACTCAACTTTCAAAGAACCCAGTAATACATGGTCGTAGTAAGCACATAGACGTGCGATTCCATTTCCTTCGAGAGCTCACAAAGATTGGTATTGTGGAATTGGTGCATTGTGGCACACATGAACAGTTGGTTGATGTGATGACTAAACCATTGAAGTTTGATGCTTTTTTAAAACTACGAGGGTTATTAGGAGTTTGTTCTGAGATAGATATAAACTGAGTGCGGCTTCTAGATGTTAGGTTGTTTTAGTGATTGGTTATCACTTAGTCAATCAGTCTTTATTGCTAAGGGATGATTGTTTATTTGATTTAGTCATACCATATTATTAGGATCCGTTAAACGTGGGTTTTTTTTTTCTTATTTCAACTTGTTCTGTAAAGCTATATAATAGCCAAGTTTGTTCTTCAATAAAGTAAAGTGATTTGTCCCAATTTCCTTATCTTTTCATAAGTTTTTTTGGTTTTAAACAAAAAAATGTATATTTTATATTAAAAGCAGGTAAATTTAAATCTAAGCAATATTTTGAAAGTCATTTTTACAAATCAAGTTTAAAAAAAACATGAAAAATACAGTGTTATGAGAAATGATCATTAGACATGATAATCTAATTAAGCCAATGAATAATGACAATAAAGGAATGCCATTGATGAAGAGTATTAGGGGACTCGAAAAGACTTATTGGGGATAGAAGGATAATTAAGGCTTTTGAGAATGAAATGGAGAGAACTCAAGGTGGGTCACGAGAAGAGAGAGACTTCGAGTGATATTTTTGGCAGACGAGTAAGGGAGAGAAAGGAAAGGAAGGGTAGAAGAGAGAGATGAAAGGTAGGAGTTGATGGTCGAGACGACAGAGTCTTGGCAATAGCGATCTTTTTAGAAGTTGACAATTCTTGAAGAAGAACGGCCAATGTCTATTGAAAAAGGTCAATTATTAGTAAAACTAGAATTTGAGTCATAAACGTATTAGTAGTGATGTTAGTGGTGGTGGATGTAATAATTGTTATCAAGTGGTGTTGGGGTTGTTATTTTTTAATTATTAAAAAAAGAATAAATTAAATTGATTAAAATAATTTTCCAAATAAATTTTAAAAAGTATTTATTTTTTAAAATTATTAAGATAATAATTAAATAATAAAGTGTCTTTTTTTATCTTTTTGTACAAATAAAAGAAATAAATGATATATTTTACAAATAAAAAATAACTTGACATCATAACGGATGGCGTAAATGGCACTTCATTCTATAATGAATTTATATTTGTTTGTTTAATAGGAATATTATTTGGGCTTCGTAACAGTCTAATTTAGTTTTTGGACAAGTTTATGTCATTTATGAAGTTGGGATTGATATAATATTATTTACAATTAAGAGTAAAATTGATAAAAATATAGGTTAATAATTAGAAATTATATTTTAAACAAAAAAATATTAACTTACCACTAATGTCTCTTTATTAATTGTTAAATCTTAAATAATAAAATTTAAAATTTAAATCTTATATCTTAAATAGTAAACTCTAAACTTTAAACATTAAATCTTAAATCAATTAAATTTATAACTATTTGAATCATTTTAATATTTTTATTTTTTTAAAATTACGTATTTGAATTATTAAACATGTTGTTTTTGTCATTTTTATTGTTAAGTGTAAATAATTATTATATTAGATATTTTATTGTCATTCATGATTTTTCATCCTAAGAGGGAAAATTTATCTTATTTATTTTTACTAGATACATTTTAGTATGGTTATTAAATTATATTTTTAATATAATATTGGGATTATATTGTTGTAAATAAATCTGATGGTTCAAAAATGATCTATATTGCATAGGATATAATGACACTTACAAGAGATATCACCATTAGAACGTAAAAATAATAATAATAATAATAATAATAATAAAGCATGGTGTTTATAAAGAATGTGAGGAGTTGGGAGGTATAAAAAAACAAGTATTTTAATTGAAGTATTTTGGTTTTATAATTTTAAAAATTATGTATTTTAATCATAAAACTTAATGCATACTTTTTGAAATTAAAATATAATTTTTTAAAATTATAAAACAATTTTTTATCTAAAATTATATGACTAGTGGCGCCATTCTCCATTCAAAATCAATCTGAAACTTTTGCGTCTTTTCCTAAAACTGGGTAAGCGTGCTTGCCCTCTAATACAAATTACAAAGCGTCATGCAGAGAGATTATTTTCTCAAAATATTTTACAGAAATTATATTATACATTAAAAAAGCTCATTTAAGAGATACAAACATCTTTAATATTTTTAAAAAGTGACGACATCATCCGATCTTAAATTATTATTATTATTATTATTAATGATAAATTATCCAATAATATTAATATTAAAATATAATTAATTATTAGAGTAAATTATAAAGTTTGTTCACCGTTAATAAACATAATCCAATAATATTAATATTAAAATATAATTAGTTATTGGAATAAATTATAAAGTTTGTACACCATTAATAAACATAATTGTAACAATATCATTATCTTTTAAAAAACTTATATTTTATTTTTTATATAAAAAATATTAAATACATATAAATTTACACTCATAATATTTATAATGTATTATGTGATATAATTTTCTTGAAAAATAAGTAATTTTATAATAATGTTAAAATTATTTTATCATATATTATATTATAATTAATATAGGTGTAAATTTAAGTATGAATTTACATATGTTCATAGGGGAAGAATATTACCCGAGCTGCACAGGACTGTAGCCTTATCAAAAATTTTATAAAAAAAATTATTACATATATACTTTTAGTATTAAATAAATATTTTATTTGTAATAATATATTATATTTAATGCATATTTTTGACATACCTTTGTATATTTTAACAATATTTAATAAATATATATATAAAAATAATATAAATAAATTATGAGTAAAATATCATTTTTTAACATACTTATCAAACATTAATTAGTTGAGTTTATAAGTTATTAAAATGATTGAATAGGGTTATATATATATATATATATATTTGACAAATATTGATTAATTACACATGTAAAAGTATAATAACATATATTATATAAAAATATTTATAAAGTTAATATAGTATAGTCTAAAAATATTTCATATATTTAAATTTATTTCATAACATAATATTAATGTTAAAATTATAAGAAAAAAATCATTACGAGATACTTCAAACTAAATATTTTTTAAAGTTTTTGTCACTTATATGTCAATTTTTTTATATTTTGTTTTAACTTAAAGTTTTAATTTTATTTAATATTATATTATTTCATGTTTTATTTTAATAATTTTTTATTTTATTTTAAAAAAACTAATATAATTTTTTTAATATTTTCACGTAGTTTTTTTATATTTTTTTTATCACTTTATAAAATTTGATTTCGTTATTTCAATAAAATCGGTGAAATAAGTGTAGACAAAAAAAAGAATATTTATTTGTCTCATTGAATATATATTATAATATATTTTTTATTCTTAAATATTTTAATATATCTTTTTATTTTATATAAAAATTATGTTTTATTTTTCTTTAAAATATATTCCGAGCTCTATTTCATTGTGTTAATGAATATTTCTTATCATCATTTTCAAAAGGAATAAATATAATCGACAAATTTCCAAAGTAATGCTTAAAAAGAAGAGCAATAAAAGAATCGGCCTAGTAGATATGGTCCATTTCACACGATGTTTAGCGAAATTAGCATGGAAGTCAGAAATATCTTGAACCTACGGTAATTCTCCGTAAAACAGAGGGATTTAGTACTGTATTATTTTTAATTATTTATATTTAATGTATTTGTTGATTTAAAGTTATGAATAAATATAATATTTTAATTTATAGATTAAAAATCAATGAATTTTATTAAATAAATAAATATAATAGCAATTAAAGAAGTGACATTCATTACCCTAGATGCTCACACCATTTTTGATACATACTCTCTGACTCTGTCTGTAGACAATTTATGTGCATCAGATCCAAAGGAACACCCAACTTACGCGACCATTTACTACTCTGCTGCACGTGCAATCCTCTTGAGTTGATCCCATCATTCTTATTTTTCAAATTTTACTTCTATTCATTTTTTATTATTCTTCATACCTCTTCTATATGTTTCGTGTTTAATAAAATTACTTATAAACATTCAAAGTAGGAATTTTTTTAATAAATCATGTGTCAAAATCAATATTGTTTTTCTAAAATATGTGGGAATTAAATTACAGAAAAAGGTCATATGATGGTCTTAACATTACGAAAATAAAATTATAAAAGAAAATTGCTAAAATATAATTAATAGAAGATCACACATGGACTGAGACAGAGTTTATAAACTTTTGACACGTGCGTAATTATGCCAATATGCAAGTATCTTTTAACTTTTTTTTTTGTTTCCGACATTACCCTCTGCTTGCTACTCTTTTCTTATATTACCACTTGAGCTTAAGGATTCTTTTTTTTGTTGTTGTTGTTGTTATATAAATAATAATAATAAAAAGATTCTGTTTCGCTCTAAAGAAGTGCACAACTCACCTCAAACTTTTTGTCCAAAAGGATCGAGCTTTTTCTATTTTTCTTTTAAGGACAGCACCAATCACTTTACCAAAATATATAACCTAAACGAAAAGAAGTATTTCTTTTCCGGCTGATTTCTATTCCATGCACTTTCTAGCTTTTCATATTGGGTATAAAGCTAAAGTCTAAAAGCATCGAAATTCCAGCAGAGAATTTTGAAAACAATTATAAACAAAGCCCTAGTTTAAGATTCAATATATGAACTAATAATTATCATAATTTACACTCTTTAGTCCCCGGTCTTTACTCTAGGAATAATTATTAACTCGTCAAAGAATGTATATATCGTAACAGATAAAAAAGCTTAATATATACAGAGATGCATAAAAATAACAAATGTAATATTCCCAAGAAAAAAAGCTACGAAGAATCTATATAGTTCACTGCTCGTGCACCAAGTTTGCTACATCAAGTTAATATATATATATATATAAGAGATTCGAATTATATGAGAGTGATTTTTATTTCAAATTTTGCAGGAGAGAAGCTTCTTAAGAGAGTGTACGTACAAGGACAACTACCAAATGGTCCAAAGAATGTCACACACATAAGATAAATTAGATAGCCGTACAAAACAGGAAGTAAGAGTGCAACCCTTTAAAGTTCAAAACAAGCAAAATTTTCCATGCTACTCTTATATTCTTACCCCATGTCACTTTAGCCTCTCTCCTTCCCAAAGCCTTTTTTGCAGTACTTCATGGATTCAAACGAACCCACTGATAGCGACCCTCCAGAGGCACACCATTCGCGATATCAAAGTTGTACCTACATCCCATAAAAGGCGAAAAGTTGTTAGTTAGTTACGGTCAAGGATTACTACACTGCGCCGTTTAAGTATGCACCGTTTCTTATCGTGCGCCACTTTTGGCGTCTTGCCAAGTTTCGATGAAACACAGAAACAATAAATTAATAAAAACTCACTTATCAGCGAAGCGCTTTTGCTGGTATTTCTCTTCCGTTGCAAAGAACTCCTCGATCTCATCTGTCGGAGGTACCTTCGCCAACTGCAATCTTCTCGGCCTGTGGATCATCGCTTGAGCTTCCATTATCTCGGAGTCCTCACACATCTCACCGAACGACGTCGTTTCCTTGCAAAACGAGCTAATGTGTTCAAAATGGAGCAAAAATATGAGTAAAATATATATGGAGCAAAGCGTTTCGATTTTTAAGGAGTTGAAAAGATAAAAGATAAATGTACCCAGGAAACCAGATATGGGTGTTTCCAATGAACATTGAGTTTAACGTTTCAGAATTCTTGTCCTGCATATAATATGATAGAGCATTTAAGAACCAAGAAGGAAAATCAAGATTTAAATTCAAATTCGGTTAAGTTAAACACCAATTCATATATAGCAAGAAAAACCGGAAGTCCAAAATTAAAAACCGAAGATATACGATGTTTCGATCCTCCGCTTATTTACCAAGATAATGCAGAATAAAAAGTAACGGATACATTATTATGATCATAAATAAACTCAAACTATGTTTAAATATACAATTATCTATCTCTCATTATTTTCCTCCATTTTCTAGGGAAACAAACAGACCAAAATGAACCAAATCAAGCTACATTATAAGGAAAAGAAATAGAAATTAACCTCCAGATCTACAATTTGCAAGCCGTCCATAAGAAGTACATCGCTTGATTCATTGCTGGAGCAACAAGAAACCGGCGAATCGTAATCAAAACAAATGCTGGAGCAAGAATCTCCAACCAAATTTACAATGCCGTCAACTTTCGGAGGTATATTCAGGCTCAATCCAAAATTTCCGAGCTCATGAATTGGCATGGGCTCCGTTGAGAACACCAATGACTGTCTCGTGTCACCAATTCTTCGTCTCTTCAAAAACAAGGTTTTGCTCGAGTCCCCCATTACTGTAATTCCCTTATAGTCTCCCATCTCTCTCTGTGAAAATTAAAGTGGTGAGTGAATTGAGTGTAACGAATATGTTTTTGGTGTGTTGAATTTGGAGATCCGAGAGGGATGTTAAGAATGACGGTATGTCCGTGATTTATTTTATTTTATTTTAAATGTGGTGAGTCCGTGATTTATTGGAATGTTAAGGTTTATTTAATTTAACTTTTTTTAATATTATTTTTAGGTTTAATATGATGATTTTTTTTAATAAATACTCAGGTACTCATATTTAAGATTTAAACATTATATTTTTTTATACACTCATCAATAATATAAACTTCTTATAAAATGAAATTTAATTTTTAATTATTATATATACAAATATTGTTTTTCATATAACTTACAAAATATATATTTGTTTTTTATATATTCAATAAATAATACATAAATATTTTTTATATAAAGTAAAACATATATATATTAAAGGGGCGATTATAGAACGAGAACGGCACCGTTAAGAATATACGGACAATTGAGAAATTCCAGCCTCCCAGGTAGAAACATACCCTTCCAATCAATGTGTCATATTCAGAGTAGTTCTACAAACCCTAAAAATGCCTAGCTAAATATAATTATACGGGATATGGAGGGATTTGTTAGTTAGTTCTCGTACAAATTAATTAATACAAAAAAACTAGGTAAGAGGTACAAAATAGATTAAAATACAATTTTATAACTCTTACGCCTAGATCACCGCACCAAACTAGTTAAAGATCAATAAATAATTTAACAAGGGATACGATCAATGATTAAAGTTTGAACGTATATATATAGTATTATTGAAACTCTAATTTTACATAAACATTGAATATAATAATAATTATATTAAATAAATTTTTAAAATTAAAAATTAAAAAATTAGAAAAATGTTTTCATATCAATATAATTTCAAAACTACTCTTATCAAATTGGTCCTAAAAAAACATGTTTTTTATTTATACGTAGAAAAAAGCATCAAGAATTCTAAAGTATTTTGACTAAATTAAAGACTTATTTAGATAATTATAAAGAAAAGTTAGTGTCATAAACATGTAAAACTACTTTTATCAAAATGGTCCTAAAACACATTCTTATTTATTTTATAAATATATTTCATTTAACTACCGAAAATATTAATAAGAAACATTATTTATGTGCTGTACATTGAAACAAAATTTATTTACCTAAAGATTATAGTGATCATAGTATAAGATAATTTGAGGATTTTAATAGAGCTATGTTAGCTAAAGCAATTTGGGAACTTATATTTTTCATTGGAAATATTTACAATAATATTTTTTCTCAATGTTTCAGTAAAGACAATGAATTTATTTATTTGGAAATGTCTTCTTTGAAAAAAAGATGGGTTTTAAAAAAATAAAGAAATAGGAAACCGTCCATTATCAATATTTGAAAGAATCTCTAGATTTCGTGTCTCTTACATCAAACCTTATGAGCTTTCCTTTAAAACAATCCAAATCTTTTTATACAAAAAGTCGATGATCTGTGTATTGGTCATTCACGTTTAAATTAGAATGTCAACTTTTTATTTTAGAATTTTGAATTAAATATTTTTTTATTTGATTCACAATCTTCAACCATCTATTTTCGAATTGTAAAGATTCTATAGAATGGTTTGACACTAGTTGTAAATTCTTTTCTGTCAAAGATATCTATGAGATTATAGTGGCTAAGAAAATAAAAAAAGTTTCTAACAATTACATTGAAAAGCTAAAATTCATAAGAGGCATAAGCTATTTCTTTGGAATATAATTTCCGTTGCTTTGGATACAAAGAAAACTTTGGGTCGTTTCTTTAATTTTGAAAACTTGTCTTATCCAATATGCCACAAGAAAGTGGAGGATGAGAAACATTTATTTGTTAGATGTGGTATTCTCAAATCATGGTAGAATAATGTAAATTAAAATATTAATTGCAATTTATAGAGAGACTAGACATTCACATTTACATTAGTCTCATTTTGAAATTTTCAAATCTTCTCATCTTTCCTGGTATGTCTTCATAACTGTTCACACTCACTATTGTTATCATATTTGAAAAAAATTGATGGTTAAGAAATAAGATTTTGTTTAAAGGTATCTATCTACTCACTTACTGAGTGGATCAATAAATTTAAATATCTAATTTCACAATATTCTTATACTAATGAATTAATAGATGTGGAAGATTTTAATGATATACTTTAACAATAGAAAAATCCACCATTAGGTGATATCAAATTCAATTTTGATATCATTTCGGATCATGATGAAATCTAAGCATATTTTATCCTTACGGAAGATTGTGTTATGCTTAAACAAATTCTTTAATAGTTCATTACCTAGAGATTGAGGAGACCTCCACTTTTTTTACTATCCTTTTTTTACTACCCTTTAATATGTTATAAGCATCTCGCTTTATATATAGAATAATATAATAAAAAAATTAATAATGTTTTTAATACTCTATAACATAGTGATTATTTTTTAGGAGTTATGAATATCATTTGAATTATCCAATCGTTATTACATCATTTTTCAATGATCTCTATCAAGCGGATTTCACATTAAAACAATGAAATAACTCATAATTTAGTGTATTGATTTCGTATATTAACGCTTATAAGAAAAATAAAGTTTGATGAGTTACCCGTTAATATTCTAAAATGAATACCAAATAGAAGATTGAGACAATCATCTTATTTTGTAGTAAAAAAAATGAATAAATTCAATTTAATTTATATTATTATATTTAAAATAGGGAAAATTTTCTATATAATAAAGAACATTATTTAAAATTAACGGATCTATTTTATTTTCTATCAATTTTTTTAAATATATTTTTTACACATATCCATGTAACTTTTTGAAATTTATTTATTTTTGTTAAAAACTTACATATAATATGAAATATTTGTAAATATGAAATTATTGTGTTAAAATTAAATTTTTTTAAATGGCAAAAAATAAAAGAAATTAATTGATTTTCAATAATATCCAATCTCATGTAGATTTTTTATATTTAAATATAATAATATAAATTAAAATGAATTTAGTTATTTTTAAAAATAAAATATTTTATGATAAGCCACTTTAAAAAAACGACTAGACTTATCTATTTATCGAAAAAAAGAAGAAGAAGAGGAAATACTGGTGGTATATTTCTTTCAGAACTGATTGTGAAGTATGCAGTTAGCTTACGAGAAAGCCTCTCTTTAGCTGGTTCAAATGTCAGCACCATACTAAAATGTGGTACGTTATTCACTGCTCTTCTAATATATTATTCATTAATTAAATTATTATTAAACATTCATGTAAAATATTAATTTTAAAGAATGAATACTTGTTGATACAAGTTTATAAAAAATAGTGTATGAACAATATTATCGATAACTTGAAAGTAACTGCTTGGATTGAGTCGCTGATTAGGTTGTTCTCTTTAAGACGTTTTACGATTCTGCTTAATTTGTGCAAGCAAACACAGACTCATCGTCCCCAGGATAAAACAACCCAGAATCTTAACTCTGTTTCAGAACTTCACTGCACTGATGAAGACTGGAATGTTACACCTGAAAATTTGTTACTCGGAAAACTTAAAAATTGATTGCAGATTGTTGTGTCTGTGAATTAAGAGCGTAACAAACATTTTTAGATTAAAGACGAGTAACGACACACGGACATGGGCTCGGCTCGGCTCAACACGGTCGATCAGACGGGCGGCGACGCGCGTGTGTGGTATCACATTTGCCTAGGTCCTCTCCCCTTCCACAAAAGTGGGTGCCCCTTGGGACACCATCCTAATAGCCAACTCTTAATTATTTATATCTCTTTAAAATAATTAAAAAAAAACAATGTGTTACAAGGCTTTATAATTTTTTATTAACTTCACATTTTCTAACGATTAATTTTTTATAAATTTCATCTTTTTACAACAATCCCAAACCACATGTTCTGAATATATGTATGTGACTTGTAAATTATACTATACATTAAATAAAAAAAAATATTATTTATTAATCTTCTATCTATTTGTTTCTGACAAGTACTTAGAGAATATGGGCTTGCAGTTCATTTAAAAAATATAAAAGAGCTTGCTCAACAAACTTATAATTAAGCATGCAGCTCATTCATTAATAAATGTTATCTAAAAAAAAATCATTCATTAATATACATATAGCTAGCTTAATGTTTTCCATAGTAGAAATAAAGAAGTAAAGAACGCGCGCGTGCATTATCTTCATTCCAGTAAATAACGATACTAAAAGGATAAAAGATAAATATTTTGGTATTTTTTTTTCATTATTCACAGTGGCTAACGAAGGATATAATAACATAATTGGGATGAACAAAAAATGAACACTTTTTTTTAATAATAAAATTACATATGGGACACTTACACAGTTTTTAAATTTAATTTATATTTTTAAATAATATTTTAATAATATAATATAATTAATACAAATATAAAATTTAAAATAATATTAAAATACATTTTATAATATGAATAACTTATTTTTATTTTTAATAAATTATATGTATAAAATATAAAGGCATGTATATAATTGTTTAAAATATATAAAAAAAATTATCAATAAAATTAAATCACTAATCAATAAAAAAAACTATTAACCTAAATTATTCCATTTAAAAATAAAGATATATTTTATGAAAAATTAGGCATAAATTGAGTGATATTTACATCTATTTTTTTTTATTTTTTATTTTAAAGTATAATGTGTATAATATTTATTTATTATAACTACATTTCGTGCTAATTAATAGTTATGTATTTAGTTTTATCTTGAAATTTTTAATTTTATTAATTTAAAATATCATATACGCATACAAAATTAAATTTTTAGTTTATGTTATTTTTATTTATTTATTTATCTTTATAATAACAATACCAGATAACATAAATAAAGATTTATTTATGTAGTCAGTAAATATTTAAAAACATATTTAAGTGTGTTTGAAATTTAAAATATATATATTTACTTGTAAGTTGATTCTTATATGAGTCAAAATATTGCAAAATAAAAAAGATATAGTAATAATTCCATAATCAAGTGAAATTAAATTTTTAAATTTTATTTATTTATTTGTGTGTCTTTTCAATAATATTTTCAATTGTTGTTGACTTAAAACAAAGAAATGAAATTACTCAAATTCTTAGTGAATTAAGACATATATAATAAGATAAAAATATGGATTCACTCTATAGATAAATCCATATTTGTAGTATGAAAAATCAAATTTCGGATCTTGATAGAGATATTTGCGATCACAAGTATTATTTTTGTTGATGATGATTCTTGATTAGGTAATAAAAATAAAACATAATCAATAAATAAAAAAATTATTTAGAAGTAATTTTTTTCATAAGTTAGATATTTGAGAAAATCGGGTATATTTTCCCTATTCTAAGTAGTAACTATTCACTTATGATTTAAATGAATAGAACTCAAACTAACCCGACAAAATAATGCTATTGGAAATATAATGCTAAAATAATCTAAAACAGATATTGAAACAAAAATATTAAAGCAGAAAAATAATAACACCATAAATTTAACGAGATTCGGTATAAATGTTACCTAGGTCCTCGGGCGTCGTTGACCACTTCCACTATCTCCAATTGGATGAACTCCAAAATTACAACTAATTGGGCAAAATTGAGCTAATCAATTACCCTTACAAAAGAGATGAAGATTTACAAATTTTTGGATGTTTACAAATGGTGAAGGAGGGCTTTATTTATAGCCCCAAATCCAACACCCATCTTCATTCCTAACCAATGTGAGACTTTTCTAATTTGCTCACTAATGAGCAATATATAACAAATCTCCACCTTGGCGACTTAGTGGTTTAAAATGATTTCTTCAATTACTAGATCAACGACGCCAATGTCAATTCAGATTTGTAGGATGTTAATCAAGTCCAAACAATGTTTGAACTTGATTGCTGTTACCACCTTGGTCATCATATCTGCGAGATTCTCTGTCATACTAATCTTTTGAACTAGTACTCCACCTTCTTCAATAATCTCTCGCACAAAATGATAACGAACGTCAATGTGCTTTGTATGTGCATGGTAGACTTGGTTCTTTGCTAAATGAATAACACTCTGACTATCACAAAACACCTTAATATGTTTTTGACCAACTCCCAAGTCTTCAAGCAAACCTCGTAACCAAATAGCTTCCTTCACAGCCAACCAATGTCCTTTACCAGGATCATGCATATACCTGCTTACAGCACCAACCGCATGTGAAATGTCAGGTCTTGTACACACCATTGCATACATCAAGCTACCAACTACATTTGCATATGGTACCTTTGCCATATATTCTCATTCTGCATCATTCTTAGGAGATAATTGAGCACTAAGCTTGAATTGAGGAACTAGCGGAGTACTTATAGGTTTTGTCTGTTCATTCAAACCAAGACGTTGTAGTATCTACTTCAAATATTGACTCTGGGTCAAACTAAGCTTCCCCTTCTTCCTGTCTCTACTTATCTCTATACCAAGAATCTTCTTGGCTTCTCCCAAATCTTTCATCTCGAACTCATTACTTAGTTGAGCCTTCAACTTTTCAATTTTTGCTTGGCTCTTCGATGCAATCAACATATCATCGATGTATAATAGGAGATAGACGAAAGACTCATTTTGCAGCTTGCGAAAATACACACAATGATCATGTGTGCTTCTGGTGTACTTCTATTGCAACATAAACTGATCAAATCGTTTGTACCACTGCCTTGGAGATTGTTTCAATCCATACAATGATTTGTTCAGCTTACAAACCCAATTCTCTTTACCAGCAACAATAAACCCTTCTGGCTGAAACATATAGATTTCCTCTTCTAAGTCACCGTGTAGAAACGCGGTTTTCACATCAAGTTGAACTAGTTCCAAATCGAATTGTGCTACCAAGGCCAACAAAATTCTAATGGAAGAATGTTTTACAACTGGAGAAAATACCTCATTATAATCGATTCCTTCCTTCTGAGCGTAGCCCTTAGCCACCAAACTTGCCTTGTAGCGAATACTATCTTTGTTAGGAAATCCATCTTTCTTTGCATACACCAATTTGCATCCAATTTCCTTCTTGCCCTTAGGTAGTTGTGTCAACTTCCATGTTTTATTCTTCTGAAGGGACAGAAGTTCTTCATCCATGGCTTCCTTCCATCTTTCAACTTCAGGACTTCTGATTGCTTCTTTATATATGGAAGGAACATCATCATGCACAACTAAAAGTGCACAGGCCACCGTATTCTTAAACTGAGCAGATAGGTCTTCAAAATCCTTGTATCGAGCAGGTACCTTGACATTTTGTCGTCGTGGCCTATCAACTGCAGTTTCTTCTTGTTGCTGTGGAGGTTCTTAGGTTAAAACCTCTTCATTTGATTTATCTTCTGTCAATGGAGGATCAACTTCTGTCTTATCTTCACTAACTGGATTAACAATTTTGCTTTCAAACTCCACTTGATTCGGAGTTTGCTCCACCTGCTCTAAAGTGCCATCAATCTTCTTAGTTACCTTTCTCAACAATACAGATTCATCAAAGTTAACATCTCTGCTAAAGATTATCTTTTTCATTTCAAGGCACCATAGTCGATATCCCTTAGAACCATAAGGGATCCCCAAAAAAATGGCTTTCTTGGCTCTTGGGTCTAACTTTGATTCTGTTACATGGTAGTATGCAATTGAACCAAACACATGTAAGAAATCGTAATCTCTAACAGGTTTTCCAAACCATACCTCCATAGGCGTTTTGCCTTCAAGAGCAGACGATGGTAGACGGTTGACGAGATGACATGCATATGTCACAGCCTCAGCCCAATATTGCTTGCCTAAACCAGCATTTGACAACATACACCGAACCTTCTCCAGCAAAGTCCGATTCATACGTTCTGCAACTTCGTTTTGTTGTGGTGTTTTTCGAATAGTGAAGTGTCACACTATCCCTTCTTCTTCACAAACTTTCATAAATGGATCGTTTGTGTACTCAGTGCCATTATCAGACCTCAGACGCTTGATCTTTTTACTAGTCTGAGTCTCGATCTTCTTCTTCCACTTGAGAAAAATCCCCAACACTTCATCCTTTTTCTTTATGAGATACACCCAAACTCTTCTGGAGAAGTCATCAACGAAAGTGACATAATAATGTTTGCCACTCATGGATGGAGTTCTTGTTGGCCCCCATACATCAGTATGAATATACTCCAAAATGCCCTTTGTATTATGAAGAGCAGTGCCGAAGCTTACTATTTTCTGCTTCCCCAATACACAATGCTCACAGAATTCCAACTTGCCAGTTCTCGCACCTTTTAACAGGCCTTGCTTTACCAGAATCTGTAAAGCTTTTTCACCGGCATGTCCCAAACGCATATGCCACAACTTGGTAGTTTCTAAATCTCTTTCTTCATCTGAAACTACTGCTGATGCTGTCCCAATAACCATACTACCAAGATAGTAGTACAAGTTATTCTTCCGAACACCTTTCATCGCCACAAGTGCTCCAGAAGTAACCTTCAATGCCCCATTTTGTATGGTCACAGTGAAGCCTTTTGATTCTAAGACTCCCACAGCAATGAGATTCTTCTTCATATCTAGAACATAATGAACATCTGTTAAGACCCTGGTTGAACCATCTTGATTCTTCAAACGAATTGTACCGATTCCCAAAACTTTGCATGGATAATCATTACCCATGAAAACAACTCCACCGTCTAGTTCTTCAAAGTTAAAGAACCACTCCTTGTTAGGAGACATATGGAAAATACATGCTGAATCAAAAATCCAATCACCAGGGTGAGATGCTATTGACGAACCAACCAATGCAAAATCTGAATTTGAATTGCTTTCAGCTACACATGCATCAGATTGCACAGCTTTTCCTTTCTTTTGTAGCTTCGGACAATTTTTCTTCCAATGGCCTTTCTCATGACAAAAGGCACATTCATCTTTACCAAGTCTTCCTTTTGATAGAGATCTACCTCCCCTTCCTTTATGTTGTGTTTGCGGACGTCCTCTTACAGACAAATCCTTTGCTGCTTCATTCCTGCTTTCTCTTTTATCTTTCTTTCTAATTTCATAACTATACAAAGCAGTACAAACTTTCTCAAAAGACACTTTATCCTTCCCAATGAGTAAGCTCGTAGTAAGATGATCGAACTCATCAGGAAGGGAAGCTAACAACATCAAGGCTAAATCTTCATCTTTAAAAGTTTCATCCATATTTAACAAATCTGCTACTAATTGATTAAAAGTAGTAATGTGGTCGTTTATTGTAGTACCTTGAAGGTATTCAAACCGGAACAACTTCTTCTTCAAATAGAGCCGATTTTGTCCACTCTTCTTCATGAACTTGTTCTCCAACGTCTTCCACAACTTACTTGCGGATGTCTCCTTCATGAACGTGTATTTTTGTTCTCTTGAGAGACACGAACGAATTGTACCACATGCCAATCAGTTGATATTTTTTCACTCTACTTCATCTGCTCCATCTGGTTTCTCTTCTTCAATGGCGATGTCTAGACCTTGTTGAAATAGAGCATCTAGAACTTCGCCTTGCCACATGCTAAAATGATCGGTTCCATCAAACTTCTCCACCTCGAACCTTGCATTCATCACCATAGTTCTGCTTGACGTGGATGACTGGCCTTTGTTTGAAAGAGATTTTTCTTCAGCCATTTCTTCAAATTACAACAACTAGCAACTATATTCCAATAGCAAACAAATGAAATACAAACAAATGCCTAGGTAGAAAACCTTCGGCTTTGATACCAATTGTTGGGAAAATCGGGTATATTTTCCCTATTCTAAGTAGTAACTATTCACTTATGATTTAAATGAATAGAACTCAAACTAACCCGACAAAATAATGCTATTGGAAATATAATGCTAAAATAAACTAAAACAGATATTGAAACAGAAATATTAAAGTAGAAAAATAATAACACCAAAAATTTAACGAGGTTCGGTATAAATGTTACCTAGGTCCTCGGGCGTCATTGACCACTTCCACTATCTCCAATTAGATGAACTCCAAAATTACAACTAATTGGACAAAATTGAGCTAATCAATTACCCTTACAAAAGAGAGAAAGATTTACAAATTTTGGAATGTTTATAAATGGTGAAAGATGGCTTTATTTATAGCTCTAAATCCAACACCCATCTTCATTCCTAATCAATATGGGACTTTTCTAATTTGCTCACTAAGGAGCAATATATAACAGATATTAAATGATATAATCACAATTTTATAATCTAATGGTAAGTCTAAAATACATAGTTTAATTACATTGCATAACTTTCTTTTATATGGAGTTTTATTTTTTAACTTCTTTGAGAAGAAGAAAAAAACATGTGTGTTTATTTTTATTATAACGTAAATAAATTATATTAAATAATTGAGTTATTTATGTATTAAAATATTTTATTATTGTCTATATTTTAATAATAAATTAATGCTTTTAAAATTTAATTTCTTATATTATATTATAAATTTAATTTTATAAAATAAAATAAAAAAATAAACAACTTAGGATGAGGACGGCTGGCAAAGGAACAAAAATGAGAGTTCTCTCACGAATAGAAATGGATATATTTTGAACCTGAACAAAATTATAATAAGAGTTGTTGACTCCGTAACTTTTATACATCATAACTCTTACTTTCTTACCTAAATTACTTTTATTTTAACCGGGACATATCAGCTGTCTAGATTAAGTTCATTGGCACAAGATTGGGTCAAATAAAATAAGGTGGGATCAATTGAAAATTTTGGAATGTAGGTAGGATATGAACATTTTTAAGGTATTTTTGTCTCCCATTAATCCTTAAGAATATTCTTCTTTTGCACGTCCTTGTGCCTTGAAATTGAAGCCAATACACGATAAAAATTATAAATATAAATATAATTTATATTTATATTTATATTTATTAATAAAAAAAATTCTAAGTTAGGGTTCACTTTAAATTGTGGATAACCTAAGGTATCTCCATTCTTTATTGACACTTTTGGGAAATGGTATGTTATAAATATTTTAATTAATACATTAATATTTAAAATATCTCATGTTATTAAAATAATTTATTTTAATACATTAATTTAAGTATTGATATAATTTCTATCATTTATCAATAATAATTATTTTTTTATTCAATTTTTTTTTTAATTTTTGATGAAAGATTTTTATTTTTTTCTTTATAACAATTTCAATTTCACCTAAGAGGAAAAAAGCTAAGAAAAAAACATTAATAATTTCAGTTGAGTTGTCTGCCTTTGTATAATGCAACTGAGAAATTTATTAATTGTTTGTAGATTGTGTGATAATGCAATTTTTTACCCAAATAAAATTCAATATTATTATAATTTTTTATTTTAAAAAAATATATTTAAAAAAAAATTGAAAAAAAAAATCTAATTGATAAGAAATATACCCCAAAGAACAATGAATAACATCTTTAAGTAACCAATATAATAAGCAATAAGGAGAAGTTATTTATTGTTCGTGGTGTATATGATGACATAATATTTCAGATCAATAAATTCAAAATTGGTGTAATTTTTCTTTAAAAAAATAAATATTGATGAGAAGTATACTCTGAAAGTAATGAATACTTAATGCAATAAGCCATTTCAATTTCATTGGAAATTTATCACTAATATTTCTAAGGTTTAAAATATCTTTAATTATACTCTTCATATTTTGATAACTATATTTTATATAGTTATTTTCATCTATTTTATTAATTATAATTGTTATGTTTTTCACATTTTTAATTAATTTTAGTTTAATAAATTAGTAATTACTGTTTATTTGTTAAGAAATATATTTTTAAGAAAATTAAATAATTTGAATCGAAAATATACTTAATTGCAAATTTATGTCCAAAAATATAATTTCAAATAAAAAAGTGCTTAATTACAATTTATAAAAGTCGAAAATATAATTTAAATTAAAATCGGGTTTAATTTGAATTATTAAAAGTTTAAAATTTAATTTAAAATAAAAAGGCTTAATTTCAATTAAAGAAAGGTTAAAATTTAATTTGAATTAAATTGGAGGGCTAAAATGCAATTAAGAAAATTAATTTTCTCCGCAGGAAAGAGAGACCACGCGCACAATCACAATCGCGCGACACCAACCGTGAGATCAGGAAACGAACGGCTAGGATGAGGCGCGTAAGACCAGACGCGATAAAAGAGATTAGACGCAGGATTTCAGGTGCATTGCTCGGCGCATCATGTGGGGCCTACTTGCCACATAGGCCGGCGTGTAGGGTGGGACCCACATGTCTTTTACGCGTCTGCCAAAAGATGTGATCCCATGAGACACAGGCTGCGTAATCTTCGTGCGCCTATCCATCAAACAAATTCTAAGAACGGTGACACCACAAATATCAATCGAATTCCATACTCACATAAACATTTTCTAAATTACCATATCAACTCAAAAATCAAGACTAGTGCTCATAAATATTTAATCATGTAAAAATGAAACATACGTAAAAATTATTCATCGCTTAGACAATATTCAAATTTTTCAAATAGTTTTGTATCATTTAAACTGAAGAAATAAAAATAAATCACTATTCATCGCAAAATATCTTCAATCAATCAAACAAATAAAATTTCACAAGCAAGAACACGCAGAAAATATTTCAATTAAGTTCAATATATCTACCACCCCCAAACTTAATATACACATTGTTTTCAATGTGTGAAAGTTAAAGAACATATGAGATGGGTTTAAAGAAACTCACTGGTTTGGTTTGAATGGTTAATCCAAAATAGCTTCATTACCTCCAATTTGCACCTACGAAAAATAAATTAAATAAAATAACAACATAACAAAATATAAAAACTAATAAATGCGAAAAAAAATAAAACACATGTGTTGCCTCCCAAGAAGCGCTTGATTTATAGTCCTAAGCTTGACTTCTTAATTTTTTTTCTTTTTGTGAGTTAAGATTTGTGTGTCAAACAAAATGTCAACTTACGAGAAAATTGAAAAATAAATTAAGCAAGTAACAAGAACCAATTTTTTTTTTCTTTTTATGAGTTAAGATTTGTGTGTGAAACAAAATCTCACCTCACGAGAAAATGGAAAAATAATTTAAAGAAGCAACAATAAGGAAAAAACAAATTTGTTTTTTTTTCTTTTTGTGAGTTAAGATTTATGTGTCAAACAAAATCTCAACTTACTTAAAAAATTGAAAAATAAATAAAACAAGCAACAATAAATATAAATTTTTTTTGAATTAAAATCAGATTGATTGGTATTAATATCAACAATGAAAATAGTAAACAAATCCCCAGCAACGACGCCAAACACTTGTTGTCTCTTTTAGAAGAGCATAAAACGTGCAAGCATACACGGTCACAAGTAATAAAATTTGATAAGTAAATTATCGTTCCCACAGAGATTTGTTAATACAATTTGTTGAGTACTAAAATTATCTCTCTCTGATTTTATCCAAAACGATCGTTGATTTGGAAAAAGTTTAAGAAAAGAGTTTAATAATAAAATAAAAGAAATCTAGGATTACCGTTTTTCACCAAATTAATCCACTAGAATCATGTTATTTTCTTTTGATTTATATTTTTTTTAGTACATTAAATTTGTCTACCGAAAACTTCTAATTTTATCCATACGTCTCTTCCGAGCTCCATATAGACACACCTCGTTAAATTAATTCATTATATTCCTATTAGAATTAAATTCACCAAGATTCATTACGTTCTAAGTTCTCAAATGACCACACATACAATTAGGGTATATTTCTCTCCTTCATCATACATGTCATTCTATCCATGAGCAATATACACAAAAATGTCTCTTCCAAGTTTATTTAAGTATCACAGATCATTTGATAAAATTCGTAAATAATCAAAAGCATTAAACACAAATAGAATAAAAAAATCGAATGTCTTATAAATCGTTCAAAAATAATTAAAATCAAAGCTTCATAAATTTAGATAAAATACAACCCTAGAAAAATTAAATTACTTCATAAATTTAAAATAAAATTACAACAGTTAAAGAAATTGAGATGAAGAACAAAAGAAAATTAAATCATTTCGGATCGTAAATATTTGGCACACACAGAACACAACAAAAGCCAAAAATAGCTTCTGCGTGTTGCACAGTCCAGCCCCAAACACTACTAAAAATCCCAAAAAACTCTTTAACTCTATCATAATATGCCTTATTTATAACATCAATTTTTTAAAAAATACATTTAAAAATATTTTTTTTTAATACGCAAGGGACAAATATGTATGGAGAATATAATTAAATATTACGTGTGTGAGACAAACGGTTGAATCGAAAAAGTTATTTAAACCTATTGGAGACAACCGCGCGCTTCTCATTTTCTTTTCAATAAACTCTACCACGTGTCGCGATATGATTTGCTGCAAGATATAGTGGGACACATGGTAGCCTCCAATTGGTGGAAGGAAAATGGTTGCATGTGCTTGTGCCGCACGAAATCAGAGCGCGGTCTAGACAAGTGGCAAACAAAGGGCGCGGCTAGAAACGTGCGTCGTTTCCATGCTTTTAGTTCACCCAATACGTGCCACGTGTCCGCTTCTCATTAGCTGTAGAAATATTGGAGACACATGGCATTGCATCATTTGTTGGATGGATAGGCGCACAAAGATTACGCAGCCTGCGTCGCACGGGATCATGCCTTTTGGCAGACGCGTAAATACACGTGGGTCCCACCCTACACGCCGGCCTGCGCGGTAGGTGGGCCCCACGTGGTGCGCCGAGCAGTGCACCTGAAATCCCACGTCCAATCTCTTTTGTCATGTCTGGTCTTACGTGCCTCATCCTAGCCATTCGTTTCTTGATCTCATAGTTGGTGTCGCGCGATTGTGATTGTGCGCGTGGTCTTTCTTTCCTCAGTAGAAAATAAATTTTCTTAATTTCATTTTAGCCCTCCAATTTAATTCAAATTAAATTTTAACCTTTCTTTAATTACAATGAAGCCTTTTTTATTTTAAATTAAATTTTAAACTTTAATAATTCAAATTAAGCCCGATTTTAATTTAAATTATATTTTCGACTTTTATAAATTACAATTAAGCACCTTTTTATTTGAAATTATATTTTTGGACATAAATTTGCAATTAGTACATTTTTTATTCAAATTATTTAATTTTCTTAAAAATATTTTTCTTAACAAATAAACAGTAAATACTAATTTATTAAACTAAAATTAACTAAAAATATGAAAACATAAAAATTATAATTAATAAAATAGATGAAAATAACTATATAAAATACATTTATCAACACCCTCAAACTTAAGTTTTTGCTAGTCCTCGAGTAAAAGGAAAGAAATAAAACAAAGATAAATGCATTTAAAATAGTGATTTTCAAATTGTTTTTTTAGTCATTCTAAATAAAATAACTCAAAGAAATAAAAGAATTCTATCTAAGTATCAAAATCAATTTAAAAATATATTACATTTTCACAATGAATTTTAGTGTGTGTGTGAAGTATTTTCATATTTCATCACATGCAATCCGGATCAGTTTATGCAAATATAAAATCAAACAGATTTTAATGAAATCACAAATCTTATAAGTTTATTTTTCATTTCTCTCTCCACTAATATAGACAAACACAACTAAAAATCAACAGAACTTTATTAAGCTTTTAAGGTATGGCTTAGGTAAAGGTAGGATAAAAGATAATATTTAGTTCAAAACTTTTCCTAAACACATCATTTTAGGATTGAAACAAGATACCTTCTATCATCACAATAAATACTTCCCAATTTGGGATTTAACATCACATACAATAACCATTTTTTTCTTCTTTTTTTCCTTTTCAGAATCTATTTACTAACAATTGTCACATGTTAGTGAGATACGAAAAATAGATATATCTACACACACACACACACACACACACACACACACACACACATATATATATATATATATATATTTAAATAGGCTTTTGAAATGAGATAAAAAATATATATATAAACTTTAAAGCTCAAAGGGGTATACTACGGATAAAACATGTGAAGGTAGATAGAAAGCCTCAAACGATCCAAAGATGGCCTAAATCATTTTCTTAGTTAAATGTTTTCTATAATTTTGCCTCGAGAGAAAATCAAACAAATTCTAAGAACTATGACACCACAAATATCAATCGAATTCCATACTCACATAAACATTTTCTAAATTACCATATCAACTCAAAAATCAAGACTAGTGCTCATGAATATTTATTCTTGCAAAAATGAAACATACATAAAATTATTGATCGCTTAGACAATATTCAAATTTTTCAATGAACTATGCATCATTTAAACAGAATAAATAACAATAAATCACTATTCATCACAAAATATCTTCAATCAATCAAACAAATAAAATTTGACAAGCAAGAACACCCAGAAAAATATTTCAATTAAGTTAAATATATCTACCACCCCCAAACTTAATATACACATTGTCTTCAATGTGTGAAAGTTAAAGAACATATGAGATGGGTTTAAAGAAACTTTCTGGTTTGGTTTGAATGGTTAATCCAAAATAGCTTCATTATCTCCAATTTGCACCTACGAAAAATAAATGAAATAAAACAACAACATAACAAAATATAAAAACTAATACATGTGAAAATAAAAAATATAAAACACATGGGTTGCCTCCCAAGAAGCGCTTGATTTATAGTCGTCAGCTTGACTTCTTAATTTTTTTCTTTTTGTGAGTTAAACAAAATCTCAACCTACGAGAAAATTGAAAAATAAATTAAGCAAGCAACAAGAACCATAAAAAGAAATTTCTATTTTTTTTTCTTTTTGTGAGTTAAGATTTGTGTGTGAAACAAAATCTCACCTCACGAGAAAATGGAAAAATAATTTAAAGCAACAATAATAGGGAAAAAAATTTGTTTTTTTTTTCTTTTTGTGTGTCAAACAAAATCTCAACTTACTTGAAAAATTGAAAAATAAATAAAACAAGCAACCAAAAACATAATTTTTTTGAATTAAAATCAGATTGATTGGTATTAATATCAACAATAAAAATAGTAAATAAATCCCCGGCAACGACGCCAAAAACTTGTTGTCTCTTTTAGGAGAGCATAAAACATGCAAGCATACACGGTCACAAGTAATAAAATTTTATAAGTAAGTTATTGTTCCCACGGAGATTTGTTACTACAATTTGTTGAGTACTAAAATTATCTCTCTCTGATTTGATCCAAAACGATCATTTATTTGGAAAAAGTTTAAGAAAAAAGTTTAATAACAAAATAAAAGAAATCTAGGATTACAGTTTTTCACCAAATTAATCCACTCGAATCATGTTATTTTCTTTTGATTTATATATTTTTTAGTACATTAAATTTGTCAACCGAAAACTTCTAATTTTATCCATACGTCTCTTCCGAGCTCCATATAGACACACCTCGTTACATTAATTCACTATATTCCTATGATAATTAAATTCACCAAGATTCATTACGTTCTAAGTTCTCAAATGGCCACACATATAATTAGGGTATATTTCTCTCCTTAATCATACATGTCATTCTATCCATGAGCAATATACACAAAAATGTCTCTTCCAAGTTTATTTAAGTGCCACAGATCATTTGATAAAATTCGTAAATAATAAAAGCATTAAACACAAATAGAATAAACAAATCGAACATCTTATAAATCGTTCAAAAATAATTAAAATCAAAGCTTCATAAATTTAGATCAAATGCAACCCTAGAAAAATTAAATTACAACAGTTAAAGAAATTGAGATGAAGAACAAAATAAAATTAAATCATTTCGGATCGTAAATATTTGGCACACACAGAACATAACAAAAGCCAAAAATAGCTTTTGCGTGTTCCACAGTCCAGCCCCAAACACTACTAAAAATCCCAAACTCTAAACTCTCAAAAAACTCTTTAACTCTATCATAATATCCCCTATTTATAACATCAAATTTTAAAAAAATACATTTAAAAATATATATTTTCTAATACGCGGGGGACAAATATGTATGGAGAAAATAATTAAATATTACGCGTGTGGGACAAATGGTTGAATCGAAAAAGTTATTTAAACTGAGTGGAGACAACCGCACGCTTCTGATTTTCTTTTCAATAAACTATACCACGTGTCGCGATATGATTTGCTGCAAGATATAGTGGGACACGTGGAACCCTCCAATTGGTGGAAGGAAAACGGTTGCATGTGCTTACGCCGCACGAAATCAGAGCGCACGAGACAAGTGGTCGACAAAGGGCGCGGCTAGAAACGTGCACTGTTTCCGTGCTTTTGGTTCACCCAATATGTGCCACGTGTCCGCTTCTCATTAGCTGCTGAAATATTGTAGACACGTGGCATTGTATAATTTGTTGGATGGATAAGCGCATGAAGATTATACAACCTGCGTCGCACGTGATCACGCCTTTTGGCAGACGCATAAAAGACATGTGGGTCCCATCCTACACACCGGCCTGCACGGTAGGTGGGCCCCACGTGGTGCGCCGAGCAGTGCACCTGAAATCCCACGTCCAATCTCTTTTGTCATGTCTGGTCTTACGCGCCTCATCCTAGTCGTTCGTTTCCTGATCTCATGGTTGGTGTCGCACGATTTTGATTGCGCGCGTGGTCTCTCTTTCCTGCGGAGAAAATTAATTTTCTTAATTGCATTTTAGCCCTTCAATTTAATTCAAATTAAATTTTAACCTTTCTTTAATTGCAATTAAGCCTTTTTTTATTTTAAACTTTTAATAATTTAAATTAAGCCCGATTTTAATTTAAATTATATTTTCGATTTTTATAAATTGTAATTAAGCACTTTTTTATTTGAAATTATATTTTTGGACATAAATTTGCAATTAAGTACATTTTCGATTCAAATTATTTAATTTTCTTAAAAATATATTTCTTAACAAATAAATAGTAAATACTAACTTATTAAACTAAAATTAACCTAAAATGTGAAAAACATAGCAATTATAATTAATAAAATAGATGAAAATAACTATATAAAATACAGTTTTTAGATTTGTAAAATATTTTTAATGTCATTATGTTTTATAGTTAATATCACTAATATCTATGAATGATTAATAGAGTTAACTTTTCATTCAATGATGTATTTTTCTTTTATGGCTATAATACCAAATTATGGCTAGTTGTTTATAACACTAGTTGTTACTTCTTGTAGATTATTGTTTAAAGGCAAGTATTTAATTTTTTTTATCAAAACATTATTTTATTTTTATAATTTTCTTATGTTTATATTTATACAGACTTGTTGTTAATTTCTTTATATTTATTTTCTTATTTATCAGTTTTATAAATGTTATAAATAAATATTTAATCATTCAAGATTCTTAATTTACTTAGAATTATAATTATTATACTTGAATTTAATATGTCCACCACAGTCTTCCCTTCCATTGTTCGCCTTTTTTGTTACATTTATATGCTTTAGTTTGCTTAAATCTTAATACCTTCTCGATAATGGTCAAATATTTGCATCCGTACATAATATGATGTCCAAATTAGGCTTACAAGAAAATATAAAAAAAATTTGATTGCACTCAATTTTATTCATAATATTAATTATTATAATTCTAAAAGTCAATTAATGATCTTGAATAGATTCTTAACTACTCATAGTTTCTAGATACATAGTTGTTAGATGAATAATTTTTAGAGTAGAGAAGTTGCTATTATTAAAGTAGTATTCAATTAATGAAAATAAGGGTTCTTTTTATATGACAATGAATATATGTTTATGATAGTGGGAATACTGTTTTACCTATATTTTAATAATTTATCTAACTTTTTCTTTTTGACTTGTGAATCTGAGCCTTTCATTTTCTTGGCATGATCTCTCGGTTAAAGATTTTGGTTCTATATCTTTATTCTTTTTTGTCATTTTCTATCGACAATCATTTTGATGATGTTCTCGATCTCTAATACAGTAAATACATTTATGATCCTTAGTAGTTTTCTTAGTGTAAAAATAAAATACCTTTCTTGTTTTTTTGATAAATTTTTAGGTTATTACCGTTAAAATTACTAATTTTTTTCACTATCTTCTTCAATGATAATATGAAGTGATTATAACCTTACTAGTCAAGTAATTTACTTTGACTTTAGAAGAATTATCAATTTTTCTAAGTCATAGTAAATTTGACTTAACATATGTCCCCTTATATTACAGAGTTCATTTGCATTGAATTCCTTTTCTGAAAGCACCTTTGGTTTTGTAACTTTCTTATAATTGTTGAAAATCTCTAATTTGATAAAATGATAGGGACTTGCACAAATTTTTTCATTCCAATCTATAAATGAACTAAAAAATTTGAGATAGACAAACTTGTCACCTATTATAATCTTTTTTTGAAGTTCTTGATAGTCTTTTTAAAATTTTCAGAAAAATAATCTAATTCATTTAAATTAATTCATGGATATAGATTCTCAATTAAAATTTCATAGAAATTTTTATAAACAAAAATTGGATCAACTCTTTTAAAAATATTAAATTTACTTCCTACAAGGAATTCTTTTTCTATGGTGTAAATTTTTATATCTTCGATATGTTATGGAATAGATATTGTGGCTAAGTTATAGATACTCAATTATTATGATTTACTTAAATCTTTGTATTGGTCTGTTTCCTCTTCAATGACTAATGTATTCCTGGGAAATGTTTCCCTTAATAGTATTGGTTCTAATTTCATTTTAAAAGTTTCTTCTAAGATATTTGGTTTGTATGGATATTCATTTTTAATTTCTTTTTAATTTTTAAGCATGTCAGGGTATTCATTAGCATAATGTCTTTCTTCATTATAGATCCAACATATGTATTTATTTTTCCCTAATGGCCAATATGTTTTTTTGTTTTTCGGTAGATATTTTTTTCTATAAGTTTCTTTGTTATACATTCTCTTATATTTTTGAAAATTCTGTTTTTTAAATTTATATCTTTTAAATATTTTATATTTTTCTAACATTTTAAAATCTCTTGCATCATAACAGTTTTTATCATTTCCTTCTTGACATTTAATAATTATCCCATTTTTAATACTTCTTATTTTTCCTCCGAAGGTGTCTAGTATAGTTTTCTTATTTATTTTATTCCATTAGTCTATTATAGTTTTATGTAATGTTCTAAATAATTTTTGAAAAAATATATTTTCTTATAAGTTTCTTGCATGGAGGGTGGTAATTTATTATAATACATTTCATATTCACAAATAAAAGAATCTATATTACATATATAACATATTTTCATATTTGTTAAATGCCTTTTGGCTTTCTCAATTTCATTTTCACTGGATTCAAATATATATATCTCTACATTTATCTTCTTTAATAAATTTCCTATATATTTCATTAATATTATAGCATCTAAATATTTCCTACCTATAGGAGCATTCCCTTACATTTATAAATGTTATTTTTCTATTAAATTTGTACACCAAATTCTTACATTTTCTAACATTTTATGAGATACTAAGACTCTACAAGTTAAAAGGTTTAATTGTATGGTTAGAGCAATTTATTTTATTATACTCATACTACTAGATTATTCATCTATTTTCTGTCTCTTATACAATCTAAATCTAAAAGATCAGATGTATAATTTTCATGAAGTTTGAATTCTAGTGAGATACTACCTTTAGTTTCCCAATGCAATCATTCTTTCATCTTACGTTGTTGTTTTTTTCTATAAGAAAGGTCAGGTTCTTTTGACCTTTGCCTATTTCTTTCTTCTCTATGTGCGTTAGATGTTCTTTTTTTATAAGAATTTGGTGATGAAATTGGTTTTATATGATTTTTTTGGATTATATTTTCTGATTCAGTATCGGTTTTACTAATTATTATCAAATCATCTTCCTTATTTATACAAAGTTTAACACTTCATTTGTTAGGGTGAACAAATTAATTAATTTTTTCATGTTCCTATTCTCAAGGTTCATAAATTGTTCTTCTAATTCTTTTCTATATTTCATTAAATTGTGATTATAATTTCTTCTTTATATTTGTGTTTTTCCTCATTTTTTATTTTTTCATTCTTATGTATCAATGGATCTAATCTCTTAGGTAGTTTTTCTTTTAATTCTACAAATAAATCAAACTTATAACATATGATTTCATTATTCCTGTGTATGTTATTTACATTCCTTCTTAATTGTGTGAATTCTTTATATATGTCTTGTTGTAATTTCTTATTATAATTATATTCTTTTGTTTCTTTTATAAGTTCTTTCTATGTTTCATTTATATCTTATATGGATTTAATGTTTGATTCTTGTATTATATCCATTTATTTTGCTAAAAGAGTTAAATTTTTCATTATTGTTATTTAGTTTTTTTGATATGTCTATTAGGCTTCCATTAAAATCTAATTTTATATTATGTAGTTTATTTTTTAACATTATTGAGATAATAATGATATTGTTTTCTTCTTATATTATGTCATGGACTAATGCTTTTATTATTTTAACTTCTTGTTTTAGATATGTAACATCTATTTCTCTTTTAGATGTTTCTCCTTAAAGATCTATAAACTTAAAACTTAATACATTACTAATATTTCTTGCTACATTACCTTTTCTTCTTGATATCATATGTTTTTCTTTAACATCTAATTTTCATTCTTATGATATTTTGAAGTTTGTTAATATTTTTGGTTTTATTATTTGTCCAAATTCTTGAATTTTTTTATTTATTTCTATGAATTTATTTTGTACATATATTGAACTATTATTCTTTCATAAAATCTCTTTTTTCGAATTCATATACTAAACTTAACACTTAGTTTAAATTCTTATCATTAATATTAATGACATATCTAAGGTATACCATGAATTTTAATTTTTGGTATTATAAGTTTTCATGCATTATTCATAATAAAACATATTTATTATTTATTATTCTATTATCTAGCAATGTTAGTTTATGGTGTATAATTTTTTTCTCTAAAATGTGTTTTTATTAATATTTGAGTTCCTCGTAAATGAATGTATCAGATATTTCTTTTGTCATTTTAAGAGATTTTTGATTGTTTATCTATAATGTTTTCTTTTTTAATTAATGGTATATTATATATTATTTTTACATTTATAATATTAATACTCATTTTATTTATTATTTACTGCATAATAAATTATATATATTTTTAAATATTTTTCTTATTATTAAAAATAATAAATCTTTAAATCTATCTTATTCTTTAAGATTTAATATTACTTTTAACTAATTATAATTTCTTGTGAGAAACATACTAACATACTTTGTGTTTCTATTTTTATTATTTATTTATTTATTTTTATTTTTGTTATTTTTATGTATAAAAGATTATTATTAAATTTTGTTAACTTTAATTTGTATTAAATTTGGGATATTTGGATATTTTTAAAATTTTAAGTATATTTATGATATTTTTAAAACTTGTATTTGTAATATTATTTCAAAATTTAGAATAAATTCAATAATTATCTCAAGTTCATGAGCCACAGAAAAGGAAAAGAAAAAAAAAACATTAATAATGTCAGTGGAGATGTGAGCCTAACTTCTAATAGTGAGTTAGAATGGGGAGAGATGAAGATCGAAGTTACGGTGAAAAAAAGTGTAGTTGAAAATTAGCTGTACATTTTGAACATATTTTTACTGTCACCAAAAAAAGTAATTGGTGCCTAACAAATCAGGGATACTTGTACTCGGTTTTTTATTACTTAAGTTAAAGTGATTTAATTTTTAAAATAATTTAACTATTTTATTATGTAAAAATAATAACATAAAGATAAATAATTAAATTTTAATTTTTATTAATTTTGTATAAATTATTTATTATTAATATAAGGGATCAATGATAATTAAAAAAATTAAAAATAAAAATAAAATAAAAATTATAATTAAACTATTTAAAAAATAACAAATCAAATAAACCGCAATTTTTTAACATAAAGTAATCCCCTGTTATTACCAAATAAATGTCTTGACGTCTTCATCTGCTTACGGATCATGTAGGGTAGGTACTAAATTAATTGAACTATCAGAACCAATCACTCGCAACCATATTTCAATAAAAATGATATTGTTTTATCATAATATAACTACCTAACATAGTTTAATTAATCTTTATTATTAAATAATATTATAATTATTTTAACTTAAAGTATTATCTACTTTAAATATAATCAATTAAGTAATATATATGTTATTTAATACCTACAAATTCGATAAATATAACATTAATCATATCAATGAATCTAATATTATTGTCGGCATGTGCAATTTGGTAATTTTTTTGATCATGATACCAATATGATGGAATTTCAACTTTGTTAGAAATCGAGTTAAAAATAAAGGGAGAATCACGATTTTGTATCATCTGATAAAATGGCATAAAAATTCTATAACTTACGAGTAATTTGGATAAATTCTATAATTAAAAAAAAAAACTTGTGCTGATCGTTGATTACTTTGTTAAAGACAATTTATTGGATATTAGTTCTTAATTCAAAGAATAAACACAAGGACCTTAATTCAAGGAATAAAACAAGGAGCTTAATTCAAGGAATAAAACAAGGAATCCTTAATTCAAGGAGTAAAACAAGGAATCCTTAATTCAAGGAGTAAAACAAGGAATCCTTAATTCAAGGAGTAAATCAAGGAATGCTTAATTCAAGGAGTAAATCAAGGAATGCTTAATTTAAAGAGTAATTGAAGGAATAAAATTTCCTTATAAATAGCTATACAATTGTAATGAAAAAATGAAGAAAATAATACAAACTAGAGAACTCTTTTGTGTAGAGTTATTTCTTGTTTTTTCTACATGGTATCAGAGCAGGAAAATTAACTTGCTTCTGCTTTATTATTATCTTAGCATCTTCAATCTTTGAAATGGCTGAAGACAAGCCGCTAGGATCAGAAGCTGAAAGTTCATCAGTGCTTTCCTTCATGAATATGCATGAGGTGGATGTCAACCCAAATCAAAGATTAAGCTCAATCTTGTTGAATGAGTTTAATTACTTGCCTTGGTCAAGAGCAGTGTCTCTGGCTCTAGGTGGAAGGTCCAAGTTGGGGTTCATAAATGGAAGCATCGAAGTACCTGATGTTTCCTCACCAACCTATGAATCCTGGCTTAGTAAGGATCAGCTCGTTATGTCATGGCTCCTAAATTCCATGGAACGTAAATTAGCTGAAATATTCAGTTACTCTGAATCTGCATACCAACTATGGGAGACGGTCAAGGAAATGTATGGCAGTCAAAATAATGCTGCATGAGTTTTTCAATTAAAGAAAGACATCTCAGATCTGCAACAAGATGGCAAGCCTTTTGTACAACTCTTAGGAAGCATGAAAAGCATGTGGAATGAGTTGGAAATATATCGTCCTCATACAACCGATGTAGCTCTGCTACGAAAGAGAGCAGAAGAAGATAAGATATTTCAACTTTTGTCCAGTCTGGATTCAACATATGAAGATATACGATGCCATATACTCATGAATACAGAACTTCCTTCCTTCACCAATGTATGTGCGACAATTCAACGTGAAGAAGTAAGAAGGAAAGTCATGAACAAGGATACAATGGCTAATTCACCTGAGGCAAGAGCCTATCTAACCAACGAGAGGAAGTACAAAGGGAAGCATCCAAACTTGAAGTGTCAACATTGCAACCATACGGGCCATGTTAAGGACACATGTTGGATTCTACATCCAGAATTAAAACCTGATTTTATAAAGGATAAGAGTTTACAGAAAGTGAATCGTACTGGACTCCGTGCTAATCATGTTTTTGCCTCTACCTCTAATGGGTCTGATCCATTCAAGAACTTCACAGCGAATCCAGCTGAACTCATGAATGAGTTTATGTTGTATCTTCAAAGCAAGACAAGAGGAGCTAGAATTGACTGTGTGGATAGCATAGAAGAAGGAAACTCGACAGCATTGCTAGGCAAGTTTGCGGGCTTCTTGGCAGATACAAAACTCATACCACAAGAGGACATGCAAGGTATCATAAAAGCCTTTAAAACTGCTCTTAAAATAAATATGTTGCATGATTTTTGGGTTGTAGATTCAGGTGCCACAGATCATATGACAAACCATGTGTCAAAGTCTCATAAGTTTGAAAAATTAGCAAATCCTTCTCAAGTTTCAATTGCAAATGGTGAGAATGTAAAGGTTTTAGGAAAGGAAAAAATAAAATTAATGTCAGATGAAATCGAGTCGGTAGTTTTATATGTACCTTCCTTTCCTTTCCAACTTCTGTCTGTAGGAAAAATCACAAATACCTTGAATTGCTTAGCCATTTTTTCTCCTCACAATGTCATTTTTCAGGATTGTGTCACCAAAAAGACGATTGGTGAAGGGTTTTACTTAGATGGTCTCTATTACATATCCAAGAGCAATCCCAGAGGGTTTCAAGCTAAGTTTAATCCTATCCAAGATAATCAATTGTGGCATCAACGTTTAGCTCACCCTTCTCTACCAATTTTGTCAACTTTATTTCCAAACTTAGGAAATGATGAAATTGCATGTGAAACTTGCCACTTGTCTAAGGCCACTAGATTGCCTTTTAATTCTTCCTTGTCTAGGGCTAGTAAGTGTTTTGAACTAGTTCATTCAGATGTATGGGGACCAATTAATGAATCTTTTGATGGTTATAAGTATTTTGTGATTTTTGTTGATGATTTCTCTCGAGTCACATGGTTATATCTTTTAAAGTCTAAAAATGAAGTTATGGAAGTATTTAAGGACTTTCATAATCTTGTTAAAAATCACTTTTCTTCTAAAATTCAAACCTTAAGGTCTGACAATGGCACCGAATACATGTCCCATATCATGAAACAATATTTGAGCATTCATGGCATTATGCATCAAACAAGTTGTGTTGGCACACCTCAACAAAATGGTGTAGCTGAACGCAAAAACCGGGACTTACTTGAAAAAACTAGAGCATTAATGCTACAAATGAATGTACCAAAGAGATTCTGGTCCCAAGGGGTTATGGCAGCTGCTTACATCATCAATAGATTACCCAGTCGAGTCTTGGATTTCAAGTCTCCTCTAGAGGTCATGAAAGGAAGGAAAATTAACCTTTCACACCTTAGAGTCTTTGGTTGCATCTGTTTTGTACATATTCAATCTCATCATCGAGATAAATTGGATCCTAGAGCTGTTAAATGTATTTTTCTTGGTTATTCATCTACACAAAAGGGATATAAGTGTTATGATCCCCAACTTAGGAGATTAATTGTGTCTAAAGATGTTCGATTTTATGAAACTAACCCTTTTTTTAGCAAGTCACATGAAATCACAAGTCAAGGGGATGACATCTTGGATGTGTTTCCATTACCAAGAATCGAACTTAAGGCTCCACAACAACAAGATCCCAGCTATGTCAATATTGATGCATCTCTCACTGAAAATAACAATGAAGGGTCTCGTCTTAATGGTACACTGCATGAAGATGGTGATAATCAAGATGATCCTCACAATATGGTACAAGATGTGAACGAGTGTGAGATAACTCCTTCTGCTCCACGACGTAATCCAATGCGTGTTAGGCAACCTCCCACAAGACTTCAAGACTTTGTCACCTACAAACCCACACATCCCATCTCAAATTATGTGTCATATAAGAGAGTGACACCAACCCATGCCGCATTCCTCAGCACTATATCGAGTTACAGTGAGCCTCAAAACTTTCATGAGGCCAACAGCCAAGAGGTGTGGAAGGAAGCCATGCAAGAAGAACTTAAAGCCCTAGATCAACACAACACATGGAGCATCACCAAACTTCCAAAAGGCAAGAAAGTTGTGGGTTGCAAATGGATCTATAAGCTCAAATTCAAGTCAGATGGATCAATTGAGAGGTATAAAGCAAGATTGGTGGCTCGGGGATTCACTCAAACATTCGAGGTGGATTACAAAGAAACATTTGCACCTGTTGCAAAAATGAACACAGTAAGAGTGTTACTGTCTGTGGCTGTAAACAAGGGGTGGTCCATGTACCAAATGGATGTGAAGAATGCATTCTTGCATGGTGATCTCAAAGAAGAAGTCTATATGAAATTGCCACCTGGGCATCCTCAAAGCAATGAACTGGATTTAGTGTGCAAATTGCACAAATCCATTTATGGTTTGAAACAGTCCCCACGAGCTTGGTATGCCAAGCTAAGCTCAGTTCTCACTAGTGTTGGTTTCAAAAGCAGCAATGCCGATTCCTCACTATTTGTTCGCACAGGAGCTATGGGCAAATTGGTTGTGCTGATTTATGTAGATGATCTGATAATTACAGGTGATAATGCTGACGAGATTTTCAACCTCAAACAGTCCCTCAGACAAAGGTTTGCAATTAAAGACCTTGGGATATTGAAGTACTTTCTTGGTATAGAAATGGCAACCTCGCACAAGGGACTCTTTCTTAACCAAAGGAAATATGTCCTAGATTTGCTTAAGGAAGCTAACATGAGCGATGCTAAACCAGCCATTACCCCTCTTGACAGCAAGCTCAAACCTAGCTTGAAGGGCACGCCACTCAGGGATATAAGTTATTACCAACGACTGGTTGGTAAGTTGATCTACCTAACAATCACCAGACCTGACATCACATATTCTGTAAGTATTGTGAGCCAATTCATGCACTCCCCAACACTTGAGCATTTGACCCTTGTTAAAAGGATCTTACGCTACTTAAAAGGATCAGTGGGTCGTGGTATTATCATGAAGAAGAATGACAACACACAAATCATGGGGTATTGTGATGCTGATTGGGCAGGGAATGCAATTGATCGCAAGTCCACCACTGGCTACTGTACATTTGTCGGTGGAAACTTGGTCACATGGAAGAGTAAGAAGCAAACTGTCATTGCCAGATCAAGTGCCGAAGCAGAATATCGTGCAATGGCTTCAACTGCGTGTGAGTTGATATGGCTTAAAGGTCTTCTGTGTGATTTAGGTGTTCCTACAACTCTTCCTATGTCCTTATTTTGCGACAATCAGGCAGCTATGCATATAGCATCAAACCCAGTGTTTCACGAGAGGACGAAACACATTGAAGTTGATTGTCATTACGTTCGTGAACAAGTTCAATCACAGGTGATTCAGACACATTATACAAAAAGCTTCGACCAACTGGCTGACATCTTCACCAAGCCCTTGGCTTCTCATCAATTTCAACGACTTTTGTCCAAGCTTGGATCCATAAATCTTCTGGATCCAGCTTGAGGGGGAGTATTGGATATTAGTTCTTAATTCAAAGAATAAACACAAGGACCTTAATTCAAGGAATAAAACAAAGAGCTTAATTCAAGGAGTAAAACAAGGAATCCTTAATTCAAGGAGTAAAACAAGGAATCCTTAATTCAAGTAGTAAAACAAGGAATCCTTAATTCAAGGAGTAAATCAAGGAATGCTTAATTCAAGGAGTAAATCAAGGAATGCTTAATTTAAAGAGTAATTGAAGGAATAAAATTTCCTTATAAATAGCTATACAATTGTAATGAAAAAATGAAGAAAATAATACAAACTAGAGAACTCTTTTGTGTAGAGTTATTTCTTGTTTTTTCTACACAATTTTAGAGAATTAAAATAAATAAATAAATAAATTAAAATATTGATTCCAGAAAATGATTTGTTTTCTTCAAAGTAAAATAATAATAATAATAATAATAATAATAATAATAATAATAATGATGTTACGCTTCATCTCCAAAGTCCAATGACGGAGAAATGAAGACGTTTCCTATGTCAGATTTGTAGACACAGTCGGAAAGGAGATGATGTTCAAGCGAGTCTCCTTCATTGCTGGAAAAAGATTGAATTGATAAAGACGAAGTCAAGAAATTAACGAAGGCGGCCATTGACAAATACTTTTTGAAATTATTTGAAGGATTCTGATGTTATTGGATAATTCTTCTTTATTCCTTTTTTGATGAAATTATTAATTTTGTGTTTTCCTTTTTTGTTACACAATATATCCGGACCACCTAAAAATAAACGTTGATAAAAAAACTCTTAAAAAAACACTTGTTTTGAGCCATGCATTGCTTAGGACAATTATTTTACAGTAAAACAATGCATAACCATTATTATGCAAAATGGGACTCGAAAAATTTTGGTAGCTCAATTTCTTCCAACTTTTGGACATGCACTAGAGTCTAAATGGTCATTTTCAATATGTATCTTATGATTGATTAAGCATTTTAGCCTCTCTTTTCTTCCCAAGAGTACATTACGATAAAGAAAATGAAAAAAAAAAAAATAAGTAGACTATTGCACAATTCATTTTATTAAAAGATTTAAAAAATCACAATTCAATACTCAATTTTCAAGATAAAATAAGATTAACATTAAATGTCACAATTTTAAAAAGATTAGAACATATATTTTTAATAGTTTTTAGTTTTAATAAAAGGGTTAGATAAAGAACCATTATTCTCAATATTACCCCAAAATGTGACATCAAGTGATAGTTAAGTGATTAAAATTAGACATGTAAATTTATTTCTATCGACTCAAAAATTGAACAATTCGACATAATTCAACTGGTTTTAAAGAGCTTGTTTACATCCAAAAAAATCCTACACCATCCTACTTAAATAATTTTACAACCGAACCCAAGGTCAAACATTTTTATTGTGAATCCGACATGAACACGACCCAAAGTGTGAGTTAAATTTTAAATTTTATAAAATATATATAAATTTGACAATTTTATACAATTATTTTATGATTTATTGCATCGTTTGAATCCATACGCTTAATTAAGTTATTTCAAAGTCTAAAAATGTTAGGCTAAAACATATCATAATGATTTTATGGTCATACCTTGAACTTTCATTTGATTTGAGAAATAAAGTCTTATCCATTCTAAAAATATATCTCCAAAGAAGCAATTCACCTATCCTAATATTGATGTGTCATTTTGTGTTCTACCAATAGTTGGTAAATATGTTGATAAAAGCTCATAATTTAAACAATAAGAATCCACACTTCTAACTATTTTTGTTTATGTATTTATCGCGTATTTATGGTATATAAATTCTTCAATTCTCGACCCGACACAAATACGAGGCTCTTAGTCGAGTTTTGGATTACTATTATTGAATTCATATCAAAATACATTAACTTGCTTAAACCCATTTAATAATAAGATTAAAATGGATTAATCTATTATCAGTTTAATGACCCATTTATAAAAAATCATTTTGAATTTTTCTTGATTGAGTACATACTAGTATATACTTCCATATTATAATTTGATCATATTTGTATGTTACTATATATTATAATTTATATAAATTATTATTCATAATAAATGATTTTTTACCATTAATGTAAATGGAATATATATAAAAATCTTAACATATTAACATTTAGGTTTGTTTGACCAGACCCAATAACCCAACCCATTTATCAAATTGGTTAAATAGGTCATGTTAAATTGATCTGTCCATAAATAAGTCGTGTATAGGTTTCAAAAACCAACCCATTAAGAATTAAGTTGTGTTTGGATTTAACCTTACCGTGTTAGATTAAATTCGAGTAGACCTAAACACAATCAATTTAACATGTTTGACAATAATAGTGATACATATAGCAACACATTAAAAATAACACATGGGAATTGAGCTTGACCTATCAAGGTTGATTTGAGCATAACCAAAAATTTTAATTTTAAGCTTGGATAATTCATTCTATCCGAATTTATATCCCTAATCAAAATCTTAAATATGAACGAAAAAGTTAATTTTTCCATATCAATCCTTTTCATAGATAAAATGGCTTCAAAATATATTTTTAAAATAGGACTTTAAATAACTTAAGATCTAAATAAAGAATTATCAACTTTTTTTTAAAGAAGAATAATTATAAAGATTATGTAATTATTCTAAAAATTATACTTAGATTATGTACATATTTTTTTATGACATTTTAATTATATTATTATTAAAAAATAATTTCATAACCATAAGTTACAACTTTTATTGTTTTTATTTATTTTTAAATTTTTTAAATTTTTTTGGTTATATTTATTCAAGTTAAAATAGTCTCTATTTAAAATGGTTAAAAAAAATAAAAAGAAATTTAACTTTGTTCTTATGCAATCATTTTATAATAACAATAAAACTAAAAAGTTAAAAATATATATAAAACATATAAATATTATTTTTGCAATACATAAAGAACTGTTGAAGTATTTTTTTTATTAAAAAAGAGTTATCATTAAATCCCATTTTGTCTCTAAAGATGAGTGATGTAACTGTTTTTTGCTTTGTTTTCTTTTTTTTTAAAAAATTTCTTAAAATTTGTAAACATAAAATTACATCTCTTATATCAAAACTCATATATTTTATTAATAAAATAAACTCAACCTTTTATTTCATATACATCCATGGATTTAAATTTGACCATAAAAACTTTCATTATTAAAAAATATCTAATTAAACATTATTTAATATATTTTTGTTCAAATAAAAAATTAATATTATTAAATATTAATTTTATTATTAAAAACATTATTTTATATAAATTTCCTTCCCTCCCCTCTTCTTTTATACTAACGACCAATATTGTTGGAAAAATCCCATTATTTACTCAATACATCTCATTAATTCTTAAACATTTTAAAATTAATTTAATTATAAGTAAAATAATTTAATTGCCCTCCAAAAATCAAAATGAGACATCTCACTTAAAAAAATTCTCTAAACAAAATATCTATTCTTAAAATCATTAGAAATCTCTCTTCTAAACCTACTGTATTACTTTATTCCGCCACTCACGTAACTTATCAACAACACATATACCATAATATTTAAAATAAAAAATACACAAAAAATATAAACAAATAAAAAAGAGAATATCGCTCAAATTTATTTTTCTACAAATCACTATACGGTTCAATAAAGCTTACCAAGCCTCGAATATCCACCCTCAAATATCTTGAGGTTTGGTACAATCTACCAAAAATTATGAGAAGAGCTGATAAAACCTACCAAATCTATCGACAATTTGTAAGAAAAACATTTAAAGATAAACTCTTTCTTGTAAGCTCCTTTTTCGTATATTTAATATATACATCTTCCATTAATAGCATTACAAGTAATTGAAAATCTTGAAATAAAAATATTATAACATGTGGGTTTATAATAGATGGTGTGAGGAAGTGAAGAACGCCTCATAATTTTTAGAATATAATTTTTTTGAAAGATATCTTGTTGGGTAAGATGTCACATTTGAGTTAATATGTTTGGTAGGCAATTTAAATATTTTACTTATAATTAAAATGATTTTAAAAAGTTAAAGAATTAACCAAATGTTCCTAATGAAATTTCATTAGATTTTCTATATTCCTTACGCTCCATCTTGAATAAGAGACAAGTATTCGACTGAGATACAAAGAACTAAAGTGCAAATTTATGGGACCAACAGTCCCTTCTTACGAACAAAAATAATATTTTGGTATTAAGGTAGAATCTAGGTCGTACAATAGTAGTATCTCATGTTATGCAATTTATCCGCTAGACGTAGAACCCTGCTTTCAAGGGATCATAAATTGGTAACTCATTGTAATGGTCAAGAAACAGAATATACCCGTAATATTCAAATTGTGTTGGACTTTTCTATATTAAGAAAATAAATAAAAATTAGAACAAGGGTTCATGTGTACCTAGGTCTACTCCTGTATGGTAATTGATATGGTTTGAGAAAAAAACTTCATCTTCTTCAGTGTACGTAGTTTAAGGTCTTATAGTGCCTTCTTTACTTGAAAGAAACCATTGCGCTCTTCGTTTGCAGCATTAACGTCATCTGGAGATGACACTGCAACCACAACTCCTTTATCCTTTACTGCATCCACTGCATCTGCAAATTCCCTGAAGTCCTTCAAGCTGCAGAAAGAAAAAGAGAGGGCTAGAATATCAAAATGAAAAGATATTTAATCTCATATGAATTATAACAAATTCTGATGCCTTCACTTAAACCAAGGCTGTAAGTAATCATATTCCAAATAGTTTATACATATACCATAGGCCTCACCGTTTCAACACCATTGGGTGTATTGGGCCAGGCCATGCTACACATCTACTCTACATAACATGACAAAATCAATTTGAGCAGTCATCACGCCCATAGCATTTGCATCTTTTCAGACATCTTCTGATTCTCCATATCGACTCCATTTCACAATTTCTTAACAGTTGAACTACTACTATATGCAAAGGTAACATGGCTACTTAACGTTAAACACTAATATCCTCAAATTCAAGTTAGAAAATAACAGCCCTTTGTTATTTCATCAGAGGCACCAAATCTTTGTAAATTTATATTTAGAAAATTTGAAAACTTCAACATGAATTTGAAGCATAAAAAGTACCTGGTTGACAATATCTCTTCTCGTCTAATTAGCCTTTCTTCTTCTGTTATTCCCAATAAATGCCGCAACAAACTAGAGGGCAAAAAGGAATATATTAGTTGACTAAACTTACTGTGTTCTGACGATTCCAATGACCCTCATTATAGATAGGTTGTTCCACATTACAATCCAAAGGTGCATTCATTTAACTAGTTACAAGAAAGACTAAAATGATATTAACTCTCTGCCAAAGATACCTCCGACAAGTCTTTTAGAGCCCATCCCACAGCCAAAAAAATATATATATACAAAAGAAAAGAAAAGAAAAGAAAGAAACAATGTAATAAAGAAAGAGGCAAGCACACAAAGAATCAAAGATAAGTGTAAAATATTCTCCCATCTTATGAATTTAAAGTATTCCAGTAAAATAAAAAAAGTTCTACACATACCTACTGTAACCTTTGGCATCGGGAAGCTGGTAAGAATCCACATCTCCTATTGTCCCAATAATAGCTTTTGTAAGAGTATCATCATCCATTTCTAATTGACGAAGAAATTCTCCAGTTTTGTCATATATATCAAGAGTCTTTAATAGATTGGGGTCACGATAAGATAGGAATGAAAATACTCCTACATGAAAGAATTGACAATGTAAGATTTCAAATAACCATTTGAATTGTCCTGTAACCTACAAGCACACAAAAGTTTACCTGAGTGAGTATCAAAGTCACAGAAACCCCCATAAGCCCCGCCACTAACCCGCACACGATCCCACAGCCATGTGTTACTTATGTATTTTGAAATAACATATGCACTCCCATTGAGCTGGTAGCCAGTCTCATACACGTTAGCTGCTTTCCCAACATAATTAACCTGAGAAAAAGTTCAGAAATAAGCTTTTCATGTGATTAGGAGAGAGAAAGGCGATACAACTCAATTTCAAAACTTAGAATATTCTAACCTGAGTGGGTACCACAATGGCTTCATTGGAAGAAGAAAATTGAGCATTCCAGGCTGTTGCTTTAAAAGGGGTGCTGTTAGGAAGCAAATCAAGAAATTTGCTAACAATCTTCTCAGAGTCGACCAAACTTTTTCCATCTGCAGTCATATTTATCAGGCAACCATTCCTAGATAAGAAGCATTTACGGATCTCCTCGAGAGATGAAGATATTTCATCCCAGTTTTGATCAACTTTCTGCTCAAGGGTTTGTAGGAATTCCAAGTAACTGTACGATAAAAACAGTCCAGATAAGTCAACAAATCAACATTTCAAGTTAATAAATCTAACTTTGAGGTATACATAGCAAAGTTTGTCAGGTAAACAGAATTTGCTGAAAACCATTTCTGTTAAATAATCACTTGATACCTAGGTTAACAGCAAATAAAAAAAATTTAAAATTTACTTGTAAAGACACAGGCTTTAGTTTTCCACATTGATAAAAACTTCTAACAGTAGTCGGGCATGAAAGCATTAGATTTTGTACATTAGCACAGATGAGAAATAACTTGAAAATTCAAGGCCAACCTAACACCGCCCATTTGCTCGGACATCCACCCTGCAACATTTAACTTTGCATCCATCCTAGCAGCTGCAATCCCATGACCACTGCCTCTCAATCGGTTCTAAGAAATAATAAGGAAAAGGAAAATAATGTAAAGTTATATTTTAAAGGATATAAAATTTATTTTGTTGCATACTCTTTTCCTATTAAGTTTCTAGGCCTACCTCCATTCTCGATTTGCTTTGGGAAACAAATTGTTTAAATCGTTGCTGGTCAGTAAATTGAACTTCTTGAAGAACACAATTTACCTAATAAAGAGAATATAAATACAGTTATTACAAAGGCCCTATGATAGGTATTATCAGTAGGGGAAAAAGAAAATATTGCTTCAGATATTAAATTGTTTCAAGTCATTAGCACATATCATGTACATAAGCATTAAGCATATTGACTGTGAAAGCCATAAATTTAATCAAGGAATAACATAAATGGAAAACCAGTTTCTCATCCACATATATTCACACCGGACCAAACATTCAAGGAAAAAGGTTAAATGGATAAAAAATTAATAGAGGCAATTGAATAGACCCAGCTTGTTCAAGCGAATTCTGTGATTGGATATATTAGAAAACTCATTTCTGAATAAAAGAAGCAATACCAGGTTGAAAAGGTCTTCAGCACGTCCTGCCATGGCTTTGCCTCGGACAATTATATGGCTACAGGGATCCTCCCTGCCACGAACAGATGATGTGAATGGATAGACTGATATGCCTCCAGTTTTTCTTCCAATCAACTGATTAAGCTGCACGAAAGTCTTGTCTTTTGTTCCCATCTCCAGCAATGATTGACTGTTGAGAACAACACAAGTAATTTCTTCATCCTTTGGGAAGAAAGAAAGTAAAGATAGATGAGGTTGATGATGGAAATTAAGATAATATTAGTTATGTTAATTTAGAATTTTGATTATTCTTAGGATATACAATTAATTGTATATAACTCTGTTTGTAGCCCATTGGACCATTGGGGGAGGTTAATTTGTCAATTAGGATTCTAATTATTCGACTAGGTTGTTAAGTTTAGGACAATAGTTGTATTTTAGAACTATTATGAAAGTCATTCGGTTGTAATTATATCCCCATTCTATTTGCCCCTCCTTTCTCCTTCCCTGTTCTACATAACTACATAAGTTGTATATAATTTTCACTATTACCATCAAAGGTTGCTTTTAAAGAAAGAATTACAGCGTGATAAAACAATCTTCCCATATATACTCAAGAGCGGGTTAATTTTGATTATAGTTTTATTACTTTTATTTATAAAAAGTAGGTAGTTACCCAAGCAAAAGTATTTCACTTTCTTGTGGCTTCAGTATATGAAAGTGTCATGTTTTAGCATGAACCTAAATTCCATAAAACTTGGGTCATAAAGACAAGAGAAAACTATCCCCGTCAAACTAAAGGGGATTAGAGACCACTACCCTATTATTACACACGTACATAACCACATTATATTAACTTTACTTCTGTCTAGAAGGAAAGCTTCATGTTTTAGCATGAACCTAAATTCCATGAAATTTGGGTCATAAAGACAAGAGAAAACTATCCACGTCAAACTAAAGGGGGATTAGAGACCACTAGCCTATTCTTACACGTACATAACACACATTATATTAACTTTACTTCTGTCTAGAAGGAAAAGTCTAAGACCTACTATGCCAAAAATGCGAAGAAGCCACAAAGCAGACACATCTTAGTAAATTATTTTATAAAGGTTGAGGTGTTGTACCTCAATAGTGGGAGATAACTAGACAAGAGAATCTGGCACTCACTTAAAATGGAGGTTATAGATTACTTTTGATGCAATGTTTCAACATAGTGTTTTGTTCAGCCACCACTCACTAGAATAAACCATCTCTTGAATTTGATACAAGCACAAATAAATAATACTTCATATTTCCAAACCAATAAGCAAAAATGATAAACATATCAAAAGAATACAAACCACGTACTAGTTTGAGGTTCATAAAAGTGGAATATTATTTTGAAAATACTTTGACATTGTGAACATAAAGATGTTATACATTGCATACTGATATAGAGCAGTTATTACACAGTAAAATGAACGCACCTTAAAGACTACCTACTTACCAGAAAAGGGGCACCAGAGGAAGAAGGTCTTGCTTCAGTGAACTCATGTTGAAAACAACCTCAGTATAAAGGACGTCATTTGTGAAGAGGTCATGCCGCAAGACTTTTACTCCATTAATATCGCCAATCTACAATGAGCACAAGCAAAAGACAACTTGAATCAAAAGGAAAATTTGTACAACAGTAAAACACAATACATTAGCAATGATGACGACCTCTGTTGGAACACGAATAGGTTCCTTGGGAATGTCTTGTAGAGAAAGGCACGGGACACTTCTCAAAGCTTCTGGTGGATCAGGAGTTTCCTGCTTCAACCGGAGCTCTTGAGTAGCACGAGCTAGCTCTGCAAGATCTTCTTCTGTCATGCTTGCTTTAACTTTTTCCAATATTTCTTTCTCAGCTGCTTCATCACGAGAAGCTTTCTTGGGATCAGGCTGAAACAAAGAACAATAATAGTAATTGAATAGAGTATTGGTATAAATAGTAAAGAACAATGACTAGTAGAAACAACATTTATGCCCAAAAGATACATGAATAGGTTACCTGCATTTCTATTGTAACTTTGTGTGGATTGTTTAAAATGAACTTCTCTATAAGAGGTGAAAAAACAGCTTTAGAGCCATCTTCTGCTATTCTGGCTTTTAGGGCCATTAATGGCTTCTCATACTTTAAGGGCTGAAAAGGATCCATATCGTATATCCATTTACCCTACAAAATAAATTTCAATGCAGGTGAAAAAGAAGAAAATTGTGAGGAGAACAACGGGTTTTCTTTAATCTATTCTCTTCCTCGTGTACCACATTGGTTTTGGGCCACTGCTACAGGGATTAGAAATGCCACCAGAAAAAAATATGGTAAAAAAGAAACAAATGGAAATTAAGCTTACAATAGACCGAAGCATCAGCGACAATCCTCGAGGAAATGATCCAGTGTTGTTTTCCCTAAGAGAAAACTCAATCGTATTCATGGATGCTTCCAGAGCATCTGTATCAAAGCCTTCCTCTTCCAGTTTTTTAAGCGTACTCATAATTAGTTCTTCGACCTTTTGAATGTCATCTTCTGAAACACCTTTCAACCCAATACTGAATTGAGGCTGAAGGAGCTCGTCTTCTACGCCCCCACCAACAATGGCATCTCCTAGGCCACTTTCCAGCAAGATTTTTCTCAATGGGGAAGCAGGGGTTCCCAACATAAGATGGTCCAAGAACCCAAGGGCAAGCTCGGTTTCCAAATCCAAGGGCTTGTCAGAGAGCAGCCAGTTAAGGCAAACCATGTGTTTCTTCTTCAAATCACCCCCTTCGGCAACTGGATATTTCTCAACTATTCTGACAGGCTTTGAAAATAACTTTTGTGGTTCAATTCTTGATTCATTAGGAGCAGAGCTTGCATCAAACATGTCTAAGTATTCTGAAGGCATGAGAGAGAGAGAGAGAGTGAGTTGTGACAGATTTAACAAAGGCACTCCAGATTATGTATAATATATAATGAAGAAAACGTCTTAGATTCTTAGTGAATGAGGATATATATTACTGTTTTGTTTTAAAAAAAATGGACTGACTTTCTATTTTTTTATTAAGCCACTTCATGATTTTTTTTTCATAAAGAACAAAATACAGACTACAGGTCAACCTCATGCTCAACCATAATAATATGATGCACATTATAGAGAAGAACTAATCAAGGTTCACATCTAAACAAGTCAACAAGTAATAACAAAGACCCAATGCATCTGCCTCCAGCCTATCATTGCTTAGGACAGTTTACAGGCATGAATAGCTATTCATCAACATTCCATGCAGAGTATAATAGCCAGACGTTAATAATTACCACTCAAAATGCGCAAACGCTCGTGTGGATCATCATCTCCGTAAAACCATATCCTGGCATTGCTGGGATGGTAATATCTACGGTGAAACTCCTGGACATTTTCTCACAGTGAAAATCATATCTAGAATTAGAAATAATAAACAAAGTAATTGTACATATTAACTTGTGCAATTTTAAAACAAAATTACAGCAGTAAAGTGCAAATGTGGCAATGATGTGAAAGTTTATAATTACTACTACACCAATCTTGAACGTCAGTTTTTCCACCATGAAAAAAGAACATACCTTAAATTCCTCAAATGTAAGTTTAGGAATAACTTGAGGATCACCTCCACTATCAACCCCATAGGTATTATCCGGAAAAAGAGCCTGCACCAAGATACATGAAAAAGTTCTTAAGTGGGGGGAATCCTATCATAATTTATGGGAAACATTTAAATAAAAAAAAGTAAGATAAAGTATCAGCATGAAAAAAATGCCTTGCAAATTACAATTTAGCGAAATGTGGGTCATCAGATGAAAATAGACAATTGCAGCTTAACAAATAAATACATAGATACCTAGAACATGTGTTAATTGTCCTGCTGGGAAAAACAAACGACAATTATTTAAAAAATAATGCATGGTAGTAGTAACGTACTATAATTGTAATGGTTAGATTTATGAGTGATTCTAAGAGAATAAGAGAAAGTCTGTAAGACTATCAAATATCAGGAAAAAATTAAAATATAACAAAAAATAACTTAAATAGCACTCAAATTTACGACATAAGTGGAAGGGTAAAGGGTAAACTAATGAATGCCACTTCCTTAAGGAACTTGCCTGTTGTGCACTCCGCCCTAGTATGTTATCAGGCTGGGAGTAAACCCCTTTCATCTCATTGAAAACAACTCCTGAAAGAGGAACAAAATCATTTTAATCTTAAGCCAATGAATTTCACTAGAGGATATTACATAAACTGCCAAAATAACACCATAACTGGGTCTATCTATCTAAAATAAAACCTTTGTAGGAGATTTCTTCTTTAGGATTGTCGAGTTCATAATGCCAACCCTCTTGCTGGAATGTGTGAAAGTCCTCCATGCATTTAGGGAAGAAGACAGCATCAAGGTATACATCAACAAGATTATAGAAATCCTGTTTAGAAATTAATAATCATGTTTTAAGAACCAAACAAGATGCAATAATTACCAAACACAAATATCAAATTCTTCCAAAAGCCTTATGACCTTTGTATTAGTTGAAGCAACTGGATAACAAGTCCTATCTGGATATGTGAAGGCATTCAGAAAGGTGTTTAAGCTCCCCTTCAGTAGCTCAACAAATGGTTCCTTCAGTGGATACTTTCTTGACCCACAAAGAACACTGTGTTCCAATATGTGTGGAATTCCAGTGGAATCTTTCCTGTGTCAACAATTAAATTAAAGAGAAAAGACCTTGACAAAACCATGAAAAAGATTTTGCATTTAATTGCACTACGACTGGTTTCTTTTGACCTTTTAATGACTGGTTTCATTTTGACAGAAACATAATGACCATTAACTTTAAAAAAGACAAGCACTTAACTCAACTAGCACGAACTCAAATTCATATGTAACAGAATAGAGTCTAGCTACAGTAATCCATACAAACAACTAATGCGTACAAATTGGAACCATGATTAATTCTTCTAAATAAGTTTTCACTCATAATGCACCTGTCACTCAAGGCTTGCATTATTTTCAGGATTGATCTTGTTCACTAAGAAAGAAACTTCAGTATCAGGAGACATCTACCTTTACTTAACACACTGCTTAAAATAATTAATATGTCAATATATAATTTAATTCCAAGAAAACCACTGCAGATTACTATCATTAGTTATCAGTCTCCACTTTAATTTATCTCAGAGGAAATATATATTTTTTACCACTAAACTATGGTGATTGTTACAAAAGTAACACTGAACTTTCAACTGCTATAAAATTACCCCTGAACTTCAGCTATTGTTACATACGTAACATCACCGTTAAAGTTTTCAAAAAACTGACAGAAAAAGTCACATAAATACCTTTAGAGTTAAAATTCTGTTATTTTTTAACAAATTTAGCTTGTACATATGTAATAATAGCCGCATTTCAATGGTGATTTTATAACATCCACCATAGTTTGGTAGAAAAAATATATTTAACCTTATTATCTTAAAGAAACAAAATACACAGTGAGAGTGCTCATCTCCAGTTCATTTCCTCCCACCAGATGAAACGTAATAAAGTAAACAAATATGATTTTGCACCAGACACAAACTTGAAACCTGAAGTAAAAAAAAAGAGCAAGTTTATGAAGTGTAACTCACGGTGGTGTTCGAAACACAATGCCGAAAACTTTATTCTCATCATCGTTCAACACAGACATGATCTCAGTTCCAGTCTTTTTATGCCTGAACAGCACAGCTATGGATTTACACTCAGCAATAAACTCCTCGGAAACTTTCTCAAAGCCAAGCTTTTCCACAACCTCATCTTGGATTCCAGAAAATTCTACACTCAAGAAAGAAAGGGGAAAAAACAATCATTATAATCCTAATTACATTCAAAATCCAAAACTTCAGAACACATTTTTTCTACTTCCCATAGTTAAGAACAATAAACCCAATCCAAAAATCTTATCTTCTTTTTCTCAAAATCGAAAAAAAGAAAACAGTAAAGCTATAGACTTCATGTATATATACAAAAAATGTAAAACAATACCAGATGGAGAGGAAGTGAAGGGAGTGGCGACAGCGCGTGGGGAAAGAGTGGAGAAGTGCTCCTCGAAACGTAGAGAAGAAGAGGAGGCAGGTGATAATATAGTGTTACGGCGGAGTAGAGAACGTTTTGTGAGGTTGCGAATGAGGAATCGAGGGTTTAATGGAGCTGAAGATGAAGAAATAGAAGAGGATGAAGAACGAGACAAAGAGGAGCGATAGAGTTTGTGGGAGTGAGGAGAGCGAAAAGTGAACAGTCTGTTGCAAGCGAGAGAAGAGCAGGAGAGAGAGCGTAATAGAGTAGCTCTCTCCATTTGTGGGAAGCTTTGGAGAAGAGAAGTGAAAGAAAATGGGTGGATTATTGTTCGCTGTGAGGGTTGGGGCTTGTGACTTTATCTACGAAATGATTTGGTTTTGTCATTCGTGATTTTGATTGCGAGGGAAAATAAGAAAAATAAAATATCGGAGGGTAGAGACGTAGGGTAACGTAACAAATTGACGGCCATGGCTTGTGTGCGTGGTCAGGAAATTATTTCGTTCTCGGAAAGAAATAAAATATTTTTAAATCTTCGGTTTAATTGTATAATACAAATATATATTTTTAAGCCCTTGTACGTATATTTTTTTATATATTTTAAAACCACAAACTATATATATATATATATATTTATATTTAAAAATTAAAATTAAAGTAACTATGTACTAAAAAATATTCTTAATAAATAGCTAAATTGTGCATGATAAATACATTTCAAAATTGTTAGTAAATAGCGCACTCATATCCTCTCCAGATTATATAGATATATCTTCGAATTTCTTTATCAATATACAACTTAATAGATCCTGTCTAGATGTTGTATCAAAGCTATCTAAGTTAGAAGGAGTAGAATTATAGTTTGGTATCTTAATAATCTTGATATTAAAAGATATTTTGAGGTATTAGGATTTCAACGAGCATCGCAGAAGTAAGTCTCAAGAGAGACAGTGGTAAGACGCATGAGACTTTGTCTGATCCTATTAAGGTATTCTCTAATCTTTTACAATGACAGGATTAGTAAGATCATTCTCTAAAAACTATACTTCTTCATCCTCCAACACTAGCTCTACTTCTACTACAGCTAGATCTACAAAAAAAAATAAAAAAGTAATAAATATAGAAAATATTGAACAAAATTTAGCTAATTGGAATGTTCCTAAAGTAGGAACTTCACAAGTCTATAATAAGGGTAGCTTTCTTTTTAAATCTAATTATATAATAAAAACAGTAGAAGAAATGCATCCTTTAGTTAAAGAGTCTTTAGACTTATACTTATTATCTCAAGGTCTTATAGATCAATATAAATACAAATACAATTATCTGCATATTGGTTTAGTACATATTGTAGTTAAACCTCTTACTAGAGAAGGTCTTAATAATTCAATTCTTATTTGTGTTAGAGATAAAAGACATAATCAGATTAAAGATTCGATGTTGGGATGTATTGAATCGTCCTTAAGCTCAGGACCTATATATTTCAATTGTTTCCATAATTTCTCTATGTGCATTAAAGATGCAAATGTTTTAAGATGTTTAAAGGTAGATGTGCAGACACATGGTTTCGATATGAAGGAAGGAACCAGTAATGTTGCTCTCATATATAGAGTATACTTCAAAGTCATGAACACTATCTGCCCAGACATCAACTTAATATATCTTAACAGAGATAAAAGAGGAGAAACAACATTATTTCAAACAAATAGTGAAAAGATCAGATTGGCTACACCTAAAAGGTTAGCATGGGATAAAATTACTCTTCTAGAAAGCTGGTTGATACAACAAGAACCTGAAAAGGTTAAAACCCCTCAAAACACTAAAGTCGATCAAATAATAGAACATAAAGATGGCTCAGTAGAAATCATGTTTGACTCAACAAGAAAAGTAAGAATATCTGAGTCAAGACCATCAACTACAAGCAATCAGTTCTCAAACATTTCAGAAAGATTCTCAAATGTTTCTATAAATTCCGCAAGAGAGACCAATTTTGAAGGAACTCAGAGGCTTCCTATGGGAATAAACTTACTAGTTTATCAAAATGATGGATCTAAAAGATATGAAACAATAGAAGAAAGATCTAATAGATCTGAAGATCATACGGAAAGAACAATGAGTCCAACACTCTGATATGGGATACAAATCAAACATTAGGTTCCAGAGTGTTATGGTATTACAAAAACCATCATTTAATGAATCTCTAAAAGAGATGTTTTATGATCTAGAAAATTCTGAAAAAAGAAAAATATTTTATTCTCTAAATAGAGAACAACAAAAAATGTTCTATGAAAAGTATAAAACACTTTTAAAATATGCTGAAAAGAAGAATAGAGAAGGAGAATTAAATTTCTTTGACTTTATCATCAAATATTTTGAAAATAATGGAATCATAATTCCTGAAGTTTATAACCTTGAAAAGGTTCATCAAACATATACCTTAGAATATAGTGAAAAGATAATGACAGCTCATCCTCCAAAAGCAGTCATTAAGATATCAGAAAATGTACAAGAAATTCCTTACAAAGGAAACTTAACAAAACCAGAGTTACAAGCCACAAACGAATCTATGAATCAAGTTATAGAACAAGAAAATTACACAAACTTATTCTTACAAACAGTTGGGAGTCAGTTAACAAGAATTGAAAAATCAGTTCAAAAGCAGATTGAAAGTTTGCCATCTACTTCTAAGAAAAAAGTAAAACCAGCCTTCTTTAAACCTATTCCAGAATTTAAATTAAGAAAAGAAGATAACTCAGAGTTCTTAAAAGAATTATTAGAAAAAATGTCTAAATTAGACACTACATATAAAGGAAAATCTGTACGAATGCTTGAAGAAGATCTAAATGAGATCTCTGAAAAAGAGGTAGATGAAATTTATCATTATCTGAAGGAATCTTATAAAAATGATTATGTGGAAATAAATAAATTGGAAAGACGAATTCCAGTTTACAAAGCAAAGCCTTATTATCTTAGGCAATCTCCAATCGATTTACAAATCGAAGAAGAGCTACCCAGTAGAACAATATATTTTGGTAGTACCATTCAAGAATGGAGTATTGACGGACTATCTGAATATCAAGTTATTCGGGTAATTAAAAATATGCTTATGTATGCAACTGCAATTAAGTTTCAAGGAAACTCAGATAAGCATAGCATTAGCAATAATAGCTAGATTTGTTGGACAATTACAAGGCTGGTGGGATACTCACTTAGGTCCTCAAGAACGTCATACAATTCTTAGCTCAATTAAGCAAGAAGTAAATGAAAATGGTGATGTTCTCCAAATAGAAGACACAGTAAACACACTAGTCTACACGATATTGTAGCACTTTGTGGGAAGTACAACTTTGCAACAAGATAGAAGTCATGAACAACTTATAAGCTTAAGATGTCCTACCATGTCACATTTCAAATAGTATAAGGATGTTTTCTTCTCTAAAGTTTTCACAAGAGAAGACTCTAATAGAGACTTCTGGAAAGAAAGATTCATTGTAGGGTTACCTACTCTATTTGCAGATAAAATTCGTGCAAGACTCTGAGCTAAACATTGAGGTTTCATACCCTATGGTATGTATACATTTGGAGAATTAGCCGCTAAAATAGTGGCAGAAGGATTAGCACTCTGTACTGATATGAAGCTCAAAAGATAAGTGGACAAAGAAAGAGTCCAAAGCAAACAAGCCTTAGGAGACTTTTGCGAATAGTATGAATATCAAAATATCCTTAAAGGATTATCTCAAAAGAAAGCCCATAAATCCCAAAAGGCTTATAAAAAATCTTGGTTTAAAGAATCAAGAACTTATCTTTCTAAAAGGAGGAAAAAATCTAAAAGATTTAATTGGACTAAAAAGCTCAATAATAAAGCCCTATTTACTAAAAATAAAATACCCACTTGTTATAAGTGCGGAAAGCAGGGACATTATAGCCCAAATTGTAGAGTTCAACAAAAGGCCAATGAATTAAATATTGACGAAAAACTTAAAAATCAATTTCTACAAATACTCTTAATAGAGCAATCTTCTTCTTAAGAAGAAAATAATGAAGAAGATTATAGTAGATCTTCATCTTCCTCATCTCAAGAAGATGAATCAAGTTAAGAAGACTGTGAATGCAATTACTATAAAGCCATCATTAAAATGAATGGTTTAGACTTAAATGTCTTAACAAATTTCATTATGGACATTATAGACAAAATTCAAGATCCAGAAAAAAAAACCTTAGCAAAATATATAGAAGTTGCTAAAGAAGAAGTCTCTCAAAGGAAAAATAAAAAGGGATTACAAGCTCAAATACAACAACAACATCAACAACATTATTCCTTCAGTAAAATTCTTAAAAGAGTTGGGAATACTCTTCTTGGAATTCAGGAACCAACAGTAAGTGACCTCAGAAAAAAGATTAATCAAACTAAAAGAGATCTTAAAGATCTAAAAACAAGAGTTCAGATCCTTGAACTGATTCGTCTGGGCATATGCTTGATTTTCTATGTTAATTTGAATTATTTCTCTTTATGTTTGTCTAATTTATTCTAAGTTTATTGCTTCTAGTTAACTGACCATTAATTAGATGATTTTAATCTTATGATTTACTATCGAAAGAAGAAATTATAATAGAGATTTGAAATATTTCGACATAGATAAATATAGAGATCAAAAAGCTTGTATGAACCTGTGTAGTTTTAAAATCATTGTTCTTAATACTTTCCTGATTTATTAAATTGCATACTCTTGTGTAAATTAATAAACAATAATATTTCCAATTAACTATCAAAAGAGGCTTTAGGATATTTTTTGGAGATTGTTAACAAATAAAGAGAATTGAATTCAATTAGCTAGATGAGTAAAGCAAATGAGGGATTATGTAAAATCGATTTACTAGAAGTTTTCTTCCTATTAATTTGATATTTGAACAACATCTTTATTTTCTTTTGCATATTTTCTTTAAATTGATTTCATTTTGAATTTCAATTACAACAACCTTAGTGATTTTTCTAGATAAAATTGATATTAGTATAATTTTGATATTTGTCAAAAGTAAGTTACCAATCCCTAAAATAGATACTCTTCTTATCACTTTATTATAAAACTACGATACTATGAACTTGTAGTTTTGCACCGATCAAGTTTTTGGCGTCGTTGCCGAAGATTGATTTTTTTTGCCAATATCGATACAAAGTTATCTTGGTTTTAATTTAGAATTATATTTTATTTCATTTATAGTTTTTTTAGATGTGTTTTTGACGTTGGATGCGTCATGCTAGAACTCAAAATATATTCCTTTTGATATGGAGATTGAAAGAACCTTTAGATCATGAAGAAAGAAGAAAGTACTAGACATGGTTGAAGAAGAACAAAATGCACAACCATACATCTTGAAGGATTATGTTAGGCCAATTGTGAGTGACAATTGCTTAGGTGTAAGATGCCAGATTATTAATGCCAATAATTTTGAGCTCAAATTAGCGTTGATCAACATGGTGCAACAAGCCCAATTTAGTAGATCGCCACTTGATGATCCCAATAAATATGAATGGTGTTACTAAAGACACCATTAGACTAAGATTGTTTCCTTTTTCATTAAGGGACAATGCTAGACGTTGGCTATGATGAGTGCTCAAAAAGTACTAAAATTACCATGATTTTATGCACGTTAATTGATTAAAAACATATATATTTATATGATTTTATCATATATTTATATAAATCTATCTTTTCGGAATCATGGGTATTTTTATTGTTTTTCAGGTATTTTTGCTTAAAAAAGTAACTTAACGACTCAGAAAAATACTGGAGGCAATACATCACAAATATATTCATAAAGTAATTGAGGAAAAGTAAAAAAAAGATGGAAAAATTGGACAAAATGGGTCAAAAAGGAGGAAATCATGCACGTAGCCGCCTAGTCGCACCGCGCTAGCACAACGCCAAATCCGTGCGCGCAACATTCCTAGTCCGTGCGCCCCTGCTCTCTATTCTGCGCATGCCCCTGCTCCATTCCGTGCGCTCCTGCACCCATCTGCGCCCAGTCTGCGTGCGCCGCTGCACCCATCTGCGCGCACCGCCGCACCCACATCACCATGACTTCATCATTCACTACTCCGCGTTTTCTCAAATTTTAATCATTTTCCACCCATTTTTTCTTCCTCTCATCACCTATAAATACCATTATTCTCTTCATAACAAAACACACCTAAAAACACATCTTCTTCTCTTTTTCTTTCTTTCTTAGTTTTTAGTTTTTCCTTAGTTAGTTTTTCTTAGTTTTAGAGTTTTTCTCTTTTTGAGAAGAACTAATTATGTTTTTGTAATTTATTTGCTTTTTGATTCAATAAATGGAAGTGCAAATTCCGTTTGGAGGTTTTCCAGCAACAGAGTCAGCGTGAAAGTACTGTAAGGATTTTATTTTCTTTGTAGTTATTTTTTTATGTTTTATTCTTACATGTTATATTTAATTTGTCTACGATTAAATTTAACTTTTCCGGTTGTTTGTAAACATGATATAATAATAACGTTGTTATGCTTGCGAAGTATTAAATAGGTAAAAATCTCTAAAATGCATTGATTTTATTTTTATTCAAGATTTTATATTAAGAATGTTAGAGAGAAGTATATTATTTTTTATTACAAACTTAAATCTGAAAATTAGATTTTAAGGTTTAGTTATCTGGTCTGATTTAGAGTAGTGTTATTTTATTTGTTGGTACAATCGCCCGGTAGTTAGAGTAAAACTCTATTTCAAAAGTTTTTATAAGAATTATTATCTGAAAATGTATTGACAACATGTTTTCAGTAGTGGTTTTAAAACTTGAAAGTTAGTACTTGGATAACTAAATTCTTAGGTTTAATTTTGACACCTTGAATAAAGTTTAAACTGTCTAACCCCAAAAAATGTGGCATTTAAATGGTTCATTTTCAATCTCTTAGGAAAAAAAATTAATTTAATTAACCAAATTAGTTATCAACCCCACCCATAGGTGTTAATTGATTTGTTTAGTTAACAAAGAATATCTAACCCCACCAAATGTGGTATTCATATAAAAAAGAGAGAATCAATAAATATCAATTTATATATTTAATAACCTAAATAATATGAGAAAGCATAATTATTTAGTTATTATATCCATAAATACTCCACTATTATAAAAGATAAAATTTGTATAAATATTTATTGAATCTCTATCTATGTTTATTTTTATGTGATTAGATTAGAAACACAAAAACCCAAAATATCGTGATAGGATGTTTAGGATTTAATCTCGTTTTTAAAAGTTTGAATAATAAATTAAAAACCACATATATTCCTTCCTTAGATCGACCTTGGGAGTATACTTATCATTTTCTACGAAATGATTCGTGCAGTTGCGAGAGTTTTATAAATATAAAACCAAAGTATTGGTAGGATCGACGATGCCAGTTTTGCTCATCAGGCTACAATCTCTACAATCGGGAAGTGTCACTAGTTGGCAAGACATGGCAAAAATGTTTGTTGCTAAATTCTTTCTACTTACAAAAATAGCCAAACTCCTGAGTGAGTTGGTCAATTCAGACAAAATGATTTTGAGACACTCTATGAAGCATGGGAAAGATATAAAGATATGATTCGACATTTCTCTTAACATGAATTTTCAGATTGGTTGCAAGTTCAGATGTTCTTTAATAGGTTAAATAGGAAAACTAGAACCATAGTTGATGCTCTTCTTGTGAAACTTTTATGTCAAAGACAATTGAACGTGCTACTTCTTTTTTGGAAGAAATGGCCTTAAACAACTATCAATGGCCAACTGAAATATCTATGACTAATAAAATTTTTGGGATTCATAAATTAGAGCCATTTCTGCCTTTTTAGCTCACATAGCTTTTTATCTCATCAGATTTTTGACTTGACAACCAAAAGAATACCACAAAGTGCAAAATATGTTGCAAATTCAAATATAACAATTCCGATGAATGAAGCAAGTCAAGAACAAGTTCAATACATCAACAATCGGAACTACAACTATCGTGGTAATCCTATGCAAAATTATTATCATTCAAGGCTTCAAAATCATGAGAATTTTTCTTATGGAAACACAAAGAATGTGTTGCAACCTTCTCTAGGGTCTTATAGTTAACCAAGTGAGAAGAATATGTCACTTGATGATGCCATGGTTTTCTTTGTTGAGGAGACCAAAGGAAGGTTTAAAAAGATTGATTCACGGATGAATAACATTGAGACTTATTTTAACAATATGGAAGCCACTATGAATAATCTTAAAGTGAAAATTGGGCAACTAGCTATAACCATCAATGCTTAACAAAGAAGAACTTTTCCTAGAAATAATGAAGTGAATCCAAAGAAACAATGCAAGGCCATTACACTTAGCAGTGGAAGAGAAATTGAGAGGTCACCATCAAATGAAATTAAGTTCACCCCTATAGCTCCAAACAATGGCCAGAGCAATACTAAAATAGAAGAAGAGGAGATTTTTGATGATACATTAAGAGAGATTGACATGACTCTATCAATTTCATTTCCTGATAATCCTTCTATTCTCCCTACTACTTTTTTTTTATCCTTAATGCTTTCAAAAACAAAAATTAGACAATCCATTTTCTAAGGTTTTTGATATCTTTAAGAAAATTCAAATAAATATTCCTTTTGCAAGTGGCTTGGAACAAATTCCAAATTATGCCAAATTCATGAAGGACATAATGTCTAAGAAGAGAAGGTTGGAGGAGTTCGAAATAGTAAAGCTTTCTAAAGAATGTAGTGCCATTCTTCAAAAGAAATTACCTCAAAAATTAAAAGATATGAGGAGTTTCACTTTGCCTTACACTATTGGAAATTTATTTTTTGATAAAGTTTTATGTGATCTTGGTGCTAGCATCAATCTTAGGCCATTTTCTATTTATAAGAAATTAGGACTTGGAGAGATGAAACAAATAACAATTTATTTGCTACTAGCAGACCAATCCATCAAGTATCCACGTGGAATCATAGAAGATGTGTTGGTAAAGGCGGATAAATTCATTTTTCTTGCTGATTTTTTGGTGTTAGATATGGATGAAGACCTAGATGTCCCATTAATTCTCGGTCAACCATTCTTAGCTATGGGAAGGGCTTTAATGGATGTTCGAAGCATATTTTTTTTCGGGTAGATATCATTGAACAATGTGAAGTAAAAGCCTTTCAAGAAGATATTCCAACCGATCACCTAGAACGATGTATCACCACTTCATCTCATGCTTATGATTTTAATAACTCTATTGTTTGTAAATCTAATTTACCTTTTATTAGTGAAGATTTTCTCCACTATGTATTTGCCTATTGCAGTAGGTTACATCATTTAGCAAAGAAGTGGAGAGGTTGGAGCCAATGGTAGCAAAGACAAATTATGTAATCTCTATGGAAAAAGTGCAGAAAATTACAACTTCAAAGTTGAAGCAATTGCCTGAGCATCACTATGCATTCTTGGGGTGATAGTTACACCTTACCAGTGATTATTGCGGCATCACTTATACTCAAAGAAGAGGAAAAGTTACTGCATGTGTTAAGGAAGCATATAACAACATTAAGATGTACTATCTCTAACATAAAAGGTATAAGTCCATTCATTTGCATGCACAAGATTTTAGGAACCGTACAAATCATTAATTGAGCCCTAAAGAATATTAAATCCAGCAATGAAGGAAGTTGTGAAAGTTGAAATTTTGAAGCTTTTCAATACTGGAATTATTTATGTTATTTTAGATAGCTCATGGGTAAGCCCAATGCATGTTCTACCAAAAAAGGGTGGAATGACAGTGGTGAAAAATGACAATAATGAGCTTATTCCTAGAAGAAGAGTCACAAGTTGGCGTGTATGTATAGATTACCATAAGTTGAACAAAGCAACAAGGAAGAATCATTTTCCACTTCCATTCATTGATCAAATCTTAGATTGATTGGCTAGATATCCTTATTATTGCTTCTTAGATGATTATTTGTGGTATAACCAGATTGTCATAGCCTCCGAAGATTAAGAGAAAAATACATTCATATGCTACTATGAAACATTTGCTTTTAGAAGGATGCCATTTGGATTGTGTAATGCCCCAGAAAAATTTCAACGTTGCATGATGGTTATCTTTTCTAATTTGGTGGACGATATAATGGAAGGGATTGTGCTTGGCCATAAAGTGTCATCTAAAGGAATTGAGGTTGATTGAGCTAAAATTGCAACCATAGAAAAACTACAACCTCCAAAGAATATGAAGGGAATCAGAAGCTTTTTGTGACATACATGATTTTATAGAAGATTTATAAAAGATTTTTCTAAACTCTCTAAACCTTTATATAATCTTCTTGAAAAAATTTTATATTTGACTTTGATGATATTTTTTGTAGGCCTTTAATGCAATAAAAGAGAAACTAATTTCAGCACCAATAATGATTGTACCTAATTGGAGTAAACCTTTTGAAGTCATGTGTGATGCAAATGACTTTGCAATTAGAACAATGTTAGGACATAAACGAGACAAACTATTTAGGGCCATATGTTATGCAAGCCAGACATTGAATGAAGCCCAATTGAATTATACAACAACTACGAAGGAGATGCTTACTACGGTGTTTGCGTGTGACAAATTTTGGTCTTAGCTCATTGATACAAAGGTGATAGTATTCATTGATCATGTAGCACTTCATTATTTTTTTGGTAAGAAGGATGCTAAGCTTGGACTAATTCGTTGGATCGTTTTTCTTCAAGAATTTGATTTGGAAGTTCGAGATAAGAAAGGAAGTGAAAATTTAGTTGCTAACCATCTCTCTCCATTGGATCAAGATGAAATAAAACCAGATTTAGTGATCCAAGAAGCATTCCATGATAAGTAGTTGTTTGTATGTGAGATCAAGCTTCCTTGGTATATCGATATTGTAAACTACCTAGCTTGTAGGGTATTGCCACCAAATCTTACTTACCATCAATGTAAGAAGTTTTTACATGATGTTAAATATTATTTTTGGGATGAGGCTTTGCTTTTCAAAAGATGCCCTGATCAAATCATTCGAAGATGTGTGCATGAAGAGGAGATGCAAGACAATCTCCATCATTACCATTCCTCATTATATGAAGGACATTTTGGAGTAACACAAACAGTATCTAAGGTACTTCAAAATGGTTTCTTTTGGCCCTTTATGTTTCATGATAGTTATACTTTGGTGAAGAATTGTGATCAGTGCCAATATATGGGAAATATTTCAAGGCGTCAAGAGATACCATCGAAAAATATCTTAGAGGTTGAGTTCTTCGATGTTTGTGGAATTGATTTTATGGGTCTTTTTTCTCCTTCTTTTGGTTTTGTTTATATCTTGTTAGCAGTTGATTATATCTCAAAGTGGGTGAAGACCATTGCTGCAACAACAAATGATGCAAAGGTAGTGCTCAAATTTCTGCATAAGAACATATTCATAAGATTCGGCACTCCATGAGCTATTATTAGTGATGAAAGGACCTAATTTTGCAACAAATTGTTCGAAAACCTTCTCTCTAAATTTGGTATGAAGCACAAGATAGCACTTGCCTACCATCCTCAAACTAATGGCCAAGTTGAAACTTTAAATCGAGAAATCAAGAATATCCTTGAGATGATAGTCAACACTAATAGAAAGGATTGGGCAAAGAAGCTTAATGATACTTTGTGGACATACCGTATAACTTTTAAATCACCTATCAGGATGTCAGCATATCGTTTAGTGTTTGGAAAAACATGTTAGATCCTTATTGAGTTGGAGCATAAAGATTATTGGACTATAAAGAAGTTTAATTTTGATTTGAAGGTAGTAAGGGAAAAACAACTTCTTCAATTAAATGAAATGGATGAGTTCCAGAATGATGCTTAAGAAAATGGAAAGATATACAAAGAACGAACAAAGAAATGGCATGACAAACATATTCTTAGGTGTGAGTTTGCTTCAAGACAATAAGTTTTGCTTTTCAATTCATGACTAAAACTCTTCCCAAGTAAGTTAAGATCAAGATGGATAGGTCCTTATAAAATTGACAAAGTTTCCAATTTTGGAGCAATAAATTTGAAGGAAAAGGTAGGGAATATATTCAAAGTTAACAGTCCAAGATTGAAGCACTATTATGGAGAACAAGTGGAGAGGAATTATGCATTTATTCCTCTTGAAAATCCTAATTGATGAAGATTGAAAAGTCTGGATGTACACTATAAAACAAGCGCCTATGGGAGGCAACCCTTAAATTTTTATTTTGTTATTTTATTTTATTTTTATTACTATTTGAATAATTTGGATTTGATGCTAGTTTATTATGCAGGAATAAAAAGCTAAAAATTGCAAACTAATGTGGATCCACCATAAAACTAGGGAAGTTCCATTCATTTCTATAATCTTTCTCACTTTTAAATTACAATGAGGCCATTTTTTAGTTTAAGTTTAGGGGTGTCAACTCTCATAGTCTTGAGTTTTTGAATTATCTTATCAAACATGTATTTGAGTATGATTGAATTCATTATGACATTAAAATTTGTGATTAAGGATGGTTTTGAAAAAAACAAATTCAAAATCTGCTATTATGGTAGGCAGAGTTTTGTGGGTACTTTGATTTAAATATTTGTCCTTGAAAATAATTATGTGTATAGTAAATTTTTCTCTACTCCATATTGCCTATGAAGAGAAGGAGTTGAATTAGTTGGGTTAGGAAAGTTCATCTTGCTTTGCTCTAGAATTCATTGATGGATTTGTAAGGCAAAATCCTAGTTGGTACCAAACATTAGAGAAAGGATCTAGGCAATTTTTTGTCACAACCAAAAAGCTTTCCTAGCCATCCTAATTATCATGCTATCATCGTATCGTGTATTCCCATAGTCAACTCACTTGAGCCTTATTTTTCATAAGCCTTATTTGTTCTTTTAGTTACATAAACTATTTTTATTCTAAGCCTTAAAAACCATGAACTTACCTTAAATTTTGAGAAAATACTTTGGTGAAAATTTTCATTTAAAAATAATATTTGTTCAAATTAAATAATCCATATTATGTTTTCTCTATTTTATTAAAGTGTAAAAAAAGAAAGAAAGTGAAAGACAAGTATCGAAATAGGGTTAAAGTGGTTGAAATTAATAAAGACTATGAGTATCAAGGAAACCACATCTTAAAAAAAGCTCTCCACTTATTTAATATGGCAACGATATTGTCATCAATATGAGCATATTGTCGAGAAAGAGTTATGGTATGAATCCTGTGGATATTCTTTTTCTTTTCTACCAAGTATTTTCCCAATTTTCTTTGATTTTCCATATCCATTTTTTCTTAGCCGTCACCATGTGGCTTGTCATTAAAACCTTGATTAAAGACCTTTTGAGAGAATTCTTCTGATTTCAGTTATTCTACTTTTATCTGAATTTGTTGGTGGTTTGGGGTTAAATAGACTAATTCACACACACACACTCAAGGACTTAACTTTAGGTTGAAGTGAATGCTTAACTCTTGATTGAAAAATTACCGAATTTTTCATTGATTTTCTTGCTATCTTCGATATAAAAATAGTAAGTTATTAGTTATGAAATCTAAATTTAAATCATGGCTTGGTATGTGATGGTAGTTATCTATAGGGTCTTGTTGACATTGTCTACATTTATCTTTTATTTTATTTTATTTTTGTTTGAGGACAAACAAAGTTTTAAGTTTAGGGATGTTTGATAACTTGCATAATTTGACATAATTTATCACTTCCCAACTTTAACTTTAGTCTAATTTTATTTATTGAATATAAACTTCATTATTATTATTAAAATTTTATTGCAGATTTTAAGATAATGAAGATCTAAACTTTTATAAGCATATCATCTAAGGGCTCTCACAGGAGGTGTAGTCTTTTGGAAACTCGCCCCCCTAGGGAGTGACTTTACTCTTAAGTCGAGTCAAAAGATATACGACATTAAACTCCATAGTATTTGCAAAGCATGATTAATGAGGTATTTGTATTATAGGGCTGAGTCCATAAAAAAGGGAAAAAGGTTCAAGTCTTAGGGCTAGTTCATTATCGTTAGCAACCACTTCAAACCTTCCCCCATAGTTTGTGGGAGGGGTATGGCATTTGGAAGGGGTAAGATGTTTAAGAATGATCTTGTAGTGGGATTCATTGAACCTTACCTCATTAACCTATATGCGAAAAAGTGCGAGGTGTTTAATAATTGTTTTAACGGGGTTCTGATGAGTGCTCAAAAAGTACTAAAATTACCATGATTTTATGCACGTTAATTGATTAAAAATATATATATTTATATGATTTTATCATATATTTATATAAATATGTCTTTTCGGAATCACGGGTATTTTTATTGTTTTTAAGGTATTTTCACTTAAAAACGTAACTTAAAGACTCAAAGAGGAATACTGGAGGCAATACATCACAAATGTATTCATAAAATAAATGAGAAAAAGTCAACAAATATGGAAAAATTGGACAAAATGGGTCAAAAAGGAGGAAATCGCGCACGCAGTCGCCCAACCGCGAGCAGCATGCCCATTCCGCGTGCGCCCTGTCCCGCGCGTGCCCCTGCTCCACTCCACGCGCGCCTGCACCCATCTGCACGCGCCTACACCAACATGACATCATCATTCACTATTCCGCATTTTCTCCATTTTTAATCATTTTTTCACCCGTTTTTTCTACCCATCCTCACCTATAAATATCCTTATTCTCTTCATAACTAAACACACCTCACAAAACATCTTCTCTTCTCTTTCTTTCTCTCATTTCTTAGTTTTTTTAGTTTTTCTTAGTTTTTAGTTTTTTCTTAGTTAGTTTTTCTTAGTTTTAGAGTTCTTCTCTTTTTTAGAAGAACTAGTTATTTTTTGTAATTTATTTGTTTTTTGATTCAATAAATGAGAGTGCAAATTCCGTTTGGAGGTTTTCCAGCAATGGGAATAGCAACAAAGTACTGTAAGGATTTTATTTTCTTTACAATTATTTTTTATGCTTTATTCTCACATGTTATATTTAATTTGTCTGTGATTAAATTTAACTTTGTTGGGTGTTTGTAAACATGATATAATAATAACGTTGTTATGCTTTCGAAATATTAAATAGGTAAAAATCTCTAAAATGAATTTATTTTGTTTTTATTCAAGATTTCATATTAAGAATGTTAGAGAGCAATATATTATTTTTCATTACAAACTTAAATCTGAAAATTAGATTTTAAGGTTTAGTTATCTGGTCTGATTTAGAGTAGTGCTCTTTTATTTGTTGGTACAATCACCCAGTAGTTAGAGTGAAGCTCTATTTCAAAAGTTTTTATAAGAATTATTATCTGAAAATGTATTGACAACATGTTTTCAATATGGTTTTAAAACTTGAAAGTTAGTACTCGGATAACTAAATTCTTAGGTTTAATTTGGACACCTTGAATAAAGTTTAAACTGTCTAACTCCACCAAAGGTGGAATTTAAATGGTTCATTTTCAATCTTTTAGAAAAAAAGAATTAATTTAATTAACCAAATTAGTTATCAACCCCACCCATAGGTGTTAATTGATTTTTTTAGTTAACAAAGAATATCTAACCCCACCAAAGGTGGTATTCTTATAAAAAAGAGAGAATAAATAAATATCAATTTATATATTTAATAACCTAAATAATATGAGAAAATATAATTAACTTAGTTATTATATCTATAAATACTCTACTATTATAAATGATAAAATTTGCATAAATATTTATTGAATCTCTATCTATGTTTATTTGTATGTTAGTAGATTAAAAACACAAAACCCAAAATATCGTAAGAGGATGTTTAGGATTTAATTTCGCTTTTAAAAGTTTGAATAATAAATTAAAAACCATATACATTCCTTCCTTAGATTGACCTAGGGAGTATACTTATCATTTTCTATGAAATGATTCGTGCACTTGCGAGAGTTTTATAAATATAAGACCAAAGTATTGGCAGGATCGGCGATGCCGATTCTGCTCATCAGGTTCCCTGAGGAAGATATTTCTGGATACCAACCAAGCATTGCTTTGCATACTCACTTAAGGTCGTCTTGTAGAAACCCATATTCCTTATCACGACCTTTGTGTCAATCCAGGTGCTCTTTATTAGCCTTATGTCACTAATAGGAGTCTCTCACCGACTTGAGATGTAGAAGAAATATTCCTTCCAATTATTCTCATTCTCAGGAAAGATCACATTTATACCTAGCCTTGCTTCACTCAAATGTATACCCTCCTTGGGTTTGTGAGGTTCTACTTTAAAACATATGCTTCTTTAAACTTGGGCATCTCTATATCAACCCCAAGCTCTTTACATATGAGTGTAAGGTAGAACAAATATCTCCAACCATTAGGTATCTTCTAACTTGGAGCGAGTTGAGTCCTGGCCAAAAACCTTCTTATGAAAGGGTATAGGGGAACCCTGACCCCCAACCACAAAGATTTCTTGTGAAAGACTGTCTATCCAGTTAGAGGTGAGTCATTTTCATGAGCCCTAGACATTGGAATCATTATTTGAACCCAGACGAATATGTTGTAGGTTCCCCTTAACCTCTTTTCATCTTAAGGTGATAGACCACTAGTCTTGACCTTAGTCGACCAACCTTTGGTACAGCTTGTGGGTTCCTTAGTCCCTAGCTTCCTCAATTTCTTACTCCATGATCTAGCGATTGATATCTAAGTATGAGGCACATTCAATATAATAGTTGGTATGACTTATGGATGAGAGGTAGAGGTGGAAGGTTATGTCTCGGACAAACCTTTTTTGCTCGAATAGCTCAAATCGTTGGAAGACTCCGTGTTGTCATTCTCTACCTGAACCAAGAATGTGGGGTATAATGGCCTCTCCCAAGAGACCAAACCTATGGTCTCTTCTCCATGTATAGTTTCTACAAAAATATCAAAAAAAATAAAAAGGGTAAGGCACGAGAAGAAGAGATTACCTAGGGTCGAGTGTGAAAAAAAAAGAATGATTCTTTAAAATTGGCCAGTAAAGAAAGTAGAAATATGTTAGGCTCGAAGAATTTTTTACTTTAAAAACTCGAGCAAATAATCTATATGCAGAGCTGGTTTCTTACCACCAAATTCAAAATTTTTTATGGCTCGAACTGAGGCAACAAAACATTTTTTCTCTTGATTTTTTTTTCTGATGTGCAAGAAAGGATAAGATGAAGCTTAGCCCAAGAACCTCCTTATATAGAGACCCAAATTTCTCTCTCCAATCAATTGACATGTATTTATTAGGGGAACTAAATGGTTCAAATCCACTATCCGAGTATTACTCTTCCACTACAGTTCAAAACTAGAGCTGAAAAAAGTATAGGGATGGGGTGTTTGGACATATGGATCAATCTGGAGTCTGACCTGAGCCTAGAGAACATCCCAAGTAGTAAGATGAGTCACCTCAAAGACCTACGATTGTCCACTTCCACAAATACACTCGTGGGAGAGACCTATCTTGTAGGGCTTTGGCATCTGGAGGGTCAACCACCAGTCCGAGCTGTGGGGTTGTCAACCTTAATTTATTAATATGCTTGTGTTTTACTTTTATGCCCCTCTAACACACTTATAAGTATATACCCTATTGAACCAACACATATACGTGTAAAACTCTCTATATATATCAACTCTGTAAGAGATCCACACATTCCATCAATTGCCCTAATTTCTCTCTAATTTCTCTATCTTAAAATTGGACCAATCCTAACATTCATATTGCTTGGGAGTTTCTAATTTGTTTGCATATATTATGTTCCATCTTGAAGTACATATGCATGTAAATGGAGGATAATGAATGCATCTAAAATGTATTGTTTATTATTGGGCCAGACAAATTTTCATGTTGATACAAAAGCCTTAAAGTTTAGGAAGAACAGCTACAGGAAACCTGAAGTGAGTTTGTTTTCCTTATGATTTAGTGTATGAGGAATTTTTGTCCATTTTGTCTTGCACAGAGCATGCTTTTTTCTTACAATTTTGTTTTCGTGAGCTCTTCTCTTGTTTGTATCTATGAGTTTTAATGTTATTTAATAGCTAGACTAGCACGCACCAGATGGTTGGAAGCCACCACCTTTGCAATTATATATCTCTTACACATCTTCTTTGCTAGCTTGTGCAGTGATTGTGAATTCACCTGTAATTAGTCATTTATTTTGATTGTGGTTTTTTCCCCTCTAAATTTGACTTTAGTCGGAACCCTCTTTTTCATTTTGGTGTCTCTTCTGTGCCCCATCAATTATTGCATCTATTTTGGTTTGGTGATTTTATGCTTAAATTTAGACTATGTGTCAAGACATCTTATTGACGAGGCATAGAAGAGACCACATATGAGATGGAGGAACTTGACTCATAATTTTAACTTTATTTATTTATTTTGTGTTGTCATTGAAAAGACAATGATTTTGAACAATAATGTGCTTCCGAGCTCAAGGATAGTACAAGCTAAACTCGACCTAGATCTTTAACATGTTGTACTTTAGGCTAATTATGTCACCCTGACATGTAAATATTTGTACACATTATATAACTGACACTTGTATCTATAAATGTTCTATAAATAGATGGACCCCTCACGAGGATCCACATATTCAGCCAATTGTCTTAACTTTTCTCTAATCTCTCTATGTAAAATATTGAATCTTAATATTTTAGTGCCTACCGTGGGGCTCAGATTCTGAGGTCAATCACAAGTTTTTGACCACGTATCCTTTTAAGATTCACCTCACTCCTAGAGACAAATTAGGAAGATCAATTATGCACTAATCATAGTTCGTAAACATCATGGTAAGAACTCGGTCCAAAATGTGGTCAAATTTGATCGATCGCGAAACAATAGCTACTTAAAGAAACACACCATTGGCCACAAATGAGACCAGGGCATAGGATAACGCCATCTACCATGAGTTATCTCTCCAACTCCTTAAGCTAAGAAAAGAGCTTGAAGAAACTAAAAGAGAAAATAGGTCTCTATGCTTCCAGGCAGAGGGAAGGATCTCGGAAAATCCCACCACTAAACCGACCAATGGAGAGAGGAAACTGGGTGCGAACAACCCTAGCAAACTAAGCATGAAGTTGAAAAAAATCCCCTCTAACTCGGCACAACCTGATGAGGAACAATTGCTTCAAAAAAGAAAAAACTAAAAGACACGGCTACAAGCGCAAGATGAGAACAATAAAAGGCAAAATCAGGCCTTGAAGGTGGCAAGTGAGAAACATGAGAAGGGGAAAACCCCTTATGAGATGGACAAAGATTGTGAATAAAAATATCTCCCCCTTTTATGATGTAATTGAAAATGATGAACCACCACGCAAGTTCAATACTCCCAAATGCCCTGATTATTTTTGGATAAAAGATCCAATAACACATGTTTAACACTTTAAAATAGCCATGACACCCATGAGTCTCACCTAGGAAAAAAGAGACACAATGATGTGTAAATTTTTCACCATCACCCTTTACGAAGGTGAACAGAAATGGTTCAACAACTTACCTCCCAGATCCATATCCTCCTTCCCACAATATGCTAAGTAGTTCATTATGAACTAAGCCTGCAAAAAACCCTTGAGAAAAGAATCTCACCATATTTTCTCAATTATCCAAAGGGAAGGGGAATCCATTGAAGAATACATGAAGCGATTTAGAGAAGAGAAATTGGAAATATCTGACTTCCCTAACTCTATTGCTATAAAAGCATGCTAAAAAGCTCCAACCTATTCATAGAATTAACTAAGACAATGCCACACACCTTGGAGGAAGCTTATGAGGAGGCAAGAAAGTTTGTCAACTTAGAGAGGGAGCTTAGCCTAATCAAGGGCCGTCAAACGGAGGTAAAGATAGTCCAGATAAAGAAAAAGAAAGATGAGTGTAGACAGAGCACATCAAAATAACAAAAAAGAAACGTTTTGTTATGGGAAACAGGTAGGTTAGACACTGGCTAGTAAATAAAGGAATTTGGGGAAGGTCATTTTTTCCCTTCAAGGGGCCTCCTTTGAAAGTTGGTCTAACTTAAATTGTACAAAGAATAAAGAGGGAGCCCGAAACTAGGTCGCCACCCAAGATGTATACTCTCCAAAAAGACATGTCCAAATGGTGCGCCTTTTATAGAGATGTGGGCCATGAAACAAGAGACTGTAGAAACTTGAAAATAGAGGTAGAAGAGTTATTGGCTAAGGGATATCTGAAGGACCTTATCACAGAAAATGAAGGCAGAAGAGATCACCAAGGCGAACGAAGAATGTTTCAACCAACAAACTCATCAAGAAGTGGCAGGGAGCCTTGTGGTGAACCTAACATTAAAACCATACATACTATACCTGGAAGACCAGGAGTCAGTGGGATCTCTAAAAACTCGTGCAAAATATTTGCAAGGGAGTTACACAATACCCCCACGTATACACCTTGGATAAAGTGAGACCTCTTACAAAAATCATTTTCACAGAGATGGATGAAACCTCATCCCATCATGAGGACCCTCTAGTGATAACCCTGAAGATCAGGTCTTGTGACGTCCGTCGAATAATGATTGATAGTGGGAGTTCAGTAGACCTTTTTTTCTGACCACTGCTAGGCCTCTGGGAGTAAAGGACCCTGACATTGTCAAAACATAGCTTCCTCTTGTAGGATTCAACAACATCACAACTTATGCAAGAGGAATAGTAATCCTACCTATCATGACAAAAAGGATAATAATAATGACCAATTTTATGATCGTTGATGCTCATGCACATTACAATGTCATCCTGGGATACACAAGATGAAGGCAATCTAGTCCATTTTCCACCAGGTAATCAAATTCCTTACAACTGAAGGTCTCGAAGAGATTAGAGGAGATCAGGAGAAAGCGAGAAGTTGTTATAATGCCACTATAAAGAGGACTACCCCCAAATAACAATCACCAAGGGGTCTCCCTCAAAAGAGATCAAGAAATAAAAGTGTGATAAATTCAACCTTTTTAAATAAAGTAAAGAACCTCCAAACTGATGTTGAGGGAAAGAGCCACCCTGTGAAAATAGATGAGGATTTGACGACAGAGCTCGAGAGGCAACTCTCATAGTTCATCAGAGCTAATGCAGATATCTTTGTATGGGCCCCAAATAACATGTCAAGAATTGATTCAAGCATTATAATGCATTGGCTAAATGTTAACTCAAAAGCTAAACCCATCCAGCAACGAAAAAGAAAACTCCTCAGAGAGAAAAATAAGGTAATCAAACACCATATAACTGCCCTCAAAGAGGCTGGGGTCATTAGGAAGGTCAAGTATCCCTCATGGATCTCAAATTTGGTAGTAATTAAAAAGGCATGTGGAACATCTCGTATGTGTGTAGCCTTTACTAATCTAAATGAGGCTTGCCCCAAGGACTGTTCCCCTCCCAAGCATTGATCAGCTAGTAGACGTCTCTTCTAGGTTTGGGTTGATAAGATTCCTGGATGCATACTCCGGGTATCACTAAATTAGAATGTACCCATAAGATGATAAGAAAACTTCTTTCATAACAAAAAGGGAAGGTTTTGCTACACGAGAATGCCATTTGGGTTGAAAAATGCAGGTGCAACATATCAACTCCACATCAACAAAATGTTTGACAAATAGTTGGAGAAGAATCTGGAAGTATATGTTGATGTCATAGTGGTAAAGTTTGTTCAACCCCTGAACCATATCAAAGATCTACAGGAGATATTCAAAGTGATACGAAGGTATGATATGAAACTGAACCCCAAAAAATGCATCTTTGGTGTGGTTGTAGGAAAATTCCTAGGGTATCTCGTGTCAACAATAGGGATTAAGGCCAATCCAGAAAAAATACAAGCACTGGTAAACATAAAACCACCTAATAGTCTCAAGGGAATAAAACAACTCAATGGAAGAATACAGGTGCTGAGAAAGTTCATTACTAAATGCACGGATAAATGTATGCCCTTCTTTAAGATGCTAAGAAAGAACAAAATTGTCTTTTGGAATGAGGATTGCAATATAAGCTTTGAAGAAATCAAGAAGTACCTTAGTAATCCCCCTGTCCTAGTCTGCCCTCTACTAGGAGATATTCTTTATCTATATTTGGTTTTCACACCTCAAAAATGCAATGTCGTGCTAATAACTTTGAGGAACAAAATTAAGCACCTCATATACTATATTAGCCAAATTTTAACAAAGGCCAAAAGCAAATATCCTACAATAGATAAACTTGCCTTTGCTCTTAAGTTTACTACACGAAAGCTCAAACATTACTTTGGATCACACACAATCGTGGTACTTACTTCACACCCTCATAAACCATAGGTCGTAGGGAGAGTGGCCCAGATAGCTGTTGAGTTAGGAGAATATGATATCAAATACATGGCTAGAACAACCATCAAAGGGCAAGCTATGGCTGAATTTGTGGCTGAATTCACTGATAGTCCTGAGGTCGTTAACAAAATGGAGTCAGTGGAAGTATGTACGGTAGACTTGAAAGAGGCGCTGACATGTTAGGTATTTATTGATGAGGTGCACAACTTTAGAGGCACAACACTAGGGGTGGTTATATGAATGAAGAGGACAACTACATTGAATATGCAATCAGACTTGATTTTCAAGCAACCAATAACGTCACGGAATATGAAGCTACCATATTTGGAGTCATGATCATGAAAAAACTAGAGGAAGATAAAATCACCTTACATAGTGATTCTAGGCTTGTGGTCAATATGTTTTTGGGAACATTTGAAGCAAGAGACGAAAAGATGAAGAAGTACTTGGAGAGATTAAAACGAGAATGCTCAAAATTCTCTAGGTTCAATATTGAGTAGATAACATGAAATGAGAACAGTCACGCTGATGCCTTAGCAACATTGGTGTCAATAAGGGATACCAAGTGTGATTGGGTGTTATTAGTAATGGTACTGGCAGAGGCATCTTTAGAAAAGGACAAAAGAAGGATTGGATGCAAAGACATTCCTTCTATCATATGGTTCATCCCAATCTACAATTTCTTGAAAAAGGGGAACCTACTCATGAGCGAAAACCGACATCGTCGATTCTTGCCAATACTTTGGTTTTAATATTTATAAAACTCTCGCAAGTGCACGAATCATTTCGTAGAAAATGATAAGTATACTCCCAAGGTCGATCTAAGGAAGGAATGTGTGTGGTTTTTAATTTATTATTCAAACTTTTAAAAACAAAATTAAATCCTAAACATTCTGTCACGATATTTTGGGGTTTTTGTGTTTTAATCTACTTACATAAAATTAAACATAGATTCAATAAACATTTATGCAAATTTTATCATTTATAATGGCGGAGTATTTATGGATATAATAACTAAGTTAATTATGCTTGCTCATATTATCTAGGTTATTAAATATATGAATTGATATTTATTGATTCTCCCTTTTTTGTATGAATACCACCTTTGGTGGGGTTAGATATTCTTTGTTAACTAAACAAATCAATTAACACCTATGGGTGGGGTTGATAACTAATATGCTTAATTAAATTAATTCCTTTTTCTAAGAGATTGAAAATGAACCATTTAAATGCCACCTTTGGTGGGGTTAGACAGTTTAAACTTTATTCAAGGTGTCCAAATTAAACCTAAGAATTTAGTTATCCGAGTACTAACTTTCAAGTTTTAAAACCACTACCGAAAACATGTCGTCAATACATTTTCAGATAATAATTCTTATAAAAACTTTTGAAATAGAGCTTCACTCTAACTACCGGGCGATTGTACCATCAAATAAAAGAGCACTACTCTAAATCAGATCGGATAACTAAACCTTAAAATCTAATTTTCAGGTTTAAGTTTGTAATAAAAAATAATATATTTCTCTCTAACATTCTTAATATAAAATCTTGAATAAAAACAAAATCAATTCATTTTAGAGATTTTCACCTATTTAATATTTCGCAAGCATAAAAACGTTATTATTATATCATGTTTACTAAACAGCCAACACATTTAAATTTAACCACAGACAAATTAAATATAACATGTAAGAATAAAGCATAAAAATAACTGTAAAGAAAATAAAATCCTTACAGAACTTCGACGCTATTCTCGTTGCCGGAAAACCTCCAAGCGGAATTTGCACTCCCATTTATTGAATCAAAAAGCTAATAAATTACATAAACATAACTAGTTCTTCCCAAAAAGGGAAGAACTCTAAACCTAAGAGAAATTAACTAAAAATTAAGAAAAACTAAAAAAACTAAAAAAATCTAAAAAGAGAGAAAGAAAGAAGAGAGAAGTGTGTTTTGAAGTGAAGAGAAATGAGGTATTTATAGGTGAGGATGGAGAGAAAAAATGAGTAAAAAAATGTTAAAAAAATGTAAAAACGCGTAATGGAATTGCTGAGGTCATTGATGACATCAACATGACGTCATGGGGGCGGCTGCACATGAAAAATGGGGTGAAACGGGCGTCGGCGCGCGCGGAGGCAGCTAGGAGCGCGCGGATGAACAGTAGCAGCGCGTGCAGCTTTGCGCGGATGAAAAGTAGTAGCGCGTGTAGCTTTTGCGCAGATGAACAGTAGCAGCGCGCGTAGCTTTGCGCGGATGAACAGTAGCAGCGTGCGCGGATGAACAGTAGCAACGGCGGCGCGTTTTGCTCCTTTTTGACATTTTTGAATTTTTTGACCTATTTTGTCCAATTTTTGAATATTTATTGACCTTTCCCCATTTATTTATTAATATATTTGTGATGTATTGCTTCAAGTATTCCTCTTTGAGTCTTTAAGTTACGTTTTAAGCCAAAATACCTGAAAAACAATAAAAATACCCGTGATTCCGAAAAATACAAATTTATATAAATATATGATAAAACATATAAATATATATATTTTTAATCAATTAATGTGCATAAAATCATGGTTATTTTAGTGCTTTTTGAGCACTCATCACAACCCCCAACGAGCTTCTTGCTAGTCCCTTAGCAAGAGAAGCGATAAAAACTAAAAATTAAACTATCCTAAATCACATTCGTGGATTGAAACAGTTGCATTTAGCCTATGCAACAAGCCTTTAAACCCCTAGGTTACCCTAGTGGACGAGTTTGAGTCTCGTGAGGGTTTTCAGTAATGATACCCACAAACATTGAACTAAATGTAAAAATAAAAACAATCAAATCAAAAACTAAAATTACAACAAAATTAATTTAAGAATAAAAGAAAACAACATATCACAAAAATATCTCATACTTTTTAATCTCTTTTAAGATCATAATTAAAATCTCAAGCATAAGTTATTTTTATCTCTTTAAACAATCATGATTTTATTATAATAATTAGTCGAAAATCATTTTCATATTTCATATCAAAAATGTATCAATTTAGTTTTACCCAATTTCAGTGTCATGAATCAGAATTCGCTTCGACTCTATTCCTCACAAGTCAATACTCTCAAAACATTGAATCCTATGGGTTCAAACACTCATACTAATTTATATGCGAAAGAGTTGATGTATAGAAATAAACTAATATGTTCGCATATGTATAAAGAATAAAGGCTCAAATTGTTATTTTAACATTGATCTCATGAAAGGAATCGAATGTATAAATTATAAAGATATCATATATAAAAATTATTTTCATGCATAAATCAAACTCATTAAGAAAGAATTTCAAGATACATGCTTTTTTATAAATGAAGAAATTGCAATGACTTTTTAGGGAATTACTTCCTATATCTTTCTTTTAGCCTGTACTCACAACTTTGTAGGGAATGTGGGTCATAGTATGTAGATGATACTATATATATTTTTATCTCTCTATTTTTTTTCTGTAGATATTTTTCAATATATGTATTTTTTTAGAGAGTCAACCCATGTACAGATTGTACATTTTTTAGGATTTTGGTGAGTGGTTAATTTTGTGGCTTTTCTGTTTGATCTTGGTTTACGTAAACTCAGATATGTCTTTTTGTTTTTGTGGCAGTCATGCATAAATGAGATATAAGCATATACTATCAATTTCTACTCAAATCATTTAATCTAAGCAAAAAAAATAATAAAAAAATATATGATACTCTATTAAGATGAGAAAAAATTCATACATTCAATGCTAATACCTATAGAGATCATCTAAAATTTGAATAAATAAGAAATGTGTTTGGAGTAGAAAAAATATATATTTCACTCTGAATAAAAGATATTAGGCTCAAATTATATCTCATAAGGGTAGTCTCCACTAAAAAAATTCATAAACACCGATTTTGGGTTTAATATAATTTCCACATTTTATCAAGAAATACTAGTTATGACAAAAACTAACTAATTATCAAAAATAATTACAAAATATTTCATGATATGTTTTCAAAAATTAATTTAACAGTACAAAAGACTTAACTATTTACTTAAATTTGATTTAAAGAAATGATAAATTTTTGTGAAATTTTTTTTATTTATTTTTTTTAATTTTTAAATTGTTAATTTTTTTTCTAATTAAGCATGGTAACTTTTCACCACCCCCAACCTAAAACTTACATTGTCCTCAATGTAACAACTGTAAATTAAAGATAAAGAGAAAAGAGAAGAAATATTACCTATTTCCTGAGAATGTGTAAGTAGTAATGGAGAAATGCAGGTGCATCCATCATATTCATTATTAAAGTGTATACAGACAGATCGCTGTAAACTTCTAACATCTCAACAAATATTTTTAGTTTTAACAATTTAAAAATTATTAAACTAAAATAAACAATAAAATTAAGTAATTAAAAGAAATAACAGAAAATTACCTAAAATGATGGGTTGCCTCCCATCCAGCGCTTAGTTTAACGTCTTAGCAAGACGTAACTTGGGGATTGCCTTTTAAGTAAACTCAATGTCCCCTCATCATTGAGTCAATCAAACCTATAAGTAAGACAAGGTTGTCTACCTATACTGTTTCAAACATGCCCTATTGATTTTCAAATTTTTCTGTACCAAAAACTAGGGGCATGCTTGTGGGTTTTAGATAACCCACATCTAGATGCAAATCAAATAATTAAGGCATCAAAACACGATTGTACCTAGATCAAACAAAGAAACTAACTCTTGAGATTGTAATTAAAACTTTAAAATTTTGGAGATAGTTTCAGTATTTTTTTTAAGGTTAAAATAACATAATCAGTATTAACCAAGAGTGCTCCCAGGAAAGAATGGTGGGGCAAAGGCTCCTTAAATACAATCCTCCTAGACAGAGCAACGTTCCCAGGAAAGACTAGTGGCACAAAGGCTTCCAAGAACTAGTCTCCTAGACAGAACTCCCTTAGATCTTTACTTTTCATGTTATTAAAGTTAAGTTAAGTAAAAATTTAAGTTAATTAAGTAAAAGAAAATCTAAGTTAATTAAGTTAATGAAAAATTTAAGTTAATTAAAAAAAATTAAGTTAATAAAAAAAATATAAGTTAATTAAAAAGCTAAGTTAATTAAGTTAATTTAAGTAAAAATCTAAGTTAAAATCTAAGTTAAAATCTAAGTTAATTAAGTTAGGTTAATTAAAAATCTAGGTTAATTAAGTTAGTAAAAATCTAAGTTAATTAAGTTAATGAAAAATCTAAGTTAATTAAAAAAAATCTAAGTTAATTAAAAAAAATCTAAGTTAATTAAGTTAAGTTAATTAAAAATAATCTAGGTTAATTAAGTTAGTAAAAATCTAAGTTAATTAAGTTAAATTAAAATTAAGAGAGAAAAAAAAATAGTTAAAGAAAATAAAGAAAAAAAAATAAAAATTAATAAAAATAAAATAAATTAAAATTGAAAAAGGTAAAATAAAATAAAAAAATAGAGAAAGGTAAAAGCAAATAAAATAAAAATTAATTTTTTTTCATATATATATATATATATATTTATTATTTTTTAAAAAATAAAATTAAGATTTTAAATAAAAATTAAAATTAAATGAAAATTAAAAAGTAAGTTTTATTTTTTATTTTTATTTTATTTTTAATTTTTAATTTAAAATTTATTTAAGTTTTTTTTATTATATATATATATTATATTTTTTACTATTCATGAACAGTAATTTTATTTTAATATTTAAACTATATTATTTATTTATTTTTTATCTTAAAGTTTTTTTTTTAAGTTTTTAATTTTTTTTGTTTTTTTAAATTTTTTTTATTTTATTTTTCTATTCATGAATGGAAATTTTATTTTACTATTTAAACTATATTATTTATTTTATTTTATTTTTTATCTTTAATTTTTTTAAATTTTTTAATTTTTTTTACTATTCATTAATGGTAATTTTATTTTACTATTAACGCTATATTATTTATTTTAAAATTTTAAAATTTATTTATTTATTTATTTTTATTTGTTTACATTTTTTTTACTATTCATGAACGGTAAAAATTTTTACTTCAAATTTCAAATTTCTAAATTATTTTACTAAAAAAAAAATTTTATTTTTTATTTTTTATTATTTCTTATGAAATTTGAAATTTGATTATTATTTTTTTTATTAAAACAAAAAAATAACAATTATTTACACCACAAAAATGTTTTTAAAATTTTGATAAATAATTTAAAAATCGTTATTCCTTCCCCGGCAACGGCGTCAAATACTTGATGAGCGAAAACCGACATCGTCGATTCTTACCAATACTTTGGTTTTAATATTTATAAAACTCTCGCAAGTGCACGAATCATTTCGTAGAAAATGATAAGTATACTCCTAAGGTCGATCTAAGGAAGGAATGTGTGTGATTTTTAATATATTATTCAAACTTTTAAAAACGAAATTAAATCCTAAATATCCTATCATGATATTTTGGGGTTTTTGTGTTTTAATCTACTTACATAAAATTAAACATAGATTCAATAAACATTTATGCAAATTTTATCATTTATAATGGCGGAGTATTTATGGATATAATAACTAAGTTAATTATGCTTGCTCATATTATCTAGGTTATTAAATATATGAATTGATATTTATTGATTCTCCCTTTTTTGTATGAATACCACCTTTGGTGGGGTTAGATATTCTTTGTTAACTAAACAAATCAATTAACACCTATGGGTGGGGTTGATAACTAATATGCTTAATTAAATTAATTCCTTTTTCTAAGAGATTGAAAATGAACCATTTAAATGCCACCTTTGGTGGGGTTAGACAGTTTAAACTTTATTCAAGGTGTCCAAATTAAACCTAAGAATTTAGTTATCCGAGTACTAACTTTCAAGTTTTAAAACCACTACCGAAAACATGTCGTCAATACATTTTCAGATAATAATTCTTATAAAAACTTTTGAAATAGAGCTTCACTCTAACTACCGGGCGATTGTACCATCAAATAAAAGAGCACTACTCTAAATCAGATCGGATAACTAAACCTTAAAATCTAATTTTCAGGTTTAAGTTTGTAATAAAAAATAATATATTTCTCTCTAACATTCTTAATATAAAATCTTGAATAAAAACAAAATCAATTCATTTTAGAGATTTTCACCTATTTAATATTTCGCAAGCATAAAAACGTTATTATTATATCATGTTTACTAAACAGCCAACACATTTAAATTTAACCACAGACAAATTAAATATAACATGTAAGAATAAAGCATAAAAATAACTGTAAAGAAAATAAAATCCTTACAGAACTTCGACGCTATTCTCGTTGCCGGAAAACCTCCAAGCGGAATTTGCACTCCCATTTATTGAATCAAAAAGCTAATAAATTACATAAAAATAACTAGTTCTTCCCAAAAAGGGAAGAACTCTAAAACTAAGAGAAATTAACTAAAAACTAAGAAAAACTAAAAAAATCTAAAAAGAGAGAAAGAAAGAAGAGAGAAGTGTGTTTTGAAGGTGTTGAAGGTGTGTTTTGAAGTGAAGGGAAGGGGGTATTTATAGGTGAGGATGGAGAGAAAAAATGAGTAAAAAAATGTTAAAAAAATGTAAAAACGCGTAATGGAATTGCTGAGGTCATTGATGACGTCAGCATGATGTCATGGGGCGGCTGCACGTGAAAAATAGGGCGAAACGGGCGTCGGCGCGCGCGCGGATGAACAGTATCAGCACGGGCAGCTGGGCGCGGATGAACAGTAGCAGCGCGCGCGGCTGGGCGCTGGCGCGCGTTGGTGTGGTTGGCACGGCGGCGCGTTTTTCCCTTTTTTGACATTTTTGACCTTTTTGACCCATTTTGTCCATTTTTTGCATATTTATTGACCTTTCCCCATTTATTTATTAATATATTTGTGATGTATTGCTTCAAGTATTCCTCTTTGAGTCTTTAAGTTACGTTTTTAATCCAAAATACCTGAAAAACAATAAAAATACCCGTGATTCCGAAAAAGACAAATTTATATAAATATATGATAAAACATATAAATATATATATTTTTAATCAATTAATGTGCATAAAATTATGGTTATTTTAGTGCTTTTTGAGCACTCATCACCTACCTAAAGATCGCACGACTACAAAGGAAATTGAAGCCAAGGTAGGTCGGTATATGATCAAGGCAGGAAAACTATACTGAAAAACCCCACTCGACCCTAGCCTCTTATGTATAGCTATAGAGGGAGCCACAATGATGATGTGTGAAGCACACGAGGGAGACTACAGTTCACATTCTGGGGTAGAAGATTATCACAAAGAATCATGAGATATGGTTATTATTGGCCCACCATGTTGATAGATTGCATCAAATATGCTCAGAAGTGCAATAAATGTCAAAGTTTTTCCCCATTGACCCACACACCCTAAAATACTATAGTGGGGTAGTGAGTACTTAGCCTTTCTACAATTGGGGACTAGATATAATAGGAACCCTACCCATAGATACGGGCCAGAAAAAAGTTTCTCCTTGTTGCCACTAATTATTTTTCAAAATGGATTAAAGCAGAACCCCTAGGAAGAATATGAGAGGGAGAAGTAATTTAGTTTATATGGAAATCCATAATTTGTCGCTTCAACCTCCCTAGGGAACTCGTTATAGATAATAAGCGGTAATGTATTGGTTGAAAAATCAAAGCATTCATTCTCAAATACAATATTAAGATGAGCCACTCAACATTATACTATCTCTAGGCGAATGGTCAAGAAAAGTATTCTAATAAAACAATCATCAACCTACTAAAGGAAAAGTTAGATAGCAATAAAGGACAATAAGTGGAGGAGCTACCAGGCATGTTATGGGCTATCAGGACAAGCCTCCGCGGGAACACTAATGAGACCCATTTTTCCCTAATCTATGGAACCGAGGCAGTTATACCAACTGAGGTCACAATTCCTACCCACAAATCAGTGCTAACATAGGAACAAAATGAGGTGAGAAAAGCAACTGAACTAACCTTAGCATAGGAAGAAAGAAATGAAGCTTTAAGAAGGATGACCAAGTAAAAAAGAAAAATATCGGAATACTACAACAAAACTATGCGCTTCAAAACATTTTTCAATAATTATTAGGTTCTCAAGAGGGTCTTCCCCAACAAAAAAGAATGGATGGTTGGTAAAATTGGTGCCAATTAGGAAGTACCTTATCAAATAATTGAAATAAAACCATGAGGAGCCTATGTATTGAAAAACATCGAAGGAAATGAGGAAGGCACAAGTTGGAATTCCATACACTTGAAAAGATACCGCTTCTAAAAACATATGTATTAACGTACCTTTCTCTCTCTTTTTATAACAGCGATGCATCTGCATCTATGAAATAAAAAGCTCCAACATATGATCCTTTAATAAAGCTCTCTCCCTTGAATTAAAGCCAAGGGTCGATCACTTAGATTAACAAATCAGGTAGAGCACCCTGGCAATTAAAAAAGTGGGGTTTTCCACCTCGATCTGGAACCAGAATGGAGCTTTGAGTACCTCGGTCAGGAACCAAGTCAAGCTCTCTCTCATAAATTGAAGCTAAGGGTTGATCATTTAGATTGATAAATCAGGTAGAGAGCTCTAGCAATTGAAGAGGTCTAGTTGTCCACCTCGGTCAAGAACCAGGTCGGTGCTTTGACGTTAAAGAGGAAGAACACCTCGGTCAGGAACCAGGTCAAGCTCTCTCCCATAAATTTGAGTAGATTGATAAATTAGGAAAAACACCTTTGTAATTGAAGAGGTGGAGTTGTCCACCTCAGTTAGGAACCAGGTCGACGCTCTTACGTAATAATAATAATAATAATAATAATAATAATTAATTAAAAATTATACCAAATAGTCTTTATACATAAATATGTGCCGCTAAAAATGTTCATTCTTCAAAAAATTAATCACCATTCTTTTCATAGTTACTAATACAAGACACAACCTGCATAGAGATTTAAAAACTCTTTAAATGCTTGGACACATAACCAGTGTTTAGATCAGCAGTTTCTTTAACCAAGGGTAATAACTCAGCTTGAATCTCGATAGCCTTTTAATGTACATAAGTTATGGGCTCGGGGTGTGTTGTCATCATTGGGAGCAACCCCCGCTCCAGATCTTCGGTAACCTCCATAACCTTAAGAAAAACTCTTTCATATCATTTCGTATATAAGTTTGACCAATATGATTCCCTATCAATAAGTCCGACCATACTAGCCAAGGTCCACTTCTCTCAAAATTAAGTTTGGATTCATTGCTCCCTACAAGTAGCGAGCTCACACTTTGTCTCTTTGGCATTACATTAAAGTTTAACCACCTCGGCTTTAAGTGCCCTAACCTCATCCTCAAGCTTACCATTTGCAACCCGAAAAGCTCGAACTAAGTGTCTATTGGTTCCATCAGAATTCATAAAAGACGAGCAAAAAAGTTGGAGGAATTGATAGAAATTCTTAAATATATGAATCAAACAAGTTTTCTCAAAACCCTTTTATAGGGGATGAAAATTGATATACAAAAACAATAGTAGGTAGGTCAACATCATGAATACATAATAATAGAGGAAAATTGATTTAGTTTACTAAATAAAGTCAATTTTTCATTTACTCTTTTTGTTTTACATGAAGTGACAGCTCGTGACCACAAAAACAAAAGTGGCATTGAGTTTTAAAAAAATCAATGATCATCTGCCCCTTCCTCGGGGACCTCAGGGCTGTCCTCACCATCAAAGGAGCCCAATCCTTCTCCCTATTCATCAATAGAAGAAGCCTGCATATAGAGCGGCATGATAGAGATATCCAAAATGCGATAATAGTACTCGTTTAAACCCTTTTGCTTGGCCTCAATATTGAAGTTTTCCATCGACATCTTGTATGCTTGCTCAACACTAGACTCAATTTTCTGAGCCATAACATCCACATCGGCCTTTACTTGATGGTGCACCTCCTTAGTAGAAGCCTCAGCTTGTCTCTACATGTCCCTAACCCCCTCTTTAGCTCGCCTCAGAGCCTCATCGAGCTCAATAATGCGTCAGGCATACGTATTGAGCTCAGAGGTGCCTTATTCAGCTTCTCTTCCTTATCAATCTCCTTGCCTTCCCACTTTGATGATCTGGCCAACATCATAGTGTGCTTTGAACGCATAGATGCACGAATCTACTTTTCCTTAACCAACTCGGCTTTTAAATAGCCTACATTGTGAGCTTTACCAAAATCATAGAGCAATATCAACTACAATAAAGAAACGAGGTCAAAAAAATAAACCTTGAGCTCATAAACAAAAATGAAGTATAACACATCTAAAGATGGATGACCTCACTAGAATTTGCCCCCTCACAAATAGCCATAAGCTACTTCTTACATGTATCAGCAGAAAAATGGCTCATACAATGATCGAGGTACTCTGGTGCCAAACCTCAATTCAGGATGACCCCTTCAACATCAATAGTAAGGTCCTAAAGAACAACATTCCCCTTCTTCAAATTCCTTAAAGGATTTCTAGATTATTTAGAACCCGAGTAGGGAGTTGGAGACACATATTGCTCTCGTAAGGGTGATAGGGGAGGGCAAACATTCAAAGGCTCGGGGCCACGGGTAGACTCATCAACACCAACCTTATTCTTCTTCTTCTTAGGAGAAGAAGTGTGACCTTCGTGAAAGGACTTGTCCCTTTTTTTTTCCACCGATAAGCCCCCCCAAAAGTAGGGGTGTACCCGTGGGAGAACTCATTTCTCTCGACGTAACCTTACTTTTCATACAGATAAAAGTTAGGCAGTGGTCAAATCCATATGATCTATAGATTAAGAATGAAAGGATACCATGTTAATCACCTCGGGTTAAAAAAAAGGGCAAAGTATTATGAGACAAGAAAAAAGTGTGAGGTTAGGTCACTATCATCAAGCGCCACCTTGAATAGACTCCCAAAGTTTGTAAGAAGTGTTCTACATTTAAGATAAGCCTGGGGTTTACGATTCAATCTAAGAGGGGCTCCACGGTACCGTGCCTCATCCACCAGTACACAACAAAGCATGGGGTGTTTAATAGGGTCCTCTAGTTGGTCTTCTCAGGAAGATAGTTTTGGATATCAACCAACCTTTGCTTCACATCAAGACTCAAGGTCATGATAAGAGAAGCCATATTTCTAATCACAACCTTAGTGTTGTTCTAGATGCTCCTTACCAACCTCGTTTCATTTGTGGGAGACTCCCACCGACCTAAAAGATAGAAAAAAATACTCTTTCTAGTTTTTCTCATTTTCAAAAAGGGACACGTTTACCCCCTGATCCTACTTCATCGACATATAGACCCTCTTCAAATCCGTGGGGTTCTATTTTAAGACATATGCCTCATTAAACTCGACCATCTCTAAATCCACCTGAGTTCTTGACAGATTAGTGTTAGGCAGAGCAGATATCTCCACCCATTATACATCAATTGCCTCAGTGTAAGCTGCGTCTTAACCAAGAACCTCCTAATAAGAGGATATAAGAGGAACCTTACCTCTAGCCATAGAGCTTTCTTATGAAAAATGGTCCACTCAAATGAAAGTTTATCACTATTACAAGCACTCTCAGGAGGAATCATTATCTAAAATATGGGAGGGATGTTGTAGGTTCTTCTTAATCTCTCTTCATCATGGGGGGGAAACCCACAAGTCTTAGCTACAGCCGACCAACCCCTAGTACTACCTGTCGATTCCTCGGATCCAATATTCCTCATTTTTTCCTCCATGTCCTAACTTCTAAGATTTGAGTCTAAGGCACACTCAATCTCACAGTGGGAATGGTCTAGGATGGAGGTTAAGGTAGACAGTTGAGGCGAAGACTGACTCACCTCACTAGAAGACCCCAAGTTATCAATTTTACTAGAATATTGGGGACTCTCTCATGAGCCCAAACCAGTTGAGGTCTCTTCTTTTTGCATCCTATGAAAAGCTACAAAAACATAAATACAAAACAATAGCATGTGGTAAGGTACGAGAAGAAGAGATTACTTAGGGATGAGTTGAAAATAAAAGAAAATGTTCCTTTTAAAAATGACCTGAAAAGAAAGTAAAAATCATTAGGTTCTCAACGTTTGAGTTCTAAAATACCCGAACATAGAAAATTATAGCCCGAGCTGAATTCTTACCACTGAACTGAAAATATTTTATAAGCTTGAGGTGAAATGAAAGAGCATTTTCCTTCACTATTTCTCAATTTTACAGGTAACAATGATAAGTCCCAGCCCAAACATCTCTTTATATAGAGACAATTAATTTATCTCTCCAATCAACTGACACACATTTATTAAGGGAGTTGAATGGTTCGTATCCTATGCCCGGTATTTACTCTTCCACCTCAGATCGAAGCTTGAGTTGAAAAAGTAGGGGGACTTGATGTTTGAACATCTGGACCGACCCGAAACCCAGCCCTTGCAAACCACCCAAGCCAAGTCACTAGCCTGAGATGGAAGATAAAGCACCCCAGATCTTGATGTTTGGACATCAGAACTGACCCGAAGCCCGACCCTCGCAACCCACCCAAGCCAAGTCACTAGCTCGAGATAGAAGATAAAGCACCCCAGATGTCCTACCCATGGGATAGCCCGAGCTCAATCATAGCCCGATCTCAAGGACACAAGCTCAAGGACATTACAAGTTAAACTCGACCTAGATTTCTAACATATTATACTTTAGGCCAATTATGTTTCCCTGACATGTAAATATGTGTGCACATTATTTAACTGACACATGCATTCATAAATGTTCTATAAATAGATGAATTTCTTAGGAGTATCCACACATTCAGTTAATTGTCTTAACTTTTTTATAATCTCTCTCTATAAAATATTGAATCTCAACGATATTAACCTGCAAGAGAATTATCGAAAGTTGAAGAATCTCGTCTTTAACTTTTGCACAGCGGTACTTCTCTTCCCAAGAAGTGGAATATTTAACTGCCATTTCAGATGTTGAAATACAACGTCAAGAGTTTATGAAACTATGGACTCTCGAGGGTTGTGAGATGGTGTGCAGATGAACTTCCTATTTTGTATTACAATAATTTAGCTTCATTCTTTTTTATGGATTTACCTTGAAGTCTTAAGATCTGCTAGCATATCAATTTTCAATATTAATAAAATCCCACCTAATAAGCTATATATTATTATTGATTGATCAGTTTTTTACATATTCCCTTATTTATTAAGACTGCTTAGATTAATTATAAAGACTATAATTTTCAATTGGATAGATATTGAGAATCCTTATGCACATTTCGTGTTTCACATGTGAATGCTCTACTTTTTTAAAGTTGCGACTAATTATGGAAAGTATAGGATAAAATAATTCAATTACTTAACGTAATCAATACCATAAATATTTAATGGATATATAATTTTTAAAATTTAATTAAGGATTTATATCTACCGTTAATCGTGTTATTTCTTCCTAAATAGTATATATATAATTTGATATGTAATTAAATAACTTTAAAAATAAAAAATTTACTATATATCAACCATAAATATGAAATTAAATTTAAATAAATCTATTATTCATCTACAAATAAAATTATTAAAAAACTTATCATCACAAGTTCACAACTCTGTTATTCTGCTTTGGATTTTTAAGTTGGGGGTTCAATGTCATTTTATACTTCGTGTTTCACGTGTGAATGCTCTACTTTTTTAAAGGTGCAACTAACTTTTATATTCCATTGAAAGAAAAAAAAACCTTCATACTCATTGACTTTCGTTCTAGGGTTATGTATGGATATCCAATTTTAACAACCCTTATACATTTTCATTCATATTTTTAAAGAATTTTAATTTAACATTACAATCTATCAATGAATTTTAATATTATAAAATTAGAAAAGTGAACAATTTAATTAAAAAAAATTTACATGTAAAATGCAATTGACAAAAATTTAGGAACAATTTCGTTAATAATTTCATTTCCCTTATTTTTATTCCACATTCTTGTTTTTCCCCAAATTAAATACAAATTTATAAACTAAGTTATTAAATCGAAATATTTTAAGAAAATGAATAAAAAGAAGTATCATTAGTTTAACTTTGATATCTCTATAATGTCTAACATTTCATTATAGTTTTAAGAATTTTTTAATTACATAAATTTGTACATCTTCTCACTGATTACAATTATAATATCTTATGGTAAAATAATTTTAAAGATAATAATATTATTTATTTTAAAAAAATTTATACCACATATTATAATGAAAATTGATATTTCCATAACATATAACACTAATAACAAAATAAGTTAATAATTATATATTTTATAAAAATTGCTGCGACACTGGCAAAGATAACTCTGTAAATAGGGACACCCATTATCTTTTATATATAAAAACCTCAAAAAAATCTTATTCTCCGTGACCTTTTCTTCTTATTCTTTTCCTTTGCTTTTTTTTTTTAAGCTTTAATTCCAATTTTTTTTGCTATATATTCTTATAATAAATAATAATTATATAATTTATAATTAATAATTTTATCTATATTAATTTTATATTATAAATCTTAAATTATTATTATTATTATGAAACTTTTTAGTAACAATTAAAATATAATCAACTAACCCATATTACTTTTAAGCAAAAATATATTTATTAAGTTATATTAAATTTTTTCTATCTCATATATATTATCTTATTATATTTGATTTATTTATTAAAATAAAATATTATATATATTTAAATTGTATAATACTAAAGTGGCACAATTTCCTTATGAAGCACCTTTTTTTTTCTTCCTTACTAAATATTTGCTTTAGTTTTTTTAAGTTTTAAGTTTTAATTTTAATTTTTTCTCCCTCTACACTAATAAATATCAATATATTTTTATAATAAATAATAATTATATAATTTATATTTGATCATTTGTATTAACTTTATATTACTAACCTTGAATTATTATTTTACCAATCATAATTGTATTTAAATAATAATTTTTTATGTTAAGATTATATTATATCCATTTATCTAATATCAATTAAAAAATCGTCAATTAACTTACATTATTTTTAAGCAAAAAATGTTCATAAAAATATTAATTAAATCTACTTAAGTATCTATCATATTAAGTTTATATATACTGTTATATTATATTTGATTTATTTATTAAATAAAACATCACTTATATTTAGATTATGTAATATTGTAACAAAGTGTCACACTTATTGTTCATAAAATAATAATTATTATGTATATATTTTTCGTTAAAATAATAAATTAATTAAATTTTTATTAATAAAATAAATTTTTTGTATATCTACTTTATATAAAAAATTATTTTTTCATTTTATCATAATTATTAAAGCAACTTAAAAAATATATTTAAATATTTTTTCTTTTATTTTTTAAATAAAAATTATTATTATTCATTAAATAATATTAATATATATTTATCAAATTTAAATCAAACGGTAAATATAATTATAAATGGATTCGCGTTTAAATATCCGTGTTCTTGAAATGCTGTGTTGTTTCCTTCTCTTTAAGCCAAAGCATTGCGAACCTTACCTTCCTCATTTTGTGTAGGAAAATGAATTCCAGCTCCGAAATTGTGTTCGAATTTGGTCCATATCTTCGTGCATATAAAGAAGGAAAAGTAGAAAGGTTCTTTGGCACAGATGTAATTCCTCTGTCTGTCAATTCCCAAGATGGTAGCACAATTTTCTACAAAGATGTCCAAATATGCCCCAAAACGGGTATCTCATCTCGTATTTTCATCCCTAGAATCATAAACAAAGGCCACAAATTGCCATTATTAATCTATTTCATGGTGGTGGATTTGTAATTGGATCACCCTTTTGCTCCATGTATCACAATTATGTTGCTTCTATAGTCTCTAAAGCTAATGCTATTGCTATCTCTGTTGATTATAGATTGGCTCCAGAATATCATATCCATATAGCTTATGAAGATTCATGGGCTGCACTCAAATGGGTTGCTTCCCATTTTAAAAAAGAAGGCCCTGAGAACTGGCTCAATGAGTTTGCAGATTTTGAGAGGATCTTTCTTGCTGGAGATAGTGCAGGAGGCAATATTGTGCACAACATGGTTGCACAAGCTGGGGTAGAAGATTTGAGTGGAATGAAGTTATTAGGGGCTTGTTTAGTTCATCCCGATTTTAAGAATAAACAAGGAGATGTTAGTGAATGCTGGCGATTTGCATGTCCAAGGACAAGTTGGTCGGATGATCCGAGAATAAACCTGGCTATTGATTCGAGGTTGTCGAGGCTAGGTTGTAGAAAGGTGTTAATCTGTGTTGCTGAGGAAGATGGGTTGAAAGATGGGGGTTTGTTCTATTACGAGTCCTTGATGAAAAGTGGGTGGAATAGAGAAGTGGAGGTTGTCGAGGCTACAACCTGTGTCCACGTACCAGGTTCATCTATGTCTTCCATTGCATGGAAGGCCATCAACAAAGTCTCGTCTTTTTTCTCTTTTCTTTTTTATACAAAGTTGAATCCTACACTATTCTCTTTTGTCATTTTTGTGTAACATTCATTTTTGTAATGACCTAAGTTCTCACATCTGTAACATTTGACCTTTGATTTGTCGAAATATCTCTTCTTGTTTTGATCATCATCCCTTCGAGTTTGAGAAAATGATTTAGTTCCTTCTCTGCTCTACTCCTTATCTTCATCTTTTCTATAGTTTCTGTTGTAAGAGTGTTGTCCTCAACCTCTTCCTCTTGTGTTTGAAGACTCATTGAAGGTGGAAACTTCCAATGCCTGCATTTCTTCAACGACACTAGTCCTATTAATTCTTTGCTCATACATGAGCAAGGAACTCTGCAATTCATCTATGGACATATCTTCAACTATATTAGACTCCTCAATTGAGTAGACCACATAGTCGAAATTGGGAGTTAAGGACCTTACTATTTTCTCAACCACACATCTTGTTTGCCACTATCATCACTTTTCCAAAGTAGTCATTTATTATTTCTCCTTTCTTCATCTGAAAAGTTTCAAAATCTCTTCTGAGAGTTTGAAGTTGTGCCCGCTTCACTCTGTTGGAGCCTTGATACTTCTTTTTCATAAAGTCCCAGATGTCCTTAGTCGTATCCTTGTTAAGGATTGTCTCTAAAATAGACTTGTCGATTTCATGAAATAGGTAATTCTTTACCTTCAAGTCCTTCAATTTCAGTGCATTATTTTTCTGTTTCTGTTGAGCAAAAACCTCTGAACTGTCCAGTTTAGTCTCTTCAATCCCACTTTCTATAAGCTCCCAAAATTCTTTGGATTTTAGGAAGCTTTCCATCAGCATATTCTAGTGATCATAGTGCCCATCAAATTTGGGAATAGTTAGTTGGACAAAACTTCCATTTTCTATAATCATTTTATTGCTGCAAAGTTTTGGATGTTGTGATTTTTTTAGCCCCTTTCTTGGCTCTGATACCAGATATTGGATTAGTTTTCTAAACCTTTCTCTTAGATGTTGGGTAAGTTTTCTAAATCCTTCTCTTGTTCATCTCAATTTTGAAGATTGAGTTCACACATATTTTGGAAACTAAGAACAGTTTTTCAAGTACTGTTTTCAGTTTCTTATTACATTAATTTGTAGGAAACAAATTGCTAAAATTTTAATAATTTTATAAAATTTAAGGAGAACATCACTCCTTAAAACATGGAACTGATGCTTACATCGGCCATAAAAACATGAAACACTTTACTCGTGAAAATATTGATCGTTGAAAACAATCTTAAAATTAAGATAACACTAACTACTTTTAACAAATTTGCAAATTATAGTTTTTTAACAAACTAATGCATTATTATATTTTTCTTCTTTAAATGTACTGATTATTAATATTATTTAAATCTCATTACCCATTATTCATTATATGCTATATAAAATTTAGCCAATAGGAATCTTTCTTTTCCAAAACGATTTACATTTATCAGAAACAAAACAGAGTAAGTAACATCTTACTATTTTAGTTAATCACTAAAAAATGAGTTTAAACAAGTACATTCATTATATGGTTTTAATTCTATACAAGATTAGGTATTATCATCGAATATTTACATGAATTCCTACTCAATACAAAACTCGAATTTACACTATCATCTCAACTTGGCTAATCCATGATTATCACGCAGTAAAGTAAACGGTATCATCAATTTGTAACAACTTTTAAACCATATTATTTATATTATGTTATTGGTTAAAAATTTAAAAATTTAAAAACTAAAAATTTTAAAGATAATATTGACATATAATATAACATTAAAATTATTGTATAAAAATTAGTTTAAATTTATGACTCTTTATATTTCTCCACACTGGAATGAGCGAAAAAAAAATTAATGCAACCTGAGTTTTTTATTTATTATTATTTTACATAAAAGTATAATGCAACACAAAATCGAAATAAAAAATCTTTAAAATGATCCATTTAATATAAACTTTTATTTTCCCAAGAATATAACAAATAGTTAGATAAAGTTTATTTTTTTACTTTCTCCATTTTTAACATATTAATTGTTCGCTAAATAAAATTGATTGATGTTGATTGTGACTGAATAAAATTAACAGCAGATTGAAGTTGGTTAACGATTAACCGTTCATTTATTTTTAGATGAAGTGGATGGTAATTTGTTATTTTTGATAAAATGATGATTTTGATAACTTTTGTGTTATTTTAGGGAAAGGTTTTTTTTATATATACAGTAAGTTTAGTTTGTTTTTTTTTTTTGTCATGTAAGTGAGATTTGTTAGGGGTTTATTTGATATGATTTTTCATTCTTATTTTTACATACTCAAATTTAAATTTTAGGTAAGTATTTAAAAAAAAAAAGATGGAATACTACAGCTAAAAATAGGTAAATATTATTGGCCACATCTTTGTATTTTTTTTTCACAAATGTTATGGATATTTAAGAAAAAGATATGCAAGGATATTAAATTTAGATATATTATTACAAATAATATACGCTATTAAGATGTTATTTTTTTAATTTATTGTCTTTCACATATTTAATTTTTGTTAAATTATTAAAATATTTTTTAAAAATAATAACAAATTAAAATCTACATTTACTTGTTTTTTATATTTGTTATAGTATAAAATTTGTTATAGTATAAAAATAAAATATACACTGACTAAAAAAATACATAAAAATATAAAAATTTATTTAAATTATAAAAGAACAATTTAATGTTATTGATTTTTATCCCTATTGATATCTCTTTTACTCGTATTTTCTATATTATCCAAAAGTTTCTCTCATTATTGATAATTATTTATGAGAAAATTAATTATTTATTTAAATTTAAAAAAAATATTTCTAATTTTTTTTTTATAATTTCTTAAAAAATAAAAAATTTGTATTTTGATATACTTAATATAATTAAAAAAATTATTTGCAACATCAAAAAATATAATATTTATTTATAATATTTGATTTAGAAATAAATTAATTATAATTTAATACTAGTAATTTAATCCATGTGTTTCATTTGTTTAATCCCAATTGTAAGAAGTTCTCGGCTTTGTTGAGAAAGTTAGTTTTTTTCATAAATTTAAAGAATTTAAAATAATGAAATATGTGCAAGATTCCCTCTTTTTTTTAAATTTAAGAAAAGGATGCAATTTTAGATCATAGATTAATTTGTTAGTACTAATTTCATGTTAACGACGGACATATAGTTTATATTAAAAGATTTATAACTCGTGAATAAAATTATACACCACACAAAATTCGAACCCCTGTCCAAAATGTTAAAGACCTTTTCACGTATAGCCCGGTCGCTATTGTTATATTTATATATGTACAAGTCCATTTTTTCTATATTGTTTTTAATATGTCGTTTCGCAAGCACCGACAAAAAAAATGTGCAAAATATCATAAAAATTAAGCAATGTATAGGCAACACTGTCATTTGAAATTTGAATTATTTTTTTCTTTTTATCTAAATAAGAGTTGAAAGACTCACAAAAATTAATTTAACTTGTTAAATAAAATTTAAAATATATAACTCTAAATTTATTAATATTAGATCAAAACAAGTAAACGATTTACGTGAATTATACCCATCACAAAAGACATTATAATACATTTCAAAGGTAACTCACAAATTGATGAGAAATATAAACACTAAAAAAGTAAAACTCTCAACTCATACTCAAATTAAGAATACAAAAACTTATTTATTTTTGATTAGATTATTAAACCAAATGCAAGGTAAGTTATTTATAGTATTCATCATGCAATCTAGATCATACAAATATAAAACTAAGAAATAATTCTAGCTATACAAATATTATCACATTCTACACATTCTACACATTTCTTTTTTCTACATTCTTCTAAATTTTCTCTTTAAAAAATTTCTTCAACCACTTTATTTATTGAGTTGGTGTTGATTTTCAACACTCCCCCTCAACACCAATTTTCACTATTTTTACTGTGCCAAACTAACATCAAAACATTTCAAAGTTACCAATGCTTAAGTTTTTTTGTGAACAAGTCCACAACTTGATCATCTGCCTTGATTTGCCTCATCTCAATTTCTTCTTACAGAACCTTTCTCTGATAAAGTGATAATGCACTTCAACATGCTTTGTTCTTGCATGAAAGACTGGATTCTCTACCAAACAAATTGTCGACTGATTGTCATAGTATAACAGAATTGCATAATCTATTGGTTGTTGTAGATTATTCATTAGCTGTATCAACCATATACTCTCTTGAGCTGTCATTGTTGTTGTTCGAAACTCACCTTTAATGGTTGATAATGATATTGTCGGATGTCTCTTGCTACACCAAGAAATTGTTCCAAAACCAAGCTTAAACACATACCCAGTTATTGATCTCTTGGTGTCATGATCTTCTACATAGTCAATATCGCAGTAACCAACTAATTTGTCGTCTCCACCTTTCTTGTACAAAAGACCATGGTCAATTGTACTCTTCACATATCTCAATATTTGTTGCACTACTTCCAGATGAGCATTTTTTAGATTTTGCATGTACTGACTCATTACATTAACTGCATAAGAAATGCCAAGTCGAGCTAAGGTTAAGTAGATCAAACTACCTACCAATTTTTGAAACATTGTTGCATCTTTCAAATCTTTTCCTTCATGTGCACACATTTTGGCATTTTGTTCCATCGATGTCGAAATCAGTTTGCATTCAAGCATTCTGAATCTCTTCATCAAATTTTTAGAATATTTTTGTTAACAAAGAAATATTCCTACTTATGTGCGGTTAACCTCTAGACCAAGGAAGTGCTTGAGCTGTCCAAGTTCCTTCATCTGGAAACAGACTCATAATTTCTCCTTTGTTTGAAGAATTTCTACCTCATCATCACCAATTATGATTAAATCATCTACGTACACTAGCATGATAACTAGCTTCCCTTCATTGGCTTTGACAAACAAGCTAGAATATACAGGTGTTACTGAATAACCACTTTGTGTTAAAATTCAACAATCTTACAATACAATACCCTGGGTGCCTGTTTCAATCCTTAAAGTGCTTTCTATAGCTTACACACATATTCAAGATGATATTGGCTTTAAAAACCCATTGGTTAGATCATGTAGATCTACCGATCTAGCTCTTTATGAAAAAAAGTATTCTTCACATTCATCTACCACAATTTTAGTCTTTGTTGGCTGCAAATGCAAGTAGGACTCATACAGTTGTAAGTTTTGCCATCAGACTAAAAATTTCATTATAGTCTAGTCTGTATTGTTAAAATAAACCATGAGCTACCAATCATGCCTTGTATCTCTCAATTGACCCATCTAGACGATGCTTTATTTTGTAAACCCATTTACAGGATATGTGTTTCACATCTCCTAATTTTTGCATCAGATTCAAAGTTTGATTTTGCTGAAGTGCAATGATCTCTTCTTTCATAGCTATTATCCACTCATATCTTTGTGATGAACGTCTCAAGTTCTATTATAGTTGCTTTTTCAATTATGGCTACATTGGCATATTTGGGATTTTTTCTTCGTGTTCTTGTTGACCTTCGAAGCTGAGATTGTGAAATTGATTCTTTCAATTCACTAGGCCCAATTTCTTTATTTAGTTGTTGATATATGCCAATTTTCCAAGGATTGTGAGTTACTCTTTGTTCGAAATCATCATCGTTTAGATCTTTGGATTCATCTGAACTTGGTTGGAGTTGAACAATATGCTCCCCCATCTTTTGTTGCAGTTTGTCTCCAAATTCTCTCGAGTTTGGCAATGCCTCCTTTGAGGACCACTATGAAGATGCCTCATTAAATACCACATCTCGTGAAGTGTATCATCTTCCATTCATTGGATCACAACATTTCTACCCCTTTCTCTGGTTGTCGTATCCCATAAATATACATCTAACAATTTTCTTGTCAAACTTGCTTAATAAATGATCAGGAACAAATACATGCACAACCAAATACTCGAAAGTAGCTACCTGTAGGTTTTATGTTCCACAGTTTTTCAAACGGTGAAAAAAATCCTAACCTTGGTTGAGGAAGTCTGTTGATCACAAAGGTTGTAGTCCTCATTGCTTCAGCCCAAAACCTTCCATGTACATTCTTTTCATGTAGCATACTTCGACGAATTTCTGCAGCATGTCGGTTCTTTCTCTCTACTACACCATTTTGTTGTGATGTGTTGGCACAAGTGTACTAATTACGTATTCGGCATTCCCTTAGGTATTGAGAGAACTCACTTGAGCTATATTCTTCTCCATATTCTATGCACAAGCAACGAATCTTCTTTCCTACTTCTCCTTCAATTGATTCTCTGTACTCTTTAAACCTTAAGAATGCATAAGATTTTTCTTTTATAAACAAAAACCACACATACCTTGAGAAGTCGTCAATGAATGTCACCATGTATCACATACCGCCAATTGATAGTTTCTTAACGGGCCCGAATACATCAGAGTGAACTAACTCTAATGGTTCTTTTAATTTAAACGTTGATTCCTCGTATGGTAATTGGTGAGCTTTACCATATTGGCATCCTGCACAGATCGTGTTTGTTTGCACGTCTAGTTGAGGAAGCCCTTTAAGCATCGACTTCTTCACCATCGCACTTAGCTTGTCCTGTCTACATATGCAGATTCTACTAACATTAAATAGACTAATTCCAATCGTCACTCCTCCATTGTTGGTGCTTCTAAGATTTTGAGATCACGATACACCTTCACATCTCGAGGATCGAACAATATATAGTGACCTGATAATGTCAATTGAGCCACAGATAGCAAGTTTTTCTTGATTCCTAGGACATGATAAACATCTTAAAGTGATACATGGTTAGTATTATATCGAGGCATAACTATCATCTTACCGATGTGAGCTATCGGTAACCTTGAGTTATCAGTTGTCACCACTACATGACCTCCTTTGTACTCAGACATGCTTTGCAACTTCTTTTTATCTCCTGTAATATGATTTAAGTAGTCCAAATCTACGATCCAATCATTTTTGTAGTCAATTTGTTCTGGTGTTGTTATTGTGAGAGATAATTCTTCTTCCTCTGTAGCGAATAATGCTTCGGCATCCCAACCATCTTCACTATTCTCCTTAGAATTTGAAGTAGTTGTATTACTTTTAACAGGTTTTTTCCTACTCCAACATTCTTTTGTCATGTGACCCATCTTTCCACAATTGTAACACTCACCATCAATTTTTTTGTTGTTGCTGCGATTCTTCCAAACTCCCCTAGATGAAAGCCTCTATTTCTTTACAAAAAAATTTCCTTTGTCGCCATCCTTGTTAGATCCACTACCATTTTATCGCTTGAAAATGTGTCTACTTTTGCTGGTATAGAGTGCTTCTTCCTCATCCTTCAGCGAGACTCCTCCCATTTTCTTAGTTATAGCTTATTAATTGGCCAATAAATTCTCAAACTCAACAAGAGATGGTTGTGTCGGCCATCCTTGTATAGCAGTAACAAACCCTTAATATTCAGGTCTCAAACCATGGATAATTATTCTCTTTATCTTGGTTTCCTTAATAAGAGCTTTCAGATTTAACTCTGAAATTTCGTGGCATAACGACCTCACCTTGTGAAAGTATTGGGAAATCGTCATGTCGTATTGTGCCATCGATAACAACTCGTTTTAGAGAAATTACAGTCTTGTATCATTCTTCTTTGAAAATAGTGTAACAAGAGTGTCTCATGCTTTCTTTGATGTTTTGGCATCACGATGTGCTCCAACTTTTCCTTTTCAACTGTGGTGTTTAAATCAAACATTGCTTTTCTTGCTTTAATTTTCCAATTTTGCAACATGCCGTTTGCATCTTTCGTTGTTGGTTGTTTAACTTTGTCACCACCAATAACCCTACACGGGTCTTGAGCTTGTAGGTAAGACTTCATACATGTTGCCCATGTGTTAAAGTTTTTGTCGTTGAGCTTCTTGATTCCTCCAACTACTTGAAGGTTACCCATCGTGTCGGTAAGACTTCGACTATACCGAACAAGCTTAACTAAGAAACTTATAGAGTATCAAACTCCTCACAACTCAAAATAGCTCCACTAAGAACGATCATTGACCATCCCGCTCTAATACCAATTATTGAGTAAAATTTAGAATACACTAACTTTAAATTTACTAATATTAGATACAAACAAATAAACAAACTACTTGTATTATATTCACAATAAAAGATACTACAACACATTTTAAAAGTAACTTACAAATTGAAGAAAAATACAAACACTCAAAAAGAAATGTATCAACTTACACTCAAACTAAGAATACAAATATTTATTTATTTTTGATTAGATGATTAAACCAAACGTAAAGTAAACTATTTATAGTCATCACCATACAATCTATCACACAAATATAAATCTAAGAAATAATTATAAATACACAAATATTATCACTTTTTATATCCTTCTAGATTTTTTCTTAAAAAAATTTCTTAAATTATTTTATTTATTAAATTGTTGTTGATTTTCATTATACATTTCAATTTGTGATAATAATTATGAACGTTGGGTACTTTTTATATGCTCATCTTTTTTTTATCAACGTTTATCTTCTCAATTGACATTACAGTTTTTAATTATGCAAAAAAATTTATACCCCATTTTCTGCCGATTATTATTATTATTTAAATTTGCTGACTTGTTACAAGTTAAATTTAAAATTGTAAATGAAATCATTTATGCATATATAGTTGAAATTTTAATCGTAAATCTTATAATTAATTAAGTAAATTACATGTCTCTAAACTACAAACTCGATTATAAATTAATTAATTAAATTTAAAAAAGTGCAATACAAAGACTTTCAAAAACATCACACATCTTAGTACTACTTCTACCCACATGCTTGATTGCAGATTTTTGATTGGATCTAGTAAGTTAATATCGCACCCAAAATATATAATCTTACATAGATTTGTACCTCCTAGATTTTTCAAATAAAGCATATGCCATACAATTCTGCCACTCTTATCTTTAAGATAAAAGGATGATATTGATAACTTGTGTCATTTTGGAGAAAGGTTTTTTCCCCTACAGGATATCTAGTTATTTTGTTATTATATAAGTAAGATTGATAAGTGTCTAGTATATATTTATCTTTATTATTATAAATCAAGTTTATATTTTTTAATAAAAAATATATATAAATGAAATATTATGCTAGAATATAATTTCTATATTCAATAATCTTCACATTTTATGAGTTTATCATTTTATTTAATATGAATAATGATAATAGCATAAACATATATAAATTAATTAAAATTTATGATTAAATTTTTTTAAAATAAATAATTGTTTTATATTTACAGGATCAACAAAATCAATAAAATAATATTAAATAAATTAAAATTTGATGGACATACAATATTTGAAAATCATCAAAAAAAATTTGAAGGAGTTCTTATTTTTTCTATCATTCTTTCTCAGTAGAATTTTTTGAAAAAATTTATAAACTAGATCAAAGTTAATGCAAGCTTAATTGTATAGTTTTTCTATTAATTTTTTTTATTCTTATAAATATTTTATAATTTTATAATTTTATTTTGATAATCTTTTGTTATGTTTAATATATTATATTCTTAAGTTTTATATTCTTGATGTGAAACATTTAATTTATAATTATTATATTTATTTTATAAGTTAATCTTTTATTATAATATTATCGTTTTAATATATATCATTAGTATTTGATAACTTATAACAATAAATATTATTTGTTATTCAACGAAATCTTCTCAAAATAAATATATTAGTTTTTGTTATTGATTTTTAATTTTATATCTTCCATTGTAGTAAGCAATTGAATAGTAAAAAAAAATCAAAGTTCATAATATAAAATGAAATAATTTAGTGAATCTCGAAGCTTGTTAGTTTTATATTAATTTTATTTTCTTTTAAAAAATTTATCTTTAATTATTATGCTTTTTTTTCAATTATAAAATCATTTTTATTTATTATTATCTAACAATATTTTTGTTGATTTATTTTGCTTTTCATTCTATTTAATACTTAAAGTTATACTATAATAACCACTTAAGTAAAGGTAATAATTTTAGGCGTGATTAAATACCAATTTTCAAACAACTTTTTCTCTTTTATCCTTCAATTTTTGCTTAGGTTCATTGATCTATCCAAAAAATTTAGCAGATAAAAGGTTATTCTTAGATGCCTCATTAAATCCAAATGTTAACACTTATTTGATAATTATTATAATTTATGATTAAATAATTAATTTTATGATTTGATAACTATTATAATTTATGATTAAATAATTAATTTTATGAGTTAAAAATAATTAATAATATGTTTGATAACAATTTTTATTTAATGATTTTTAAGAAAAAAAATCAAAAATTATTTATAAGTTATTGGATAATACATTACGTTTTTTTATTGTTTTTTTAAAACTTAAAAATAAATAAATTTTTTCTATTTATAAATTTTATGTTTTTAATCATTTTATTCAAAAACTTATTACATGTTTGTAAGTTGGATGGCACCTCCAGCCGACAGAAGTGGAAATGAGGGAGAAACACCTTCGCATTTTATTTTTTCACAATTGTTATTAATATTAAAAAAAATAGAGTATAACGGCATTAAATTTAATTATACTATCATAAATATGATTATTTAATACCTAACAACAAACTGAAATCCGAAATATATTACCTTTAAAGCGTTTGTTAATATTTTTTATATAAAATAAAAATTAGATAGTTTTTTATCTTCTAAAAAGATAAGGAATTTATCTAATATTAATATATTATAAATATTTTTGAAATTAATTATAGAAAAAATAATTGATATTATTAGAATTTAATAAATTTTTATACTCTAATATTATAAATAAACGATACATACAACATTTAAAAATCATCAAAAATTATGAAGAATTTTTATTTTTTTCTGTCATTATTTTTCTCTAAAATTTTTAGAAATAATTTTTAAAAATAATTTATTAAAAAATTACTCAAAAAATCAAAAATTTAGAATAGTTATAAAAAAATGCTTCTATTTATAGTTATAAAAAAATACTTCTATTTAAAAGTTACATTGTCGTCCAGTGTTTCTAACTATTCCTTACATCGTTGTAAGTTGGATGGCACCTCCAGCCGACAGAAATGAAAATAAGGGGGAAATAGCTTTGTATTTTCTTTTCTTCACAAATGTTATTATTTTAAAAAAGAAGAAGTGTATGTAATGGCATTAGACTTAGGTATACTATCATAAATACTTTTATTATCTGACTTTTTCACTCTCACATACTTTTTAATTTTTTTACTAAACATTAAAATATTCTTTAAAAATAATAATAAAATAAAAACTATATTTATTATGGTATACAAATAAAATATACGCAAAGTAAAAGAAATGCATAAAATATAAAAACTTATTTAAATTAAAATAATAATCTAATGTTATTGATTCCCCACCCCCAAAAACTAATATCTTTTTTACTCATGTTTTTTTTATGTTGCCCAAAGTTTCACTCATTATTGATACTTATTTATAAAAAATTAATTAATTAATTAGTTAATATTTTTTTACAATTTCTTATAAAAATAAAAATTTAATTCTTTAGTATACTTAATATAATTAAAAAAATTACTAATAACGCTCAAGAAATATAATATATATTTATAATAATTTAATTATTTATTAAAAATCAATTAATTATAATTTAACCAATTTCAGTTAGTCCATAAACTTAATTTCTTAATAATTAATCTCAATTGTTTTAATATTTTTATAAATTCATTCATTTTTTAATTTTAATAGTAATTTCACCATAAATGTTAAAATTAAAAGTGTTATGTTATTTTTATCATTACATCTTATGCTTTATGTCATTAAGTTTAATTAAAATTGAATTCTAAATTATTTAATTTTTTATATGTAATCCAATTTTAATTTTTTTACATATACTGATTTTATGTGTATTTATTTTTCTAATTTTATTATAGTAAAATAAAATTTTAATTTTATTATTTCAATATTACTGATTATTTAATACTAAAATATAAGAGACAATCAAATTCTAATTTAAAAAATAAATATATCATTTTATTTTAAATATATTAAAAAATATTACTAAATAACTGTAATTTTTAAATTCTATTAAAATTTAAGGTTATATTTAATATTTTTGAAATGTTCAAATATTTTAGGAAGAAAATATAAATTTTAAAGATATTATAGATATTTTTTTTTAAATGTCAATATCACATATATTTGCTTAAAATAAATTATTATAGACTACAATTCATAAATTAACTGAGATAAGCATTATCATAGTTAATTTTGAGATGCATTAATACATAGGAAGCTTTGATACCAAAATACTCAAAGAGAGAAGCTCATAATTAAGAAAATACAGAATATATATAAATAGGAGAAAGTTTTAATGTAATTTGACTAGTAAAATAGTCATTAACAGCATTAATCAATTACTTATTATAGCTAATAATAAAGAGATGAAAAGAACCTGAGAATTCTCATCTCTAAAACTAAAAGCTTGCTTATTCTAATTCATGAAAGAAGCAACTTTCTTAAGCATGTCTAAAGCATTATCACAATCAGGATTCATCAGATGAAAAACATGGTCCTCACCTTTGCTCTCCAAAACCTCTACAGTCTTCCCACCCCATCCACTCTTCTTCAACATCTCAGCATAATAAAATCCTCTGTCCTTCAACAAATCCTTCTCAGCTACACAAACAATCACTTTCTCACAACCCAACTTTCCCAATTTCGGATCCTTATCCGGGTTTATCATAGGGTCATCGGCTCCACTAGTTGTCGGACAAGCAAACTTCCAAATTGCGGCGGCGTGAGCTCTTCTTTCAGCTGGCACATTTTTCTCAGCACCGATGGGTTCCTCACCCCAAAAATATGGATGAATCAGAACAATACCAACAAGCTTAACACTAGGTTCCAAACCCTCTAAGCCCACACGCAAAGTTACGTGATGGGCAATATTAGCCCCAGCACTATCTCCTCCGATGAACACACGACTAAAATCAGCATAAGAATTCAACCAATCTTCAGAGCCTTTTCCTTCAAAATGGGAAGTTGACCATTTCAGAGCAGCCCATGAATCCTCATAGCAAATCGGAACAGGGTGCTTTGGTGCCCTTCTGTAATGAACAGAAACGGCTATGGCATTTGCTTCGGAAACCAAGCAATTGAGGTAATTATGATAGTTATTTGAGAAAGGAGTTTCATTTACAAATCCACCTCCATGGTAATAAACAAGGAGAGGAATCTTTTGCGTTTGGTTCATGGCGGATTTCGGTATGAATAGTCGGGCAGATAATCCTGTTTCAGATGAAATTACTATGTCTTTTGATTCAACGCCGGTTTTGGGGTCTAAGCCAGGTGGGATAATCTCAGTTCCTTGCAAGCGCTCTATAGAGCCGTTTTTGTAGATTTTGAGGAAGGGAGAATAATCGTGGAGTACTTCGTTACTCGAGGTTTCATCCATGGCGATAGATTTGGGTAGTGGTTGAGACTCTGCCGAGTAGCTGAATCTAATGGGACGAAGGAAAGAGGTTTTCTTTGTTTTGTTGTCTAAAAGATGTGGTGTAGAGAGTGTGAGTGATTGGCTAAAATTATTGGTCGAATGCAGATGACAATTCAAAGTTGGAATTATCAGAATTTTGTTTTGTATAAGTGAAGCCATGACGAAAGGACGAGAATAAAGCATAGTGGCATGGATAACTTGTTATTTTATATCAATGTAATTTAAGGTAATTGTAATTATTTTTAAGAAAATACGAGTCTTTAGTATTTCATAAAAGAGTAAATGATATAATTTTTGGGTTCGGTACAATGAATAAAAAATAATTTTTCACAAAGAGTTACTCATATATGAATATACATTTAATTATTAAAAAAATATAATATAAATTTATTATCTTTAATTAAAATATATTTTAGATATATAATTATTACTTTTACAAAAATATTGTAAAAGTTTATTTTGTAAATATATTACATTTATATTGCCTTATTTTTTATTTAAATATTAACATGTAACTTGATGGATACAAATATATATATATATATATAAGATATAAATTATTTTAAAAAATTAAAAAATAATAATTTTAAAATTTATAATAATAAAAATAACATATCAATATCATTAATGATGTCTAATTAAATGTCATTCAATATAAGTTCAATTAAACAGCTATAAAAATTAAATTATGTGCTATATTTTTTTATTAATAAAAATACATGAATTAGACATAAAAGAATGTTATTTTTATAATTATAAATTTCAATAATATTATTTCATATATCATAATATAATTAATCCATATTTATAAATAATTTAACAATTAATTTAATATTTTATTTATTCACTTTAACATATAACATTACACCAATAAATTATACAATGCATATAAAAACTCCTGTATGAAGAGATGATGAATGGAAAAGAAAGAAAGAAAAAAAAAAAATAACAAACAAGCAATACTTGTTTAATGGTTACTTTATGTTAGGGAGGGAAAAGATAACGTTTCACATGGATTACAACTATCTGAGAAGTATTAAAAAAAATATTTCAAAAGCATAAAACAATAATATTATATTAATTAAATATTTACTTAATAACTTAATGCTTTAAAATTTTAAAAATAAAACGCTATTCTATCTTTAATAAAAATTCTCTAGCAACAAAAACTATAACTATCCCTGTATAACTCTTCACATATTTAGCTAATCATTTAAGGTGTTAAGACAAAGAACCAAATTACAATGCAACTCTACATAATTTATATACTATCCAAACTTATTACTTCAAGAATAATTATACTCTAAATACAATTATTATTTTTATTATTTTGTAATCTGTTTTTTGTTATGGAACTTATTGTAATTCTTGTTATTTTTTAATAATATATTTTTAAAATAAATTTAAAAAATAACATTTTTTAAAATTTGTAACCATAAAAATAACATCATTATATCTAACTCATATATTTTTATTATTTAAAAAAGTTTAGTCCAATTATTTCATATTTAACATTGACTAATTGAATAGTAAAGTGTGAAAAATAAAAATAACATACCATATTTTTAGGTGTAAACAACTTAGGTCACAATCATGATTTAAGATGAAAACTATTGATTTACTAAATCACTTAACTTTCCATAATAAAAATCAAACGTTGTACAAACTTGATCTTCTGCTAACTTCTATAAGATATTATCCCAATGTACTTTACTTACAAGTATTTGTTATATTTTTACAATTTCTAAGATTAGCGTAAGTAGTATACATATCAACATTCTAATTAATGACTTGTCAATCAAAAACATTCATAAATCAAGCTATAACCAGAGTTAACACAAAAATACAAGTATTCGTGTGTGTTCTATAATAGATTTAATAATAAATAATCTTAATTAGATTATTCAAAATATATATCAATTACATCAAATTAACTAACAAATTCTAGAGTAAGCAGATTAATTACAAGTTAAAAAAACTTCTTTAAAATTTAATAATTAAATCAAATAATTATGAATACACAAAAAATATTTAATATAAACATGCAAAAACTTAATCAAGAAGAAGCGATATGAACATGAAAATATGAAACAAGTAAGCTCAAATCTATAACGGTAAAATCATATAAAATCAAAGATTTAAAATAAATAAGAAGGTTTAGATCTATGTTAGCGTAATCATAAGAAGATAACATATGAGATGATCAAGCTCATCCTAAATAAAAAAGAGCAAAGTAGAAGAGAAACTAAGGTGGCGTTTGGTTCGTGGAATGGAATCGGAATCAGAATGGAATGGAATGGAAAGGAAACAATTTTGTTTGGTTTGACCACTGGAATCAAGCTCAGAATCAGGATTATAGTGTTTGGTTTGCCACTGGAATTGAATGAAAAAAGCTGCAAATGACCTTAATACCCCTACATGCTGTAAAGTTCAAATAATGTCATTTAATTACTATTTTTTCGTCAGACAAAATACATTATTGAAATCATTATTTTTCTAAATAAGTATTACTTAATTAAAAAGAAATATATTATTAAAATTATTATTTTTCTAAATAGGGTTTAGGGTTTTGAGGTTTGGGATGTGTGATTTAGGGTTTAGGGATTTAGGATTTGGGTTATATTTGTAGGTTAAGGTTTAGGGTTAAAATTATTATTTTTCTAAAAATAGTTTAGGGTTTTAGAATTTTGGATTTAGAGTTTAGGGTTTTAGGGTTTTAAGGTTTAAGGTTTAGGGTTTATGGTTTTAGGATTTGGAATTTGGGGTTTAGGGTTTTGGGATTTATGTTTTAGGGTTTTGGGTTTTATGTTTTAAGGTTTAGGGTTTAGGGTTTAGAGATTTGGAGATTTGGGGTTTAGGGTTTTAGGGTTTTAGGGTTTAAGGTTTAGGGTTTAGGGATTTGGGGTTTAGGGTTTTAGGATTTGGAATTTGGGGTTTAGGGTTTAGGGTTTTGGGATTTATGTTTTAGGGTTTTGGGTTTTGGGATTTATGTTTTAAGGTTTAGGGTTTTAGGGTTTAGGGTTTAGGGTTTAGGGATTTGGGGTTTAGGATTTAGGGTTTAGGGTTTAGGGATTTGAGGTTTAGGGTTTAAGGTTTTAGGATTTTAAGATTTGGATTTAAGGTTTTGAAATTTTGGGTTTGAGAATTTTGGATTTAGGGTTTTGAAATTTTGGGTTTAGGGTTTAGGGTTTGGGAATTTTTGGGTTTGAGAATTTGGGATTTAAATTTAAGGTTATATTTTAGGTGAGGGTAAAATTGGAAAAAAAGAAGTTTAAATGGGAATGGAATAATGATTACCAAAGGTGGGAGAAGGAATTGTGATTCCTTCTCTTTTAGTAATCAGATTCCATTCCGCCCTCTATTCCGTCCAACCAAACACACAAAATGGATAGAATCAATTCTGATTCCATTCCATTCCATTCCGTCCAACCAAACGTGGGGTAAGTGCTAAAACCTTGTGCTCCTTATTCTGCAGTTATATGTGTAAATTATAAGACCTAAGTAATGCATTTAAAGAAAAACTAAATAGGATATGAAATTATTTTGAAAAACTAAAAAATAACAATTTTAAAATTTATAATAATAAAAATAGCATATCAATATCATTAATGGTGTCTAATTAAATGTCATTAAATATTAACGACGTCCAATTAGACAAATTAAATCATGTGTCATATTATTTTTTTAATAATGAAAATATATGAATTAGATATAATAGATGTTATTTTTATAATTATAAATTTCAATAATACTATTTTTATTTCTTAATTATTATTTAACACATACTATTTCATATATCATAATATAATTAATCCATATTTATAAATAATTTAACAATTACTTTAATATTTTACTTATTCACTTTAAAATATAACATAACACCAATATATAATACAATGCATATATTAATACTGTATGAAGAGATGATGAATGGAAAAGAAATAAAGAAAAAAAACAAGCAATACTTGTTTAATGGTTACTTTATGTTAGAGAGGGAAAAGATAACGTTTCACATGGACTATAAATATATTAGAAGTATTAAAAAAATTATTTCAAAAGCATAAAACAATAATATTATATTAATGAAATATTTACTTAATAACTTAATGTTTTAAAATTATAAAAATAAAATGCTATTATATCTTTAATAAAAATTCTCTAGCAACAAAAACTATCAACTATCCCTGTATAGCTCTTCACATATTTAGTTAATCATTTAAGGTGTTAAGACTTAGAACCAAATTACAATGCAATTAGTATGAACTCTACGTAATTTGTATACTATCCAAACTTATTACTTCAAGAATAATTATACTCTAAATACAATTATTATTTTTATTATTTTGTAATCTGCTTTCTGTTATGGAACTTATTGTAATTCTTGTTATTTTTTAATAATATTTTTTTAAAATAAATTTAGAAAATAATATTTATAACATTTTTTAAAATTTGCAACTATAGAAACAACATCATTATATCTAACCCATATATTTTTATTATTTAAAAAAATTCAATCCAATTATTTCACATTTAACATTGGCCAATTAAATAGTAAAGTGTAAAAAATAAAAATAACATACGATATTTTTAGGTGCAAACAACATAAGTCACTACCATGATTTAAAAAGAAAATCATCGATATACTGAATCACTTAACTTCTTACAATAAAAATCAAATATTCAAGTACAAACTCAGTCTTCTATTACATTTTATAAGATATAGTCCCAATATATCTAATTTACGAGTTCATGTTCCGTTTTTACAATTTCTAAGATAAACGTGAGTAGTATACAAACCAACGTTCTTATTAACACCTTGTCAATTAGACACGTTGACAAATCAACAAATCAACCTACAACCAGGGTTAACACAAAAAATACAAGCATTCGTGTGTATTCTAAAATAAATTTAATAATAAATAATCCTAATTAGATTATTCAAAATATATATCAACTAAATTAAATTAACTAGCAAATTCTAGAGTAAATAGATTAAGTACAAGTTCAAAATATATAACTTTTTTAATATTTTAATAATTAAATCAAATAATCATGAACACACACAAAAATATTTAATCTAAATATGCAAGAACTTAATCAAGAAGAAGTTACGTGAACATGAAAATATGAAATAAATAGACTCAAATCTATATTAGCAAAATCATATAAAATCAAAGATTCAAAATAAATGAGAAGGTTTAGGTCTATGCTAGCATAATCATATGAAGATAACAAATGGGATGATGAAGCTCAACCTAAATAAAGAGGAGCAAAAGAAAAGAGAAATTGACTCTTAAAACCTTATGCTCCTTAAATTGCTCTATAGTTCTATGTGTAAATTATAAGAGCCAAGTGATGTATTTAAAGAAAAACTAAATAGAAAAACATCACTCGTATGATGTTGCAAAATATAAAAGGGAGTTAGCAGTTGATTGGGACTAAAAAACATGTAAAACAAGACAAAATCGGTCAATTTTTGTCAAAGTGGTCTATCTCTCAATGAGTGGATAGATCCCTCTAAAAAGGTTATGCTTATGTAACATGGGATCAATCCATCTAAGGTGGTGATCAATCCCTTTTCTCCATACCTCATTTTTTTAATGTTAAGTAGTTTGATATGATCGGTTGATGATCGTTTAAAGATCAACCTAGAATGAGATCGATCTCTCTATCTAAAAAGGCTTATAACTTAATCATACAACATCAAAATTGATTATATCAAAAGCTTATATTAAATGCAATTAAATATATGAAACAATACCTGAATATAAGTCATTTGAGCATCATGATTACAATGTGATATATGTTGTGAACATGTGCTAGTGAATGAATAAGTATAATTTAATGTGTGATAGTTATAAATGATATATTTGAAGCATGACTATCCAGAACTCTGATGCTTCTTTGACTTTGTTTTGCTTGATAGACTTGATAAAAATCTTAGAAATAAGTTTATAGACAAAGGTTTTGTCCATAAAAATAACCAATACTCATATTTTTTATAGTTAAAATTCATCCAATTTAATATTATTCAATATTTTATTATTATAAATTTTTATAATATTTTTTTATAATAATAAAATACGGGTGTTATTAGGTGTAACTTCTCAAAGTAAATTAACAATATTTTGATTAAATTAATTTAATTATATATGTTTTCTATTAAGTGTTTTACTAATTTAAATAAATTTTAAAAAAATGAAAATTTTGGATAATTAGAAACGTTGATACTAGAAGAATAAGAAAAATATTAGATAATCTTGAAGATATTTCAATAATATTTATATTTTAGAGATTTTAAAATGATATATATTGTTCGTGATAATTTCACGAAAAATATTAATTAATAATATAATTATTATAAATAAAATATTGAATAATATCGATACAATTTTATTTATAAGTAATATTATTTTTTAAAAATAAATTATCATTAAATATTTTTATCTAATTTATTAATTATAAAAATTATTAACTTAAATAATTATTTTAAATATTTTAAATACCTATCATATAATTTTTTAATTTATTTTTCAAAAATAATATAAAATATATTTATATTTATATATATTAAATAAGACAATTAATTTAAAAAATAAATAATAAATTATTTTGATATTTTAAAAATTTATTAAATTATATATATATGTACGTGTATGTGCGCATGCAAAAATATTTCAAGCCCTTTGGATGCTAATTGTCGAGACTTGTCCTAGCTCAACTCTACATCATGTGAAAAATCTTAAGAGACATAAAAACTAGCATTCTTAAATTTATTATAGTTAAACTTGAAGATTTCATTTAAGAATTTGTAAAACAATTTGGGTAGTGTCTCCCATAATTATTGAACTATCATTCCTACGTTAACATCACAAAAGATTTAAAAGGTTGATTTTTAACAAACAAACAAACAATCTTTATAAAATTTACACATCTAAAAAATGGCTCATAACCAAAAATATAACTACATATTATAAGATACATACTATACATTAAAATCATAGAGTTTTTTAACCTTGGTCAATAGTATAAACACATAAATCATAATGCACTGTACAAAGGGAAATGATAAAGAACAATCTAGACTTACGACAAAAGATAATATTAAGCCTTTGGACTCACATGATATGGTCTCAAAAATTGAAACGTGGGATAGGAAAATAAATATAAAGGGTGAGCTCGAAAACTCAATGAATGAAATGCTTCTAACTTACTATGAAGTAACATATTTATAAAAATAATCTATGTTTGATTTTTAAAATATAATAACATAGTATCTATGAGTTACTGTGAAATAACATTATGATAAAAATGATTTCTATCTATTATATAAAATATAATAACGTACTATTTTATGAGTTTCTATGAAATAACATGCTATTATAAATATGCAAATGAAAAGTATAACTATGAGAAATGTATTTTGAGCTTGTTATACCAAGAACATTTGAGTATCTAATCGCATATGGAAGAGATATTTAACAATAGTGCTAGCTCTAAACTACACAGATGGATGATTATTATACAAATAGAAAGCACAAGAATGAGAAATATACTTTGAGTTTATTATGCCAAGAGTATTTAGGGATCTAGTGGCATACATAAAAGATATTTAAAACTGACGCTAGCTCTCAACTACACGGTGGAGAACTTCCCTGATACAACCATTAAAATGACTCAATTAACTCTACTTATACATATGTCATATGCGTACTGACTTAATTGAAGTGATAAATATATTCTAAGCTAAATTAATAAATATCATATTGTTCTAGTAACATCATATTGAACTGATAAACATCATACTGATATATTAATATCATATTGAACTCATCCGATATCATACTGTACAAAGCTAATAAATATCATAATGATCTCGTAACAATATTTGAACTGATATGATATCATACTGAGTTGGTAAATATCATGCTGAGTTAAACTGGACCAAATCTATTAGTCATGATGTCTTACCAAGTAAAACTTAATATTTTAAATGTTTAATGAAATCAACAATCTCTTAATACTAAAGAAAAAAATACTCTAACAATTCTAACATATCTATTGAACTTGCAAGCTTGTATATAAGCTAGTATAAGTAATAAAATTGATATGATCTTATGTTGAAATTGTTTATAAATTATCTTTCTTTCAAATGATGAGTTCTAATAATGAAAATAACATATATTCTCATGGTACTATCATACTGAAATTGTATTGAAACTATCATATAATATATTTTTCGAAGTTCTAGTTAAATAATGAATGCACTTTTGAAATATATACTACTTGTATTAATTAAGTTTACTTAAATATATAGGAATTTTAAAATAATATTTTCAAAGCTTTAAAAAGAACTAGATATCCACTCATTGTACTATATCATAAAACGTTCTCTATATGCATTGGAGGGTTTTCTTGCTCAACCTTTCCTATATAATCACCTTTGTATCATAAACAAAAACAATTTCAAAGCTTGTTTATTTAATTAAAACTAAAAAAAATACTCTACAAATAAAATCCTAAAAAAATAGCTATTAATAATTAATTTCATTTGATCATAGCATGTTATTCTATGCATGTTATTCTATTCTAATTACCACAAAGATTATTTTTATATGAATCTTATTTCAAGATTTCTAATAAGATAGTACATTATTTTGTCACATGCAAATTATACCATATCAATATGTTATGAGTTTACGATCATTTACAAGTATTTCATTCACAGTTTGCATAAATATTGTATATTTTATGAAATTTTGTTGAAAATCATGTTTTAAATATTTTATGTTTTTGGAATGGTTTTATACGTGATAATTAAGTGTGTTATATCTTGTTCTAAAGATTAAAATGTCTAATTTTTATAAGTTTTTAAATAAATAAATTTGGACACTTATACTAAAAGATATATTTGAATGTATGAAGATATGTCTAGGATTACCAAATATAAATCTTCTTTCAACATAATGTAATTTCATGGTTACTGATGAGCGAAAACCGACATCGTCGATTCTTGCCAATACTTTGGTTTTAAAATTTATAAAACTATCGCAAGTGCACGAATCATTTCGAAGAAAATGATAAGTATACTCCCAAGGTCGATCTAAGGAAGGAATGTATGTGGTTTTTAATTTATTATTCAAACTTTTAAAAACGAAATTAAATCCTAAACATCCTGTCACGATAGTTTGGTTTTTGTGTTCCTAATCTAATAACATAAAATAAACATATATACAGATTAATTAAATATAATCTAATAACATAAAAATAAACATAGATACAAATTCAATAAATAATTATCTAAAAATAAACATATATACAGATTCAATAAATATTCATGCAAATTTTTATCATTTATATTAGCGGAGAATTTATGGATATAATAACTAAATTAATTATGCTTGCTCATATTATCTAGGTTATTAAAGATATAAATTGATATTTTATTGATTCTCTCTTTTTTATATAAATACCACCTTTGGTGGGGTTAGATATTCTTTGTTAACTAAACAAATCAATTAACACCTATGGGTGGGGTTGATAACTAATATGCTTAATTAAATTAAATCCTTTTTCTAAGAGATTGAAAATGAACCATTTAAATGCCACCTTTGGTGGGGTTAGACAATTTAAACATTATTCAAGGTGTCCAAATTAAACATAAGAATTTAATTATCCGAGTACTAACTTTCAAGTTTTAAAACCACTATTGAAAACATGTTGTCAATACATTTTCACATAATAATTCTTATAAAAACTTTTGAAATAGAGTTTCACTCTAACTACCGGGCGATTGTACCAACAAATAAAAGAGCACTACTCTAAATTAGACCGGATAACTAAACCTTAAAATCTAATTTTCAGGTTTAAGTTTGTAATGAAAAATAATATATTTCTCTCTAACATTCTTAATATAAAATCTTGAATAAAAACAAAATCAATTCATTTTAAAGATTTTTACCTATTTAATATTTCGCAAGCATAACAACGTCATTATTACATCATGTTTACTAAACAGCCAGCATAGTTAAATTTAACCACAGACAAATTAAATATAACATGTAAGAATAAAGCATAAAAATAACTGTAAAGAAAATAAAATCCTTACAGAACTTCGACGCTATTCCCGTAGCTAGAAAACCTCCAAGCGGAATTTGCACTCCCATTTATTGAATCAAAAAACTAAACTATTACAAAAACATTACAAGTTCCTCTCAAAAAGAGAAGAATTCTACAACTAAGAGAATTGAACTAAAAACTAAGAGAAAAACTAAGAAAAGCTTAGAAACTAAGAAGGTGTGATTTGAAGTGAAGGGAAGGGGGGTATTTATAGGTGAGGATGGAGAGAAAAAATGAGTAAAAAAATGTTAAAAAAATATTAAAAAATGTAAAAACGCGTATTGGAATTGCTGATGTCATTAATGACGTCAGCATGACGTCACGGGGCGGCTGCACGTGAAAAATGGGGCGAAAACACGTTGGGCGCGCGGAGGGGCTGCTGCTGGGCGCTGCGCGTAGCTCGGCGCGCGTGAATAGTGCCCGCGCGCTGGGGCGCGCGGACTGGGGCGCTGGGCTGCGCGCGCGGCTGGGCTACGGCGCGCGATTTCCGTCTTTTTGACATTTTTGACCTTTTCGACCCATTTTGTCCAATTTTTCCATGTTTGTTGACCTTTTTCCACTTATTTATTAATATATTTGTGATGTATTGCTTCAAGTATTCCTCTTTAAGTCTTTAAATTGCGTTTTTAAGCCAAAATACCTGAAAAACAATAAGAATACCCGTGATTCCGAAAAAAGACAAATTTATATAAATATATGATAAAACATATAAATATATATATTTTTAATCAATTAATGTACATAAAATCATGGTTATTTTAGTGCTTTTTGAGCACTCATCACAACCCCCAACCAGCTTCTTGCTAGTCCCTTAGCAAGAGAAGCGATAAAAGCTAAAAATTAAACTATCCTAAATCACTTTCGTGGATTGAAACGGTTGCATTTAGCCTATGCAACAAGCCTTTAAACCCCTAGGTTGCCCTAGTGGATGAGTTTGAGTCTCGTGAGGGTTTTCAGTAATGATACCCACAAACATTGAACTAATTGTAAAAATTTTAAGAATAAAAGAAAACAACATATCACAAAAATATCTCACACTTTTTAATCTTCTTTAAGATCATAATTAAAATCTCAAGCATAAGTTATTTTAATCTCTTTAAACAATCATGATTTTATTATAATAATTAGTCGAAAATCATTTTCATATTTCATTTCAAAAATGTGTCAATTTAATTTTACCCAATTTCAGTGTCATGAATCAGAATTCGCTTCGACTCTATTCCTCACAAGTCAATACTCTCAAAGCACTGAATCCTATGGGTTCAAACACTCATACTAATTTATATGCGAAAGAGTTGATGTATAGAAATGAACTAATATGTTCGCATATGTATAAAGAATAAAGGCTCAAAGTGTTATTTTAACATTGATCTCATGAAAGGAATCGAATGTATAAATTATAAAGATATCATATATAAAAATTATTTTCATGCATAAATTAAACTCATTAAGAAAGAATTTCAAGATATATGCTTTTTACAAATGAAGAAATTGCAATGACTTTTTAGGGAATTACTTCCTATATCTTTCTTTTGTATTTAGCCTTTACTCACAACTTTGTTGGCAATGTGGGTCATAGTATTTAGATGATACTATTTTTTTATCTCTCTATACATTTTTTTTTCAATATATGTATATTTTAGAGAGTCAACCCATGTACAGATTGTACATTTTTTTGGATTTTGGTGAGTGGTTAATTTTGTGGCTTTTCTGTTTGATCTTGGTTTAGGTAACCCCAGATATGTCTTTTTGTTTTTGTAGCAGTCATGCATGAATGAGATATAAGCATATACTATCAATTTCTACTCAAATCGTTTAATCTAAACAAAAATAATAATAAAAAAATATATGATACTCTATTATGATGAGAAAAAATTCATACATTCAATGCTAATACCTATAGAGATCATCTAAAAATTTGAATAAATAAGAAATGTGTTTGGAGTAGAAAAAATATATATTTCACTCTGAATAAAAGAAATTAGGCTCAAATTATATCTCACAAGGGTAGCCTCCACTAAAAAAAATTCATAAACACCGATTTTGGGTTTAATATAATTTCCACATTTTATCAAGAAATACTAGTTATGACAAAAACTAACTAATTATCAAAAATAATTACAAAATATTTCATGATATGTTTTCAAAAATTAATCTAACAGTACCAAAGACTTAACTATTTACTTAAATTTGATTTAAAGAAATGATAAATTTTTGTGAGAATTTATATATATATATATATATATATATATATATATATTTATTTGTTTTTATTAAGCATGGTAACTTTTCACCACCCCCAACCTAGAACTTACATTGTCCTCAATGTAACAACTGCAAATTAAAGATAAAGAGAAAAGAGGAGAAATATTACCTATTTCTTGAGAATGTGTAAGTAGTAATGAAGAAATGCAGGTGCATCCATCATATTTATCATTAAAGTGTATACAGACAGATCGCTGTGCACTTCTAACATCTCAACAAATATTTTAGTTTTAACAATTTTAAAAATTATTCACATACAAGTAAACTAAAATAAACAATAAAATTAAGTAAATAAAACAAATAACAAAAAATTACCTAACATGATGGGTTGCCTCCCATCCAGCGCTTAGTTTAACGTCTTAGCAAGACGTATCTTTTTGGTGCTAAGGATTACTCAGCCAAATGCAATCTATTTCAGCAATGTTGTTTGGTTCTTCTAAATAAGGCTTGACACGATGGCCATTAACTTTGAACGTTTTTTGTGTCTTGGAGTCCAATAGTTCTACCACTCCATGTTCAAATACCTGAACTATTGTGAATGGTCCATCCCATCTTGATCTCAGCTTTGCTGGAAAAAATCTCAAACGAGAGTTAAATAAAAGAACTTTCATTCCAGGGTGAAAAGTGTTAGGAACTAGCCTCTTGTCATGATAGCGCTTAGTACGCTCTTTGTATAATTTGGCATTCTCATAAGCTTCATTCCTAATTTCTTCCAACTCATGAAGCTGGAGTAATCGTTTTTCACCTGCTTTATCTAAATCCATGTTTAGCTCTTTAATTGCCCAGTAAGCCTTGTGTTCAAGTTCAACTGGAAGGTGGCACGCTTTCCCAAAGATTAACCGGTAAGGGCTCATCCCAATAGGTGTTTTGTAAGCGGTGCGGTATGCCCATAAGGCATCATTTAACTTAAATGCCCAATCCTTCCTTGAAGGACGCACAGTGCTTTCCAGTATTCCCTTAATTTGCCTATTACTTACTTCCACTAAACCGGAAGTTTGAGGATGATATGGAGTAGCTACCTTATGTGTGATGTTGTACTTGTTTAGTACTCCATCAAAGAGTTTGTTACAAAAATGGCTACCTCCATCACTTATTATAGCTCTAGGCGTTCCGAACCTACTGAATATGAAATCTTTCAAGAATTTCACAACAACATTAGCATCATTGGTTTTGGTGGGGATAGCTTCTACCCACTTGGACACATAATCCACAGCAACCAAAATGTATTAAAAACCATTAGATGGGGGAAAAGGACCCATAAAGTCAATCCCCCATACATCAAAGAGTTCAACAACTAAATTAGATGTCAAAGGCATTTCATCTCTTTTGCTTATGTTTCCTGTTCTTTGACATCTATCACATTGTGCACAAAACATATGAGCATCTTTAAAAAGAGTGGGCCAAAAGAATCCAGACTGTAATATCTTACGGGCTGTCTTTTCACCTCCAAAATGACCCCCACAATGAAGTTCATGACAAAAAGTCAGAATGCTCTTATGTTCTTCTTCAGGTACACATCTCCGGATGACTTGATCTTGACCAATCTTGTATAAATAAGGGTCATCCCAGAAATAGTCCTTAATAGTTTTAAAAAAACTTTTCTTGTCCTGATATGAAGTGTTAGGTCGCAAAACACCAGTGGCAAGATAGTTTACAAAATCAGCATACCATGGGTTCGGACCTATGAAAAATAACTGTTTATCAGGAAAGGTTTCAACTATATCTTCATTACTCTCATCTTTAAGAGAATTGAAGTCAGAAATCAACCTAGACAAATGGTCAACTACTAAGTTTTCACTACCTTTCTTATCCTTGATTTCTAGGTCAAATTCTTGTAAGAGTAAGACCCACCTGATTAATCTTGGCTTGGCATTTGGTTTACTTAATAGGTATCTTAAAGCAGCATGATCAGAATGCACAATCACTTTAGATCCTACTAAATAAGACCGAAATTTTTCTAAAGAAAACACTATAGCCAAGAATTCCTTTTCAGTGGTGGTATAATTCATTTGGGCATCATTGAGTATTTTGCTAGCATAGTAGATGACATGCAAACGCTTATCCACTCTTTGTCCCAGGACTGCTCCTATAGCATAATCAGAAGCGTCACACATTATTTCAAAAGGTAAAGACCAGTTTGGTGCCATAATAACAGGGGTAGATGTTAGTTTATCTTTCAAGGTATTAAAGGAAATAAGGTAGTCATTGTTGAAATCAAAATAAGCATCTTTGGATAGCAAGTTACATAAGGGATGACTTATTTTAGAGAAATCTTTAATAAATCGTCTGTAAAATCCTGCATGTCCTAAGAAGCTTCTTATCCCCTTCACAGATGTAGGGGGAGGTAGTTTGGATATCAATTCAACTTTTGCCTTATCAACTTCAATACCCTTGTTTGAAATTATATGTCCTAAAACTATCCCTTGTTGAACCATAAAATGACTTTTCTCCCAACTAAGGGTTAGATTGCATTCAATGCATCTTTCTAAAACCAAAGTCAATTTATGTAAGCAATCATCAAATGAGTTCCCAAAGACAGAGAAATCGTCCATGAAAATCTCAATGAATTTCTCCACCATGTCCGAGAAAATAGATATCATGCATCTCTGGAAAGTGGCAAGGGCATTGCATAACCCAAATGGCATTCTGCGAAAAGCAAATGTCCCAAAAGGACATGTAAATGTGGTCTTTTCCTGATCTTCTGGTGCTATGGGTACTTGATAATATCCAGACAGTCCATCCAAAAAACAGTAAAATTCGTGCCCAGCTAATCTTTCCAACATTTGATCAATGAATGGAAGAGGAAAGTGATCCTTTTTCGTATATAAATTTAGTTTCCTAAAATCTATACACATTCTCCATCCAGTGATTATTCTAGTGGGCACTAATTCACTTTTGTCATTTTTAACAACTGTTATCCCAGATTTCTTTGGTACCACATGCACTGGACTAACCCACTTACTATCCGCAATAGGATAGATAATCCCTTCTTCTAATAATTTAAGAATTTCCTTTTTAACTACCTCTTGCATGTTTGGGTTTAGTCTTCTTTGGGCCTCTCGTACAGGTTTAGCACCATCCTCCAAGTTGATCTTGTGCATACACATTGTTGGACTAATGCCTCTTATATCCCCTATACTCTAACCTATAGATTTCTTAAACTGTTTAAGCACTTTGATGAGTTCCTTTTCTTGTGGTTTGGTCAAGGTTGAAGAAATTATCACTGGATAAGTTTCTCCCTCTCCCAAAAACACATATTTTAAGTGCTCAGGTAAGTCTTTGAGTTCAAGTTCAGGTGGATTGGCCTCTTTAATAGATGAAGAACTAGGTAGATTTAAAAGTGTACTAGATTTTGTCATCACTTCATTATTGTCTAGTTGTTCAAGGTACCCCTTAATTTCTTCATCTAAATCTTCTTCAACCTTTTCAAGTGTAAGAACGGATTCAAGCTTGTCTTCTATTCTAGTTTGGAAAAAGGTGTTTTGGACAAGATTATCCAAAGGATCAACTTCGAATATTTCATCGATGGCAGAAATAGAAGGAAAAGGTGAAGAATCAAAAACTTTAAAATGAACAGTCTCTCCTAAGATTGTCATTGTCAAATTTCCATCTTGGACATCAATAATAGTTTTAGTAGTTGCCATAAATGGTCTACCAAGCAATATTGTGTGCTCTCTGTCCAATGCTGGATTTTCTTGCATATCCAGAACCACAAAGTCAACAGGTATTATCAGTTTGTCTACCTGTACCAAAACATCCTCAACTATTCCCTCTGGATATTTAAGAGATCTATCTGCAAGTTGAAGAGACATAGTTGTGGGTTTTAAATCCCCTAGGTTGAGCTGTAAGAATATAGAGTAGGGCATCAAATTTATACTAGCACCTAAATCAAGCATTGCTTTAGCAACCTTCCTATCCCCCATAGTTATGTTTATAATAAAACTTCTAGGGTCTTTCAACTTGGGGGGTAGTTGGTGCTGAAGTACAGCGCTAGAAATTTCTGATACTACTACTCGTTCATTCAGTTCATACCTCCTTTTCTTAGTGTTCAACTCTTTGAAAAACTTGGCATATGAGGGCACATTCATGATCACTTCTAATAATGGTAAATTGATATTTACTTTAGATAGCATATTAAAAAGATCATTGAATTGCTTATCTTGTTTGGATTCTTTTAACCGGTGGGGAAAAGGTACTTGCATCTGGTGTGGTTCTGTTGTCTTTCGAATTTTGGGAGTGTCAGATGACCCCCCAATGAGTTTTTCAGAAGGCTTGTTAAGTTTAACACTTGTTTCTCCTTTTTGCGAGATTAGAATATCGCCTTCTTTGTTACCTGAACTACAAGGTAGATTGTTAGAGATTTCAGGTAAACTGGTATTGACTACCTTACCACTTCGAAGGGTTCTTACATCCTTTGCTTGTTCTGGTTGACTGGGCAACTTTCCTGGTTCTTTCTTTTGCATTTTTTCAGCCAGTTGCCCAACTTTAGATTCAATCCTTTTAACCGAAGCCTCCATGATGTTCAACCTTTGATTAGTCATCAATTGGTTGTCACGACTAACTTGAATAAAAGCATTCAAGCTATCTTCTAAGGTTGGCTTAAAAGATTGGCTTGGTGGGTAAGGGTGGTTGTTAACCGACCTTAGTGTTGGATATTGGGTGTAGGCTGGGTGATTATACGTGTTTGGATGATACCTTTGAAAATATTGGACCTCCTCTATGGCATCGACACTAGAATCACAAGTATTTGAACAATTATGAGTACCATGCCCAATTGAACAACACACTTCACATACCTCTTGATTTGAAATTTGGTGGGTAGTGAGAAATTTCACTTGTTTAGTCAATTCAGCAAGTTGCAAGGTTATCTCATTATCAGAGCCAACTTCATTGACCCTTGCTTTCCTTCTACCACCTCTTTGTTAGGAATTAGAACCCAATAGCTCATAAAGATTATAGGTTTCCTCTGCGGTCTTTTCTCCTACAGCACCTCCAGCAGCATTATCAACCATGTATTGACTCTATAGTGTCAATCCATCATAAAAGAATTGGTTTTGTAGCTGTAATGGAAAGCTATGATTTTGACATTGAATGAAAAGGAGTTTGAATCGTTCCCAAGCTTCATGAAAGGGCTCTTCATACATTTGAGAAAATTTTGCTATCTTTGTTCTTAGATCAACAGTCTTTTGATAGGAATAGAACCTACCCATAAAAATTTCATAGACTGCCTCCCAAGTTTTAAGAGAACCTGACTGTAGAGTAATGAACCATGACCAAGCTTTATCTTTGAGAGTGTAAGGAAAACACCTCATCCTAAGTTGATCTTCATTAATTGCATGTAGTGGAAAGGTTTGGACAATAGCATAGAATTCTCGAATGAAATGCAAAGGGTCTTCATTAGGGATACCGTAAAAGGAAGGCAACAAAGAATAATGAATCTTTTTCAATTCATAATTCCTTGCAGCCTCTTGTAATTGGATGCCGGAAGTTACATTGCCAATAATTGGCATTGTATAGTCTTTCATCTTTTTCCGCCTATCTTCAGCATCTCCCATGGTTGTTTGTAGTTGAAAATGATCCTCCTCCTATTGTGTATCAACATTTTGCTCTTAAAAAACAATAGTAGATATCTCTAAGAAATATTTATAACTTGATAAAACGTAAAAGCAAAAAGGTGCAAGGAACCTAATTTTTTTTTTAATTTTAACGAATGGACACAATTTTTGAAACAAACGAATTTATTTCATTTGAATTTTATTACACGCAAACTAAAACAAAGGAAAATACAACAATGGGTGACCGCCCATACAAGACTAAAATTTATCGTCTTCTAGTAAGACGTTGCTTGGAGATTGCAGAATGAAAAACTCAATGTCTCCTCTTCATTGAATTCATTTAAGTATCAAATTAGTCTTTGCTCTTTTGCAAATGTTCAACTAACTGTTCAACTTGAACTTCCACCTTTTTGATAGAAGCTTCCACAGAGTCCAACCGTTGATTGGTTTTAGATTGGTTATCCCTACAGACTTGAATAAAAGAATTCAAGTTGTCCTCCAGGGTTCGTTTATTGGGAATGCTTCTTGGAATAGGTGGGTGGAATTGCTGGCCTGGCTGGTTTGAGCTTTGAGTGAAAGGAGGATTGTTTTGCCTCGAGGAGAAATTTGGATGACTTCTCCACCCAGGATTATAGGTATTTGAATTGGGATCAAACCTTGGTCTCTGTTGATATGCTCCCAACACATTAACCTGTTCAGGTCCAGTTGTTTCTCCTTGATATGGACAGGCTTCAGTACCATGTCCCATGTTGCTATACAAACCATATTGTTCATTATTGGTGTTGGTTTGTGTAGCGAGAAGGGCAACTTGCTTAGTCAGTTGAACAAGTTGTTGTTGAACTTCATTATTGGAGTCGATTTCATGAACTCCAGCTTTTCTCACTCGGGAGCTTTTCTGTTGGGAATTAGCACCCAACATCTCAAAGAGGTTATACGTCTCTGAGGCAGTCTTTTCTCCTATTGCTCCTCCTACAGCGTTGTCGACAATGAACTGACATTGTTGTGTAAGTCCATCGTAAAAGAATTGGTTCTGCAACTGCAGGGGAAAGCTATGATGGGGACATTGAGTGAGAAACATTTTGAACCTATCCCAAGCTTCATGGAATGGTTCTCCTTCCATCTGAGAGAAAGTAGCAATCTTTCCTCTCAACTCTGATGTTTTTTGATGGGAATAGAATTTTCCCATGAATTTATTGTAAATGTTACCCCATGTCATCAGAGAACCTGGGGGAAGTGACATCAACCAAGCTTTGGCCTTATCCTTTAAAGTGTAGGGAAAACATCTCATCCTAAGTTGATCCTCGTTTAGAATACCGAGGGGGAATGTTTGGACCGTAGCATAGAAATCTCTCATAAAGGAAAGAGAATCTTCATTAGGTAGCCCATAAAAGGAAGGAAGCATAAAAAAATGAATATTTTTAAGGTCATAATTCCGAGCAGCCTCTCCCAACTGGATAGCGGCAGTTGCCGTGCCTATTACCGGTCTTGCAAACTCCTTCATCGTAGTTTCCCTAACATGTTGGTTTTCCTCCATTTCTTTTGGTTCTAGTAAAGGATTAAGTCTTGGTTCTATGTTTGGCTCAAAAACAGGTTGATGAGTGGAATCCAGTGTTGTTGACACTTGTTTAAATTTATGAATATTATTTACATATGGTGTAAGGAGGTTTCCTAAGGATCTCCTACCACGCATAGACTATTGTAAACGTAAATTTAAAACTCCTGTCAACAAAAATAAAAAATTTAGAGAAAATTTACATGGTATTTAATACAAAACACTAGACAAAACTAGTTAAACCCTAAATTTTTTTATTTTTTTTATTTTTTTTAATTTTTTAATTTTTAATTTTTTTTATATATATATTTTTTTATTTTTAAATAACATAATCAGTATTAACCAAGAGTGTTCCCAGGAAAGAATGGTGGTGCAACGGCTCCTTAAAAACCATTCTCCTAGCCAGAACAACGTTCCCAGGAAAGACTAGTGGCACAAAGGCTTCCAAGAACTAGTCTCCTAGACAGAACTCCTTTAGATTTTTACTTTTCGTGCTATTTAGTTAATTATGTATAAATTCAAGTAATGTTTTTTTTTACGGTAATTTTATTTTACTATTCACGCTATATTATTTCTTATTAACTTAAAAATTTTGAAATTAAAAATTCTATTTTTTTTACTATTCATTTACGGTAATTTTATTTTACTATTCACGCTCTATTATTTCTTATTAACTTAAACTTTTTTTTTAATTTTAATTTTTTTTTACTATTCATGAACGGTAAAATTTTTATTCAAATTTCTAAATTATTTTAACTATTAAAAAAAAATTATTTTATATATATATATTTTTTTAATTTTTAATTATTTTAATTTTTTTTAATTTTTTTTTTAATTTTGAAATTTGATTATTAAATAAAAATATCACAATTATTTACAGCACAAAAAATGTTTTTAAGATTTTGATAAATAATTTAAAAACGCTATTCCCTCCCCGGCAACGGCGCCAAAAACTTGATGAGCGAAAACCGACATCGTCGATTCTTGCCAATACTTTGGTTTTAATATTTATAAAACTCTCGCAAGTGCAAGAATCATTTCGAAGAAAATGATAAGTATACTCCCAAGGTCGATCTAAGGAAGGAATGTATGTGGTTTTTAATTTATTATTCAAACTTTTAAAAACGAAATTAAATCCTAAACATCCTGTCACGATAGTTTGGTTTTTGTGTTCCTAATCTAATAACATAAAATAAACATATATACAGATTAATTAAATATAATCTAATAACATAAAAATAAACATAGATACAAATTCAATAAATAATTATCTAAAAATAAACATATATACAGATTCAATAAATATTCATGCAAATTTTTATCATTTATATTAGCGGAGAATTTATGGATATAATAACTAAATTAATTATGCTTGCTCATATTATCTAGGTTATTAAAGATATAAATTGATATTTTATTAATTCTCTTTTTTATATAAATACCACCTTTGGTGGGGTTAGATATTCTTTGTTAACTAAACAAATCAATTAACACCTATGGGTGGGGTTGATAACTAATATGCTTAATTAAACATAAGAATTTAATTATCCGAGTACTAACTTTCAAGTTTTAAAACCACTATTGAAAACATGTTGTCAATACATTTTCACATAATAATTCTTATAAAAACTTTTGAAATAGAGTTTCACTCTAACTACCGGGCGATTGTACCAACAAATAAAAGAGCACTACTCTAAATTAGACCGGATAACTAAACCTTAAAATCTAATTTTCAGGTTTAAGTTTGTAATGAAAAATAATATATTTCTCTCTAACATTCTTAATATAAAATCTTGAATAAAAACAAAATCAATTCATTTTAAAGATTTTTACCTATTTAATATTTCGCAAGCATAACAACGTCATTATTACATCATGTTTACTAAACAACCAGCATAGTTAAATTTAACCACAGACAAATTAAATATAACATGTAAGAATAAAGCATAAAAATAACTGTAAAGAAAATAAAATCCTTACAGAACTTCGACGCTATTCCCGTAGCTGGAAAACCTCCGAGCGGAATTTGCACTTCCATATATTGAATCAAAAATCTAAATTATTACAAAAACATTACAAGTTCCTCTCAAAAAGAGAAGAACTCTAAACCTAAGAGAATTGAACTAAAAACTAAGAGAAAAACTAAGAAAAGCTTAGAAACTAAGAAAGAAACTAAGAAAACTCAAAAACTAAGAAATGAGAGAAAGAAAGAAGAGAGAAGTGTGTTTTTTGAAGGTGTGATTTGAAGTGAAGGGAATGGGGGTATTTATAGGCGAGGATGGAGAGAAAAAATGAGTAAAAAAATGTTAAAAAAATATTAAAAAAATGTAAAAACGCGTATTGGAATTGCTGATGTCATTAATGACGTCAGCATGACGTCACGGGGGCGGCTGCACGTGAAAAATGGGGCGAAAACGCGCTGGGCGCGCGGAGGGGCTGTCGCTGCGCGCAGCTCGGCGCGCGTGAACAGTGCCCGCGCGCTGAGGCGCGCGCGGGCGCGCGCGACATGGGGCATTGGGGCGCGCTGGGGCGCGCGGACTGGGGCGCTGGGCTGCTGCGCGCGATTTCCTTCTTTTTGACATTTTTGACCTTTTCGACCCATTTTGTCCAATTTTTCCATGTTTGTTGACCTTTTCCTACTTATTTATTAATATATTTGTGATGTATTGCTTCAAGTATTCCTCTTTTAGTCTTTAAATTGCGTTTTAAAGCCAAAATACCTGAAAAACAATAAGAATACCCGTGATTCCGAAAAAGACAAATTTATATAAATATATGATAAAACATATAAATATATATATTTTTAATCAATTAATGTATATAAAATCATTTTTATTTTAGTGCTTTTTGAGCACTTATCAATAACCCATAAATGACACATTATTATATTTTAAAGATGAGACATAAATCATTTTTATGAGAATATTATTTCATTATAACTCATAAATAGTATGTCATTATATTTTGAAGATCAAACAAATGATTTTAATTAGTATGTTGCTTCATGGTAAGTCATAAGCAATTCATTCACGGTTTAATTTCAAGCTTCCAATTACAGAGATATATATATATATATATGAAACTCATTCACTCACTGAGCTTTCAAACTCACATTTTATATTTTTACCTCACATATAACAACTTTGAGAAAACATAGCTTGACAATAAGTTTGAGAATATAAAATCAATCTTTTATTGTACAGTTTAAATGGTTTGATCTCTTTAACGTTTTATATAATAAATTTTAGTTGATGTATAAATAGATTAGTAACAAAGACTAAAAAAACTTATGATTTGATGTATAATATATATATCATGATGTATAGTCATGATGGACATGAGTTAATTTTTAGTTATGTACAAGATTATGATATCTGTTAGTATGTGAAAAAATATTATATGAGAATTATTGTCATCTAATTACAGAATGGTTAGTCCCAATTTAAGAGAAATTCCATCAATTTTTTTAAGAAACTTTATAGAATAATAGTTTTGATAGAACTTAGAATTAGAAAAATAAACAAGTTACTCACTTAGTATGATATTGGGGATATTTTACGCGCTATCGAGATAAATTCAAGATAGGTTTTGACGGCTTAGACTAGTTTTTGATGGACATATAATCAATTTTTTCAAAAATGTTTATCGAGATATGAAGATAAGTTGAATTTCTAAGACTTGTTTAGGATCAATAAGTATAGGTGAACCCAGATTTAGTGAGTTTGTTTTTCTCAAGATTTCATAGCATCCTTAAGAACACTAGAAACCTATAGCACCTTTTCAATTAATCCCAAACACTACCTATTATCCTTATAGGTTTTTTTATTATGCTCTCTCAAAATATTCTAATATTTTTGTGGTCTAATCTAACGTGAGATAAGTAGAAAAATGATTAATGGAACAAAGAAACTGATTATGCTAATCAAATAAAGCTTGATGTACGCTACTTGATGTTTAATAAGAATATTTATTTGATGCAAGGACGGGGTGTTACATTAATTGGTAAAAGAAATCCAAAAGCATTCTAAACATGGATTAATACTCAAGAAATATAAGTAAACAAAACAAAAAATCTCAAAATCCATTGACAAAAGAAGCAAACTTTTCTACTAGAGTCATTGCTTTTTTATTCTTAAGATCCTGCAAATGAAAGCAATGTTCTTCACCCTCATTCACTACAATCTCTACTCTCCCACCCCATCCACTCTTTCTTAATTCATCTACGTATCTCTTGCCTACACTCATCAAATGATCCTTCTCTGCTACAAACACCAATACCTTCTCAACCCCAATCTTCGCCAGATCCTCTACAGCCGGTTTCAGCCTAGGATCGTCTAACCCACCATTCTCTGGACACATGTACAACCACATTTGATCATCATCCGTACCCCCAAAATAAGGATGGACCAAAACAGCTCCAACAACCTTCACTCCGGCCAATCCAAATGACCCGACCCGAGCCAATAGATTATGCGAAATATTACCTCCTGCGCTATCTCCGCCAATTAAAACTCGGTCAAAGTCAGCGTAATCATTCAACCATGATTCAGGTCCGTTTCTCTTACTGTGGAATGCCACCCACTGAAGTACATCCCATGAATCGTCGTAACAGGCTGGGATCGGGTGCTCCGGTGCTAGCCTGTACTCGACAGAGACGGCAATGGCCTTGGCCTTAGCAGCCAGTAGGTTGACGTAGTTGTGGATATGAGGAGAGAATGCCGATTCGAAAGAGAAGCCACCGCCGTGGATGTACAGGAGGATGGGAAGCTTGTGGGTTGGGTCGTGGATCTCTGGTAGAAAAATGCGGGCTGAGACGGACGGGTCGATTGAGATGACGACGTCTTTGGATCTGACTTTGATAATCGGATCGTCAGAAGGTGGAATCTTATGGGTGGTGTGAAATTTCTCAATGCGACCAGTTTTGTAAACTCGGAAGAAACGAAATTCGTGGTTTATTTCGTCGTGGGTAGAAGCCATTTGTGAAGAACAGCGAGCAGAAGCTATTGAATTGTTGTTAGTGTTGAAGCGAAGCTTGAGTGTAGTTTTTAGAGGGTGACACAATAGTGACCTGTGGTGGCTGAATAAAATGGTTAGAGGAAGACTAAGAAATTGCATACTGAGAAATCAAGTGTATAGAAATGCCATGTCTTTACGCATGTTAAGAAGACAAAGCGTTGTACGTGCCCGTCCCAGCCAAATTATAAAACCTATAACCAAAGTCAACCGAAAATTGTTACGTTTTGTAAACGGTTTTTATTTGCGGGTAACGATTCAGAATGACTATGAAAAAAACCGAAAAAAATTCGAAAAAATATACAATTTTATTTATTAAATATATATAATTAATTTTAGGTACGGGCAGGTACAGTTTTTAGTATAATCATAACCGAATCGTACACGTTGTTTCATTTCAATTTTTACCTAAAACCAACAATGTTTCCGAAATTTACCGGTTAAAAACTGAACTACTAATTCGGATAATCACAGATAACCGAATCCGTGGTTTTTTTACCCATCCCTAATTACGGCTAAGCTTAATCATCAGACACTACATATTACCAAGCTTTTATAGAATTATTTAGATAATGAGAATGCTTTAAAATAAACAATAATTATAGATCTTAATATTAAAATTATGTATTTGAATATATTCTTATTTAAAATCAAATTTATTTACATTACTAAAAATTTATAATAAAAAATTAAATATAAAAAGTTTCATAATTATTTAATATTATACGTACCTCAGATACCTCATACGTATGATGAAGGTGATGTTGTTGTTTTGCAACTTGTATGTAACGACCTGATCTTTAAAAACAATCAATCTATTTTTGATTATATGACCTTGGATAGGTTGTGTCATAAGACTTGATGAACAAGACTTGGTCTATGGTTATCCAATTCTTCGATGGCCCGAGTAGCAACAATTGGGAATAACGACCTAATTATCTTTAGTAATTTTATCATGTATAGGTTAACTCTCACACTTAAAATAAAACACCTATCAATATAAGGATGATACTTGCTTTTTTTGTATTTTTTATACCTCATTATTGAGATGAATAAAGAATTGGATGATAGAATCTCTCTAATTTCTTTCTAAAATCCTATAGTAATTATAATTCTCCAAACAATTAGCGCCTATTGTGGAGCTCTAAATTTTTCAACCTATAAGAGAGAATTTGAGACCTTTCATTCTATAACTAAGATAATTATTTTGTTTCATAAGAAAATCACTCCACACTAATCACTATTCCAATTCATAGTAACAAAGAGAACCACCCTGATGAGTGCTCAAAAAGCACTAAAATAACCATGATTTTATGTACATTAATTGATTAAAAATATATATATTTATATAAATTTGTCTTTTTCGGAATCACGGGTATTTTTATTGTTTTTCAGGTATTTTGGCTTAAAAACGCAATTTAAAGACTCAAACAGGAATACTTGAAGCAATACATCACAAATATATCAATAAATAAGTGAGAAAAGGTCAACAAACATGGAAAAATCGGACAAAATGGGTCAAAAAGGTCAAAAATGTCAAAAAGATAGATATCGCGCGCCGCAGCCCAGCCGCGCGCGCAGCCCGGCGCCCAGCCGCGCGCGCCCCAGCGCCCCATGCCGCGTGCGCTGGCCTGCCCAGCTGCGCGCAGCTCAGCGCGCGGGCACTGTTCACGCGCGCCGAGCTGCGCGCAGCGACAGCCCCAGCGCGCGCGCGCAGCGCCCAACAGTAGCCCCACCGCACGCCCAACGCGTTTTCGCCCCATTTTTCACGTGCAGCAGCCCCTGTGACGTCATGCTGACGTCATTGATGACATCAGCAATTCCAATACGCGTTTTTACATTTTTTAATATTTTTTTAACATTTTTTTACTCATTTTTTCTCTCCATCCTCACCTATAAATACCCCCCTTCCCTTCACTTCAAATCACACCTTCAAAACTCACTTCTCTCTTCTTTCTTTCTCTCATTTCTTAGTTTTTGAGTTTTCTTAGTTTCTTTCTTAGTTTCTAAGCTTTTCTTAGTTTTTCTCTTAGTTTTTAGTTCAATTCTCTTAGGTTTAGAGTTCTTCTCTTTTTGAGAGGAACTTGTAATGTTTTTGTAATAATTTAGATTTTTGATTCAATATATGGAAGTGCAAATTCCGCTCGAAGGTTTTCTAGCTACGGGAATAGCGTCGAAGTTCTGTAAGGATTTTATTTTCTTTACAGTTATTTTTATGCTTTATTCTTACATGTTATATTTAATTTTTCTATGGTTAAATTTAACTATGCTAGCTGTTTAGTAAATATGATGTAATAATGACGTTGTTATGCTTGCGAAATATTAAATAGGTGAAAATTTCTAAAATGAATTGATTTTGTTTTTATTCAAGATTTTATATTAAGAATGTTAGAGAGAAATATATTATTTTTCATTACAAACTTAAACCTGAAAATTAGATTTTAAGGTTTAGTTATCCGGTCTAATTTAGAGTAGTGCTCTTTTATTTGTTGGTACAATCGCCCGGTAGTTAGAGTGAAACTCTATTTCAAAAGTTTTTATAAGAATTATTATGTGAAAATGTATTGATAACATGTTTTAAATAGTGGTTTTAAAACTTGAAAGTTAGTACTCGGATAATTAAATTCTTATGTTTAATTTGGACACCTTGAATAATGTTTAAATTGTCTAACCCCACCAAAGGTGGCATTTAAATGGTTCATTTTCAATCTCTTAGAAAAAGGAAGTAATTTAATTAAGCATATTAGTTATCAACCCCACCCATAGGTGTTAATTGATTTGTTTAGTTAACAAAGAATATCTAACCCCACCAAAGGTTGTATTTATATAAAAAAGAGAGAATCAATAAAATATCAATTTATATCTTTAATAACCTAGATAATATGAGCAAGCATAATTAATTTAGTTATTATATCCATAAATACTCCGCTGATATAAATGATAAAAATTTGCATGAATATTTATTGAATCCGTATATATGTTTATTTTTAGATAATTATTTATTGAATTTGTATCTATGTTTATTTTTATGTTATTAGATTATATTTAATTAATCTGTATATATGTTTATTTTATGTCATTAGATTAGGAACACAAAAACCAAACTATCGTGACAGGATGTTTAGGATTTAATTTCGTTTTTAAAAGTTTGAATAATAAATTAAAAACCACATACATTCCTTCCTTAGATCGACCTTGGGAGTATACTTATCATTTTCTTCGAAATGATTCGTGCACTTGCGAGGGTTTTATAAATATTAAAACCAAAGTATTGGCAAGAATCGACGATGTCGGTTTTCGCTCATCAAGTTTTTGGCGCCGTTGCCGGGGAAGGAATAGCGTTTTTAAATTATTTATCAAAATTTTAAAAACATTTTTGTGCTGTAAATAATTGTGATATTTTAACAATAATCAAATTTCAAAATTCATAATAAATAAAAAATAAAAAAATAAAAAAAAATAATAATTTTTTTTAATTGTAAAATAATTTAGAAATTTGAAATTTGAAGTAAAATTTTTTTACCGTTCATGAATAGTAAAAAAAAAATAAATAAAAAAATAAATAAAAAGAAAAAAATTTAAAATTCAAAATTCAAAAAATTTTAAGTTAATAAGAAATAATATAGCGTGAATAGTAAAATAAAATTACCGTTCATAAAAAAAAACATTACTTGAATTTATACCTAATTAACTAAATAACATGAAAAGTAAAAATCTAAGGGAGTTCTGTCTAGGAGACTAGTTCTTGGAAGCCTTTGTGCCACTAGTCTTTCCTGGGAACGTTGCTCTGGCTAGGAGAATGGTATTTAAGGAGCCGTTTGCACCACCATTCTTTCCTGGGAGCACTCTTGGTTAATACTAATTATGTTACAAAATAAAAAAAATATAAAAAAATAAAAATAAAAATAAAAAAATAAAAAAAATTAATTAAGAAAAAAAAAATAAAAAAAATAAAAACAATTTCTTTTTTTAGGGTTTAACTAGTTTTGTTTAGTGCTTTGTATTAAATAACATGTAAATTTTCTCTAAATTTTTTATTTTGTTGACAGGAGTTTTAAATTTACGTTTACAATAGTCTATGCGTGGTAGGAGATCCTTAGGAAACCCTTTTACACCATATGTAAATAATTTTCATAAATTTAAACAAGTGTCAACAAAACTGGATTCTACCCATCAACCTGTTTTTGAGCCAAACATAGAACCAAGTCTTAATCCTTTACTAGAACCAAAAGAAATGGAGGAAAACCAACATATTAGGGAAACCACGATGAAGGCGTTTGCAAGACCGGTAATAGGCACGGCAACTGCCGCTATCCAGTTGGGAGAGGCTGCTCGGAATTATGACCTTAAAAATATTCATTTTTCTATGCTTCCTTTATGAGAGATTTCTATGCTACGGTCCAAACATTCCCCCTCGGTATTCTAAACGAGGATCAACTTAGGATGAGATGTTTTCCCTACACTCTAAAGGATAAGGCCAAAGCTTGGTTGATGTCACTTCCTCCAGGTTCTCTGATGACATGGGGTAACATTTACAATAAATTCATGGGAAAATTCTATTCCCACCAAAAAACATCAGAGTTGAGAGGAAAGATTGCTACTTTCTCTCAGATGGATGGAGAACCATTCCATGAAGCTTGGGATAGGTTCAAAATGTTTCTCACTCAATGTCCCCATCATAGCTTTCCCCTGCAGTTGCAGAACCAATTCTTTTACGATGGACTTACACAACAATGTCAGTTCATTGTCGACAACGCTGCAGGAGGAGCAATAGGAGAAAAGACTGCCTCAGAGACGTATAACCTCTTTGAGATGTTGGGTGCTAATTCCCAACAGAAAAGCTCCCGAGTGAGAAAAGCTGGAGTTCATGAAATCAACTCCAGTAATGAAGTTCAACAACAACTTGTTCAACTGACTAAGCAAGTTGCCCTTCTCGCTACACAAACCAACACCAATAATGATCAATATGGTTTGTATAGCAACATGGGACATGGTACTGAAGCCTGTCCATATCAAGGAGATACAACTGGACCTGAACATGTCAATGTGTTGGGAGCATATCAACAAAGACCAAGGTTTGATCCCAATTCAAATACCTATAATCCTGGGTGGAGAAGTCATCCAAATTTCTCCTGGAGGCAAAACAACCCTCCTTTCACTCAAAGCTCAAACCAGGCAGGCCAGCAATTCCACCCACCTATTCCAAGAAGCATTCCCAATAAACCAACCCTAGAGGACAACTTGAATTCTTTTATTCAAGTTTGTAGGGATAACCAATCTAAAACCAATCAACTGTTGGACTCTGTGGAAGCTTCTATCAAAAAGGTGGAAGTTCAAGTTGAACAGTTAGTTGAACATTTGCAAAAAGGCAAAGACTAATTTGAAACTTAAATGAATTCAATGAAGAGGAGACATTGAGTTTTTCATTCTGCAATCTCCAAGCAACGTCTTACTAGAAGACGATAAATTTTAGTCCTGTATGGGAGGTCACCCATTATTGTATTTTGCTTTGTTTTAGTTTGCGTGTAATAAAAATTCAAATGAAATAAATTTGTTTGTTTCAAAAATTGTGTCCATTCGTTTAAATTTAAATTAAAAAAAAAAAAAATTTTAGGTTCCTTGCAACTTTTTGCTTTAAGCCTTTACGTTTTATCAAGTTATAAAAATATCTACTAAGAGCAAAATGTTGATACACAATAGGAGGAGGATCATTTTCAACTACAAACAACCATGGGAGATGCTGAAGATAGGCGGAAAAAGATGAAAGAATATACAATGCCAATCATTGGCAATGTAACTTCCGGTATCCAATTACAAGAGGCTGCAAGGAATTATGAATTGAAAAAGATTCATTATTCTTTGTTGCCTTCCTTTTACGGTATCCCTAATGAAGACCCTTTAAATTTCATTCGAGAATTCTATGCTATTGTCCAAACCTTTCCACTACATGCAATTAATGGAGATCAACTTAGGATGAGGTGTTTTCCTTACACTCTCAAAGATAAAGCTTGGTCATGGTTCATTACTCTACAGTCAGGTTCTCTTAAAACTTGGGAGGCAGTCTATGAAATTTTTATGGGTAGGTTCTATTCCCATCAAAAGACTGTTGATCTAAGAACAAAGATAGCAACATTTTCTCAAATGTATGAAGAGGCCTTTCATGAAGCTTGGGAACGATTCAAACTCCTTTTCATTCAATGTCAAAATCATAGCTTTCCATTACAGCTACAAAACCAATTCTTTTATGATGGATTGACACTACAGAGTCAATACATGGTTGATAATGCTGCTGGAGGTGCTGTAGGAGAAAAGACCGCAGAGGAAACCTATAATCTCTATGAGCTATTGGGTTCTAATTCCCAACAAAGAGGTGGTAGAAGGAAAGCAAAGGTCAATGAAGTCGGCTCTGATAATGAGATAACCGTGCAACTTGCTGAATTGACTAAACAAGTGAAATTCCTCACTTCCCACAAAATTTCAAATCAAGAGGTATGTGAAGTGTGTTGTTCAATTGGGCATGGTACTCATAATTGTTCAAATACTTGTGATTCTAGTGTCGATGCCATAGAGGAAGTCCAATCTTTTCAAAGGTATCATCCAAACACCTATAATCACCCAGCCTACACCCAATATCCAACACTAAGGTCGGATAACAACCACCCTTACCCACCAAGCCAATCTTTTAAACCAACCTTAGAAGATAGCTTGAATGCTTTTATTCAAGTTAGTCGTGACAACCAATTGATGACTAATCAAAGGTTGAACACCATGGAGGCTTCGGTTAAAAGAATTGAATCTAAAGTTGGGCAGCTGGCTGAACAAATGCAAAAGAAAGAACGAGGAAAGTTGCCCAGTCAACCAGAACAAGCAAAGGATGTTAGAACCCTTCGAAGTGGTAAGGTAGTCAATACCAGTTTACCTGAAATCTCTAACAATCTACCTTGTAGTTCAGGTAACAAAGAAGGCGATATTCTAATCTCGCAAAAAGGAGAAACAAGTGTTAAACTTAACAAGCCTTCTGAAAAACTCATTGGGGGGTCATCTGACACCCCCAAAATTCAAAAGACAACAGAACCACACCAGATACAAGTACCTTTTCCCCACCGGTTGAAAGAATCCAAACAAGATAAGCAATTCAATGATCTTTTTAATATGCTCTCTAAAGTAAATATCAATTTACCATTATTAGAAGTGATCATGAATGTGCCCTCATATGCCAAGTTTTTCAAAGAGTTGAACACTAAGAAAAGGAGGTATGAACTGAATGAACGAGTAGTAGTATCAGAAATTTCTAGCGCTGTACTTCAGCACAAACTACCCCCTAAGTTGAAAGACCCTGGAAGTTTTATTATAAACATAACTATGGGGGATAGGAAGGTTGCTAAAGCAATGCTTGATTTAGGTGCTAGTATAAATTTGATGCCCTACTCTATATTCTTACAACTCAATCTAGGGGATTTAAAACCCACAACTATGTCCCTTCAACTTGCAGATAGATCTCTTAAATATCCAGAGGGAATAGTTGAGGATGTTTTGGTACAGGTAGACAAACTGATAATACCTGTTGACTTTGTGGTTCTGGATATGCAAGAAAATCCGGCATTGGACAGAGAGCACACAATATTGCTTGGTAGACCATTTATGGTAACTACTAAAACTATTATTGATGTCCAAGATGGAAATTTGACAATGATAGTCTTAGGAGAGACTGTTCATTTTAAAGTTTTTGATTCTTCACCTTTCCCTTCTATTTCTTCCATCGATGAAATATTCGATGTTGATCCTTTGGATAATCTTGTCCAAAACACCTTTTTCCGAACCAGAATAGAAGATAAGCTTGAAACCGTTCTTACACTTGAAAAGGTTGAAGAAGATTTAGATGAAGAAATTAAAGGGTACCTTGAACAACTAGACAATAATGAAGTGATGAAAAAATCTAGTACACTTTTAAATCTACCCAGTTCTTCATCTAGTAAAGAGGCCAATCCACCTGAACTTGAACTCAAAGTCTTACCTGAGCACTTAAAATATGTGTTTTTGGGAGAGGGAGAAACTTATCCAGTGATAATTTCTTCAACCTTGACCAAACCACAAGAAAAGGAACTCATCAAAGTGCTTAAACAGTTTAAGAAATCTATAGGTTGGAGTATAAGGGATATAAGAGGCATTAGTCCAACAATGTGTATGCACAAGATCAACTTGGAGGATGGTGCTAAACCTGTACGAGAGGCCCAAAGAAGACTAAACCCAAACATGCAAGAGGTAGTTAAAAAGGAAATTCTTAAATTATTAGAAGAAGGGATTATCTATCCTATTGCAGATAGTAAGTGGGTTAGTCTAGTGCATGTGGTACCAAAGAAATCTGGGATAACAGTTGTTAAAAATGACAAAAGTGAATTAGTGCCCACTAGAATAATCACTGGATGGAGAATGTGTATAGATTTTAGGAAACTAAATTTATATACGAAAAAGGATCACTTTCCTCTTCCATTCATTGATCAAATGTTGGAAAGATTAGCTGGGCACGAATTTTACTGTTTTTTGGATGGACTGTCTGGATATTATCAAGTACCCATAGCACCAGAAGATCAGGAAAAGACCACATTTACATGTCCTTTTGGGACATTTGCTTTTCGCAGAATGCCATTTGGGTTATGCAATGCCCCTGCCACGTTCCAGAGATGCATGATATCCATTTTCTCGGACATGGTGGAAAAATTCATTGAGATTTTCATGGACGATTTCTCTGTCTTTGGGAACTCATTTGATGATTGCTTACATAAATTGACTTTGGTTTTAGAAATATGCATTGAATGCAATCTAACCCTTAGCTGGGAGAAAAGTCATTTTATGGTTCAACAAGGGATAGTTTTAGGACATATAATTTCAAACAAGGGTATTGAAGTTGATAAGGCAAAAGTTGAATTGATATCCAAACTACCTCCCCCTACATCTGTGAAGGGGATAAGAAGCTTCTTGGGACATGCAAGATTTTACAGACGATTTATTAAAGATTTCTCTAAAATAAGTCGTCCCTTATGTAACTTGCTATCCAAAGATGCTGATTTTGATTTCAACAATGACTGCCTTACTTCCTTTAATACCTTGAAAGATAAACTCACATCTACCCCTGTTATTATGGCACCAAACTGGTCTTTACCCTTTGAAATAATGTGTGACGCTTCTGATTATGCAATAGGAACAGTCCTGGGACAAAGAGTGGATAAGCGTTTACATGTCATCTACTATGCTAGCAAAACACTCAATGATGCCCAGATGAATTACACCACCACCGAAAAGGAATTCTTGGCTATAGTATTCTCTTTAGACAAATTTCGGTCTTATTTAGTAGGATCTAAAGTGATTGTGCATTCTGATCATGCTGCTTTAAGATACCTATTAAGTAAACCAAATGCCAAGCCAAGATTAATCAGGTGGGTCTTACTCTTACAAGAATTTGACCTAGAAATCAAGGATAAGAAAGGCAGTGAAAACTTAGTAGTTGACCATTTGTCTAGGTTGATTTCTGACTTCAATTCTCTTAAAGATGAGAGTAATGAAGATATAGTTGAAACCTTTCCTGATGAACAGTTATTTTTCATAGGTCCAAACCCATGGTATGCTGATATTGTAAACTATCTTGCCACTGGTGTTTTGTGACCTAACACTTCATATCAGGACAAGAAAAGGTTTTTTAAAACTATTAAGGACTATTTCTGGGATGACCCTTATTTATACAAGATTGGTCAAGATCAAGTCATCCGGAGATGTGTACCTGAAGAAGAACATAAGAGCATTCTGACTTTTTGTCATGAACTTCATTGTGGGGGTCATTTTGGAGGTGAAAAGATAGCCTGTAAGATATTACAGTCTGGATTCTTTTGGCCCACTCTTTTTAAAGTTGCTCATATGTTTTGTGCACAATGTGATAGATGTCAAAGAACAGGAAACATAAGCAAAAGAGATGAAATGCCTTTGACATCTAATTTAGTTGTTGAACTCTTTGATGTATGGGGGATTGACTTCATGGGTCCTTTTCCCCCATCTAATGGATTTCAATACATTTTGGTTGCTGTGGATTATGTGTCCAAGTGGGTAGAAGCTATCCCCACCAAAACCAATGATGCTAATGTTGTTGTGAAATTCTTGAAAGATTTCATATTCAGTAGGTTCGGAACGCCTAGAGCTATAATAAGTGATGGAGGTAGCCATTTTTGTAACAAACTCTTTGATGGAGTACTAAACAAGTACAACATCACACATAAGGTAGCTACTCCATATCATCCTCAAACTTCCGGTTTAGTGGAAGTAAGTAATAGGCAAATTAAGGGAATACTGGAACGCACTGTGCGTCCTTCAAGGAAGGATTGGGCATTTAAGTTAAATGATGCCTTATGGGCATACCGCACCGCTTACAAAACACCTATTGGAATGAGCCCTTACCGGTTAATCTTTGGGAAAGCGTGCGACCTTCCAGTTGAACTTGAACACAAGGCTTACTGGGCAATTAAAGAGATAAACATGGATTTAGATAAAGCAGGTGAAAAACGATTACTCCAGCTTCATGAGTTGGAAGAAATTAGGAATGAAGCTTATGAGAATGCCAAATTATACAAAGAGCGTACTAAGCGCTATCATGACAAGAGGCTAGTTCCTAAGAATTTTCACCCTGGAATGAAAGTTCTTTTATTTAACTCTCGTTTGAGATTGTTTCCAGGAAAGCTGAGATCAAGATGGGATGGACCATTCACAATAGTTCAGGTATTTGAACATGGAGTGGTAGAACTATTGGACTCCAAGACACAAAAAACGTTCAAAGTTAATGGCCATCGTGTCAAGCCTTATTTAGAAGAACCAAACAACATTGCTGAAATTGATTGCATTTGGCTGAGTAATCCTTAGCACCAAAAAGATACGTCTTGCTAAGACGTTAAACTAAGCGCTGGATGGGAGGCAACCCATCATGTTAGGTAATTTTTTGTTATTTATTTTATTTACTTAATTTTATTGTTTATTTTAGTTTACTTGTATGTGAATAATTTTTAAAATTGTTAAAACTAAAATATTTGTTGAGATGTTAGAAGTTCACAGCGATCTGTCTGTATACACTTAAATGATGAATATGATGGATGCACCTGCATTTCTTCATTACTACTTACACATTCTCAAGAAATAGGTAATCTTTCTCCTCTTTTCTCTTTATCTTTAATTTGCAGTTGTTACATTGAGGACAATGTAAGTTCTAGGTTGGGGGTGGTGAAAAGTTACCATGCTTAATAATATATATATATATATATATATATATATATATATATATATATATATATATATAAATTATCACAAAAATGTATCATTTCTTTAAATCAAATTTAAGTAAATAGTTAAGTCTTTGGTACTGTTAGATTAATTTTTGAAAACATATCATGAAATATTTTGTAATTATTTTTGATAATTAGTTAGTTTTTGTCATAACTAGTATTTCTTGATAAAATGTGGAAATTATATTAAACCCAAAATCGGTGTTTATGAATTTTTTTTAGTGGAGACTACCCTTGTGAGATATAATTTGAACCTAATTTCTTTTATTCAGAGTGAAATATATATTTTTTCTACTCCAAACACATTTCTTATTTATTCAAAAGTTTAGATGATCTCTATAGGTATTAGCATTGAATGTATGAATTTTTTCTCATCTTAATAGAGTATCATATATTTTTGATTATTATTTTTGTTTAGATTAAACGATTTGAGTAGAAATTGATAGTATATGCTTATATCTCATTCATGCATGACTGCTACAAAAACAAAAAGACATATCTGGGGTTACCTAAACCAAGATCAAACAGAAAAGCCACAAAATTAACCACTCACCAAAATCCAAAAAATGTACAATCTGTACATGGGTTGACTCTCTAAAAAAAATACATATATAAAAAAAAAATAAAAAAAAATAATAATAATGTATAGAGAGATAAAAAAATAGTATCATCTACATACTATGACCCACATTGCCAACAAAGTTGTGAGTAAAGGCTAAATACAAAAGAAAGATATAGGAAGTAATTCCCTAAAAAGTCATTGCAATTTCTTCATTTGTAAAAAGCATATATCTTGAAATTCTTTCTTAATGAGTTTAATTTATGCATGAAAATAATTTTTATATATGATATCTTTATAATTTATACATTCGATTCCTTTAATGAGATCAATGTTAAAATAACACTTTGAGCCTTTATTCTTTATACATATGCGAACATATTAGTTCATTTCTATACATCAACTCTTTCGCATATAAATTAGTATGAGTGTTTGAACCCATAGGATTCAATGCTTTGAGAGTATTGACTTGTGAGGAATAGAGTCGAAGCGAATTCTGATTCATGACACTGAAATTGGGTAAAATTAAATTGATACATTTTTTGAAATGAAATATGAAAATGATTTTCGACTAATTATTATAATAAAATCATGATAGTTTAAAGAGATTAAAATAACTTATGCTTGAGATTTTAATTATGATCTTAAAGGAGATTAAAAAGTATGAGATATTTTTGTGATATGTTGTTTTCTTTTATTCTTAAATTAATTTTTGATTGTGTTGTAATTTTAATTTTTGTTTTGATTGTTTTTATTTTTTTTACATTTAGTTCAATGTTTGTGGGTATCATTACTGAAAACCCTCACGAGACTCAAACTCGTCCACTAGGGCAACCTAGGGGTTTAACGGCTTGTTGCATAGGCTAAATGCAACCGTTTCAATCCACGAAAGTGATTTAGGATAGTTTAATTTTTAGCTTTTATCGCTTCTCTTGCTAAGAGACTAGCAAGAAGCTGGTTGGGGGTTGTGATGAGTGCTCAAAAAGCACTAAAATAACCATGATTTTATGTACATTAATTGATTAAAAATATATATATTTATATGTTTTATCATATATTTATATAAATTTGTCTTTTTCGGAATCACGGGTATTTTTATTGTTTTTCAGGTATTTTGGCTTAAAAACACAATTTAAAGACTCAAAGAGGAATACTTGAAGCAATACATCACAAATATATCAATAAATAAGTTAGAAAAGGTCAACAAACATGGAAAAATCGGACAAAATGCGTCGAAAAGGTCAAAAATGTCAAAAAGACAGAAATCGCGCGCCGCAGCCCAGCCGTGCGCGCAGCCCAGCGCCCCAGTGCCCAGCCGCGCGCGCCCCAGCGCCCCATGCCGCGCGCGGGCACTGTTCACGCGTGCCGAGCTGCGCGCAGCGCCCAGCAGCAGCCCCACCACCGCGCGCCCAACGCTTTTTCGCCCCATTTTTCACGTGCAGCAGCCCCTGTGACGTCATGCTGACGTCATTGATGACATCAGCAATTCCAATACGCGTTTTTACATTTTTTAATATTTTTTTAACATTTATTTACTCATTTTTTCTCTCCATCCTCACCTATAAATACCCCCCTTCCCTTCACTTCAAATCACACCTTCAAAACTCACTTCTCTCTTCTTTCTTTCTCTCATTTCTTAGTTTTTGAGTTTTCTTAGTTTCTTTCTTAGTTTCTAAGCTTTTCTTAGTTTTTCTCTTAGTTTTTAGTTCAATTCTCTTAGGTTTAGAGTTCTTCTCTTTTTGAGAGGAACTTGTAATGTTTTTGTAATAATTTAGATTTTTGATTCAATATATGGAAGTGCAAATTCCGCTCGGAGGTTTTCTAGCTACGGGAATAGCGTCGAAGTTCTGTAAGGATTTTATTTTCTTTACAGTTATTTTTATGCTTTATTCTTACATGTTATATTTAATTTGTCTATAGTTAAATTTAACTATGCTAGCTGTTTAGTAAATATGATGTAATAATGACGTTGTTATGCTTGCGAAATATTAAATAGGTGAAAATTTCTAAAATGAATTGATTTTGTTTTTATTCAAGATTTTATATTAAGAATGTTAGAGAGAAATATATTATTTTTCATTACAAACTTAAACCTGAAAATTAGATTTTAAGGTTTAGTTATCCGGTCTAATTTAGAGTAGTGCTCTTTTATTTGTTGGTACAATCGCCCGGTAGTTAGAGTGAAACTCTATTTCAAAAGTTTTTATAAGAATTATTATGTGAAAATGTATTGACAACATGTTTTCAATAGTGGTTTTAAAACTTGAAAGTTAGTACTCGGATAATTAAATTCTTATGTTTAATTTGGACACCTTGAATAATGTTTAAATTGTCTAACCCCACCAAAGGTGGCATTTAAATGGTTCATTTTCAATCTCTTAGAAAAAGGAATTAATTTAATTAAGCATATTAGTTATCAACCCCACCCATAGGTGTTAATTGATTTGTTTAGTTAACAAAGAATATCTAACCCCACCAAAGGTGGTATTTATATAAAAAAGAGAGAATCAATAAAATATCAATTTATATCTTTAATAACCTAGATAATATGAGCAAGCATAATTAATTTAGTTATTATATCCATAAATACTCCGCTGATATAAATGATAAAAATTTGCATGAATATTTATTGAATCCGTATATATGTTTATTTTTAGATAATTATTTATTGAATTTGTATCTATGTTTATTTTTATGTTATTAGATTATATTTAATTAATCTGTATATATGTTTATTTTATGTCATTAGATTAGGAACACAAAAACCAAACTATCGTGACAGGATGTTTAGGATTTAATTTCGTTTTTAAAAGTTTGAATAATAAATTAAAAACCACATACATTCCTTCCTTAGATCGACCTTGGGAGTATACTTATCATTTTCTTCGAAATGATTCGTGCACTTGCGAGAGTTTTATAAATACTAAAACCAAAGTATTGGCAAGAATCGACGATGTCGGTTTTCGCTCATCACACCCCAATCACTCAAAGTATCTCACCGAAATTTCATACTTGTACTTATCGATTTTCAACTTTTGAAACAATTTATCTTTAAGGTCATTATACATAAATTCCTTTTTGATCCTTATCACCGAACCTTTACCTCCTCGATATACTTCTTTGTCATCTTTCTTCGATAACTTACCATCATGAATGATTAGAATACTAAGGCTATCCATTCTTTAAAAGGTATAAGCAAAATTAGCAAGTATTAATACATCAATACTTAAAATTAAATCTAAAATTAAAAAAATAGATATATGAAGATAGATATCCTATTTTTAGCAACCAAGGTTTTGATACCAAATGATACGGATCCTATAGGCGAACAACCTAGGAACCAAGGAACCTTAAGGAATAATAAATATTGAATTTCTAAGAACATGGTTAAGATAATCAAATTGATATCCTAAAGAGCGAGAATAAAAAAGAAAGCAATAAGGTTTGACCAAACTTTAAGACGTCAGTAAGTAGTGTAAACAAAGGAATTTCAGTTCAAAACAGAGAGAACTAAACTATTACTTTAGTGGGTTTTTGGGAATCCAAATGAGCTTCGATTTTATATATTATAATAGTTGTTTTGATGCGCAAATTAAAATTATAACTGTTTAAAGTTGCAACCCCAATTAATAACTTCTTTTTTAAACTGCGAATTGCATTAGCTCTCTTATTTTTTTCAAGAACAAAGATAGGTTGAACACAGAAAACAAATAAAAAGAAAAATATACAGAGAATTTAAAGAAAATTATGAAATGAAATCCAAAGACAAAAACAAAGACAACATAATTGAAAAAAATAACAAGACATGAAGGAAACAAATTCTTTCGTTTTTTGTAATTTGTGACTTAAGAAAGCAGAAAACAATCAAAGGATAAATATTTTTAAATCTAAAATTGAAAAAATAGATATATGAAGATAGATAACCTATTTTCAGAAACGAAGGTTTTGATACCAAATGGTGCGGATCCTTTAGATGAACAACCTAGGAACCCAAGAACATTAAGGAATAAGAAAGATTGAATTGCTAAGAACATGGTTAAGATGATCAAATTGGTATCCTAAAGAGCAAGAACCGAAAATAAAGAAATAAGGTTCGACGAAACTTTAAGACGTTGGTAAGTAGTGTAAACGAAGTAATTTGGGTTCAAAAACAAGGAGAACTAAACTATTTCTTTGGTGGCTTTTAGGAATCCAAACGAGCTTCGATTTTATATATTATAATAGTTGTTTCAATGAATGAATTAAAAGTTATAATAGTTTAAAGTTACAACCGCAATTAATAACTTCTATTTTTTGGAACTGCGAACTACAATAACTCTTTTGTTTTCTTCAAGAACAAAGATAGGTTGAACACTAATGAGCAAAACTGGCATCATCGATCGTGCCAATTGATGAGTGCTCAAAAAAATACTAAAATTACCATGATTTTATGCACGTTAATTGATTAAAAATATATATTTATATGATTTTATCATATTTCTATATAAATTTATCTTTTCAAAATCACAGGTATTTTTGCTTAAAAAAGTAACTTAAAGACTCAAATAAAAATACTGGAGGCAATACATCAAAAATATATTCATAAATTAAATGAGGAAAAGTAAAAAAAAATGGAAAAAATGGGTCAAAAAGGTCAAAAAGGAGGAAATCGCGCATGTAGCTGCCCAACTGTGCCAGCCAACGCGTGCATCACCCAGTCCGTGCAAGCCCATCAGGGCCCGGTCCCGTGCCCCACATCATCCTGTACGTGCACGTCTCTACGTGCCCCTACTCCTTTCCATTCCCCTGCTCCAATCAGCGCGCACCACTGCCTATCTGTGCCCCATTCCGTGTGCATCGTCGCACCCTATTTCAACATGATGTCATCATTCACTACTCCGCGTTTCCATAATTTTTAATCATTTTTTCACCCACTTTTTCTTCCCCTCCTTACCTATAAATACCCCCATTCTCTTCACTTCAAATCACACCTCAAAAACATCTTCTCTTCTCTTTCTTTCTCTCCATTTCTTAGTTTTTCTTAGTTTTGCTAGTTTTTCTTAGTTTTTTTTAGCATTTCTTAGTTTTAGAGTTCTTCTCTTTTTTAGAAGAACTAATTATGTTTTTGTAATTTATTTTCTTTTTGATTCAATAAATGGAAGTACAAATTTCGTTTGAAGGTTTTCCAGCAACAGAGTTAGCATCAAAGTACTATAAGGATTTTATTTTCTTTAGAGTTATTTTTTATGTTTTATTCTTATATGTTATATTTAATTTGTCTGTGATTAAATTTAATATTGCCAACTGTTTGTAAATATGATATAATAATAACGTTGTTATTCTTGCGAAATATTAAATAGGTAAAAATCTCTAAAATGAATTGATTTTGTTTTTATTCAAGATTTTATATTAAGAATGTTAGATAGAAATATATTATTTTTCATTACAAACTTAAATCTGAAAATTAGATTTTAAGGTTTAGTTATCCGGTTTGATTTAGAGTAGTGCTATTTTATTTGTTGGTACAATCATCCGATAGTTAGAGTGAAGCTCTATTTCAAAAGTTTTTGTAAGAATTATTATCTGAAAATGTATTGACAACATGTTTTCAATAGTAGTTTTAAAACTTGAAAATTAGTACTCGAATAATTAAATTCCTAGGTTTAATTTGGACACCTTGAATAAAGTTTAAACTGTCTAACCCCACCATAGGTGGCATTTAAATGGTTCATTTTCAATCTCTTAGAAAAAAAGAATTAATTTGACCAAATTAGTTATCAACCCCACCCATAGGTGTTCAAACTATCTTTTCGGAATCACTGGTATTTTTATTGTTTTTCTGGTATATTCGCTTGAAAAAGTAACATAAAGACACAGAAAAATACTGGAGGTGATACGTCACAAATATATTCATAACATAAATGAGGAAAAGTAAAAAAAGGATGGAAAAATTGGACAAAATGGGTCCAAAATGTCAAAAAGGATGAAATCGCACTCGTAGTACGCTGGCCAACGTGTGCACATCGCACGCACAATGCCTAGTCTGTGCGCACTCGCGTTCATTTGCCCTCGGTCCGTGCACGCTGCACGCCCATCTGAGCCCAGTCCGAGCGTGCTGCTGTGCCCATTTGCCGCATCCGCGTGCGCCGCTGCGCCCATTTTCCCCATCCGTGCGCATCTTTGCGCCCATCTGCACGTGCTGCTGCGCCCATTTTCCCCATCCGCGTTCGCCGCTGCGCCCATCTGCCCCATCTGCTTCCCACCTACCATGATGTCAACAATGACATCATCATCACCTACTATGCATTTCCTTCATTTTTAATCATTTCTCCACCCACTTTTTTTTCCTCTCCTCACCTATAAATACCCTTATTCTCTCAACATCAAAACACACCTCAAAAATATCTTCTTCTCTCTCTCTTTCTCTTTCTTTCTTAGTTTTAGAGTTTTTCTCTTTTTGAGAAGAACTAATTATGTTTTTGTAATTTATTTGCTTTTTGATTTAATAAATGAAAATGAAAATTCCGTTTGGAGGTTTTGCAACAACATGAATAATATCAAAGTACTGTAAGGATTTTATTTTCTTTATAGTTTTTTTTATGTTTTATTCTTATATGTTATATTTAATTTGTCTGTGATTAAATTTAACTTTGCGAGATGTTTGTAAACATGATATAATAATAACGTTGTTATGCTTGCGAAATATTAAATGGGTAAAAATCTCTAAAATGAATTTATTTTGTTTTTATTGAAGATTTTATATTAAGAATGTTATAGAGAAATATATTATTTTTCATTACAAACTTAAATCTGAAAATTAGATTTTAAGGTTTAGTTATCTGGTCTGATTTAGGGTAATGCTTTTTTTGTTGTTGGTATAATCGCCCGGTAGTTAGAATGAAGCTCTATTTCAAAAAAAATTATAAGAATTATTATTTCAAAATGTATTGACAACATGTTTTCAATGGTTTTAAAACTTGAAAGTTAGGACTCAGATAATTAAATTCTTAGGTTTAATTTTGACACCTTAAATAAAGTTTAAACTGTCTAACCCCACCAAAGATGACATTTAAATGATTCATTTTCAATCTCTTAGAAAAAAGGAAATAATTTAATTAACTAAATTAGTTATCAACCTCACCCATATGTGTTAATTGATTTGTTTAGTTACCAAAGAATATCTAACCCCACCAAAGGTGGTATTCATATAAAAAAGAGAGAATCAATAAATATCAATTTATATCTTTAATAACCTAAATAATATGAAGAAGCATAATTAACTTAGTTATTATATCCATAAATACTCAACTATTATAAATGATAAAATTTGCATAAATATTTATTGAATGTGTATCTAAGTTTATTTTTATGTTATTAGATTAGAAACACAAAAACCCCAAATATCGTGAGAGAATAGTTAATATTTAATTTCATTTTTAAAAGTTTGAATAATAAATTAAAAACTACATATATTCCTTCCTTAGATCGACCTTGGGAGTATACTTATTATTTCCTATAAAATGATTCGTACACTTGCGAGAGTTTTATAAATATAAAACCCAAATATTGGCAGGATCGGCGATGCCAGTTTTGCTCATCACAATCCCAATTAATAACTTATTTTTTTAACTGCGAATTGTAGTAGCTCTCTTATATTTTTCAAGAACAAAGATAGGTTGAACCTAGAAAACAAAGAAAAATAAAAAGATACAGAGAATTTAAAGAAAACTATGAAATGAAATCCAAACACAAAAAAAGACAACATAATTGAAGGAAATAACAAGACATGAAGGAAACAAATTCTTTTTATTTTTTTGATTGTGACTTAATAAAGCATAAGACTATCAAAGTACAAATTTTTTTAAATCTAAAATTCAAAAAATAGATATATGAAAATAGATAACCTATTTTTTGCAACGAAGGTTTTGATACCAAATGATGTGGATCCTTTATGCGAACAACCTAGGAACCCAAGCACCTTAAGGTAAAAGAATTATTGAATTGCTAAGAACATGGTTAAGATGATCAAATTGGTATCTTAAAGAGCATGAACCGAAAACAAAGCCATAAGGTTCGACCAAACTTTAAGACGACTGTAAGAAGTGTAAACCATGTATTTTGGGTTCAGAAATGCAGAGATCTAAAATATTGTTACATTGAGTTTTTATGAATCCAAATGAGCTTCAATTTTATATATTATTATAGTTGTTTCGATGCATGAATTAAAAGTTATAGCTACTTAAAGTTGCAACCCCAATTAATACTTGTTTTTTTTAAATTGGGAACTGTAGTAGCTCTGTTGTTTTTTTTTCAACAACAAAGATAGGTTGAACATAGAAAACAAAGAACAAGAAAAAGATACAATGAATTTAAAGGAAACTATAAAATGAAATCCATAGACGAAAACAATGACAAAAAATGGAAAGAAATAATAAGACTTGAAGGACAATTTCTTTTTTGTGATTTGTGACTTAAGAAAGCAGAAAATGATCAAACGGAAAATTTTTTAAATCTAAAATTTAATATATATATGAAGATAGAAAACCTATTTTCTATAACAAAGGTTTTGATACCAAATGATGCAGCTTCTTTAGAGGAACAACCTAGAACCCAAGAACCTTAAGGAATAAGAAAGATTGAATTGCTAAGAACAAGGTTAAGATGATCAAATTGGTATCAGAAAAGAAAGAACTGAAAACAAAGGAATAAGGTTCGACCAAACTTTAAGACGTCGGTAAGTCGTGTAAACAATGTAATTTGTGTTAAAAAAGTGGAGAATTATACTATTGATTCAGTGTGTTTTTAGGAATCCAAATGAGCTTTGATTTGAAATATTATAATAGTTGTTTCAATGCACTAATTAAAAGTTATAACAGTTTAATGTTGCAACCCCAATTACTAACTTCTTATTTTTTTTAAACTGGGAACTACAGTAGCTCTCTTGTTTTTTTCAAGAAGAAAGATAGGTAAAACACAGAAAACAAAGGATAAGAAAAATATACAGAGAATTTAAAGAAAACTACGAAATGAAATCAAAAGATGAAAACAATGACAAAAAAAATTGAAAGAAATAACAAGACTTGGAGGACAAAATTTCTTACGTTTTTGTGATATGTGACTTAAGAAAGCATAACACTCTCAAAGTTCAAATTGTTTTTAAATATAAAATTCAAAAATGAGATATATGAAGACATATAACCTATTTTTAGCATAAAAGGTTTGAAACCAAATGATACGGATCCTTTTGGCGAACAACCTAGGAACCCCAAAACCTTAAGGAATAAGAAAGATTGAATTGCTAAGAACATGGTTAAAATGATCAAATTGGTATCCAAAAAGAAAGAACTTAAAACAAAGCAATAAGGTTCGACCAAACATTAAGACGTCGGTATGTAGTGTAAACGATGTAATTTGCATTCAAAAAAGCGAAGAATTATACTATTGCTTCTGTGTGTTTTTAGGAATCCAAATGAGATTTGATTTGACATATTATAATAGTTGTTTCAATGAACTAATTAAAAATTATAGCAGTTTAAAATTGCAACCCCAATTAATAACTTCTTCCTTTTTCTAAAACTATGAACTGCACTAGCTATCTTCTTTTTTTCAAGAAGAAAGATAGGTAGAACACAGAAAAGAAAGGACAAGAAAAAGATATAGAGAATTGAAGGAAAATTATGAAATGAAATCCAAAGATGAAAACAATGACAAAAAAATTAAAAGAAATAACAAGACTTGAAGGACAAAATATCTTTTTTTTATGATAACTAACTTAAGAAAACATAAGACTATCAAAGTACAACTTTTTTTAAATCTAAAATTTAAAAAATAGATATATGAAAATAGATAACCTATTTTCTGCAACGAAGGTTTTGAAACCAAATGATACAGATCCTTTATGCGAACAACTTTGGAACCTAAGCACCTTAAGGAATAAGAAAGATTGAAATGCTAAGAACATGGTTAAGCTGATCAATTTGGTATATTAAAGAGCAAGAAACGAAAACAAAGCAATAAGGTTCGACAAAACTTTAAGAAAGTTGTAAGTAGTGTAGACGATGCATTTTGGGTTCATAAATGTAGAGAACTAAAGTTTGGCTACCGTGGGTTTTTAGGAATCCAAACGAGCTTCGATGTTATATATTATAATAGTTGTTTCGATGCATGAATGAAAATTTATAGCTATTTAAAGTTGCAATCCCAATTAATAAATTCTTTTTTTTTAAATTGGGAACTGCAGTTCCTCTTTTGTTTTTTTCAACAACAAAGATAGGTTGAACACAGAAAATAAAGAACAAGAAATAGATATAGTGAATTTAAAGGAATCTGTAAAATGAAATCCATAGATGAAAAAAATGACAACAAAATGGAAAGAAATAACAAGACTTGAAGGACAAAACTTCTTTCTTTTTTGTGATTTGTGACTTAAGAATGCAGAAAACGATCAATGGGAAAATTTGTTAAATCTAAAATTCAAAAAATATATATATGAAGATAGATAACCTATTTTCTACAACGAAGGTTTTGATACCAAATGATGCAGATCCTTTAGGGGAACAACCTAGGAAACCAAGAACCTGAAGGAATCAGAAAGATTGAATTGCTAAGAACATGGTTAAGATGATCAATTTGGTGTCCAAAAAGCAAGAACCGAAAACAAAGCTATAAGGTTTGACCAAACTTTAAGATGTTGGTAAGTAGTGTAAACGATGTAATTTGCATTCAAAAAAGTGGAGAATTATACTATTGCTTCTGTGTGTTTTTAGGAATCCAAACGAGCTTTGATTTGATATATTATAATAGTTTTTTTGATTTATTAATAAAAATTTATAGCTATTTAAAGTTCCCACCCCAATTACTAACTTTTTCAAGAACAAAGATAGGTTGAACACATAAAACAAAGAATAAGAAAAAGATATAGTGAATTTAAAGAAAACTACGAAATGAAATGTAAAAAAGAAAACAATGAAAACAAAATGGAAAGAAATAACAAGACTTGAAGGACACAATTTCTTTTATTCTTTGTGATTTGTGAGTTAAGAAAGTAGAAAACTTTAAAAGGGAAATTTTTTTAAATCTAAAATTCAAAATATATATATATATATATATATATATATGAAGATCGATAACCTATTTTCTGCAACGAAGGTTTTGATACAAAATGATGCAGATCCTTTAAGCGAACAACCTAAGAAACCAAGAACCTTAAGGAATAAAAAATATTGAATTGCTAAGAACATGGTTAAGATGATATAATTGGTATCCAAAAAGCAAGAACCAAAAACAAAGCAATAAGGTTCGACCAAACTTTAAGACGTAGGTAAGTAGTGTAAACGATGTAATTTTCATTAAAAAAGTGGAGAATTATACTATTGCTTCTTTGTGTTTTTAGGAATCCAAATGAGCTTTGGTTTGATATATTATAATATTCTTTTCGATGCACTAATTAAAAGTTATAACAGTTTAAAATTATAACCCCAATTAGTTACTTTTTTTTTAAACTTCGAACTGTACTAACTCTCTTGTTTTTTTCATGTAGAAAGATAGGTAGAACACAGAAAACAAAGGACACGAAAAAGATACAGAGAATTTAAGGAAAATTACGAAATGAAATCCAAAGATGAAAACATTGACAAAAAAATTGAAAGAAATAACATGACTTGAAGGACAAAATTTCATTCTTTTTTTGGGATTTGTAACTTAGGAAAGCATAAGACTATCAAAGTACCAAATTATTTTAAATCTAAAATTCAAAAAATAGATATATGAAAATAGATAACCTATTTTCTGCATCAAAGCTTTTGATACCAAATGATGTGGATCCTTTATGTGAACAACCTAGGAACCCAAGCACCTTAAGGAATAAGAAAGATTGAATTGTTAAGAACATGGTTAAGATGATCAAATCAGTATCCTAAAGAGCAAGAACCGAAAACAATGCCATAAGTCCGATAAACTTTAAGATGAATGTAAGTAGTGTAAACGATGTATTTTGGGTTCAAAAATGCAGAGAACTAAACTTTTGTTACGGTAGGTTTTTAGGAATCTAAACAAGCTTCAATTTTATATATTATAATAGTTGTTTCGATGCATGAATTAAAAGTTATAGCTATTTAAAGTTGAAACCCCAATTAATAAATTTTTTTTAAATTGCGAACTATAGTAGCTCTGTTGTTTCTTTCAACAATAAAGAAAAATAAAAAGATACAGTGAATTTAAAAGAAAATACAAAATGAAATCCAAAGACAAAAACAATGACAACAAAATGGAAAGAAATAACAAGACTTGAAGGACAAAATATCTTTCTTTTTTTGTGATTTGTGACTTAAGAAAGGAGAAAACGATTAAAGGGAAAAGTTTTTAAATCTAAAATTCAAAATATATATATACGAAGATAGATAACCTATTTTCTACAACGAAGGTTTTGATACCAAATGATGTGGATCCTTTAGGGGAACAAACTTGGAACCCAAGAACCTTAAGGAATAAGAAAAATTGAATTGATAAGAACATGGTTAAGATGATCAATTTGGTATCAAAAAAGCAAGAACCGAAAACAAAGCAATAATGTTCGACTAAACTTTCAAACGTCGTTAAGTAGTGTAAATGATGTAATTTGTGTTCAAAAAAGCAGAGAATTATACTATTGCTTCTGTGTGTTTTTAGGAATCCAAGAAAGCTTTGATTTGATATATTATAATAATTGTTTTGATGCACTAATTAAAAGTTATAAAAGTTTAAAGTTGCAACCCCAATTAATAACTTCTTTTTTTTAAACTTCGAACTACACTAGCTCTCTTGTTTTTTTCAAGAATAAAGATAGTGAGAACAAAGAAAACAAAGGAAAAGAAAAAGAGACAGAGAATTTAAAGAAAACTACAAAATAAAATAAAAAGATGAAAACAATGAAAAAACAAATTGAAAGAAATAACAAGACTTGGTGGAAAAAATTTCTTACTTTTTTGTGATTTGTAAGTTAAGAAAGCATAAGAGTATCAAAGTTCAAATTTTTTTAAATCTAAAATTCAAAAAATAGATATATGAAAATAGATTACCTATTTTCTACAACGAAGGTTTTGATACCAAATGATGTGGATCCTTTATGCGAACAACCTAGGAACCCAAGCACCTTAAGGAATAAGAAAGATTGAATTGCTAAGAACATGGTTAAGATGATCAAATTGGTATCCTGAAGAGCAAGAACTGAAAACAAAGCCATAAGGTTTGATCAAACATTAAGACAACTGTAAATAGTGTAAATGATATATTTTGGGTTCCTAAATGCAGAGAACTAAACTTTTGTTATCGTGGGTTTTTATGAATCTAAGATTTACGATTTTATATATTATAATAGTTGTTTCGATATATGAATTAAAAGTTATATCTATTTAAAGTTGCAAACCCAATTAATAAATTCTTTTTTTTAAATTGGGAACTGCAATAGCTCTCTTGTGTTTTTCAAGAACAAAGATAGGTTAAACACGGAAAATGCAAAGAACAAGAAAAAGATACAATGAATTTAAAGAAAACTACAAAATGAAATCCAAAGATGAAAACAAATGACAACAAAATGGAAAGAAATAACAAGACTTAAAGGACAATTTTTTTTTGTGATTTGTGACTTAAGAAAGCAGAAAACGATCAAAAGAAAAATATTTTATATCTAAAATTTAAAAAATAAATATGCGAAAATAAATAACCTATTTTCTGCAATGAGGGTTTTAATATTTAATGATGAAGATTCTTTAGGCGAACAACCTAGGAACCCAGAAACCTTGAGGAATAGGAAAGATTTAATTGGACAGAACATGGTTACGATGATCAAATTAGTATCCAAAAAGCAAGAACCAGAAATGAAGCAATATGGTTAAATGAAACTTTAAGACGTCGGTAGGTAGTGTAAACGATGTAATTGGCTTTCAAAAAAATGGAGAATTATACTATTGCATCTGTGTGCTTTTAGGAATCCAAACAAGATTTGATTTGGTATATTATAATAGTTATTTCGATACACTAATTAAAATTTATAACAATTTAAAGTTCCAATCCCAATTAATAATCTCTTATTTTTTTTAAACTATGAACTGCAGTAGCTCTCTTATTTTTTTCAAGAACAAAGATAGATTGAACACATAAAACAAAGACTTGAAGGAACAAAATTCTTTTTTTTTTGTGATTTGTAACTTAAGAAAGCATAAAACGATCAAAGTGCAAGTATTTTAAATCTAAAATTCAAAAAATAGATATATGAAAATAGATAGCCTATTTTCTTCAACGAAGGTTTTGATACCAAATGATGCCGATCCTTTAAGCGAACAACCTAGGAACCTAAGAACATTAAGGAATAAGAAATATTGAATTGCTAAGAATATGGTTAAGATGATCAAATTGGTTTCCAAAAAATCAAGAACCAAAAACAAAGCAATAAGGTTCGACCAAACTTTAAGACGTCGGTAAGTAGTGTGAATGATGTAATTTGCGTTAAAAAACCCGGAGAATTATAACAGTTTAAAGTTGCAACCCCAATTAATAACGTTTTTTTAAACTGTGATTTGCACTAGCTCTCTAGTTTTTTTCAAGAACAAAAATAGGTAGAAGAAAGAAAAAAAAACAAGAAAGAGATACATTGAATTTAAAGAAAACTATGAAATGAAATCCATAGATGAAAACAATGAAAAAAAATTGAAAGAAATATCAAGACTTGAAGGACAAAATTTCTTTCATTTTTTATTATTTGTAACTTAAAAAAGCATAAGACAATCAAAGTACAACTTTTTTTAAATCTAAAATTCAAAAAATAGATATATGAAGATAGATAACCTATTTTCATCATTGAACTTTTGAAACCAAATGATGCGGATCCTTTAGGCGAACAACCTAGGAACCAAGCACCTTTAATGAATAAGAAAGATTGAAATGCTTAGAGCATGGTTAAGATGATCAAATTGGTATATTAAAAAGCAAGAAACGAAAACAAAGCCATAAGGTTCGACCAAACTTTAAGACGGATGTACGTAGTGTAACTGATGTATTTTGGGTTCAACGATGTAGAGAACTACACTTTTACTACAACGGGTTTTTAGGAATCCAAACGAGCTTTGATTTGATATATTATAATAATTGTTTCGATGCATGAATTAATAGTTATAGCTATTTAAAGTTGCAACCCCAATTAATAATTTTTTTTTAAATTGGGAACAACAGTAGATCTCTTGTTTTTTTCATGAACAAAGATAGGTTGAACACAAGAAAAAGAAAAAAAACAAGAAAAAGAAACAGTGAATTTAAAGAAATCTACGAAATGAAATCCAAAGATGAAAAAAATGACAACAAAATGGAAAGAAATAACAAGACTTGAAGGAAATTGTTTTTATGTTTTTTGTGATTTGTGACTTAAGAAAGCAGAAAATGATCAAAGGGAAAATATTTTAAATCTAAAATTCAAAAAATAAATAAGGGAAGATAAATAACCTATTTTATGAAATGAAGGTTTTGATACCTAATGATGAAGATGCTTTATGCGAACAACCTAGGAACCCAAGAACCTTAAGGAACAGGAAAGATTTAATTGGACAAAACATGGTTATGATGATCCAATTGGTATCCAAAAAGGAAGAACCGAAAATAAAGCAATACGGTTAAATGAAACTTTAAGACGTCGGTAGGTAGTGTAAACGGTGTAATTGGCGTTCAAAAAAGCGGAGAATTATACTATTGATTTTGTGTGCGTTTAGGAATCCAAACGAGCTTTGATTTGATACATTATAATAGATGTTTCGATGCACTAATTAAAATTTATAACATTTTAAAGTTGCAATCCCAATTAATAACTTCTTTTTTTTAAACTATGAACTACACTAGCTCTTTTTTTTCAAGAAATAAGATAGGTTGAACACATAAAACTAAGAACAAGAAAAAGTTACAGTGAATTTAAAGAAAACTATGAAATGAAATCCAACGATAAAAAAAATGAAAACAAAATGGAAAGAAATAACAAGACAAGACTTGAAATACAAAATTTCTTTTTTTTGGTAATTTATGACTTAAGAAAGCATAAAACGATCAAAGGGAAAATATTTTAAATCTAAAATTCAAAAAATAAATATGTGAAGATAGATATCCAATTTTCTGCAACGAAGGTTTTGATACCAAATGATGCACATCCTTTATGCGAACAAACAAGAAACCCAAAAACCTAAAGGAATAAGAAAGATTGAATTGGACAGAAAATGGTTAAGATGATCAAATTAGTATCCAAAAAGCAAGAACCGGAAACAAAGCAATAAGGTTCGACCAAACTTTAAGACGTCGGTAAGTAGTGTAACCGATGTATTTTGGGTTCTACTATGCAGAAAACTAAACTTTTGCTACAATGGGTTTTTAGGAATCCAAACGAGCTTTGATTTGATATATTATAATAGTTATTTCGATGCAACAATTAAAAGTTATAGTTATTTAAAGTTGCAACCCCAATGAATAAATTCTTTTTTTTTAAATTGGGAACTGGAGTAGCTCTCTTGTCTATTTCAAAAACAAAGATTGGTTGAACACAGAAAACAAAGAACAAGAAAAAGATACAGTGAATTTGAAGAAAACTACAAAATGAATTCCAAATATGAAAAAAATAACAACAAAATGGAAAAAAATAACAAGGCATGAAGGAGAAATTGTTTTCTTTTTGTGATTTGTGACTTAAGAAAGAAAAAAATGATCAAAGGGCTAATTTTTTAAATCTAAAATACATAAACAAATATGTGAGGGTATATAACCTATTTTTTGCAATGAAGGTTTTGATACCAAATGAGGAAGATCCTTTATCCGAACAACCTAGGAACCCAAGAACCTTAAAGAATAAGAAAGATTGAATTGCTAAGAACACGGGTAAGATGACCAAATTGGTATCCAAAAAGTAAGAACCCAAAACAAAGCAATAAGGTTCGACTAAACTTTAAGACATCAGTAAGTAATGTAAACGATGTAATTTGCGTTAAAAAAGCGGAGAATTAAACTATTGCTTCTATGTGTTTTTAGGAATCCAAACGAGTTTTGTTTTTATATATTATAGTAGTTGTTTTGATACACTAATTAAAAGTTATAACAATTTAAGGTTGCAACCCCAATTAATAACTTTTTTTTTTAAATTGGGAACTACACTAGCTCTCTTGTTTTATTTTCTAGAACAAAGATAGGTAGACAAAGAAAACAAAGGACAAGAAAAGCACACAATGAATTTAAAGAAAACTACGAAATGAAATCCATAGATGAAACAATGAGAAAAAAATTGAAAGAAATATCAAGACTTGAAGGAAAAAAATTCTTTCTTTTTTTGGGATTTGTAACTTAAGAAAGCATAAGACTATCAAAGTATAATTTTTTTTTAAAATTGGGAACTGTAGGAGCTCTCTTGTTTTTTTTCAAGAACAAAGATAGGTTGAACACAGAAAAAAGAAAAAAAAAACAAGAAAAAGAAACGGTGAATTTAAAGAAATCTACGAAATGAAATCCAAAGATGAAAAAAAATGACAACAAAATGGAAAGAAATAACAAGACTTGAAAGACACAATTTTTTTTTTTTTTGTGATTTTTGACTTAAGAAAGCATAAAACGATCAAAGGGCAAATATTTTAAATCTAAAATTCAAAAAATAAATATGTGAAGATAGATATCCAATTTTCTACAACGAAGGTTTTGATACCAAATGATGTAGATCCTTTATACGAACAACCAAAGAACCCAAAAACCTGAAGGAATACGAAAGATTGAATTGGACATAACATGGTTAAGATGATCAAATTGGTATCTAAAAAGCAAGAACTAGAAACAAAGCAATAAGGTTCGACAAAACTTTAAGACGTAGGTAAGTAGTGTAACCGATGTATTTTGGGTTCTACTATGCAGAGAACTAAAATTTTGCTACAATGGGTTTTTAGGAATCCAAACGAGCTTTGATTTGATATATTATAATAGTTATTTCGATGCACCAATTAAAAGTTATAGCTATTTAAAGTTGCAACCCCAATGAATAAATTCTTTTTTTTTTAAATTGGGAACTGCAGTAGCTCTCTTGTCTATTTCAAAAAAAAAAAAGATTGGTTGAACACAGAAAACAAAGAACAAGAAAAAGATACAGTGAATTTGAAGAAAACTACGAAATGAATTCCAAATATGAAAAAAATAACAAGGCATGAAGGAGAAATTGTTTTCTTTTTGTGATTTGTGACTTAAGAAAGAAAAAAATGATCAAAGGGCTAATTTTTTAAATCTAAAATACATAAACAAATATGTGAGGGTATATAACCTATTTTTTGCAATGAAGGTTTTGATACCAAATGAGGAAGATCCTTTATCCGAACAACCTAGGAACCCAAGAACCTTAAAGAATAAGAAAGATTGAATTGCTAAGAACACGGGTAAGATGACCAAATTGGTATCCAAAAAGTAAGAACCGAAAACAAAGTAATATGGTTTGACCAAACTTTAAGACATAAGTAAGTAATGTAAACGATGTAATTTGCGTTAAAAAAGCGGAGAATTAAACTATTGCTTCTATGTGTTTTTAGGAATCCAAACGAGTTTTGTTTTTATATATTATAGTAGTTGTTTTGATACACTAATTAAAAGTTATAACAATTTAAGGTTGCAACCCCAATTAATAACTTTTTTTTTAAATTGGGAACTATACTAGCTCTCTTGTTTTTTTTCTAGAACAAAGATAGGTAGACAAAGAAAACAAAGAACAAGAAAAAGATACAGTGAATTTAAAGAAAACTACGAAATGAAATCCATAGATGAAACAATGACAAAAAAATTGAAAGAAATATCAAGACTTGAAGGAAAAAAATTCTTTCTTTTTTTGGGATTTGTAACTTAAGAAAGCATAAGACTATCAAAGTATAAATTTTTTTTAAATCTAAAATTCAAAAAATAGATATATGAAGATAGATAACCTATTTTCACCATCGAACATTTGAAACCAAATGATGCGGACCCTTTAGTAGAGCAACCTAGGAACAAAGGAACTTTAAGGAATAAGAAAGATTGAAATGCTAAGAACATGGTTAAGATGATCAAATTGGTATATTAAAGAGTAAGAAACGAAAACAAAGCCATAAGGTTCGACCAAACTTTAAGACGGATGTACGTAGTGTAACCGATGTATTTTGGGTTCAACGATGCAGAGAACTACACTTTTACTACAACGGGTTTTTAGGAATTCAAACAAGCTTTGATTTGATATATTATAATAATTGTTTCGATGCATGAATTAAAAATTATAGCGATTTAAAGTTGCAACCCCAATTAATAAATTCTTTTTTTTAATTGGTTAATGTAATAGCTCTCTTGATATTTTCAAGAACAAAGATAGGTTGAACACAGAAAACAAAGATAAAAAAAAGATACAGTGAATTTAAAGAAAACTATGAAATAAAATCCAAAGATGAAAAAAATGACAACAAAATTGAAAGAAATAACAAGAATTCAAGGACAAAATTTCTTTGTTTTTGTGATTTGTGACTTAAGAAAGCAAAAAACGATCAAAGGGAAAATATTTTAAATCTAATATTCTAAAAATAAATATGTGAAGATAGATAACCTATTTTCTGCAATGAAGGTTTTGATACCAAATGATGCAGGTCCTTTATGCGAACATTTTAGTTCTCCACATTTTTGAACCCATATTACATCTTTTAAACTAGTTATCAACGATGATATTAGCAATTCAATATTTCTGATTCCTTCAGGTTCTTGGGTTCCTAGGTTGTTCGCCTAAAATATCCGCATCAATTGGTATCAAAAACTTCATTGTTGAAAGAAATTTTGTTCCTCAAGTCTTGTTATTTCTTTCAATTTTGTTGTCATTGTTTTCATCTTTGGATTTCATTTCATATTTTCCTTTATATTCTCTGTATCTTTTTCTTTTCTTTGTTTTTCTATGCTCAACCTATCCTTGTTCTAAAAAAACAAGGGAGCTACTACCGTTTGCAGTTTCAAAAATAAGAAGAAATTATTAATTGGGATTACAACTTTAAACAACTATTAATTTTAATTTGTGCATTGAAACAACTATTATAATATATAAAATCGATGCTCATTTGAATTCCTAAAAAGCAACAGAATTAATAGTTTAGTTCTCCACGTTTTTGAACCCAAATTACATCTATTACACTACTTACCAACGTCTTAAATTTTTGTCGAACCTTATTGCTTTTTTTTGGTTCTTGCTCTTTAGGATACCAATTTGATCATCTTAAGGATGTTCTTTGCAATTCAATCTTTCTTATTCCTTAAGGTTCTTGGGTTCCTAGGTTGTTCGCCTAAACTATCAGCATCATTTGGTATCAAAACCTTCATTGCTCAAAATAGGTTATCTATCTTCATATATCTACTTTTTGAATTTTAGATTTAAAAATATTTTTACTTTGATTATTTTCTACATTCTAAAGTCACAAATCAAAAAAAAAAAAAACAAAATTTTGTGCTTCAATTCTTGTTATTTCTTTCGATTTTGTTGTCCTTGTTTTCGTCTTTGAATTTTATTTGGTTGGTTTCTTTAAATTCTAAATGTATTTTTCATGTTCTTTTTTTCTGTGTTCAACTTATCTTTGATCTTGAAAAAAGATGAGAGCTACTATAGTTCGCAGTTTTAAGTAAAAAAAGTTATTTCAATTGAGGTTGCAACTTTAAATAGCTATAACTTTTAATTCGTACATCAAAATAACTACTATAATATATAAAATTGAACCTATTTTTATTTCCTAAAAACCCACTGAAGTAATAGTTTAGTTGTCTACGTTTTTGAACCCAAATTACGTCGTTTACACTACTTACCGATGTCTTCAAGTTTGGTCTAACCTTATTGTTATTTTTTGGTTCTTGCTCTTTAGGATACCAATTTGATCATCTTAACGATGTTCTTCGCAATTCAATCTTTCTTTTTCCTTAAGGTTCTTGGGTTCCTAGGTTGTTCCCCTAAACTATCAGCATCATTTGGTAACAAAACCTTCGTTGCTCAAAATAGGCTATCTATCTTCATATATCTACTTTTTGAATTTTAGATTTAAAGATATTTTTACCTTGATTATTTTCTACATTCTAAAGTCAAAAATCACAAAAAAAAAGAAATAAATTTTGTCCTCCAAGTCTGGTTATTTCTTTCAATTTTGGTGTCAATGTTTTCGTCTTTAGATTTCATTTCATAGTTTTCTTTAAATTCTATGTATCATTTTCCTGTTCTTTGTTTTCTGTGTTCAACCTATCTTTCTTCTTGAAAAAAAACAAGAGATCTACTGTAGTTTGTAGTTAAAAAAACTGTTATTAATTGGGGTTTTAACTTTAAATGGCTATAAATTTTAATTTGTGAATCGAAAGAAATATTATAATATATAAAATCGAATCTATTTTTCATTCCTAAAAACCCACTGAAGCAATAATTTAGTTGTCCACATTTTTTAACCCAAATTACTTCCTTTACACAACTTAATGTTGTCTTAATGTTTGGTCGAACTTTATTGCTTTGTTTCTGGTTCTTGCTCTTTAGGATAAAAATTTGATCATCTGAACCATGTTCCTTGCAATTCAATTTTTCTTATTCCTTAAGGTTCTTGGGTTCCTAGGTTGTTCGCCTAAACTATCATCATCATTTGTTATCAAAACCTTCTTTCCTCAAAGTAGTATATCTATCTTCATATATCTGCTTTTTTAATTTGAGTTTTAAAATTTTTTATACCTTGATTGTTTTCTTCTTTCTTAAGTCACAAATCACAAACAAAGAAAGAAATTTTATCCTTTAAGTCTTGTTATTTCTTTCAATTTTGTTGTCAAAGTTTTCGTGTTTGGATTTCAATTCGTAGTTTTCTTTAAATTCAATATATATTTTTCTTGTTCTTTGTTTTCTATGTTCAACCTATCTTTGTTCTTGAAAAAAAAGAGAACTACTACAGTTCGCTATTTAGAAATGAAGAAGAAATTATTAATTGGGGTTGCAACTTTAAACTCTTATAACTTTTAATCCTTGCATCGAAACAACTATTATAATATATAAAATAGATGCTCGTTTGAATTCCTAAAAACCCATCGAAGCAAAAGTTTAGTTCTCAAAGTTCTTGAACCGAAATTACATCGTTTACACTACAAACTGACGTCTTAAAGTTTGGTCAAACCTTATTCCTTTGTTTTTGATTCTTGTTCTTTAGGATACCAATTTTATCATCTTTACCATGTTCTTCGCAATTCAATCTTTCCTTTTCCTAAAGTTTCTTGGGTTCCTATGTTGTTCGTCTAAACTATCCACATCAATTGGTATCAAAACCTTGGTTGCTGAAAATAGGTTATTTATCTTCATATATCTATCTTTTGAATTTTATACTCAAAATAATTTGTCCTTTCATTGTTTTCTGTTTTCTAAAGTGACAAATCACAAAAAAGAAAAGAAATCTTTCCATTCAAGTCTTGTGTTTTATTGTAATTTTTTGTCATTGTTTTCATCTTCGGATTTCCTTTCGTAGTTTTCTTTGAATTCTTTGTATCTTTTAATTTTTCTTTGTGTTCTACGTTCAACCTCTCTTTTTTCATCAAAAAAACAAGCGACCTACATCAGTTCGCAGTTAAAAAAAAATAAGTTATTAATTTTGGTTGCAAATTTAAGTTGTTATAAGTTTTAATTCGTGCATCAAAACAACTATTATAATATATCAAATCGAAGCTCTTTTCGATTCCTAAAAACACAACAAAGAAAAAGTTTAGTTCTCCACGATTTTGAACCCATATACAATCGTTTACACTACTTATCGATGCCTTAAAGTTTGGTCGCACCTTGTTTCTTTGTTTTTGGTTCTTTTCCTTTAGGATACCAATTTAATCATCTTAACCATGTTCTTAGCAATTGAATATTTCTTATTGCTTATGCTTCTTGGGTTCTAACGTTATTCGCCTAAAGGATCCCCATCATTTGGTATCAAAACCGTGGTTTCTGAAAATAGGTTATCTATCTTCATATATTAATCTTTTGTATTTTAGATATAAAATAATTTGTCCTTTGATTGTTTTTTCTGCTTTCTAAAGTGACAATTCACAAAAAAAAAAATTTCCATTTAAGTCTTCTGTTTTATTTTAAATGCGTAGTCATTGTTTTCGTCTTTGGATTTGCTTTTGTAGTTTTCTTTAAATTCTTTGTATCTTCTTTTGTTCTTTGTTTTATGTGTTCAACCTATCTTTGTTCATCAAAAATACAAGCGAGCTACTGCAATTCAAAGTTTTTTTTAAAAGAATATATTAATTGGGGTTACAAGCTTAAATTGTTATAACTTTTAATTCGTGCATCAAAATAACTATTATAATATATTAAATCGAAACCTTTTTTGATTCCAAAAAAACACCAAAAAAAAGTTTAGTTCTCCGTGTTTTTGAACCAAAATACCATCATTTACACTACTTACTGATGCCTTAAAGTTTGTTCACACTTTTTTTCTTTGTTTTGATAATCTTAACCATGTTATTAGCTACTCAATCTTTCTTATTCCTTATGGTTATTGGGTTTTTAGGTTGTTCGCCTGAAGGATCCGCATGATTTGGTATCAAAACCTTGGTTACTGAAAATAGGTTTTCTATCTTCATATATCTATCTTTTGAATTTTAGACTTAAAATAATTTGTCCTTTGATTGTTTTCTTCTTTCTAAAGTGACAAATCACAAAAAAAGAAAGAAATTTTCCTTTCAAGTCTAGTGTTTTATTTTAATTTCTGTCATTGTTTTCGTCTTTGGATTTCCTTTCGTAGTTTTCTTTAAATTCTTGGTATATTTTTCTTGTTCTTTGTTTTTTATGTTCAACCTATCTTTGTTTATCAAAAAAACAAGCGACTTACAACCGTTCGCAGTTTCAAAACAAAGGAAGTTATTAATTTTGGTTGCAAATTTAACTTGCTATAACTTTTAATTATTGCATCGAAACAATTATTATAAAATATCAAATCGAAGCTCTATTCGATTCCTAAAAACAAAACAAAGAAAAAGTTTAGTTCTCCACGTTTTTGAACCCAAGTACCATCGTTTACACCTTACCGTTGCCTTAAAGTTTGGTCGCACGTTGTTGGTTTGTTTTTGGTTCTTTCTCTTTAGGATTTCAATTGGATCATCTTAACCATGCTCTTAGCAATTCAATCTTTCTTATTCCTTATGGTTCTTGGGTTCTAGGTTATTCGCCTAAAGGATCCGCATAATTTGATATCAAAACCTTGGTTGCTAAAAATATTTTATCTATCTTCATATATCTTTCTTTTCTATTTTGGATATAAAATAATTTGTCTTTTGAATGTTTTCTGCTTTTGAAAGGGATAAATCACAAAAAAAGAAAGAAATTTGGTATCAAAACCTTGGTTGTAGAAAATAGGTTACCTATCTTCATATACCTATCTTTTGAAGCTCTTTTCGATTCCTATCTTTGTTCATCAAACAAATAAGTGACCAACAACGGTTCGCAGTTTCAAACACAAAATTTATTATTTTTGGTTGCAAATTTAACTTGTTATAACTTTTAACTCGTGCATCGAAACAACTATTATTATATATTAAATCGAAGCACTTTTCGATTCCTAAAAACAAAAAAACAAAGAACGTTTAGTTCTCCGTGCTTTTGAACCCAAATATAATCGTTTACACTGCTTACCAATGCCTTCAATTTTGGTTGCACCTTGTTGATTTGTTTTTGGTTCTTTCCCTTTAGGATACCAATTTGATCATCTTAACCATTTTCTTAGCTATTTAATATTTCTTATTCCTTATGGTTCTTAGGTTCCTAGGTAGTTCGCCTAAAGGATCTGCATCAGTTGATATCAAAACCTTGGTTGCTGAAAATAGGTTTTCTATCTTCATATATATATCTTTTGAAATTTAGACATAAAATAATTTGTCCTTTGATTGTTTTCTACTTTCTAAAGTGACAAATCACAAAAAAAGATAGAAATTTTTCCTTTCAAGTCTTGTGTTTTATTTTAATTTTTTTGTCATTGTTTTGGTCTTTGGATTTCCTTCTGTAGTTTTCTTTAAATTATTTTTATCTTTTTCTTGTTTTTTTTGTGGTCAACCTATTTTTGTTCATCAAAAAAATAAGTGACCTACAACAGTTCGCAGTTGAAAAAAAAGAATTTATTAATTTTGGGTGCAAATTTAATTTGTTATAACTTTTTATTCGTGAATCAAAACAACTATTATAATATATCAAATTGAAGATCTTTTCGATTCCTAAAAACAAAACCAAGAAAACCTTTAGTTCTCCATGCTTTTGAACCCAAATACAATCATTTACACTACTTACCAATGCCTTAATGTTTAGTTGCACCTTGTTGATTTGTTTTTGGTTCTTTCCCTTTAGGATATCAATTTGATCATCTTAACCATTTTCTTAGCTGTTTAATATTTCTTATTCCTTATAGTTCTTGAGTTCCTAGGTTGTTCGGCAAAGGGATCCATATCATTTGGTATCAAAACCTTTGTTGTTGAAAATAGGTTATCTATCTTCATATATCTATCTTTCGAATTTTAGACTTAAAATAATTTGTCCTTTGATTGTTTTATGATTTCTAAGGTGACAAATCACAAAAAAAGAAAGAAATTTTTCCATCCAAGACTTGAATTTTATTTTAATTTTTTGTCATTTTTTTCATCTTTGGATTTCCTTTTGTAGTTTTCTTTAAATTCTTTGTATCTTTTTCTTGTTCTTTGTTTTCTATGTTCAACCTATCTTTGTTCATTAAAAAGACAAGCGACCTATAGCAGTTCGTAGTTTCAAAACAAAATAAGTTATTAATTTTGGTTGCAAATTTTACTTCTTATAACTTTTAATTAGTGCATCGAAACAACTATTATAATATATCAAATGGAAGCTCTTTTCGAATCCTAAAAACAAAACAAAGAAAAAGTTTAGTTCTCCGTGTTTTTGAACCCAAATACAATCATTTACACTACTTACCACTGGTTTAAAGTTTTGTCACGCCTTGTTGCTTTGTTTTAGGTTCTTTCCCTTTTGGATACCAATTTGCTCATCTTAACCATTTTCTTAGCTATTGAATATTTCTTATTCCTTATGGTTGTTGGGTTCCTAGGTTGTTCGCCTAAATGATCCACATCATTTGGTATCAAAACCTTGGTTGCTGAAAATAGGTTTTCTATTTTCATATATCTATCTTTTGAATTTTACATTTAAAACAATTTGTCCTTTGATTGTTTTTTGCTTTCTAAAGTGACAAATAAAAAAAAAGAAAGAAATTTTTCCATTTAAGTCTTGTGTTTTATTTTAATTTTTTGTCTTTATTTTTGTCTTCTAAATTTGCTTTCATAATTTTCTTTAAATTCTTTGTATCTTTTTTTTTGTTCTTTGTTTTCTATGTTTAACCTATCTTTGTTCATCAAAAAAACAAGTGACCTATAGTAGTTTTCAATTTAAAAAAGAAAGAAGTTATTAATCGGGGTCCCAAATTTAAACTGTTATAAGTTTTAATTCGTTCATCGAAAAAACTATTATAATATTTCAAATCGAATCTCTTTCCAATTCATAAAAAAAACAAAGAAAACGTTTAGTTCTCCACTTGTTTGAAACCAAATACCATCGTTTACACTACATACTGTTGCCTTACTTTTGGTTCTTTCTCTTTAGGATACCAATAGAATCATCTTACCCACATTCTTAGCAATTCAATCTTTCTTATTCCTTATGCTTGTTGGGTTCCTAGGTTATTCACCTAAAGGATCCACATGAGTTGGTATCAAAACTGTGGTTTCTGAATATAGGTTATCTATCTTCATATATCTATCTTTTGTATTTTAGATATAAAATAATTTGTCCTTTAATAGTTTTTTGCATTCTAAAGAGACAAATCACAAAAAAAAAAAAATTCCATTCAAATCTAGTGTTTTATTTTAATTTTTTTGTTATTATTTACGTCTTGGGATTTCCTTTCATAGTTTTCTTTAAATTCTTTGTATCTTTTTCTTGTTCTTTTTTTATTATGCTCAACCTATCTTTGTTCATCAAAAAAACAAGTGACCTACAACAGTTCATAGTTTCAAAACAAAAGGAGTTATTAATTTTGGTTGCAAATTTAACTTCTTATAACTTTTAATTAGTGCATTGAAACAACTATTATAATATATCAAATCGAAGCTCTTTTCGATTCCTAAAAATAAAACAAAAAAAACTTTAGTTCTCTGCATTTTTGAATCCAAATACAATAGTTTGCACTACTTACCGATGCCTTATAGTTTGGTTGCACCTTGTTGTTTTGTTTTTGGTTCTTTCTCTTTAGGATACCAATTTGATCATCTTAACCATGTTCTTAGCTATTCAATCTTTCTTATTCCTTATGGTTATTAGGTTCCTAAGTTATTCGCCTAAAGGATCTGCATCATTTGGTATCAAAACCTTGGTTGCTGAAAATAGGTTATCTATCTTCATATACCTATATTTTAAATTTTTCATTTAAAATAATTTGTCCTTTGATTTTTTTTTGCGTTCTAAAGTGAATAATCACAAAAAGAAAGAAATTTTGCCATTCAAGTTTTGTGTTTTATTTTAATTTTTTGTCATTGTTATCGTCTTTTGGATTTCCTTTCTTAGTTTTCTTTAAATTCTTTGTATCTTTTCCATGTTCTTTATTTTTTGTGTTCAACCTATCTTTGTTGATCAAAAAAACAAATGACAACCAGCAGTTCGCTATTTTGAAAAAAAGAAGTTAATAATCGGGGTTGCAAACTCAACCTTTAATAACTTTTAATTCGTTCATCAAAAAAACTATAATAATATATCAAATTGAAGCTCTTTTCGATTCCTAAAAACAAAAAAAAAGAAAAATATTAGTTCTCCACATTTTAAATCCTAAATACCATCGTTTACACTATTTACTATTGCATTAAAGTTTTGTCGCACCTTGTTGCTTTGTTTTTGGTTCTTTCCCTTTAGGATACCAATTTGATCATCTTACCCATGTTCTTAGCAATTCAATCTTTCTTATTCCTTATGGTTCTTGGGTTCCTAGGTTATTCGCCTAAAGGATCCGCATAATTTGATATCAAAACCTTGGTTGCTAAAAATAGTTTATCTATCTTCATATATCTTTCTTTTCAATTTTGGATATAAAATAATTTGTCTTTTGAATGTTTTCTGCTTTCGAAAGTGACAAATCACAAAAAAAGAAAGAAATTTTCCCATACAAGTCTTGTGTTTTATTTTAAATTTGTAAGCAATTTTTTCGTCTTTGGATTCCTTTTGTAATTTTCTTTAAATTCTTTGTATCTTTTTCATGTTCTTTGTTTTATGCGTTGACCTATCTTTGTTCATCCAAAAAACAAGCGACCTACAACTGTTCACAGCTTAAAACAATTGAAGTTATTAAATTTTGTCGAAACAATTATTATAATATATCAAATCGAAGCTCTTTTCGTTCCCTAAAAAACAACAAATAAAAAGTTTAGTTTTCTACTTTTTTGAACCCAAATATAATCATTTACACTACTTCCGCTGCCTTAAAGTTTGGTCGGCTTTTTTTGTTTTGTTTTTGGTTCTTTCCCTATAGGATTCCAATTTGATCATCTTAACCATTTTTCTATCTATTCAATATTTCTTATTCCTAATGGTTCTTGGGTTCCTAGGTTGTTTGCCTAAAAGATCCGCATCATTTAGTATCAAAACCTTGGTAGCTAAAAATAGGTTATCTATCTTTTGAATTTTAGATATAAAATAATTTGTCTTTCGATTGTTTTCTACTTTCTAAAGTGACAAATCGCAAAAAAAGAAAGAAATTTTTCCATTCAAGACTTGTGTTTTATTTTAATTTTTTCACGTTGTTTTCGTCTTTGAATTTACTTTCGTAGTTTTCTTTAAATTATATGTATCATTTTCTTATTCTTTTGGGTTATTCGCCTAAAGGATCTGTATCATTTGGTATTAAAACCTTCGTTGCTGAAAATTGGTTATCTATCTTCATATATCTATCTTTTGAATTTTATAGTTTGAATAATTTGTCATTTGATTGTTTTCTGATTTCTTAAGTGACAAATTACAAAAAAGAAAGAAATTTTTCCATTCAAAAATTGTGTTTTATTTTAATTTTTTGTTTTTGTTTTCGTCTTGGGACTTCCTTTCCTAGTTTTCTATAAAATCTTTATATCTTTTTGTAGTTCTTTACTTTTTGTGTTCAAATTATCTTTGTTCATAAAAAAAAAAAGTGACCTACTGCAGTTCGCAATCTAAAAAAAAACTTATTAATTCCGGTTGCAAATTTAAACTGTTATAACTATTAATTCATGCATCGAAAACACAGTTATAATATATCAAATAGAAGCTCTTTTCGATTCCTAAAATCAAACAAAGAAATATTTTAGTTCTCTACATTTTAAATCCCAAATACCATTATTTACACTACTTGCCGTTGCCTTAAAGTTTGGTCGCACTTTGTTGCGTTGTTTTTGGTTCTTTCTCTTTAGGATAACTATTTGATCATCTTAACCATGTTTTTAGCAATTCAATCTTTCTTATACCTTATGGTTCTTGGGTTACTAGGTTATTCGCCTAAAAGATCCGCATCATTTGGTATCAAAACCTTGCTTGCTGAAAATAGGTTATCTATCTTCATATATCTATCTTTTGAATTTTATAGTTTGAATAATTTGTCATTTGATTGTTTTCTGATTTCTTAAGTGACAAATTACAAAAAAGAAAGAAATTTTTCCATTCAAGAATTGTGTTTTATTTTAATTTTTTGTTTTTGTTTTCGTGGTTGGATTTCCTTTTCCAAGTTTTCTATAAAATCTTTGTATCTTTTTCTAGTTTTTGCTTTCCGTGTTCAACTTATGTATGTTACTGAAAAAACCTAGCGACCTACAACTATTTGCAATTAAAAAAAAGAAGTTATTAATTACGGTTGCAAATTGAAACTGTTATAACTATTAACTCAAGCATCGAGAATACTATGATAATATATCCAATCGAAGTTCTTTTATATACCAAGAAAAACAAGGAAAAATTTTAGTTCACCACATTTTTAATCCCAAATACTATCGTTTACACTACTTATCGTTGCGTTAAAGTTTGGTCGCACCTTGTTGCTTTGTTATTGTTTGTTTCTCTTTAGGATACCAATTTGATCATCTTAACCATGTTCGTAGCAATTCAAACTTTTTTATTCCTTATGGTTCTTTGGTTCCTATGTTAATCGCCTAAAGGATCTGCATCATTTGGTATTAAAACCTTCGTTGCTGAAAATAGGTTATCCATCCTCATATATCTATATTTGGAATTTTTTACTTCAAATAATTTTTCTTTTGATTGTTTTGTTTTTCTAAAGTGAAAAAATAAAAAAAAATAGAAATTTTGCCATTCAAGTCTTGTGTTTTGTTTTAATTTTTTGTCATTATTTTATTTCCTTTCCTAGTTTTCTATAAAATCTTTGTATCTTTTTCAAGTTTTTTTCTTTCTGTGTTCAACTTATCAATGTTCATCAAAAAAACAAGCGACTTACAATAGACCGCAAATAAAAAAAAAAGAGAAGACTGTAATTCCGGTGGCAAATTGAAACTGTTATAACTATTAATTCATGCATTTAAAACACAATTATAATATATCAAATAGAACCTCTTTTCGATTCCTAAAAAAAAACAAAGAAAAATTTTAGTTCTCCGCATTTTTAATCCCAAATACTATCATTTACAATACTTACGGTCGCCATAAAGTTTGGTCGTACCTTGTTGCTTTGTCTTTGGTTCTTTCCCTTTAGGATACCAATTTCATCATCTTAAGTATGTTCGTAGCAATTCAATCTTTCGTATTCCTTATGGTTCTTTGGTTCCTAGGTTATTCACCGAAAGGATCCGCATCATTTGGTATCAAAACCTTTTCTTATTGAAAATAAGATATCTATCTTCATATATCTATCTTTTGAATTTTATACTTCAAATAATTTGTCCTTTTATAATTTTTTTCTTTTTAAATTTAAAAAATCACAAAAAAAGAAAGAAATTTTGTTATTCAAGTCTTGGTTTTACTTTAATTTGTTGTAATTGTTTTCGTCTTGGGCCTTCCTTTCCTAGTTTTCTATATAATCTTTGTATCTTTTTGTAGTTCTTTTCTTTTTATGTTCAACTTATCTTTGTTCATAAAAAAAACAAGCGACCTACTGCAGTTCGCAATTTAAAAAAAATTATTAATTCCGGTTGCAAATTTAAACTGTTATAACTATTAATTCATGCATCGAAAACATAGTTATAGTATATCAAATGGAAGCTATTTTCCATTCCTAAAATCAAATAAAGAAATATTTTAGTTCTCCGCATTTTAAATCCCAAATACCATCGTTTACACTACTTACTGTTGCCTTTAAGTTTGGTCGCACTTTGTTGCGTTGTTTTTGGTTCTTTCTCTTTAGGATACCTATTTGATCATCTTAAGCATGTTTTTAGCAATTCAATCTTTCTTATTACTTATAGTTCTTGGGTTCCTAATTTATTCGCTTAAAAGATCTGCATCATTTGGTATCAAAACCTAGGTTGCTGAAAATAGCTTATCTATCTTAACATATCTATCTTTTGAATTTTTTACTTTGAATAATTTGTCCTTTGATTTTTTTTTGATTTCTTAAGTGACAAATTACAAAAAAAGAAAAAAAAATTTCCATTCAAGATTTGTGTTTTATTTTAATTTTTTGTTATTGTTTTCATCGTTGCATTTCCTTTCCAAGTTTTCTATAAAATCTTTGTATCGTTTTCTAGTTTTTGCTTTCTGTGTTCAGCTTATCTATGTTACTAAAAACAACAAGCGACCTACAAATGATCGCGATTAAAAAAAAGAAGTTATTAATTACGGTTGCAAATTGAAACTGTTATAACTATTAATTCAGGCATCAAGAATATTATGATAATATATCAAATCGAAGTTTTTTTCAATACAAAAAAAAAACAAAGAAAGATTTTAGTTCACCACATTTTTAATACCAAATACTATCGTTTACAGTACTTATCGTTGCGTTAAAGTTTGGTCGCACCTTGTTGCTTTGTTTTTGTTTCTTTCTCTTTAGGATACCAATATGATCATCTTAACCATGTTCATAGCAATTCGATCTTTCTTATTCCTTATGGTTCTATGGTTCCTAGGTTATTTGCCTATAGGATCTGCATCATTTGGTATTAAAACCTTCGTTGCTGAAAATAGTTTATCTATCTTTTGAATTTTATACTTAAAATAATTTGTCCTTTGATTGTTTTCTGGTTTCTAAACTGACAAATCACAAAAAAAAAAAAAATTGTCATTCAAGTCTTGTGTTTTACTTTAATTTTTTATCATTATTTTATCATTAGATTTACTTTCGTAGTTTTCTTTAAATTATTTGTATCCTTTTCTTATTCTTTTCTTTTCTGTTTTAAAACTATCTTTTTTCATCAAAAAAACAAGTGACCTACAGTAGTTTGTAGTTAAAAAAAACGTTCTTAATTTTGGTTACAAATTTAACTTGTTATAACTTTTAATTCGTGCAACTAAACAACTATTATAATATATCAAATCAAATCTCTAATTGATTCCTAAAAACACAACAAAGAAAAAGTTTGGTTCTATACGTTTTGAAAAACAATACAATTGTTTAAACTATCTACTGATGCCTTAATGTTTGGTCGCACCTTGTTGCTTTGTTTTTGGTCCTTTCCCTTTAGGATACCAATTTGATAATCTTAACCATTTTCTTAGCTATTCAATATTTCTTGTTCCTTATGGCTGTTGGGTTCCTAGGTTATTCACCTAAAAGATCTGAATCATTTGGTATCAAAACCTTGTTCCAATCATTGTTTTCTTGTACTTTTAATTCGTGCATCGAAACAACTATTATAATATACCAAATCAAAGCTCTTTCGATTTACTAAAACCATAACAAAGAAAAAGTTTAGTTCTCCACTTTTTTGAAAAAAAATACAATCATTGGCACTACTTGCCACTGCCTTAAAGCTTGGACGCACCTTGTTGTTTTGTTTTTGGTTCATTCCATTTAGGATACAAATTTGATCATATTAACTATGTTCTTAGCACTTCAATCTTTCTTATTCCTTATGGTTCTTGGGTTCCTAAGTTATTCGCCTATAGGATCTGCATCATTTGGTATCAAAACCTTGGTTGATGAAAATAGGTTATCCATCCTCATATATCTATATTTTGAATTTTTTACTTCAAATAATTTGTCCTTTGATTGTTTTTTGTTTTCTAAAGTGAAAAAATACAAAAAAAAGAAAGAAATTTTTCCATTCAAGTCTTGTGTTTTGTTTTAATTTTTTGTCATTATTTTATTTCCTATCCTAGTTTTCTATAAAATCTTTGTATCTTTTTCTAGTTCTTTCTTTTTTGTGTTCAACTTATCTCTGTTCATCAAAAAAACAAGTGACCTACTGAAGTTCGCAATTTAAAAAAAATTATTAAATTCGGTTGCAAATTTAAACTATTATAACTATTAATTCGTGCATCGAAAACGTAATTATAATATATCAAATAGAAGCTCTTTTCGATTCCTAAAATCAAACAAAGAAATATTTTAGTTCTCCGCATTTTAAATCCCTAATACCATCGTTTACACTACTTACCGTTGCCTTAAACTTTGGTCGCACTTTGTTGCGTTGTTTTGGTTCTTTCTCTTTAGGATACCTATTTGATCATCTTAACCATGTTTTTAGCAATTCAATCTTTCTTATTCCTTATGGTTCTTAGGTTCCTAGGTTATTTGCCTAAAAGATCCGCATCATTTGGTATCAAAACCTTGGTTGCTGAAAATAGGTTATCTATCTTCATATATCTATCTTTTGAATTTTATACTTTGAATAATTTGTCCTTTGATTGTTTTCTGATTTCTTAAGTGACAAATTACAAAAAAAGAAAGAAATGTTTCCATTTAAGATTTGTGTTTTATTTTAATTTTTTGTTATTTTTTTCGTCGTTGGATTTCCTTTCCAAGTTTTCAATAAAATCTTTTTATCTTTTTCTAGTTTTTGATTTCCGTGTTTAACTTATCTATGTTACTAAAAAAACAAGCGACCTTCAACTGTTCGCAATTAAAAAAAATAAGTTATTAATTACGGTTGCAAATTGAAACTGTTATAACTATTATTTTAGGCATCGAGAATACTATGATAATATATCAAATCGAAGTTCCTTTCGATACCAAAAAAACAAAGAAAAATTTTAGTTCACCACATTTTTAATCCCAAATACTATCGTTTATACTACTTATCGTTGCGTTAAAGTTTGGTCGCATCTTATTGCTTTGTTTTTGTTTGTTTCTCTTTAGGATACCAATTTGATCATCTTAACCATGTTCGTAGCAATTCAAACTTTTTTTAATTCCTTATGGTTCTATGGTTCCTAGGTTATTCGCCTATGGAATTCGCCTCATTTGGTATCAAAACCTTTCTTGCTGAAAATAGGTTATCTATCTTCATATATCTATCTTTTGAATTTTATACTTCAAATAAGTTGTTCTTTGATTGTTTTTTGTTTTCAAAGGCATTAAATCTCAAAAAAAGAAATAAATTTTTTCATTCAAGTCTTGTGTTTTACTTTAATTTTTTGTAATTGTTTTCTTCTTGGGATTTCCTTTCCTAGTTTTCTTTAAAATATTTGTATCTTTTTGTAGTTCATTGCTTTCTATGTTCACCTTATCTTTTTTTTATGTAAAAAACAAGTGACCTACTGTAGTTCCCAATTAAAAAAAGTTATTAATTCAGGTTGGAAATTTAAACTGTTTTAACTATTAATTCGTGCATCGAAAACACTATTATAATATATCAAATAGAAGCTCTTTTCGATTCCTAAAAACAAAACAAAGAAATATTTTAGTTCTCCGCATTTTTAATCCCAAAAACCATCGTTTAAACTACTTACCATTGCCTTAAAGTTTGGTCACACCTTGTTGCTTTGTTTTTGGTTCTTTCTATTTAGGATACCAATTTGATCATCATAAGCATCTTCTTAGCTATTCAATCTTTCTTATTCCTTATGGTTCTGGGTTCCTAGGTTATTCGCCTAAAAGATCCGCATCATTTTGTATCAAAACCTTGTTTGCTGAAAATAGGTTATCAATCTTCATATATCTATCTTTTGAATTTTATACTTCAAATAATTTGTCCTTAAATTGTTTTTTGTTTTCTAAAGTGAAAAAACTCAAAAAAAGAAAGAAAATTTTCCATTAAAGTCTTGTGTTTTGTTTTAATTTTTTGTCATTGTTTTCATCTTTGGATATCCTTTCCAAGTTTTCTATAAAATATTTGTATCTTTTTCTATTTTTTGCTTTCCGTGTTCAAAATATCTGTATTCCTAAAAAAAACAAGCGACCTACAATTCGCATTTAAAAAAAAGAAGTTATTAATTACGGTTGCAAATTGAAACTGTTATAACTATTAATTGGGGCATTGAAAACACTTTGATAATATATCAAATCAAAGTTCTTTTCGATTCCTAAAAACAAAACAAAGAAAAATTTTAGTTCTCCACATTTTTAATCCCATATACTATTGTTTTCACTACTTACTGTTGCTTTAAAGTTTGGTCACACCTTATTGCTTTGTTTTTGGTTCTTTCTCTTTAGGATACCAATTTGATCATCTTAACCATATTCGTAGCAATTCAAGCTTTCTTATTCCTTATGGTTCTTTGGTTCCTAGGTTATTCCCCTAAAGGATCTGCCTCATTTGGTATCAAAACCTTCGTTTCTGAAAATAGGTTATCTATCTTCATATGTCTATCTTTTGAATTTTATACTTTAAATAATTTGTCCTTTGATTGTTTTCTGATTTATAAAGTGACATATCACAAAAAAAGAAAGTAATTTTGCCATTCAAGACTTGTGTTTTATTTTAATTTTTTGACATTGTTTTCGTCTTTTGATTTCCTTCGTATTTTTCTTTAAATTCTTTGTATCTTTGTTTTCTATGTTCAACCTATCTTTGTACATCAAAAAAACAAGCGACCTATAGGAGTTCGCAGTTTTAAAAAAAGGAAGTTATTAATCGGGGTCGCAAAGTTAAATGGTTATAAATTTTAATTCGTTCATTGAAGAAACTATTATAATATATCAAATCATATATAGCTCGTTTTGATTCCTAAAACCAAAACAAAGAAAAAGTCTAATTCTCTGCATTTTTGAACCCAAATACCATCGTTTACACTACTTACCGATGCCGTAAAGTTTGGTCACAACTCGTTGTTTTGTTTTTGCTTCGTTCTCTTTAGGATACCAATTTGATCATCTCAACCATGTTCTTAGCAATTAAATCTTTCTTATTCCTTATGTTTCTTGGGTTCCAAGGTTATTCGCCTAAAGGATATGCATCATTTGGTATCAAAACCTTGTTTGCTGAAAATAGGTTATCTATCTTCATATAACTATCTTTTAATTTTAGATTTGAAATAATTTGTCCTTTGATTGTTTTTTGTTTTCTAGAGTTACAAATCACAAAAATAAATTTGCAATTAAGGAGTTGTATTTTATTTTAATTTTTTGTCATTGTTTTAGTCTTTGGATTTCCTTTCGTAGTTTTCTTTAAATTCTTTGTATCTTTTTCTTGTTCTTTTTTTTGTGTGTTCATCCTATCTTTGTTCATAAAAATACAAGCGAGCTACTGTAATTCGTATTTTAAAAAAACAAAAAGTTACTAATTTGGGTTGCAAGTTTAAATTGTTATAACTTTTAATGCATGCATCAAAACAACTATTATAATATATCAAATCGAAGCGCTTTTCGATTCCTAAAAATCAAACAAATAAAAATTCTAATTCTCCTTGTTTTTGAACCTAAAAACCATCGTTTACACTACTTACCAATGCCTTAAATTTGGTCGCACCTTCTTGCTTTGTTTTTTGTTCTTTCTATTTTGGATACCGATTTGTCATCTTAACTATGTCCTTAGCAATTCAATCTTTCTTTTTCCTTATGGTTCTTGGGTTCCTAGGTTATTCCCCTAAAGGATCCGCATCATTTTTTTTATCAAAACATTGGTAGCTGAAAATAGGTTATCTATCTTCATATATATATATCTTTTGAATTTTTGACTTCAAATAATTTGTCCTTTGATTGTTTTCTGATTTCTAAACTGAAAAATCACAAAAAAAGAAAGAAATTTTGCCATTCAAGACTTGTGTTTTATTTTAATTTTTTGTCATTGTTTTTGTCTTCGGATTTCCTTTCGTAATTTTCTTGTTCTTTTTTTTGTGTGTTCATCCTATCTTTGTTCATAAAAAATACAAGTGAGCTACTGTAATTCTTAGTTTAAAAAAACAAAAAGTTACTAATTTGGGTTGCAAGTTTAAATTGTTATAACTTTTAATGCGTCCATCAAAACAACTATTATAATATATCAAATCAAACCGCTTTTCGATTCCTAAAAACCAAACAAATAAAAAGTCTAATTCTCCTTGTTTTTGAACCCAAAAACCATCGTTTACACTACTTACCGATGCCTTAAAGTGTGGTCGCACCTTGTTGCTTTGTTTTTGGTTCTTTCTATTTAGGATACCAATTTAATTATCTTAACCAAGTTCTTTGCAATTCTATCTATCTTATTAGTTATGCTTCTTGGGTTCCAAGTTATTCGCCTAAAGGATCCACATCATTTGGTATCAAAACCTTGGTTGCTCAAAATAGATTATCTATCTTCATATACCTATCTTTTTGAATTTTAGATTTAAAATAATTTGTCCTTTGATTGTTTTTTTCTTTCTAAAGTGAAATATAACAAAAAAAGAAAGAAATTTTGCATTTCTAGTCTTGTGTTTTATTTTATTTCTTTTCATTATTTTCATCTTTGGATTTCCTTTCGTAGTTTTCTTTAAATTCTTTGTATCTTTATCTTGTTCTTTTTTTCAATGATCAACCTATCATTGTTCATAAAAAAAACAAGCAACCTATAGCAGGTCGTAGATTAAAAAACAAAAAAGTTATTAATCGGGGTCCAAATTTAAACTGTTATAACTTTTAATTCATTCATAGAAAAAACTAAAATAATATATCAAATCGAAGCTCTTTCTATTCCTAAAACCAAAACAAAGAAAAAGACTAATTCTCCACGTTTTTGAACCCAAATACCATCGTTTACACTACTTGTCGATGCCTTAAAGTTTGGTCGCACCTTGTTGTTTTGTTTTTTGTTCTTTCTATTTAGGATACTAATTTCATCATCTTAACCATGTTCTTAGCAATTCAATCTTTCTTATTCCTTATGGTTCTTGGGTTCCTAGGTTATTTGCCTAAAGGATCCGCATCATTTGGGATCAAAATTCTTGGGTGCTGAAAATAATTTGTCCTTTAATTATTTTCTACTTTCTAGAGTGAAAAATCACAAAAAAGAAAGAAATTTTGCGATGCAAGCCTTGTGTTTTATTTTAATTTTTTATTATTTTTTTCGTCTTTGGATTTCCCGTCGTAGATTTTTTAAATTATTTGTATTTTTTGTTGTTCTTTGTTTTCTATTTTCAACCTATCTTTGTTCACCAAAGAAACAAGCGACCTACAACAGTTTGCACATTAAAAAAAGGAAGCTATTAATTTTGGTTGCAAATTTAAATTGTTATAACTTTTAATTCGTGCATCGAAACAACTATTTTAATATATCAAATCAAAGCTCTTTTCAATGAATGAAAACAAAACAAAGAAAAAGTTTGGTTCTCCACATTTTTGAACCCAAATACAATCGTTTACACTACTTACCGATGCCTTAAAGTTTGGTCGCACCTTGTTGCTTTGTTTTTGGATCTTTCCCTATAGGATACCAATTTGATCATCTGAACCATGTTCTTAGCAATTCAATCTTTCTTATTCCTTATGGTTCTTGGGTTCCAAGGATATTTACCTAAAGGATTCGTATCATTTGGTATAAAAACCTTTGTTGGTGAAAATAGGTTATCTATCTTCATATATCTATCTTTTGAATTTTAGATTTAAAATAATTTGTCCTTTGATTGTTTTCTGCTTTCTAAAGTGACAAATCACAAAAAAAGAAAGAAATTTTCCATTCAAGTCTTCTATTTTATTTTAAATTTGTAATCATTATTTTCTTCTTTGGATTTCCTTTCTTAGTTTCCTTTAAATTCATTGTATCTTTTTCTTGTTCTTTGTTTTCTGTGTTCAACCTATCTTTGTTCATTAAAAAAACAAGTAACCTAGAGCAGTTCATAGTTTAAAAAAATAGAAGTTATTAATCGGGGTCTAAATTTAAACTGTTATAACTTTTAATTCATTCACAGAAAAAACTATTATAATATATCAAATCAAAGCTTTTTTTATTCCTAAAACCGAAACGAAGAAAAATACTAAGTCTCCGCGTTTTTGAACCCAAATACCTTGTTGTTTTGTTTTTGGTTCTTTCTCTTTAGGATACCAATTTGATCATCTTAACCATGTTCTTAGTAATTCAATCTTTCTTATTCCTTATGGTTCTTAGGTTCCTAGGTTATTCGCCGCATCATTTGGTATCAAAACCTTGGTTGATAAAAATTGGTTATCTATGTTCATATACCTATCTTTCGAATTTTAGGTTTAAAATAATTAATCCTTTCATTATTTTATGCTTTCTAAAGTGAAAAATCACAAAAAAAACGAAAACTTTCCATTTAAGTATTGTGTTTTTTTATCATTTTTTTCGTCTTTTGATTTCTTTTCGTACTTTTCTCTAAATTCTTTTTATCTTTTGCTTGTTCTTTGTTTTCTGTGTTCAACCTATTTTTGTTCATTTATAACTGTATTTTAGATAGTTATTTTCATCTATTTTATTAATTATAATTGCTATGTTCTTAATGTTTTTAGTTAATTTTAGTTTAATAAATTAGTATTTACTGTTTTTTATATATTTTTAGAAAATTAAATAATTTGTATCGAAAACATAATTAATTGCAAATTTGTGTCCAAAAATATAATTTCCAATAAAAGAGTGTTTAATTGCAATTTATAAAAGTCGAAAATATAATTTAAATTAAAATCGCGCTTAATTTTAATTATTAAAAGTTTAAAAATTTAATTTAAATTAGAAAAGGGCTTAGTTGTAATTAAATAAAGTTTAAAATGTAGTTTGAAGTAAATTTGTAGGTCAAAATACAATTAAGAAAGTTTAATTTTCTGCACAGAAGAGAAGAAGTCCACGTGCCATCCACCACGCTAAACATGGACAATCAGATCAGATACGTAACAACGAGGATGCGCAATTCTCTACCAAACCAGACCAACGCGAGTGGGTGTAGGTTTCGTTATATCACGCGGCTCGGTGCCCAAGTGGGGCCCACCTACCGCGCAGGTTGGCGTGCAGGTGGGATCCACGTGTCTGACACGTTGCAGCCGCGGTCGCCCACCTTCGCGTGCCTCTGTTCCCATGCGGTCAAAACACATGTGCCCGATTATTCTACGAATCACAAGCTGCCACGTGTCCCACTTTATCTTGCAGCTAATCATGTTTTGACACGTGTCATGTTACAATGAGCTTAAAAGTGCAGGATCACGCCCGCGTGCAGCCATTGTTCCCACGTTTCGTGCGCCCCATTATCACGTGCAACGACATCACGTGCAGTCGTTTCCTTCATCCAATGAAATGATGCCACATGTCCTTATTAATCTTGCAGCGAATGAGGCACTGACACGTGGCATGCACTTTGAATTAAAAATCAGAAACGGATCTGCTTTGTGTCACGCGTGAATTAAAAAAATGTTTTCGATATCGAATTTTGATACGCGTTGATTTTATTTTCGATTCAATATTTTTTACGAATTTTTGAAAAGAAAAAAAAAAGAAATGTATTATTTTAGATGTATTTTTTAGTTATAAATAGAAGATATTATGATAGAGTTAAAAAGTTTTTCGGGTGTGTAGTTTTTGTGATTTTTTATATTGTTCGGTTTTGGATTGTAGAACACGCAGAAGCCATTTTTTTGGCTTTTGTTGTGTTCTGCGTGTGCCAAATATTTGTGCTAAGAGATGATTTAATTTTCTGTTTTCTTCATCTCATTTTTCTGAAACTGTTGTAATTTTTATTTTAAATTTATGAAGTAATTTAATTTTTCTAGGGTTGCATTTTATCTAAATTTATGAAGCTTTTATTTTAGTTATTTTTGAACGATTTATAAGACGTTTGAGTTGTTTATTCTATTTTGTGCTTAATGCTTTTGATTATTTATGAATTTTATCAAATGATCTGTGGCACATAAATAAACTTGGAAGTGGCATTTTTGTGTATATTGCTCATAGATAGAATGACATGTATGATGAAGGATAGGAATATACCCTAATTGTATGTGTGGCCATTTGAGAACTTAAAACGTAATGAATCTCGGAGAATTTAATTCTCATAGGAATCTAGTGAATTAATTTAACGAGGTGTGTTTATACGGAGCTCGGAAGAGATGTATGAATAAAATTAGAAGTTTTCGGTTGACAAATTAAATGTACTAAAAAATATAAATCATAAGAAAATAACATGATTTGAGTTGATTAATTTGGTGAAAAATTGCAATCCTAGATTTCTTTTATTTTGTTATTAAACTTTTTTTCTTAACTTGTTCCAATCAACGATCGTTTTGGATAAAATCAGAGAGAGATAGTTTTAGTACTCAACAAATTTTAGTAACAAATCTCCGTGGGAATGATAACTTACTTATCAAATTTTATTACTTGCATGTTTTATGTTCTCCTAAAGTAGTTCATAGTTTAAAAAAATAGAAGTATTTAATCGGGGTCCAAATTTAAACTGTTATAACTTTTAATTCGTTTATAGAAAAAAATATTATAATATATCAAATCGTAGCTTTTTTTTATTCCTAAAACCAAAACAAAGAAAAAGACTAATTCTCCACTTTTTTCAACCCAAATACCATCGTTTACACTACATACCGATGCCTTAAAGTTTGGTCGCACCTTGTTGTTTTGTTTTTTGTTCTTTCTATTTATGATACCAATTTCATCATATTAACCATGTTCTTAGAAATTCAATCTTTCTTATTCCTTATGGTTCTTGGGTTCCTAAGTTGTTCGCCTAAAGGATTCGCATAATTTGGTATCAAAATTCTTGGTTGTTGAAAATAATTTGTCCTTTCATTGTTTTCAGCTATCTAAAGTGACAAATCTCAAAAAAAGAAAGATATTTTATGATTCAAGTCTTGCGTTTTATTTTAATTTTTTGTCATTATTTTCGTCTTTGAATTTCATTTTGTAGTTTCTTTAAATTCTCTATATCTTTTTCTTGTTCTTTGTTTTCTGTGTTCAACCTATCTTTGTTCACCAACAAAACAAGCGACCTAGAGCAGTTCGCACATTAAAAGAAAGAAGTTATTAATTTTGGTTGCAAATTGAAATTGTTATAACTTTTAATTCGTGCATCGAAACAACTATTTTAATATATCAAATCAAAGCTCTTTTCGATTCCAAAAAACAAAACAAAGAAAAAGTTTGGTTCTCCGCATTTTTGAACCCAAATACAATCGTTTACACTACTTATCGATGCCTTAAAGTTTGGTCACACCTTGCTGCTTTGTTTTTGGGTCTTTCCCTAAAGGATACCAATTTGATCATCTGAACCATGTTCTTAGCAATTCAATCTTTCTTATACCTGATGAGTGCTCAAAAAGGACTAAAATTACCATGATTTTATGAACATTAATTGGTTAAAAATATATATATTTATATGATTTTAACATATATTTATATAAATTTTTCTTTTCAGAATCAAGGGTATTTTTATTGTTTTTCAAGTATTTTTGCTTAAAAATATAACTCAAAGAGGAATACTGGAGGCAATACATCACAAATATATTCAAAAATAAATGAGGAAAAGTCAACAAATATGGAAAAATTGGACAATATGGGTCAAAAAGGTCAAAAATGTCAAAAAGAAAGAAATCGCGCACGTAGCACACCCATTTCACGCGGGCCCACGCTCATCAGTGCCCGATCCCGTGCGCGTTCGTACTGCTTTCCACACGCACCTGTGCGCGCCACTGCCCCTTCTGCGTGCGCCAGTGCGCGCCCCAGCTCCACTCTGCACGCACCGCTGCCCTTGTGCGCCCCAATCCGCGCGCACCACCTACCCGCTGACATCAGCTGATGTCATCTTCACCTACTACGCATTTCCTCCATTTTTTATCATTTTTTTCACCCACTTTTTATTCCTTTCTCACCTATAAATACCCCAATTCTCTTCACTTCATACACACCTCAAAACACATGTTATCTTCTCTTTCTTTCTCTCATTTCTTAGTTTTTAAGCTTTTCTTAGTTAGTTTCTCTTAGTTTTAGAGTTCTTCTCTTTTTCAGAAGAACTAGTTATGTTTTTTGTAATTTATTTGCTTTTTGATTCAATAAATGGGAGTGTAGATTCCGTTTGGAGGTTTTTCCAGCAATGGGAATAACATCGAAGTACTGTAAGGATTTTATTTTCTTTACAGTTATTTTTTATGCTTTATTCTTACATGTTATATTTAATTTGTTTGTGATTAAATTTAAGTTTGTTGGTTGTTTGTAAACAAGATATAATAATAACGTTGTTATGCTTGCGAAATATTAAATAGGTAAAAATCTCTAAAATGAATTGATTTTATTTTTATTCAAGATTTTATATTAAGAATGTTAGAGAGAAATATATTATTTTTCATTATAAACTTAAATCTGAAAATTAGATTTTAAGGTTTAGTTATCCGGTCTGATTTAGAGTAGTGATCTTTTATTTGTTGGTACAATCGCCCAGTAGTTAGAGTGAAACTCTATTTCAAAAGTTTTTATAAGAATTATTATGTGAAAATGTATTGACAACATGTTTTCAGTAGTAGTTTTAAAACTTGAAAGTTAGTACTCTGATAATTAAATTCTTGGGTTTAATTTGGACACCTTGAATAAAGTTTAAACTGTCTAACCCCACCATAGGTGGCATTTAAATGGTTCATTTTAAATCTCTTAGATAAAGGAATTAATTTAATTAACCAAATTAGTTATCAACCCCACCCATAGGTGTTAATTGATTTGTTTAGTTAACAAAGAATATCTAACCCCACCAAAGGTGGTATTCATATAAAAAAGAGAGAATCAATAAAAATCAATTTATATCTTTAATAACCTAGATAATATGAGTAAGCATAATTAACTTAGTTATCATATCTATAAATACTCCACTATTATAATTGATAAAATTTGCATAAATATTTATTCAATTTGTATCTATGTTTATTTTTATGTTATTAGATTAGAAACACAAAAACCAAAATATCATGACATTAGAAGTTAATTTCGTTTTTAAAAGTTTGAATAATCAATTAAAAACCACATATATTCCTTCCTTAGATCGACCTTGGGAGTATACTTATCATTTTCTACGAAATGATTCGTGCACTTGCGAGAGTTTTATAAATATTAAAACCAAAGTATTGGCAAGAATCGGTGATGCCGGTTTTCGTTCATCAATGTCAATCATCAATCTTATTCCTAAGAAAATTACCAATAAATTCATTGGGATTTGAAGAATGATCAACACTTCGTGCATCACCCATACTCTCAAAAATATTGTTGCAATTTACATGACCTGTTACAAAATTAACAAGTTCTTCATAGAAAATAGAATGACGTATATTTATATATCTTATCTCATTTTTTGTAACATATACAATAGCCTTACTTTGATTATCTTGAACATGAAGGTTAAAAAACTCATTGAGATGTTCATCATCACCTATTAAAATAGTAGGTAGTGTTAGATCATTCTTATAGAAGTATCTCACAGAAATTTCATACTTGTACTTATCGATTTTCAACTTTTGAAACAATTTATCTTTAAGGTCATTATACATAAATTCCTTTTTGATCCTTATCACCGAACCTTCACCTCCTCGATATACTTCTTTGTCATCTTTCTTCGACAACTTACCATCATGAATGATTAGAATACTAAGGCCATCCATTCTTTAAAAGGTATAAGCAAAATTAGCAAGTATTAATACATCAATACTTAAAATTAAATCTAAAATTAAAAAAATAGATATATGAAGATAGATATCCTATTTTTAGCAACCAAGGTTTTGATACCAAATGATGCGGATCCTATAGGCGAACAACCTAGGAACCAAGGAACCTTAAGGAATAATAAATATTGAATTTCTAAGAACATGGTTAAGATAATCAAATTGGTATCCTAAAGAGCGAGAATAAAAAAGAAAGCAATAAGGTTTGACCAAACTTTAAGACGTTAGTAAGTAGTGTAAACAAAGGAATTTTGGTTCAAAACATAGAGAACTAAACTATTACTTTAGTGGGGTTTTGGGAATCCAAATGAGCTTCGATTTTATATATTATAATAGTTGTTTTGATGCACAAATTAAAAATTATAACTGTTTAAAGTTGCAACCCCAATTAATAACTTCTTTTTTAAACTGCGAATTGCATTAGCTCTCTTATTTTTTTCAAGAACAAAGATAGGTTGAACACAGAAAACAAATAAAAAGAAAAATATACAGAGAATTTAAAGAAAATTATGAAATGAAATCCAAAGACAAAAACAAAGACAACATAATTGAAAGAAATAACAAGACATGAAGGAAACAAATTCTTTCGTTTTTTGTAATTTGTGACTTAAGAAAGCAGAAAACAATCAAAGGATAAATATTTTTAAATCTAAAATTGAAAAAATAGATATATGAAGATAGATAACCTATTTTCAGAAACGAAGGTTTTGATACCAAATGGTGCGGATCCTTTAGATGAACAACCTAGGAACCCAAGAACATTAAGGAATAAGAAAGATTGAATTGCTAAGAACATGGTTAAGATGATCAAATTGGTATCCTAAAGAGCAAGAACCGAAAATAAAGAAATAAGGTTCGACGAAACTTTAAGACGTTGGTAAGTAGTGTAAACGAAGTAATTTGGGTTCAAAAACAAGGAGAACTAAACTATTTATTTGGTGGCATTTAGGAATCCAAACGAGCTTCGATTTTATATATTATAATAGTTGTTTCAATGCATGAATTAAAAGTTATAATAGTTTAAAGTTGCAACCGCAATTAATAACTTCTATTTTTTTGGAACTCCGAACTACAATATTGATGAGTGCTCAAAAAGCACTAAAATAACCATGATTTTATGTACATTAATTGATTAAAAATACATATATTTATATGTTTTATCATATATTTATATAAATTTGTCTTTTTCGGAATCACGGGTATTTTTATTGTTTTTCAGGTATTTTGGCTTAAAAACGCAATTTAAAGACTCAAAGAGGAATACTTGAAGCAATACATCACAAATATATTAATAAATAAGTGGGAAAAGGTCAACAAACATGGAAAAATTGGACAAAATGGGTCAAAAATGTCAAAAAGACGGAAATCGCGCCCCGCAGCCCAGCCGCAAGCGCAGCCCAGCCCCCCATGCCGCGCGCGCGCATCGCCCAGCAGCCCCCCTCCGCGCGCCCAACGCCTTTTCGCCCCATTTTTTACGTGCAGCCGCCCCCGTGACGTCATGCTGACGTCATTAATGACCTCAGCATTTCCATTACGCGTTTTTACATGTTATATACCCCCCTTCCCTTCACTTCAAATCACACCTTCAAAACACACTTCTCTCTTCTTTCTTTCTCTCATTTCTTAGTTTCTTTCTTAGTTTCTAAGCTTTTCTTAGTTTTTCTCTTAGTTTTTAGTTCAATTCTCTTAGTTGTAGAGTTCTTCTCTTTTTGAGAGGAACTTGTAATGTTTTTGTAATAGTTTAGCTTTTTGATTCAATAAATGGAAGTGCAAATTCCGCTTGGAGGTTTTCTAGCTACGGGAATAGCGGCGAAGTTCTATAAGGATTTTATTTTCTTTACAGTTATTTTTATGCTTTATTCTTACATGTTATATTTAATTTGTCTGTGGTTAAATTTAACTATGCTGGCTGTTTAGTAAATATGATGTAATAATGACGTTGTTATGCTTGCGAAATATTAAATAGGTAAAAATTTCTAAAATGAATTGATTTTAGTTTTATTCAAGATTTTATATTATGAATGTTAGAGAGAAATATATTATTTTTCATTACAAACTTAAATCTGAAAATTAGATTTTAAGGTTTAGTTATCCGGTCTAATTTAGAGTAGTGCTCTTTTATTTGTTGGTACAATCGCCCGGTAGTTAGAGTGAAACTCTATTTCAAAAGTTTTTATAAGAATTATTATGTGAAAATGTATTGACAACATGTTTTCAATAGTGGTTTTAAAACTTGAAAGTTAGTACTCGGATAATTAAATTCTTATGTTTAATTTGGACACCTTGAATAATGTTTAAATTGTCTAACCCCACCAAAGGTGGCATTTAAATGGTTCATTTTCAATCTCTTAGAAAAAGGAATTAATTTAATTAATCAAATTAGTTATCAACCCCACCCATAGGTGTTAATTGATTTGTTTAGTTAACAAAGAATATCTAACCCCACCAAAGGTGGTATTTATATAAAAAAGAGAGAATCAATAAAATATCAATTTATATCTTTAATAACCTAGATAATATGAGCAAGCATAATTAATTTAGTTATTATATCCATAAATACTCCACTAATATAAATGATAAAATTTGCATAAATATTTATTGAATCTCTATTTGTATTTATGTTTAGATAAATATTTATTGAATTTGTATCTATGTTTATTTTTATGTTATTAGATTATATTTAATTAATCTATATATATGTTTATTTTATGTTATTAGATTAGGAACACAAAAACCAAACTATCGTGACAGGATGTTTAGGATTTAATTTCGTTTTTAAAAATTTGAATAATAAATTAAAAACCACATACATTCCTTCCTTAGATCGACCTTGGGAGTATACTTATCATTTTCTTTGAAATGATTCGTGCACTTGCGAGAGTTTTATAAATATTAAAACCAAAGTATTGGCAAGAATCAACGATGTCGGTTTTCGCTCATCAAATATCTCTTTTGTTTTCTTCAAGAACAAAGATAGGTTGAACACTGATGAGCAAAACTGGCATCATCGATCGTGCCAATTGATGAGTGCTCAAAAAATACTAAAATTACCATGATTTTATGCACGTTAATTGATTAAAAATATATATTTATATGATTTTATCATATTTCTATATAAATCTATCTTTTCAAAATCACAGGTATTTTCGCTTAAAAAAGTAACTTAAAGACTCAAATAAAAATACTGGAGGCAATACATCAAAAATATATTCATAAATTAAATGAGGAAAAGTAAAAACAAAATGAAAAAAATGGGTCAAAAAGGTCAAAAAGGAGGTAATCGCGCATGTAGCTGCCCAACCGTGCCAGCCAACGCGTGCATCACCCAGTCCGTGCAAGCCCATCAGGGCCCCGTCCCGTGCACCACATCGTCCTGTCCGTGCACGTCTCTACGTGCCCCTACTCCTTTCCATTCCCCTGCTCCAGTCAGCGCGCACCACTGCCTATCTGTGCCCCATTCCACATGCGTCGTCGCACCCTATTTCAACATGATGTCATCATTCACTACTCCGTATTTCCACCATTTTTAATCATTTTTTCACCCACTTTTTCTTCCCCTCCTTACCTATAAATACCACCATTTTTAATCACTTTTTCACCCACTTTGCACCACCATTCTTTCCTGGGAACACTCTTGGTTAATACTGATTATGTTATTTTAACTTAAAAAAACGAATTACTTTAGGTCGCTTGGTTTTTTTCGACGAAAAAATATAAGTTGAACACAAAAAACAAAAAAAAGAGACAAATAATTTAAAGAAGAGTACGAAAGGTAATCCAAAGTGAGAAAACAAAGATTACAAATTTAAAAGAAACAGAAGAATTGAATGGCAAAGTTTTTTCTTTTTTTGTTATTTATCACTTTAGAAAGCGTCAAAACAATCAAAGGCCAATTTCTTTAAATCTAAAATTCAAAAGACATATATAAGAAAATAGATAACACATTTTAAGCAACTAGGGTTTTGATGCCAAATAAGGCCGATCCATTAGTCGAACAACCTAGGTACCCAAGAACCATAAGGAATAAGCAAAATTGAATTGCTAAGAACATGGTTAAGATGATCAAATTGGTATCCTAATGGGAAAGAACCAAAAAACAAAGCAACAAGGTGCGACCAAATTTTAAGGCAACGTTACCTATTGTAAACGATGGTATTTGGGTTCAAAAACGTGGAGAACTAAACTCTTCCTTTGCTGTGTTTTTAGGAATCGAATTGAGCTTCAATTTGATATATGATAATAGTTGTCTCGATGCACGAATAAAAAGTTATAACAGTTTAAATTTGCAACCCCAATTAATAAATTCTTTTTTGCAAACTACGAACTACTGTAGGTCGCAAGTTTTTTTGACGAAAGATAATAAGTTGAACACAGAAAACAAAGAACAAGAAAAAGATAGAAATAATTTTAAAAACATTATGAAAGGACATGCAAAGACGAAAACAATGCTTAAAAATTTAAAATAGAAAAAGAGACTTGAATGGGAAAATATCTTTCTTTTTTTGTTATTTGTCACTTTAGAAAGTAGAAAACAATCAAAGGATAATTTTTTTAAAATCTAAAATTCAAAAGACAGATATATTAAGATAGATAACATGTTCTTAGCTACAAAGGTTTTGATACAAAATAAGGCGGATCCATTAGGCGAACAACCTAGGAACCCAAGCACAATAAAGAATAAGAAAGACTGAATTGCTAAGAACATGGTTGAGATGATCAAATTGGTATCCTTAAGGGAAAGAACAAAAAAAAAGCAACAAGGTGCAACCAAACTTTAAGGTGAGGGTTAGTAGTAAAAACGTTGGTATTTGGTTTCAAAAACGGTGAGAAATAATCTTTTTCTTTGTTGTGTTTTTTGGAATCGAAAATAGTTTCTATTTGATATATTATAATAGTTGTTTAAATACACGAATTAAAAGTTATAATAGTTTAAATTTGCAACCCTAATTAATAACTTCTTTTTTTAAAATTGCGAATTACTTTAGGTCGCTTGGTTTTTTTGACGAAAAAATATAAGTTTAACACAAAAAACAAAGAAAAAGAGACAAATAATTTAAAGAAGAGTACGAAAGGTAATCCAAAGTGAGAAAACAAAGATTACAAATTTAAAAGAAACACAAGACTTGAATGGTAAAGTTTTTTTCTTTTTTTGTTATTTGTCAGTTTAGAAAGCATCAAAACAATCAAAGGACAATTTCTTTAAATCTAAAATTCAAAAGACATATATAAGAAAATAGATAACCATTTTTAAGCAACTAGGGTTTTGATGCCAAATAAGGCCGATCCATTAATGGAAGAACCAAGGAACCCAAGAACCATAAGGAATAATAAAAATTGAATTGCTAAGAACATGGTTAAGATGATCAAATTGATATCCTAATGGGAAAGAACCAAAAAACAAAGCAACAAGGTGCGACCAAATTTTAAGGCAATGTTAACTATTGCAAACGATGGTATTTGGGTTCAAAAACGTGGAGATCTAAACTCTTCCTTTGCTGTGTTTTTAGGAATCGAATTGAGCTTCAATTTGATATATGATAATAGTTGTCTCGATGCACGAATAAAAAGTTATAACAGTTTAAATTTGCAACCCCAATTAATAAATTGTTTTTTGCACACTGCGAACTGCTGTAGGTTGCATGTTTTTTGACGGAAGAGAATAAGTTGAACACAGAAAACAAAGAACAAGAAAAAGATAGAAATAATTTTAAAAACACTATGAAAGGAAATGCAAAGACGAAAACAAAGCTTAAAAATTTAAAATAGAAAAAAAGACTTGAATGGTAAAATTTCGTTCTTTTTTTGTTACTTGTCACTTTAGAAAGTAGAAAAAAATCAAAGGATATTTTTTTTAAAGCTAAAATTCAAAAGATAGATATATGAAGATAGTTAAACCGTTCTTAGCTACAAAGGTTTTGATACAAAATAAGGCGGATCCATCAGGCGAACAACCTAGGAACCCAAGCACAATAGAGAATAAGAAAGACTGAATTGTTAAGAACATGGTTGAGATAATCAAATTGGTATCCTAAAGAAAAAGAAAAAAAAGCAACAAGGTGCAACCAAACGTTAAGTTTAGGGTTAGTAGTGAAAACATTGGTATTTGGTTTCAAAAACGCTGAGAACTAATCTTTTTCTTTGTTGTGTTTTTTGGAATCGAAAATAGTTTCTATTTGATATATTATAATAGTTGTTTAAATACACGAATTAAAAGTTATAATAGTTTAAATTTGCAACCCTAATTAATAACTTGTTTTTTTAAAATTGCGAATTACTTTAGGTCGTTTGGTTTTTTTTGACGAAAAAATATAAGTTTAACACAAAAAACAAAGAAAAAGGGACAAATAATTTAAAGAAGAGTACGAAAGGTAATCCAAAGTGAGAAAACAAAGATTACAAATTTAAAAAAACACAAGACTTGAATGGCAAATTGTTTTTCGTTTTTTGTTATTTATCACTTTATAAAGCTTAAAACAATAAAAGGCCAATTTTTTTAAATCTAAAATTCAAAAGATATATATAAGAAAATAGATAACCTATTGGCCGATCCATTAGTCGAAGAAACTAGGAACCCAAGAACCATAAGGAATAAGAAAAAATGAATTCCTAAGAACATGGTTAAGATGATCAAATTGGTATCCTAAAGGGAAAGAACCAAAAAACAAAGCAACAAGGTACGACCAAATTTTTAGGCAATGTTAACTATTGTAAACGATGGTATTTGGGTTCAAAAACGTCGAGAACTAAACTCTTTATTTGCTGTGTTTTTAGGAATCAAATTGTATTTCAATTTGATATATGATAATAGTTGTTTCGATGTACGAATAAAAAGTAATAACATTTTAAATTTGCAACCCCAATTAATAAATTATTTTTTTTACACTGCGAACTGATGTAGGTCGCTTGTTTTTTTGACGAAAAATAATAACTTGAACACAGAAAACAAAGAACAAGAAAAAGATTGAAATAATTTAAAAAACACTATGAAAGGAAATGCAAAGACAAAAACAAATATTAAAAATTTCAAATAGAAAAAAAGACTTGAATGGAAAAATTTCTTTCTTTTTTTGTTATTTGTGACTTTAGAAAGTAGAAAACAATCCAAGGACAATTTTTTTTAAAGCTAAAATTCAAAAGATAGATATATGAAGATAGATAACCCGTTCTTAGCTACAAAGGTTTTGATACAAAATAAAGCGGATCCATTAGGCGAAGAAACTAGGAACCCAAGAACCATAAGGAATAAGAAAAATTGAATTCCTAAGAACATGGTTAATATGATCAAATTGGTATCCTAAAGGGAAAGAACCAAAAAACAAAGCAACAAGGTACGACCAAATTTTTAGGCAATGTTAACTATTGTAAACGATGGTATTTGGGTTCAAAAACGTCGAGAACTAAACTCTTTATTTGCTGTGTTTTTAGGAATCGAATTGAACTTCAATTTGATATATGATAATAGTTGTTTCGATGCACGAATAAAAAGTAATAACATTTTAAATTTGCAACCCCAATTAATAAATTCTTTTTTTTACACTACGAACTGATGTAGGTCGCTTGTTTTTTTGACGAAAAATAATAAGTTGAACACAGAAAACAAAGAACAAGAAAAAGATTGAAATAATTTAAAAAACACTATGAAAGGAAATGCAAAGACAAAAACAAATATTAAAAATTTCAAATAGAAAAAAAGACTTGAATGGAAAAATTTCTTTCTTTTTTTGTTATTTGTGACTTTAGAAAGCAGAAAACAATCCAAGGACAATTTTTTTTAAAGCTAAAATTCAAAAGATAGATATATGAAGATAGATAACCCGTTCTTAGCTACAAAGGTTTTGATACAAAATAAGGCGGATCCATTAGGCGAACAATCCAGGAACCCAAGAACCATAAGGAATAAGAAAAATTGAATTGCTAAGAACATGGTTAAGATGATCAAATTGGTATCCCAATGGGAAAGAACAAAAAAACAAAGCAACAAGGTACGACCAAATTTTAAGGCAATGTTAACTATTGTAAACGATGGTATTTGGGTTCAGAAACGTGGAGAACTAAACTCTTTATTTGCTGTGTTTTTAGGAATCGAATTGAACTTCAATTTGATATATGATAATAGTTGTTTTGATGCATGAATAAAAAGTTATAACATTTTAAATTTGCAACCCCAATTAGTAAATTCTTTTTTTTACACTGCGAACTGATGTAGGTCGGTTGTTTTTTTGACGAAAAAGAATAAGTTGAACACAGAAAACAAAAAACAAGAAAAAGATAGAAATAATTTAAAAAACACTATGAAAGGAAATGCAAAGACAAAAACAAATATTAAAAATTTAAAATTGAAAAAAAGACTTGAATGGCAAAATTTCATTTTTTTTTGTTATTTGTGACTTTAGAAAGTAGAAAACAATCAAAGGACAATTTTTTTTAAAGCTAAAATTCAAAAGATAGATATATGAAGATATGAAGATAGATATCCCGTTCTTAGCTACAAAGGTTTTGATACAAAATAAGACGGATCCATTACGCGAACAATCTAGGAACCCAAGCACAATAGAGAATAAGAAAGACTGAATTGCTAAGAACATGGTAGAGATAATCAAATTGGTATCCTAGAGGGAAAGAACAAAAAAAAAGCACCAAGGTGCAACCAAACTTTAAGTTGAGGGTTAGTGGTGATAACGTTGGTATTTGGTTTCAAAAACGCTGAGAAATAATCTTTTTATTTGTTGTGTTTTTTGGAATCGAAAATAGTTTCTATTTGATATATTATAATCGTTCTTTAAATAAAAGAATTAAAAGTTATGATAGTTTAAATTTGCAACCCTAATTAATAACTTTTTTTTAAACTGTGAATTACTGTAGGTCGCTTGGTTTTTTGATGAAAAAATATAAGTGGAACACAAAAAACAAAGAAAAAGAAAAAGAGACAAATACTTTAAAAAAACGTATGAAAGGTAATCCAAAGTGAGAAAACAAATATTCTAAATTTAAAAGAAACACAAGACTTGTATGGCAAAGTTTTTTCTGTTTTATTTATTTATCACTTTAGAAAGCATAAAACAATCAAAGGCCAATTTTTTTTAAATCTAAAATTCAAAAGACATATATTAGAAAATAGATAACCTATTTTAAGAAATTAGGGTTTTGATGCCAAATAAGGCCGATCCATTAGGCGAACAACCTAGGAACCCAAGAACAATAAGGAATAACAAAAATTGAATTGCTAAGAACATGGTTAAGATGATAAAATTGGTATCCTAAAGGGAAAGAACCAAAAAAAGAGCAACAAGGTGCGAGCAAATTTTAACACAACATTAACTATTGTAAACGATGGTATTTTGGTTCAAAAACGTGCAGAACTAAACTCTTTCTTTGCTGTGTTTTTAGGAATCGAATTGAGCTTCAATTTAATATACGATAATAGTTGTTTCGATGCACGAATAAAAAGTTATAACAATTTAAATTTGCAACCCCAAGTAATAAATTCTTTTTTTTACACTGCGAACTGATGTAGGTCGCTTGTTTTTTTTTGACAAAAAAGAATAAGTTGAACATAGAAAATAAAGAACAAGAAAAGCATAGAAATAATTTAAAAAACACTATGAAAGGAAATGCAAAGACAAAAACAAATATTAAAAATTTTAAATAGAAAAAAACACTTGTATGGAAACATTTCATTCTTGTTTTGTTATTTGTGACTTTAGAAAGTAGAAAACCATCAAAGGACAATTTTTTTTAAAGCTAAAATTGAAAAGATAGATATATGAAGATAGATAACTCTTTCTTAGCTAGAAAGGTTTTGATACAAAATAAGGCGGATCCATTAGGCGAACAACCTAGGAACCTAAGCACAATAGATAATAAGAAAGACTGAATTGCTAAGAACATGGTAGAGATAATCAAATTGGTATCCTAGAGGAAAAGAACAATAAAAAAAGAAACAAGGTGCAACCAAACTTTAAGGTGAGGGTTAGTAGTGAAAACGTTGGTATTTGGTTTCAAAAATGCTGAGAACTAATCTTTTTCTTTGTTGTGTTTTTCGGAATCGAAAATAGTTTCAATTTGATATATTATAATAGTTGTTTAAATACACGAATTAAAAGTTATAATAGTTTCAATTTGTAAACCTAATTAATAACTTCTTTTTTTAAACTGCGAATTGTTGTAGGTCGGTTGGTTTTTTGACGAAAAAATATAAGTTGAACACAAAAAAAAAAGAGACAAATAATTTAAAGATAAGTACGAAAGGTAATCCAAAGTGAGAAAAGAAAGATTACAAATTTAAAAAAACACAAGACTTGAATGTCAAATATTTTTCTTTTCTTCTTTTTTATCACTTTATAAAGCTTAAAACAATAAAAGGCCAATTTTTTTAAATCTAAAATTCAAAAGATATATATAAGAAAATAGATAACCTATTGGCCGATCCATTGGTCGAAGAACCTAGGAACCCAAGAACCATAAGGAATAAGAAAAATTGAATTGCTAAGAACATGGTTAAGATGATCAAATTGGTATCCTAAAGGGAAAGAACCAAAAAACAAAGCAACAAGGTACGACCAAATTTTTAGGCAACGTTAACTATTGTAAACGATGGTATTTGGGTTCAAAAACGTCGAGAACTAAACTCTTTCTTTGCTGTGTTTTTAGGAATCGAATTGAGCTTCCATTTGAGATATGATAATAGTTGTTTCGATGCACGAATAAAAAGTTTTAACATTTTAAATTTGCAACCCCAATTAATAAATTCTTTTTTTTACACTACGAACTGATGTAGGTCGCTTGTTTTTTTGACGAAAAATAATAAGTTGAACACAGAAAACAAAGAACAAGAAAAAGATTGAAATAATTTAAAAAACACTATGAAAGGAAATGCAAAGACAAAAACAAATATTAAAAATTTCAAATAGAAAAAAAGACTTGAATGGAAAAATTTCTTTCTTTTTTTGTTATTTGTGACTTTAGAAAGCAGAAAACAATCCAAGGACAATTTTTTTTAAAGCTAAAATTCAAAAGATAGATATATGAAGATTGATAACCCGTTCTTAGCTACAAAGGTTTTGATACAAAATAAGGCGGATCCATTAGGCGAACAATCCAGGAACCCAAGAACCATAAGGAATAAGAAAAATTGAATTGCTAAGAACATGGTTAAGATGATCAAATTGGTATCCCAATGGGAAAGAACAAAAAAACAAAGCAACAAGGTACGACCAAATTTTAAGGCAATGTTAACTATTGTAAACGATGGTATTTGGGTTCAAAAACGTAGAGAACTAAACTCTTTCTTTGCTGTGTTTTTAGGAATCGAATTGAGCTTCCATTTGAGATATGATAATAGTTGTTTCGATGCACGAATAAAAAGTTATAACATTTTAAATTTGCAACCCCAATTAATAAATTCTTTTTTTTACACTGCGAACTGATGTAGGTCGCTTGTTTTTTTTTTTGAAAAAAAAGAATAAGTTGAACATAGAAAACAAAGAACAAGAAAAAGATAGAAATAATTTAAAAAACACTATGAAAGGAAATGCAAAGACAAAAACAAATATTAAAAATTTTAAATAGAAAAAAACACTTGTATGGAAAAATTTCATTCTTGTTTTGTTATTTGTGACTTTAGAAAGTAGAAAACCATCAAAGGACAATTTTTTTTAAAGCTAAAATTGAAAAGATAGATATATGAAGATTGATAACTCTTTCTTAGCTAGAAAGGTTTTGATACAAAATAAGGCGGATCCATTAGGCGAACAACCTAGGAACCTAAGCACAATAGATAATAAGAAAGACTGAATTGCTAAGAACATGGTAGAGATAATCAAATTGGTATCCTAGAGGAAAAGAACAATAAAAAAAGCAACAAGGTGCAACCAAACTTTAAGTTGAGGGTTAGTAGTGAAAACGTTTGTATTTGGTTTCAAAAACGCTGAGAACTAATCTTTTTCTTTGTTGTGTTTTTCGGAATCGAAAATAGTTTCTATTTGATATATAATAATAGTTGTTTAAATACACGAATTAAAAGTTATAATAGTTTCAATTTTTAACCCTAATTAATAACTTCTTTTTTTTTAAACTGCGAATTGTTGTAGGTCGGTTGGTTTTTTTGATGAAAAAATATAAGTTGAACACAAAAAAAAAAAAAAAGAGACAAATAATTTAAAGATGAGTACGAACGGTAATCCAAAGTGAGAAAAGAAAGATTACAAATTTAAAAAAAAAACACAAGATTGAATGGCAAATATTTTTATTTTCTTCTTTTTTATCACATTATAAATTTTAAAACAATAAAAGGCCAATTTTTTTAAATCTAAAATTCAAAAGATATATATAAGAAAATAGATAATCTATTGGACGATCCATTAGTCGAAGAACCTAGGAACCCAAGATCCATAAGGAATAAGAAAAATTGAATTGCTAAGAATATGGTTAAGATGATCAAATTGGTATCCTAAAGGGAAAGACCAAAAAAAAAAGCAACAAGGTGCAACCAAACTTTAAGGTGAGGGTTAGTAGTGAAAACGTTGGTATTTGGTTTCAAAAATGCTGAGAACTAATCTTTTTCTTTGTTGTGTTTTTCGGAATCGAAAATAGTTTCAATTTGATATATTATAATAGTTGTTTAAATACACGAATTAAAAGTTATAATAGTTTAAATTTGTAAACCTAATTAATAACTTCTTTTTTTAAACTGCGAATTGTTGTAGGTCGGTTGGTTTTTTGACGAAAAAATATAAGTTGAACACAAAAAAAAAAGAGACAAATAATTTAAAGATAAGTACGAAAGGTAATCCAAAGTGAGAAAAGAAAGATTACAAATTTAAAAAAACACAAGACTTGAATGGCAAATATTTTTCTTTTCTTCTTTTTTATCACTTTATAAAGCTTAAAACAATAAAAGGCCAATTTTTTTAAATCTAAAATTCAAAAGATATATATAAGAAAATAGATAACCTATTGGCCGATCCATTGGTCGAAGAACCTAGGAACCCAAGAACCATAAGGAATAAGAAAAATTGAATTGCTAAGAACATGGTTAAGATGATCAAATTGGTATCCTAAAGGGAAAGAACCAAAAAACAAAGCAACAAGGTGCGACCAAATTTGAAGGCAACGTTAACTATTGTAAACGATGGTATTTGGGTTCAAAAACGTGGAGAACTAAACTCTTTCTTTGCTGTGTTTTTAGGAATCGAATTGAGCTTCCATTTGAGATATGATAATAGTTGTTTCGATGCACGAATAAAAAGTTTTAACATTTTAAATTTGCAACCCCAATTAATAAATTCTTTTTTTTACACAGCGAACTGATGTAGGTCGCTTGTTTTTTTGACGAAAAAGAATAAGTTGAACACAGAAAACAAAGAACAAGAAAAAGATAGAAATAATTTAAAAACACTATGAAAGGTAATGCAAAGACAAAAACAAATATTAAAAATTTAAAATAGAAAAAAACACTTGGATGGCAAAATTTCTTTATTTTTTTGTTATTTGTGACTTTAGAAAGTAGAAAACAATCAAAGGACAATTTTTTTAAACCTAAAATTCAAAAGATAGATATATGAAGATAGATAACCCGTTCTTAGCTCTAAAGGTTTTGATACAAAATAAGGCGGATCCATTAGGCAAATAAACCTAGGAACCCAAGCACAATAGAGAATAAGAGAGACTGAATTGCTAAGAACATGGTAGAGATAATCAAATTGGTATCCTAGAGGGAAAGAACAATAAAAAAAGCAACAAGGTGCAACCAAACTTTAAGTTGAGGGTTAGTAGTGAAAACGTTGGTATTTGGTTTCAAAAACGCAGAGAACTAATCTTTTTCTTTGTTGTGTTTTTTGGATTCGAAATTAGTTTCTATTTGATATATTATAATAGTTGTTTAAATACACGAATTAAAAGTTATAATAGTTTCAATTTGTAACCCTAATTATTAACTCTTTTTTTTTAACTGCGAATTGTTGTAGGTCGATTGGTTTTTTTGACGAAAAAATATAAGTTGAACACAAAAAAAAAAGAAAAAGAAAAGAGACAAATAATTTAAAGATAAGTACGAAAGGTAATCCAAAATGGGAAAACAAAGATTACAAATTTAAAAAAACACAAGACTTGAATGGCAAATATTTTTCTTTTTTTCTTTTTTATAACTTTATAAAGCTTAAAACATTAAAAGGCCAATTTTTTTAAATCTAAAATTCAAAAGATATATATAAGAAAATAGATAACCTGTTGGCCGATCCATTAGTCAAAGAACCTAGAAACCCAAGAACCATAAGGAATAAGAAAAATTGAATTGCTAAGAACATAGTTAAGATGATCAAATTGGTATCCTAAAGGGAAAGAACCAAAAAACAAAGCAACAAGGTGCGACTAAATTTTAAGGCAACGTTAACTATTGTAAATTATGGTATTTTGGTTCAAAATCGTGGAGAACTAGACTCTTTCTTTGCTATGTTTTTAGGAATCGAATTGTGCTTCCATTTGATATATGATAGTAGTTGTTTCGATGCACGAATAAAAAGTTATAACATTTTAAATTTGCAACCCCAATTAATAAATTATTATTTTTACACTGCGAACTGATGTAGGTCGCTTGTTTTTTTTTGACAAAAAAGAATAAGTTGAACATAGAAAACAAAGAACAAGAAAAACATAGAAATAATTTAAAAAACACTATGAAAGGAAATGCAAAGACAAAATCAAATATTAAAAATTTTAAATAGAAAAAAACACTTGTATGGAAAAATTTCATTCTTGTTTTGTTATTTGTGACTTTAGAAAGTAGAAAACCATCAAAGGACAATTTTTTTTAAAGCTAAAATTGAAAAGATAGATATATGAAGATAGATAACTCTTTCTTAGCTAGAAAGGTTTTGATACAAAATAAGGCGGATCCATTAGGCGAACAACCTAGGAACCTAAGCACAATAGATAATAAGAAAGACTGAATTGCTAAGAACATGGTAGAGATAATCAAATTGGTATCCTAGAGGAAAAGAACAATAAAAAAAGAAACAAGGTGCAACCAAACTTTAAGGTGAGGGTTAGTAGTGAAAACGTTGGTATTTGGTTTCAAAAATGCTGAGAACTAATCTTTTTCTTTGTTGTGTTTTTCGGAATCGAAAATAGTTTCAATTTGATATATTATAATAGTTGTTTAAATACACGAATTAAAAGTTATAATAGTTTCAATTTGTAAACCTAATTAATAACTGCTTTTTTTGAACTGCGAATTGTTGTAGGTCGGTTGGTTTTTTCACGAAAAAATATAAGTTGAACAAAAAAAAAAAAGAGACAAATAATTTAAAGATGAGTACGAAAGGTAATCCAAAGTGAGAAAAGAAAGATTACAAATTTAAAAAAACACAAGATTGAACGGCAAATATTTTTCTTTTCTTCTTTTTTATCACTTTATAAAGCTTAAAACAATAAAAGGCCAATTTTTTTAAATCTAAAATTCAAAAGATATATATAAGAAAATAGATAACCTGTTGGCCGATCCATTTGTCGAAGAACCTAGGAACCCAAGAACCATAAGGAATAAGAAAACTTGAATTGCTAAGAACATGGTTAAGATGATCAAATTGGTATCCTAAAGGGAAAGAACCAAAAAACAAAGCAACAAGGTGCGACCAAATTTTAAGGCAACGTTAACTATTGTAAATTATGGTATTTGGGTTCAAAAACGTGGAGAACTAAACTCTTTCTTTGCTGTGTTTTTAGGAATCGAATTGAGCTTCCATTTGATATATGATAATAGTTGTTTCGATGCACGAATAAAAAGTTATAACATTTTAAATTTGCAACCCCAATTAATAAATTCTTTTTTTACACTGCGAACTGATGTAGGTCGCTTGTTTTTTTTGACAAAAAAGAATAAATGGAACATAGAAAACAAAGAACAAGAAAAACATAGAAATAATTTAAAAAACACTATGAAAGGAAATGCGAAGACAAAAACAAATATTAAAAATTTAAAATAGAAAAAAACACTTGTCTAGCAAAATTTCATTCTTGTTTTGTTATTTGTGACTTTAGAAAGTAGAAAACAATCAAAGGACAATTTTTTTAAAGCTAAAATTCAAAAGATAGATATATGAAGATAGATAACCCTTTCTTAGCTAGAAAGGTTTTGATACAAAATAAGGCGGATCCATTAGGCGAACAACCTAGGAACTTAAGCACAATAGAGAATAAGAAAGACTGAATTGCTAAGAACATGGTAGAGATAATCAAATTGGTATCCTAGAGGAAAAGAACAACAAAAGTCCAATTTTTTTAAATCTAATATTCAAAAGATATATATAAGAAAATAGATAACCTATTGGTCGATCCATTCGTCGAAGAACCTAGGAACCCAAGAACCATAAGGAATAAGAAAAATTGAATTGTTAAGAACATGGTTAAGATGATCAAATTGGTATCCTAAAATGAATGAACCAAAAAACAAAGCAACATGGTGCGACCAAATTTTAACACAACGTTAACTAATATAAACGATGGTATTTTGGTTCAAAAACGTATAGAACTAAACTCTTTCTTTTTTGTGTTTTTAGGAATCGAATTGACCTTCCATTTGATATATGATAATAGTTTTTTCGATGCATGAATAAAAAGTTATAGTATTTTAAATTTGCAACCCCAATTAATAAGTTTTTTTTCACACTGCGAACTACTGTAGGTCGCATATTTTTTTTGACTAAAAAGAATAAGTTGAACACAGAAAACCAAGAACAAGAGAAAGATAGAAATAATTTAAAAAACACTATGAAAGGAAATGCAAAGATGAAAAGAAAAGATTAAAAATTTAAAATAGAAAAAAGAATTGAATGGAAAAATTTCATTCTTTTTTGTTATTTGTCACTTTAGAAAGTAGAAAACAATCAAAGGACATATTTTAAAAATCTAAAATTCAAAAGATATATATATGAAGATAGAAAACCCGTTCTTAGCTACAAAAGTTTGGATACAAAATAAGGCAGATCCATTAGGCGAACAACCTAGGAACCCAAGCACAATAGAGAATAAGAAAGACTGAATTGCTAAGAACATGGTAGAGATAATCAAATGGGTATCCTATAGGAAAAGAACAATAAAAAAAGAAACAAGGTGCAACCAAACTTTAAGTTGAGGGTTAGTAGTGAAAACGTTGGTATTTGGTTTCAAAAACGCTGAGAACTAATCTTTTTCTTTGTTGTGTTTTTTGGAATCGAAAATAGTTTCTATTTAATATATTATAATAGTTGTTTAAATACACGAATTAAAAGTTATAATAGTTTCAATTAGTAACCCTAATTAATAACTTCTTTTTTTTAAACTGCGAATTGTTGAAGGTCGGTTGGTTTTGTTGACGAAAAAATATAAGTTGACACAAAAAAAAAAGAAAAAGAAAAAGAGACAAATAATTTAAAGATAAGTACGATAGGTAATCCAAAGTGAGAAAACAAAGATTACAAATTTAAAAAAACACAAGACTTGAATGGCAAATATTTTTCTTGTTTTCTATTTTATCACTTTATAAAGCTTAAAACAATAAAAGGCCAATTTTTTTAAATCTAAAAATCAAAAGATATATATAAGAAAATAGATAACCTGTTGGCCGATCCATTAGTCGAAAAACCTAGGAACCCAAGAACCATAAGGAATAAGAAAAATTGAATTGCTAAGAACATAGTTAAGATGATCAAATTGGTATCCTAATGAGAAAGAACCAAAAAACAAAGCAACAAGGTGCGACCAAATTTTAAGGCAACGTTAACTATCGTAAATGATGGTATTTGGGTTCAAAAACGTGGAGAACTAGACTCTTTCTTTGCTGTGTTTCTAGGAATCGAATTGAGCTTCCATTTGATATATGATAATAGTTGTTTCGATACACGAATAAAAAGTTATAACATTTTAAATTTGCAACCCCAACTAATAAATTCTTTTTTTTACACTGCCAACTGATGTAGGTTGCTTGTTTTTTTTGACAAAAAAGAATAAGTTGAACACAGAAAACAAAGAACAAGAAAAAGATAGAAATAATTTAAAAACACTATGAAAGGAAATGCAAAGACAAAAACAAATATTAAAAATTAAAAATAGAAAAAAACACTTGGATGGCAAAATTTCTTTCTTTTTTTGTTATTTGTGACTTTAGAAAGTAGAAAACAATCAAAGGACAATTTTTTTTAAAGCTAAAATTCAAAAGATAGATATATGAAGATAGATAACCCTTTCTTAGCTAGAAAGGTTTTGATACAAAATAAGGCGGATCCATTAGGCAAACAACCTAGGAACCTAAGCACAATAGAGAATAAGAAAGACTGAATTTCTAAGAACATGGTAGAGATAATCAAATTGGTATCCTAGAGGAAAAGAACAATAAAAAAAGCAACAAGGTGCAACCAAACTTTAAGTTGAGGGTTAGTAGTGAAAACGTTGGTATTTGGTTTCAGAAACGCTGAGAACTAATCTTCTTCTTTGTTGTGTTTTTTGGAATCGAAAATAGTTTCTATTTGATATATTATAATAGTTGTTTAAATACACGAATTAAAAGTTATAATAGTTTAAATTTGCAACCCTAATTAATAACTTCTTTTTTTTAAACTGCGAATTGTTGTAGGTCGGTTGGTTTTTTTGACGAAAAATATAAGTTGACACAAAAAAAAAAAAAAAAAAGAGACAAATAATTTAAAGATAAGTAGGAAAGGTAATCCAAAGTGAGAAAACAAAGATTACAAATTTAAAAAAACACAAGACTTGAATGGAAATGTTTTTTCTTTTTTTCTTTTTTATCACTTTATAAAGCTTAAAACAATAAAAGGCCAATTTTTTTAAATCTAAAAATCAAAAGATATATATAAGAAAATAGATAACGTGTTGGCCGATCCATTAGTTGAAGAACCTAGGAACCCAAGAACCATAAGGAATAAGAAAAATTGAATTGCTAAGAACATGGTAAAGATGATCAAATTGGTATCCTAAAGGGAATGAACCAAAAAACAAAGCAACAAGGTGCGAACAAATTTTAAGGCAACGTTAACTATTGTAAAGATGGTATTTGGGTTCAAAAACGTGGAGAACTAGACTCTTTCTTTGCTGTGTTTCTAGGAATCGAATTGAGCTTCCATTTGATATATGATAATAGTTGTTTCGATACACGAATAAAAAGTTATAACATTTTAAATTTGCAACCCCAATTAATAAATTCTTTTTTTTACACTGCCAACTGATGTAGGTCGCTTGTTTTTTTTGACAAAAAAGAATAAGTTGAACACAGAAAACAAAGAATAAGAAAAACATAGAAATTATTTAAAAAACACTATGAAAGGAAATGCAAAGACAAAAACAAATATTAAAAATTTAAAATAGAAAAAAACACTTGTATGGAAATTTGTTTTCCTTTTTTTGTTATTTGTGACTTTAGAAAGTAGAAAACAATCAAAGCACAATTTTTTTTAAATCTCAAATTCAAAAGATAGATATATGAAGATAGATAACCCTTTCTTAGCTAGAAAGGTTTTGATACAAAATAAGGCGGATCCATTAGGCGAACAACCTAGGAACCTAAGCACAATAGAGAATAAGAAAGACTGAATTGCGAAGAACATGGTAGAGATAATCAAATTGGTATCCTATAGGAAAAGAACAATAAAAAAATCAACAAGGTGCAACCAAACTTTAAGTTGAGGGTTAGTAGTGAAAACGTTTGTATTTGGTTTCAAAAACGTTAAGAACTAATCTTTTTCTTTGTTGTGTTTTTTGGAATCGAAAATAGTTTCTATTTGATATATTATAATAGTTGTTTAAATACACGAATTAAAAGTTATAATAGTTTCAATTTTAACCCTAATTAATAACTTCTTTTTTTTAAAGTGCGAATTGTTTTAGGTCGGTTGGTTTTTTTGACGAAAATATATAAGTTGAACACAAAAAAAAAAGACAAATAATTTAAAGATAAGTACGAAAGGTAATCCAAAGTGAGAAAAGAAAGATTACAAATTTAAGAAAACACTAGACTTGAATGGCAAATATTTTTTTTAAATTGTTATTTATCACTTTAGAAACCATAAAACACTCAAAGCCCATTTTTTAAAATCTAAAATTCAAAAGATATATATAAGAAAATAGAGAACCTATTTTAAGCAACTTGGGTTTTGATGCCAAATAAGGCCGATCCATTAGTTGAAGAACCTAGGAACCCAAGAACCATAAGGAATAAGAAAAATTGAATTGCTAAGAACATGGTTAAGATGATCAAATTGGTATCCTAAAGGGAAAGAACCCAAAAAAAAGCAACAAGGTGCGACCAAATTTTAAGGCAACGTTAACTATTGTAAACGATGGTATTTGAGTTCAAAAACGTGGAGAACTAAACTCTTTCTTTGCTGTGTTTTTAGGAATCGAATTGAGCTTCAATTTGATATATAATAATAGTTGTTTCGATGCACGAATAAAAAGTTATAACATTTTAAATTTGCAACCCCAATTAATAAATTCTTTTTTTTACACTGTGAACTGATGTAGGTCGCTTGTTTTTTTGACGAAAATGAATAAGTTGAACAGTGAAAACAAAGAAAAAGAAAAAGATAGAAATAATTTAAAAAACACTATGAAAGGAAATGCAAAGACAAAAACAAAAATTAAAAATAGAAAAAAGACTTGAATGGCAAAATTTCTTTCTTTTTTTGTTATTTGTGACTTTAGAAAGTAGAAAACAATCAAAGGACAATTTTTTTTAAAGCTAAAATTCAAAAGATAGATATATGAAGATAGATAACCCTTTCTTAGCTAGAAATGTTTTGATACAAAATAAGGCGGATCCATTAGGCGAACAACCTAGGAACCGAAGCACAATAGAGAATAAGAAAGACTGAATTGCTAAGAACATGGTAGAGATAATCAAATTGGTATCCTAGAGGAAAAGAACAATAAAAAAAGCAACAAGGTGCAACCAAACTTTAAGTTGAGGGTTAGTAGTGAAAACGTTGGTATTTGGTTTCAAAAACACAGAGAACTAATCTTTTTCTTTGTTGTATTTTTTGGAATCGAAAATAGTTTCTATTTGATATATTATAATAGTTGTTTAAATACACGAATTCAAAGTTATAATAGTTTAAATTTGGAACCCTAATTAATAAATTGTTTTTTAAACTGTGAATTACTGTAGGTCGCTCGGTTTTTTGACGAAAAAATATAAGTTGAATACAAAAAACAAAGAAAAAGAAAAAGAGACAAATACTTTAAAAAAAACGTATGAAAGGTAATCCAAATTGAGAAAACAAATATTACAAATTTAAAAGAAACACAAGACTTGTATGGCAAATTTTTTTATTTTTTTTTATTTATCACTTTAGAAAGCATAAAACAATCAAAGGCCAATTTTTTTAAATCTAAAATTCAAAAGACATATATAAGAAAATAGATAACCTATTTTAACAACTAGGGTTTTGATGCCAAATAAGGCCGATCCATTAGGCGAACAACCTAGGAACCCAAGAACCATAAGGAATAACAAAAATTGAATTCCTAAGAACAAGGAAAAGATGATCAAATTGGTATCCTAAAGGGAAAGAACAAAAAAAAAAGCAACAAGGTGCGACCAAATTTTAACACAACATTAACTATTGTAAACGATGGTATTTTGGTTCAAAAACGTGGAGAACTAAACTCTTTCTTTGCTGTGTTTTTAGGAATCCAATTGAGCTTCAATTTGATATATGATAATAGTTGTTTTGATGCACGAATAAAAAGTTATAACAGTTTAAATTTGCAACCCTAATTAATAAATTCTTTTTTTCACACTGCGAACTGCTGTAGGTCGCATGTTTTTTTGACTAAAAAGAATAAGTTGAACACAGAAAACAAATAACAAGAAAAAGATAGAAATAATTTAAAAAACACTATGAAAGGAAATGCAAAGATGAAAACAAAGATTAAAAATTTAAAATAGAAAAAAAGAATTGAATGGGAAAATTTCGTTCTTGTTTTGTTATATGTCACTTTAGAAAGTAGAAAAGAATCAAAGGACATTTTTTTAAAATCTAAAATTCAAAATATAGATATATGAAGATAGATAACCCGTTCTTAGATACAAAGGTTTTGATACAAAATAAGGCGGATCCATTAGGCGAACAACCTAGGAACCCAAGCACAATAGAGAATAAGAAAGACTGAATTGCGAAGAACATGGTAGAGATAATCAAATGGGTATCCTATAGGAAAAGAACAATAAAAAAAGCAACAAGGTGCAACCAAACTTTAAGTTGAGGGTTAGTAGTGAAAACGTTGGTATTTGGTTTCAAAAACGCTGAGAACTAATCTTCTTCTTTGTTGTGTTTTTTGGAATCAAAAATAGTTTCTATTTGATATATTATAATAGTTGTTTAAATACACGAATTAAAAGTTATAATAGTTTAAATTTGCAACCCTAATTAATAAATTGTTTTTTAAACTGTGAATTACTGTAGGTCGCTTGGTTTTTTGACGAAAAAATATAAGTTGAATACAAAAAACAAAGAAAAAGAAAAATAGACAAATACTTTAAAAAAACGTATGAAAGGTAATCCAAAGTGAGAAAACAAATATTACAAATTTAAAAGAAACACAAGACTTGTATGGCAAAGTTTTATTTTTATTTTTTTATTTATCACTTTAAAAAGCATAAAACAATCAAAGGCCAATTTTTTTAAATCTAAAATTCAAAAGACATATATAAGAAAATAGATAACCTATTTTAAGCAACTAGGGTTTTGATGCCAAATAAGGCCGATGCATTAGGCGAACAACCTAGGAACCCAAGAACCATAAGGAATAACAAAAATTGAATTCCTAAGAACAAGGTTAAGATGATCAAATTGGTATCCTAAAGAGAAAGAACCAAAAAAAAAGCAACAAGGTGCGACTAAATATTAACACAACATTAACTATGGTAAACGATGGTATTTTGGTTCAAAAACGTGGAGAACTAAACTCTTTCTTTGCTGTGTTTTTAGGAATCCAATTGAGCTTCAATTTGATAAATGATAATAGTTGTTTCGATGCACGAATAAAAAGTTATAACAGTTTAAATTTGCAACCTTAATTAATAAATTCTTTTTTTCACACTGCGAACTGCTGTAGGTTGCATGTTTTTTTGACTAAAAACAATAAGTTGAACATAGAAAACAAATAACAAAAAAAAGATAGAAATAATTTAAAAAACACTATGAAAGGAAATGCAAAGATGAAAACAAAGATTAAAAATTTAAAATAGAAAAAAAGAATTGAATGGCAAAATTTCGTTCTTGTTTTGTTATTTGTCACTTTAGAAATTAGAAAAGAATCAAAGGACATTTTTTTAAAATCTAAAATTCAAAATATAGATATATGAAGATAGATAACCCGTTCTTAGATACAAAGGTTTTGATACAAAATAAGGTGGATCCATTAGGCGAACAACCTACGAACCCGAGCACAATAGAGAATAAGAAAAACTGAATAGCTAAGAATATGGTAGAGATAATCAAATTGGAATCCTAGAGGGAAAGAACAAAAAAAAAACAAGTTGCAACCAAACTTTAAGGTGAGGGTTAGTAGTGAAAACGTTGGTATTTGGTTTCAAAAACGCTAAGAACTAATCTTTTTCTTTTTTGTCTTTTTTGGAATCGAAAATAGTTTCTATTTGATATAATATAATAGTTTTTTAAATACACGAATTAAAAGTTATAATAGTTTCAATTTGTAACCCTAATTAATAACTTCTTTTTTTTTAAACTGCGAATTATTGTAGGTCGGTTGGTTTTTTTGACGAAAAAATATAAGTTGAACACAAAAAAAAGAGGCAAATAATTTAAAGATAAGTACGAAAGGTAATCCAAAGTGAGAAAAAAATGATTACAAATTTAAAAAAACACAAGACTTGAATGGCAAATATTTTTCTTCTTTTCCATTTTATCACTTTATAAAGCTTAAAACAATAGAAGGACAATTTTTTAAAATCTAAAAATCAAAAGATATATAGAAGAAAATAGATAACCTATTGGCCGATCCATTAGTCGAAGAACCTAGGAACCCAAGAACCATAAGGAATAAGAAAAATTGAATTGCTAAGAACATGGTTAAGATGATCAAATTGGTATCCTAAAGGGAAACAACCAAAAAACAAAGCAACAAGGTGCGACCAAATTTTAAGGCAACGTTAACTATTGTAAACGATGGTATTTGGGTTCAAAAACGTGGAGAACTAAACTCTTTCTTTGCTGTGTTTTTAGGAATCGAATTGAGCTTCAATTTGATATATGATAATAGTTGTTTCTATGCACGAATAAAAAGTTATAACAGTTTAAATTTGCTACCCCATGTAATAAATTCTTTTTTTCACACTACGAACTGATGTAGGTCGCTTGTTTTTTTGACGAAAAATAATAAGTTGAACATAGAAAACAAATAACAAGAAAAAGATAGAATTAATTTAAAAAGCACTATGAAAGGAAATGAAAAGATGAAAATAAAGATTAAAAATTGAAAATAGAAAAAAAGAATTGAATGGCAAAATTTCGTTCTTTTTTTGTTATTTGTCACTTTAGAGTAGAAAACAATCGAAGGACATTTTTTTAAAATCAAAAATGCAAAAGATATATATATGAAGATAGATAACCCGTTCTTAGCTACAAAGGTTTGGATACAAAATAAGGCAGATCCATTAGGCGAACAACCTAGGAACCCAAGCACAATAGAGAATAAGAAAGACTGAATTGCTAAGAACATGCTAGAGATAATCAAATTGGTATCCTAGAGGGAAAGAACAAAAAAAAAAAAACAAGGTGCAACCAAACTTTAAGGTGAGGGTTAGTAGTGAAAACGTTGGTATTTGGTTTCAAAAATGCTAAGAACTAATCTTTTTCTTTGTTGTCTTTTTTGGAATCGAAAATAGTTTCTATTTGATATATTATAATAGTTATTTAAATACAAGAATTAAAAGTTATAATAGTTTCAATTTGTAACCCTAATTAATAACTTCTTTTTTTTAAACTATGAATTGTTGTAGGTCGGTTGGTTTTTTTGACGAAAAAATATAAGTTGAACACAAAAAAAAGAGGCAAATAATTTAAAGATAAGTATGAAAGGTAATCCAAAGTGAGAATAGAAAGATTACAAATTTAAAAAAACACAAGACTTGAATGGCAAATATTTTTCTTTTTTTCCCTTTTTATCACTTTATAAAGCTTAAAACAATAAAAGGCCAATTTTCTTAAATCTAAAAATCAAAAGATATATATAAGAAAATAGATAACCTATTGGCCAATCCATTAGTCGAAGAACCTAGGAACACAAGAACCATAAGGAATAAGAAAAATTGAATTGCTAAGAACATTGTTAAGATGATCAAATTGGTATCCTAAAGGGAAAGAACCAAAAAACAAAGTAACAAGGTGCGACCAAATTTTAAGGCAACGTTAACTATTGTAAACGATGGTATTTGGGTTCAAAAACGTGGAGAACTAAACTCTTTCTTTGCTGTGTTTTTAGGAATCGAATTGAGCTTCAATTTGATATATGATAATAGTTGTTTCGATGCACGAATAAAAAGTTATAACAGTTTAAATTTATAACCCCATATAATAAATTCTTTTTTTCACACTGCGAACTGATGTAGGTCGCTTGTTTTTTTGACGAAAAAGAAGAAGTTGAACACAGAAAACAAAGAACAACAAAAAGATAGAAATAATTTAAAAAACACTATGAAAGGAAATGCAAAAAAAAAACAAATATTAATAATTTAAAATAGAAAAAAAGACTTGAATGTCAAAATTTCTTTCTTTTTTTGTTATTTGTGACTTTAGAAAGATGAAAACAATCAAAGGACATTTTTTTAAAATCTAAAATTCAAAAGATAGATATATTAATATAGATAACCCGTTCTTAGCTACAAAGGTTTTGACACAAAATAAGGCGGATCCATTAGGCGAACAACCTAGGAACCCAAGCACAATAAAGAATAAGAAATATTGTATTGCTAAGAACATGGTTTAGATAATCAAATTGGTATCCTAAATGGAAAGAACATAAAAAAAAAGCAACAAGGTGCAACCAAACTTTAAGGTGAGGGTTAGTAGTGAAAACGTTGGTATTTGGTTTCAAAAACGCTGAGAACTAATCTTTTGCTTTGTTATGTTTTTTGAATCAAAAGTAGTTTCTATTTGATATATTACAATAGTTGTTTAATTACACGAATTAAAAGTTATAATAGTTTAAATTTGCAACCCTAATTAATAACTTCTTTTTTTTAACTGCGAATTACTGTAGGTCGCTTGGTTTTTTTGACTAAAAAATATAAGTTGAACACAAAAAACAAAGAAAAAGAAAAAGAGACAAATAATTTAAAGAAGAGTACGAAAGGTAATCCAAAGTGAGAAAACAATGATTACAAATTTAAAAAAAACAAGACTTGAATTGCAAATATTTTTTTTTTTGTTTTTTATCACTTTATAAAGTTTAAAACAATAAAAGGCCAATGTTTTTAAATCTAAAATTCAAAAGATATATATAAGAAAATATATAACCTATTTTAAGGAACTTGGGTTTTGATGCCAAATAAGGCAGATCCATTAGTCGAACGACCTAGGAACCCAAGAACCATAAGGAATAAGAAAAATTGAATTGCTAAGAAGATTATTAAGATGATCAAATTGGTCTCCTAAAGGGAAAGAAGCAAAAAATAAAGCAACAAGGTGCGACAAAATATTAAGGCAACATTAACTATTGTAAACGATGGTATTTGGGTTCAAAAACGTGGAGAACTAAACTCTTTCTTTGCTGTGTTTTTATGAATCAAATTGAGCTTCAATTTGATATATGATAATAGTTGTTTCGATGCACGAATAAAAAGTTATAACAGTTTAAATTTGGAACCCAAATTAATAAATTCTTTTTTTCACACTGTGAACTGTTGTAGGTCGCATTTTTTTTTACGAAAAAGAATAAGTTGAACACAGAAAACAAAGAAAAAAAAAGATAGGCATAATTTAAAAAACACTATGAAAGGAAATGCAAAGTCAAAAGCAAAGATTAAAAATTTAAAATAGAAAAAAAGACTTGAATGGAAAAATTTCTTTCTTTTTTTGTTATTTGTCACTTTAGAAAGTAGAAAACCATCAAAGGACATTTTTTTAAATCTAAAATTCAAAAGATAGATATATTAAGATAGATAACCCGTTCTTAGCTAGAAAGGTTTGGATACAAAATAAGGCGGATCCATTAGGGGAACAACCTAGGAACCCAAGCATAATAGAGAATAAGAAAGACTGAATTGCTAAGAATATGGTAGAGATAATCAAATTGGTATCCTAGTGGGAAAGAACAAAAAAAAAACAAGGTGCAACCAAACTTTAAGGTGAGGGTTAGTAGTGAAAACGTTGGTATTTGGTTTCAAAAACGCTGAGAAATAATAGAGAATAAGAAAGACTGAATTGCTAAGAATATTATAATAGTTGTTTAAATAAACGAATTAAAAGTTATAATAGTTTAAATTTGCAACCCTAATTAATAACTTCTTTTTTTTAAACTACGAATTACTGTAGGTCGCTTGGTTTTTGTGACGTAAAAATATAAGTTGAACACAGAAAACAAAGAAAAAGAAAAAGAGACAAATAATTTCAAGAAGAGTACGAAAGGTAATCCAAAGTGAGAAAACAAAGATTACATATTTAAAAAAACACAAGACTTGAATGGCAAATATTTTTCTATTTTTGTTTTTTATCACTTTATAAAGTTTAAAACAATAAAATCCCAATTTTTTAAAATCTAAAATTCAAAAGATATATATAAGAAAATAGATAACCTATTTTAAGGAAATAGGGTTTTGATGCCAAATAAGGCAGATCCATTAGTCGAAGAACCTAGGAACCCAAGAACAATAAGGAATAAGAAAAATTGAATTGCTGAGAACAAGGTTAAGATGATCAAATTGGTATCCTAAAGGGAGGGAACCAAAAACAAAGCAACAAGGTGCGACCAAATTTTAAGGCAACGTTAACTATTGTAAACGATCTTATTTGGATTCAAAAACGTGGAGAACTAAACTGTTTCTTTGCTGTGTATTTTGGAATCAAATTGAGCATCAATTTGATATATGCTAATAGTTGTTTCGATGGACGAATAAAAAGTTATAACAGTTTAAAATTATAACCCCAATTAATAAATTCTTTTTTTCACACTGCGAACTACTGTAGGTCGCAAGTTTTTTTGACGAAAAAGAATAAGTTTAACATAGAAAACAAAGAACAAGAAAAAGATAGAAATAATTTAAAAAACACTATGAAAGGAAATGCAAAGATGAAAAGAAATATTAAAAATTGAAAATTGAAAAAAAGACTTGAATGGCAAAATTTCTTTCAGTTTTTGTTATTTGTCACTTTAGAAAGTAGAAAACAATCAAAGGACATTTTTTTAAAATCTAAAATTCAAAAGATAGATATATTAAGATAGATAACCCGTTCTTAGATACAAAGGTTTTGACAAAAAATAAGGCGGATCCATTAGCCGAACAACCTATGACCCCAAGCACAATAAAGAATAAGAAATACTAAATTGCTAAGAACATGGTTTAGATGATCAAATTGGTACCCTAAAGGGAAAAAAACAAAAAAAAAGCAACAAGGTGTAACGAAATTTAAGGTGAGGGTTAGTAGTGAAAACGTTTGTATTTGGTTTCAAAAACGCTGAGAACTAATCTTTTGCTTTGTTGTGTTTTTTGAATCAAAAGTAGTTTCTATTTGATATATTACAATAGTTGTTTAAATACACGAATTAAAAGTTATAATAGTTTAAATTTGAAACCCTAATTAATAATTCTTTTTTTTTTACTGCGAATTATTGTAGGTCGCTTGGTTTTTTTTGACGAAAAAATATAAGTTAAACACAAAAATCAAAGAAAAGGAAAAAGAGACAAATAATTTAAAGAAGAGTACAAAAGGTAATCCAAAGTGAGAAAATAAAGATTACAAATTTAAAAAAAACACAAGACTTGAATGGCAAATATTTTTGTTTTTTTGTTTTTTATCACTATATAAAGTTTAAAACAATAAAAGGCCAATTTTTTTAAATCTAAAATTCAAAAGAAATATATAAGAAAATAGATAACCTATTTTAAGGAACTAGGGTTTTGATGCCAAATAAGGCCGATCCATTAGTCGAACGACCTAGAACCCCAAGAACCATAAGGAATAAGTAAAATTGAATTTCCAAGAGAATATTAAGATGATCAAATTGTTATCCTAAAGGGAAAGTACCAAAAACAAAGCAACAAGGTGCGACCAAATTTTAAGGCAACGTTAACTATTGTAAACGATGGTATTTGGGTTCAAAAACGTGGAGAATGATGAGTGCTCAAAAAGCACTAAAATAACCATGATTTTATGTACATTAATTGATTAAAAATATATATATTTATATGTTTTATCATATATTTATATAAATTTGTCTTTTTCGGAATCACGGGTATTTTTATTGTTTTTCAGGAATTTTGGCTTAAAAACGCAATTTAAAGACTCAAAGAGGAATACTTGAAGCAATACATCACAAATATATCAATAAATAAGTGAGAAAAGGTCAACAAACATGGAAAAATCGGACGAAATGGGTCGAAAAGGTCAAAAAGACGGAAATCGCGCGCCGCAGCCCAGCCGTGCGCGCAGCCCAGCGCCCAGCCGCGCGCGCCCGTGCGCGCTGGCCTGCCCAGCTGCGCGCAGCGCAGCGCGCGGGCACTGTTCACGCGCGCCGAGCTGCGCGCAGCGACAGCCCCAGCGCGCGCGCGCAGCGCCCAGGAGCAGCCCCACCGCGCGCCCAACGCGTTTTCGCCCCATTTTTCACGTGCAGCAGCCCCTGTGACGTCATGCTGACGTCATTGATGACATCAGCAATTCCAATACGCGTTTTTACATTTTTTAATATTTTTTTAACATTTTTTTACTCATTTTTTCTCTCCATCCTCACCTATAAATACCCCCCTTCCCTTCACTTCAAAATACACCTTCAAAACTCACTTCTCTCTTCTTTCTTTCTCTCATTTTTTAGTTTTTAGTTTCTCTTAGTTTCTTTCTTAGTTTCTAAGCTTTTCTTAGTTTTTCTCTTAGTTTTTAGTTCAATTCTCTTAGGTTTAGAGTTCTTCTCTTTTTGAGAGGAACTTGTAATGTTTTTGTAATAATTTAGATTTTTGATTCAATATATGGAAGTGCAAATCCCGCTCGGAGGTTTTCTAGCTACGGGAATAGCGTCAAAGTTCTGTAAGGATTTTATTTTCTTTACAGTTATTTTTATGCTTTATTCTTACATGTTATATTCAACTTGTCTGTGGTTAAATTTAACTATGCTGGCTGTTTAGTAAATATGATATAATAATGACGTTGTTATGCTTGCGAAATATTAAATAGGTAAAAATCTCTAAAATAAATTGATTTTGTTTTTATTCAAGATTTTATATTAAGAATGTTAGAGAGAAATATATTATTTTTCATTACAAACTACAACCTGAAAATTAGATTTTAAGGTTTAGTTATTCGGTCTAATTTAGAGTAGTGCTCTTTTATTTGTTGGTACAATCGCCCGGTAGTTAGAGTGAAACTCTATTTCGAAAGTTTTTATAAGAATTATTATGTGAAAATGTATTGACAACATGTTTTCAATAGTGGTTTTAAAACTTGAAAGTTAGTACTCGGATAATTAAATTCTTATGTTTAATTTGGACACCTTGAATAATGTTTAAATTGTCTAACCCCACCAAAGGTGGCATTTAAATGGTTCATTTTCAATCTCTTACAAAAAGGAATTAATTTAATTAAGCATATTAGTTATCAACCCCACCCATAGGTGTTAATTGATTTGTTTAGTTAACAAAGAATATCTAACCCCACCAAAGGTGGTATTTATATAAAAAAGAGAGAATCAATAAAATATCAATTTATATCTTTAATAACCTAGTTAATATGAGCAAGCATAATTAATTTAGTTATTACATCCATAAATACTCCGCTAATATAAATGCTAAAAATTTGCATGAATATTTATTGAATCTGTATATATGTTTATTTTTTAGATAATTATTTATTGAATTTGTATCTATGTTTATTTTATGTTATTAGATTAGGAACACAAAAACCAAACTATCGTGACAGGATGTTTAGGATTTAATTTCGTTTTTAAAAGTTTGAATAATAAATTAAAAACCACATACATTCCTTCCTTAGATCGACCTTGGGAGTATACTTATCATTTTCTTCGAAATGATTCGTGCACTTGCGAGAGTTTTATAAATATTAAAACCAAAGTATTTGCGAAGATCGGTAATGCCGGTTTTCGTTCATCAGAGAACAAAACTCTTTCTTTGCTGTGTTTTTATGAATCGAATTGAGCTTCAATTTGATATATGATAATAGTTGTTTCGATGCACGAATAAAAAGTTATAACAGTTTAAATTTATAACCCCAATTAATACATTCTTTTTTTCACACTACGAACTGCTATAGGTTGCATGTTTTTTTTATGAAATTGAACATAGAAAACAAAGAACAAGAAAAAGATAGAAATAATTTAAAAAACACTATGAAAGGAAATGCAAACACGAAAAGAAATATTAAAAATTTAAAATAGAAAAAAAGACTTGAATGGAAAAATTTCTTTCTTATTTGTTATTTGTCACTTTAGAAAGTAGAAAGACTGAATTGCTAAGTACAAAGGTTTTGACACAAAATACGGCGGATCTATTAAGCAAACAACCTAGGAACCCAAGCACAATAAAGAATAGAAAGACTGAATTGCTAAGAACATGGTTGAGATGATCAAATTGGAATCCTAAAGGGAAAGAACAAAAAAAAACAACAAGGTGCAACCAAACTTTAAGGTGAGGGTTAGTAGTGAAAACGTTGGTATTTGGTTTCAAAAATGCTGAGAACTAATGTTTTTCTTTGTTGTGCTTTTTGGAATCGAAAATAGTTTCTATTTGATATATTATATTAGTTGTTTAATTACACGAATTAAAAGTTATAATAGTTTTAATTTGCAACACTAATTAATAACTTCTTTTTTTTAAACTGCGAATTACTGTAAGTCGCTTGGATTTTTTGACGAAAAAATATATGTTGAACACAGAAAAAACAAAGAAAAAGAAAAAGAGAAAAATAATTTAAAGATAATTACGAAAGGTAATCCGAAGTGAGAAAACAAAGATTGCAAATTTAAAAAAACACAAGACTTGAATGGCAAATATTTTTCTTTTTTTTGTTTTTTATCACTTTATAAAGCATAAAACAATCAAAGGCCAATTTTTTAAATCTAAAATTCAAAAGATATATATAAGAAAATAGATAACCTATTTTAAGCAACTAGGGTTTTGATGCCAAATACGGCCGATCCATTAGTCGAACAACCTAGGACCCCAAGAACCATAAGGAATAAGAAAAATTGAATTGCTAAGAACATTATTAAGATGATCAAATTGGTATCCTAAAGGGAAAGAACCAAAAACAAAGCAACAAGATGCGACCAAATTTTAAGGCAACCTTAAGTTGTGTGAACGATGGTATTTGAGTTCAAAAACGTGGAGAACTAAACTCTTTCTTTGCTGTGTTTTTATGAATCGAATTGATCTTCAATTTGATATATGATAATATTTATTTCGATGCACGAATAAAAAGTTATAAGAGTTTAAATTTGAAACCCAAATTAATAAATTCTTTTTTTACACTGGGAACTACTATAGGTCGCTTGTTTTTTTTTTACGAAAAAGAATAGGTTGAACACAGAAAACAAAGAACAAGAAAAGGATAGAAATAATTTAAAAAACACTATGAAAGTAAATTTAAACACGAAAACAAAAATATAATTTAAAATAGAAACAAAGACTTGAATGACAAAATTGTTTTTTTATTTGTCTCTATAGAAAGTAGAAAACAATCAAAGGAAAAAAAATTTAAAATCTAAAATTTTAAAGAATGATATATGAAGATAGATAACCCATTCTTAGCTACAAAGGTTTTGATAGAAAATAAGGCGCATTCATTAGGCGAAAAACCTAGGAACCCAAGCACAATTAAGAATAAGAAAGACTGAATTGCTAAGAACAAGGTTGAGAAGATCAAATTGGTATCCTAAAAGAAAGAACCAAAAAAAAAAAAACAACAAGGTGCAACCAAACTTTAAGGTGAGGGTTAGTAGAGAAAACATTGGTATTTGGTTTCAAAAACGCAGAGAACTAATCTTTCTCTTTGTTGTGTTTTTTGGAATCAAAAATAGTTTTTATTTGATACATTATAATAGTTTTTAAATACACAAATTAAAAGTTATAATACTTTAAATTTGCAACCCTAATTAATAACTTCTTCTTTTTTAAGTACGAATTACTGTAGGCCGCTTGGTTTTTTTGACGAAAAAATATAAGTCGAACACATAAAACAAAGAAAAAGAAAAAGAGACAAATAATTTAAAGAAAAGTACGAAAGGTAATCCAAAGTGACAAAACAAAGATTACAAATTGAAAAGAAACATAAGACTTGAATGGAAACTTTTTTTTTCTTTTTTTGTTATTTGTCACTTTAGAAAGCATAAAACATTCAAAGGCCAATTTTTTTAAATGTAAAATTCAAAAGACAGGTATAAGAAAATAAATAAACTATTTTAAGCAATTAGGGTTTCGATGCCAAATAAGGTCGATCCATTAGTCGAACAACATAGGAACCCAAAAAAAATAACGAAAAAGAAAAATTGAATTTCTAAAAACATGGTTAAGATGATCAAATTGGTATCCTAAAGGGAAAGAACCAAAAACAAAGCAACAAGATGCGACCAAATTTTAAGGCAACCTTAAGTTGTGTAAACGATGGTATTTGGGTTCAAAAACGTTGAGAACTAAACTCTTTCTTTGCTGTGTTTTTATGAATCAAATTGAGGTTCAATTTGATATATGATAATATTTGTTTCGATGCACGAATAAAAAGTTATAACAGTTTAATTTTGAAACCCCAATTAATAAATTCTTTTTTACACTGCGAACTACTGTAGGTCGCATGTTTTTTTGACGAAAAAGAATAAGTTGAACACAGAAAACAAAGAACATGAAAATGATAGAAATAATTTAAAAAACACTATGAAAGGAAATGCAAAGACGAAAACAAAGATTAAAAATGTAAAATAGAAAAAAAGACTTGAATGGCAAAATTTCTTTCTTTTTTTGTTATTTTGTGACTTTAGAAAGTAGAAAACAATCAAAGGAATTTTTTTTTTAAAATCTAAAATTCAAAAGATAGATATATGAAATAGAGAACCCATTCTTAGCTACAAAAGTTTTGATACAAAATAAGGCGGATCCATTAGGTGAACAACCTTCGAACCCAAGCACAATAAAGTATAAGAAAGACTGAATTGTTGAGAACATGGTTGAGTTGATCAAATTGGTATCCTAAAGGGAAAGAACAAAAAAAAAAGCAACAAGGTGCAACCAAACTTTAAGGTGAGGGTTAGTAGTGAAAACGTTGGTATTTGGGTAAAAAAACGTTGAGAACTAATCTTTTTCTTTGTTGTGTTTTTTGCAATCGAAAATAATTTCTATTTGATATATTATAATAGTGGTTTAAATACATGAATGAAATGTTATAATAGTTTAAATTTGCAACCCTAATTAATAACTTCTATTTTTTTTAAAGTGCGAATTATTGTAGGTCGCTTGATATTTTTAACGTACAAATATAAGTTGAACACAGAAAACAGAGAAAAAGAAAAAAGAGATAAATAATTTAAAGAAAAGTACGAAAGGTAATCAAAAGTGAGAAAAAAAAGATTACAAATTGAAAAGAAACATAAGACTTGAATGGAAATTGTTTTTCTTTTTTTGTTATTTGTCACTTTAGAAAGCATAAAACATTCAAAGGCCAATTTTTCTAAATGTAAAATTCAAAAGAAATATATAAGAAAATAGATAACCTATTTTAAGCAACTAGGGTTTTGATTCCAAATAAGGCTGATCCATTAGTCGAACAACATAGGAACCCAAGAAAAATAACGAATAAGAAAAATTGAATTTCTAAGAACATGGTTAAGATGATCAAATTGGTATCCTAAACGGAAAGAACCAAAAACAAAACAACAAGGTACGACCAAATTTTAAGGCAACGTTAAGTAGTTTAAACGATGGTATTTGGGTTCAAAAATGTGGAGAACTAAACTCTTTCTTTGCTGTGTTTTTATTAGTCGAATTGAGTTTCAATTTGATATATGATAATAGTTGTTTCGATGCACCAATAAAAAGTTATAACAGTTTAAATTTGCAAACCCAATTAATAAATTCTTTTTTTTACACTAAGAACTGTTGTAGGTCGCTTGTTTTTTTGACGAAAAAGAATAAGTTGAACACAGAAAACAAACAACAAGAAAAAGATAGAAATAATTTAAAAAACACTATGAAAGGAAATGCAAAGACGTAAACAAAGATTAAAAATTTAGAATAGAAGAAAAGATTTGAATGGCAAAATTTCTTTCTTTTTTTGTTATTTTGTCACTTTAAAAAGTAGAAAACAATCAAAGGAAATGTTTTTTAAAATCTAAAATCCAAAAGATAGATATATGAAGATAGAGAACTCATTCTTAGCTACAAAAGTTTTGATACAAAATAAGGCGGATCAAATTGGTATCCTAAAGGGAAAGACCCAAAAAAAAAAGCAACCAGGTGCAACCAAACTTTAAGGTGAGGGTTAGTAGTGAAAACGTAGGTATTTGGCTTCAAAAACGCTGAAAACTAATCTTTTTTTTGTTGTGTTTTTTGGAATCGAAAATAGTTTCTATTTGATATATTATAATAGTGTTTTAAAGACACGAATTCAAAGTTATAATACTTTAAATTTGCAACCCTAATTAATAACTTCTTTTTTTTAAACTACGAATTACTGTTGGCCGCTTGGTTTTTTTGGCGAAAAAATATATGTCGAACACAGAAAATAGAGAAAAAGAAAAAGAGACAAATAATTTAAAGAAAAGTACGAAAGGTAATCCAAAGTGAGAAAACAAAGATTACAAATTGAAAAGAAACATAAGACTTGAATGGAATTTTTTTTTCTTTTTTTGTTATTTGTCACTTTAAAAAGCATAAAACATTCAAAGGCCAATTTTTTTAAATGTAAAATTCAAAATATATATATAAGAAAATAGATAACCTATTTTAAGCAAGTAAGGTTTTGATGCCAAATAAGGCCGATCCATTAGTCGAACAACGTAGGACCCCAAGAACCATATGTAATAAGAGAAATTGAATTGCTAAGAACATTATTGAGATGATCAAATTGGTATCCTAAACGGAAAGAACCAAAAACAAAAGCAACAAGGTACGTACAAATTTTAAGCCAACGTTAACTATTGTAAATGATGGTATTCGCGTTCAAAAACGTGGAGAACTAAACTCTTTCTTTGCTGTGTTTTTATGAGTCAAATTGAGCATCAATTTGATATATGATAATAGTTGTTTCGATTCACGAATAAAAACTTATAACAGTTTAAATTTACAACCCCAATTAATAAATTCTTTCTTTACACTGCGAACTGCTGTAGGTCGCTTGTTTTTTTGACGAAAAAGAATAAGTTGAACACAGAAAACAAAGAACTTGAAAAAGATAGAAATAATTTAAAAACACTATGAAAGGAAATGCAAAGACGAAAACAAAGATTAAAAATGTAAAATAGAAAAAAAGACTTGAATGGAAAAATTTCTTTCTTTTTTTTGTTATTTTGTCACTTTAGAAAGTAGAAAACAATCAAAGGAATTTTTTTTTAAAATCTAAAATTCAAAAGATAGATATATGAAATAGAGAACCCATTCTTAGCTACAAAAGTTTTGATACAAAATAAGGCGGATCCATTAGGGGAACAACCTTCGAACCCAAGCACAATAAAGTATAAGAAAGAATGAATTGCTGAGAACATGGTTGAGTTGATCAAATTGGTATCCTAAAGGGAAAGAACAAAAAAAAGCAACAAGGTGCAACCAAACTTTTAGGTGAGGGTTAGTAGAGAAAACATTGGTATTTGGTTTCAAAAACGCAGAGAACTAATCTTTTTCTTTGTTGTGTTTTTTGAAATCGAAAATAATTTCTATTTGATATATTATAATAGTTGTTTAAATACATGAATTAAATGTTATAATAGTTTAAATTTGCAAACCTAATTAATAACTTCTATTTTTTTTAAAGTGCGAATTATTGTAGGTCGCTTGATTTTTTTAACGAACAAATATAAGTTGAACACAGAAAACAGAGAAAAAGAAAAAGAGATAAATAATTTAAAGAAAAGTACGAAAGGTAATACAAAGTGAGAAAACAAAGATTACAAATTGAAAAGAAACATAAGACTTGAATGGAAATTGTTTTTCTTTTTTTGTTATTTGTCACTTTAGAAAGCATAAAACATTCAAAGGCCAATTTTTTTAAATGTAAAATTCAAAAGATATATATAAGAAAATAGATAACCTATTTTAAGCAACTAGGGTTTTGATGCCAAATAAGGCCCATCCATTAGTCGAACAACCTAGGACCCCAAGAACCATATGTAATAATAAAAATTGAATTGCTAAGAACATTATTAAGATGATCAAATTGGTATCCTAAAGGGAAAGTACCAAAATCAAAGCAACAAGGTGCGACCAAATTTTAAGGAAACATTAACTATTGTAAACGATGGTATTTGGGTTCAAAAACGTGGAGAACTAAACTCTTTCTTTGCTGTGTTTTTATGAATCGAATTGAGCTTTAATTTGATATATTATAATAGTTGTTTCGATGCAAGAATTAAAAGTTATAACAGTTTAAATTAGAAACCCCAATTAATAAATTCTTTTTTTACACTGGGAACTACTGTAGGTTGCTTGTTTTTTTGACGAAAAAGAAGAAGTTGAACACAGAAAACAAATAACAAGAAAAAGATAGAAATAATTTAAAAAACACTATGAAAGGAAATGCAAAGACGAAAAGAAAGATTAAAAATTTCAAATAGAAAAAACGACTTGAATGGCAAAATTTCTTGCTTTATTGGTTATTTGTCACTTAAGAAAGTAGAAAACAATCAAAGGACAATTTTTTAAATCTCAAATTCAAAAGATATACATAAGAAAATAGATAACCTATTGTAAGTGATGAGCGAAAACCGGCATCGCCGATTCTTGCCAATACTTTGGTTTTAATATTTATAAAACTCTCGCAAATGCACGAATCATTTCGAAGAAAATGATAAGTATACTCCCAAGGTCGATCTAAGGAAGGAATGTATGTGGTTTTTAATTTACTATTCAAACTTTTAAAAACGAAATTAAATCCTAAACATCCTCTCACGATATTTTGGGGTTTTGTGTTTTTAATCTACTTACATAAAAATAAACATAGATTCAATAAACATTTATGCAAATTTTATCATTTATAATGGCGGAGTATTTATGGATATAATGACTAAGTTAATTATGCTTGCTCATATTATCTAGGTTATTAAAGATATGAATTGATATTTATTGATTCTCCCTTTTTTGTATGAATACCACCTTTGGTGGGGTTAGATATTCTTTGTTAACTAAACAAATCAATTAACACCTATGGGTGGGGTTGATAACTAATATGCTTAATTAAATTAATTCCTTTTTCTAAGAGATTGAAAATGAACCATTTAAATGCCACCTTTGGTGGGGTTAGACAGTTTAAACTTTATTCAAGGTGTCCAAATTAAACCTAAGAATTTAGTTATCCGAGTACTAACTTTCAAGTTTTAAAACCACTACCGAAAACATGTTGTCAATACATTTTCAGATAATAATTCTTATAAAAACTTTTGAAATAGAGCTTCACTCTAACTACCGGGCGATTGTACCATCAAATAAAAGAGCACTACTCTAAATCAGACTGGATAACTAAACCTTAAAATCTAATTTTCAGGTTTAAGTTTGTAATGAAAAATAATATATTTCTCTCTAACATTCTTAATATAAAATCATGAATAAAAATAAAATCAATTCATTTTAGAGATTTTTACCTATTTAATATTTCGCAAGCATAACAACGTTATTATTACATCATGTTTACTAAACAGCCAGCACAGTTAAATTTAATTACAGACAAATTAAATATAACATGTAAGAATAAAGCATAAAAAATAACTGTAAAGAAAATAAAATCCTTACAGAACTTCGACGCTATTCCCGTTGCTGGAAAAAATCCAAGCGGAATTTGCACTCCCATTTATTGAATCAAAAAGCTAAAAAATTACATAAACATAACTAGTTCTTCCCAAAAAGGGAAGAACTCTAAAACTAAGAGAAATTAACTAAAAACTAAGAAAAACTAAAGAAAACTAAAAAGAGAGAAAGAAAGAGAGAAAAGAATGTATTTGGAGGTTTGGAGGTGTGTTTTGAAGTGAAGGGAAGGGGGGTATTTATAGGTGAGGATGGAGAGAAAAAATGAGTAAAAAATGTTAAAAAAATGTAAAAACGCGTAATGGAAATGCTGAGGTCATTAATGATGTCAGCATGACGTCATGGGGGCGAAAAGGCGTTGGCGCGCGTGAACAGAACCCACGCGCTGGGGCGCCCGTGGATGGGCAGGCTGACGCGCGGGATGGGGCGCTGGGGCGCACGGGCTGGGGCGCAGGGGCGTGTCGCTGGGCGCGCGGTTGGGCAGCTTGGCGCGATTTTCTCCTTTTTGACATTTTTTACCTTTTTGACCCATTTTGTCCAATTTTTCCATGTTTTTTGACCTTTCCCCATTTATTTATTGATATATTTGTGATGTATTGCTTCAAGTATTCCTCTTTGAGTCTTTAAGTTGCGTTTTTAAGCCAAAATACCTGAAAAATGATAAAAATACCCGTGATTCTGAAAAAGACAAATTTATATAAATATATGATAAAACATATAAATATATATATTTTTAATCAATTAATGTGCATAAAATCATGGTTATTTTAGTGCTTTTTGAGCACTCATCACAACGCCCAACCAGATTCTTGCTAGTCCCTTAGCAAGAGAAGCGATAAAAACTAAAAATTAAACTATCCTAAATCACTTTCGCGGATTGAAACGGTTGCATTTAGCCTATGCAACAAGCCTTTAAACCCCTAGGTTGCCCTAGTGGACGAGTTTGAGTCTCGTGAGGGTTTTCAGTAATGATACCCACAAACATTGAACTAAATGTAAAAAAAATAAAAACAATCAAAACAAAAATTAAAATTACAACACAATCAAAAATTAATTTAAGAATAAAAGAAAACAACATATCACAAAAATGTCTCATACTTTTTAATCTCTTTTAAGATCATAATTAAAATCTCAAGCATAAGTTATTTTAATCTCTTTAAACAATCATGATTTATTATAATAATTAGTCGAAAATCATTTTCATATTTCCTATCAAAAATGTATCAATTTAATTTTACCCAATTTCAGTATCATGAATCAGAATTCGCTTCGACTCTATTCCTCACAAGTCAATACTCTCAAAACACTGAATCCTATGGGTTCAAACACTCATACTAATTTATATGTGAAAGAGTTGATGTATAGAAATGAACTAATATGTTCGCATATGTATAAAGAATAAAGGCTCAAAGTGTTATTTTAACATTGATCTCATGAAAGGAATCGAATGTATAAATTATAAAGATATCATATATAAAAATTATTTTCATGCATAAATCAAACTCATTAAGAAAGAATTTCAAGATATATGCTTTTTACAAATGAAGAAATTGCAATGACTTTTTAGGGAATTACTTCCTATATATTTCTTTTGTAATTAGCCTTTACTCACAACTTTGTAGGCAATGTGCGTCATAGTATGTAGATGATACTATATTTTTTTATCTCTCTATTTTTTTTTCTGAAGATATTTTTTTTCAATATATGTATATTTTTTTAGAGAGTCAACCCATGTACAGATTGTACATTTTTTTGTATTTTGGTGAGTGGTTAATTTTGTGGCTTTTCTGTTTGATCTTGGTTTAGGTAACCCCAGATATGTCTTTTTGTTTTTGTAGCAGTCATGCATGAATGAGATATAAGCATATACTATCAATTTCTACTCAAATCGTTTAATCTAAACAAAAATAATAATAAAAAATATATGATAGTCTATTAAGATGAGAAAAAAAAAATTCATACATTCAATGCTAATACCTTTAGAGATCATCTAAAAATTTGAATAAATAAGAAATGTGTTTGGAGTAGAAAAAATATATATTTCACTCTGAATAAAAGAAATTAGGCTCAAATTATATCTCACAAGGGTAGTCTCCACTAAAAAAATTCATAAACACCGATTTTGGGTTTAATATAATTTCCACATTCTATCAAGAAATACTAGTTATGACAAAAACTAACTAATTATCAAAAACAATTACAAAATATTTCATGATATGTTTTCAAAAATTAATCTAACAGTACAAAAGACTTAACTATTTACTTAAATTTGATTTAAAGAAATGATAAATTTTTGTGAAATAATGTTTTTTTTTTATAATTTTAAAATTGTTAAATCTTTTTTTTTCTCTAATTAAGCATGGTAACTTTTCACCACCCCCAACCTAGAACTTACATTGTCCTCAATGTAACAACTGTAAATTAAAGATAAAGAGAAAAGAGAAGAAAGATTACCTATTTCTTGAGAATGTGTAAGTAGTAATGGAGAAATGCAGGTGCATTCATTATATTCATCATTAAAGTGTATACAGACAGATCGCTGTGAACTTCTAAAATGATGGGTTGCCTCCCATCCAGTGCTTAGTTTAACATCTTAGCAAGACGTAACTTGGGGATTGCCTCTTAAGTAAACTCAATGTCCCCTCATCATTGAGTCAATCAAACCTACAAGTAAGACAAGGTTGTCTACCTATATTGTTTCAAACATGCTCTATTGATTTTCAAATTTTTCTGTACCAAAAATTAGGGGCATGCTTGAGGGTTTTAGATAACCCACATCTAGGTGAAAATCAAATAAGTAAGGCATCAAAACACAATTGTACCTAGATCAAACAAAGAAACTAACTCTTGAGATTGTAATTAAAACTTTAAAATTTTGGAGATAGTTTCAAAATTTTTTTTTAAATTAAAATAACATAATCAGTATTAACCAAGAGTGCTCCCAGGAAAGAATGGTGGGGCAAAGGCTCCTTAAATACCATCCTCCTAGACAGAGCAACGTTCCCAGGAAAGACTAGTGGCACAAAGGCTTCCAAGAACTAGTCTCCTAGACAGAACTCCCTTAGATCTTTACTTTTCATGTTATTAAAGTTAAGTTAAGTAAAAATTTAAGTTAATTAAGTAAAAGAAAATCTAAGTTAATTAAGTTTAAAAAAATTTAAGTTAATAAAAAAAAAAGTTAATTAAGTTAGTAAAAAAAATCTAAGTTAATTAAGTTAATTTAAGTAAAAAATCTAAGTTAATTTAAGTAAAAATCTAAGTTAATTAAAAAGTTAAGTTAATTAAGTTAAGTAACTAAAAATCTAAGTTAATTAATGAAAAAATCTAAGTTAATGAAAAAGTTAAGTTAATTAAGTTAGTAAAAATTTAAGTTAATTAAGTTAAATAAGAATTAAGAGAGAAAAAAAATAGTTAAAGAAAAGAAAGAAAAAAAAATTAAGATTTTAAATAAAAATTAAAATTAAGTGAAAATTAAAAAATAAGTCTTTTTTTTAATTTTTTAATTTTTAATTTTTTAATTTTATTTTATTTTAATTTAAAATTTATTTAAGTTTTTTATTACTATTTTTTTTATTTTTTTACTATTCATGAACGGTAATTTTTTTTACTATTTATGCTATAAATTTTATTCATTTATTTTTAAAATTTTTGAATTTTTGAATTTTTTTTACTATTCATGCTATAAATTTTATTCATTTATTTTTAAAATTTTTTGAATTTTTTTTTTCTATTCATTAACGGTAATTTTATTTTACTATTTACACTATAAATTTTATTTATTTATTTTTAACTTAAAATTTTTGTTTTTTTTAAATGTTTTTTTACTATTCATGAACGGTAAAATATTTTACTTCAAATTTCAAATTTCTAAATTTTACAATTAAAAAAAAATTATTTTTTTTATTTTTTTTATTTTTTTTATTTTTTTATGAAATTTGAAATTTGATTATTATTATTTTTTTTATTAAAACAAAAAAATCACAATTATTTACACCACAAAAATGTTTTTAAAATTTTGATAAATAATTTAAAAACCGCTATTCCTTCCCCGGCAACGGCGCCAAAAACTGGATGGGCGAAAACCGGCATCGCCGATTCTTGCCAATACTTTGGTTTTAATATTTATAAAACTCTCGCAAGTGCACGAATCATTTCGAAGAAAATGATAAGTATACTCCCAAGGTCGATCTAAGGAAGGAATGTATGTGGTTTTTAATTTACTATTCAAACTTTTAAAAACGAAATTAAATCCTAAACATCCTCTCACGATATTTTGGGGTTTTGTGTTTTTAATCTACTTACATAAAAATAAACATAGATTCAATAAACATTTATGCAAATTTTATCATTTATAATAGCGGAGTATTTATGGATATAATGACTAAGTTAATTATGCTTCCTCATATTATCTAGGTTATTAAAGATATGAATTGATATTTATTGATTCTCCCTTTTTTGTATGAATACCACCTTTGGTGGGGTTAGATATTCTTTGTTAACTAAACAAATCAATTAACACCTATGTGTGAGGTTGATAACTAATATGCTTAATTAAATTAATTCCTTTTTCTAAGAGATTGAAAATGAACCATTTAAATGCCACCTTTGGTGGGGTTAGACAGTTTAAACTTTATTCAAGGTGTCCAAATTAAACCTAAGAATTTAGTTATCCGAGTACTAACTTTCAAGTTTTAAAACCACTACCGAAAACATGTTGTCAATACATTTTCAGATAATAATTCTTATAAAAACTTTTGAAATAGAGCTTCACTCTAACTACCGGGAGATTGTACCATCAAATAAAAGAGCACTACTCTAAATCAGACTGGATAACTAAACCTTAAAATCTAATTTTCAGGTTTAAGTTTGTAATGAAAAATAATATATTTCTCTCTAACATTCTTAATATAAAATCATGAATAAAAATAAAATCAATTCATTTTAGATATTTTTACCTATTTAATATTTCGCAAGCATAACAACGTTATTATTACATCATGTTTACTAAACAGCCAGCACAGTTAAATTTAATTACAGACAAATTAAATATAACATGTAAGAATAAAGCATAAAAAATAACTGTAAAGAAAATAAAATCCTTACAGAACTTCGACGCTATTCCCGTTGCTGGAAAAAATCCAAGCGGAATTTGCACTCCCATTTATTGAATCAAAAAGCTAAAAAATTACATAAACATAACTAGTTCTTCCCAAAAAGGGAAGAACTCTAAAACTAAGAGAAATTAACTAAAAACTAAGAAAAACTAAAGAAAACTAAAAAGAGAGAAAGAAAGAGAGAAAAGAATGTATTTGGAGGTTTGGAGGTGTGTTTTGAAGTGAAGGGAAGGGGGGTATTTATAGGTGAGGATGGAGAGAAAAAATGAGTAAAAAATGTTAAAAAAATGTAAAAACGCGTAATGGAAATGCTGAGGTCATTAATGACGTCAGCATGACGTCATGGGCGAAAATGGGGCGAAAAGGCGTTGGCGGACGTGAACAGTGCCCACGCGCGGGATGGGGCGCTGGGGCGCGCGGGCTGGGGCGCAGGGGCGTGTCGCTGGGCACGCGACTGGGCAGCTGGGCGCGATTTTCTCCTTTTTGACCTTTTTGACCCATTTTGTCCAATTTTTCCATGTTTTTTGACCTTTCCCCATTTATTTATTGATATATTTGTGATGTATTGCTTCAAGTATTCCTCTTTGAGTCTTTAAGTTGCGTTTTTAAGCCAAAATACCTAAAAAACGATAAAAATACCCGTGATTCCGAAAAAGACAAATTTATATAAATATATGATAAAACATATAAATATATATATATATTTTTAATCAATTAATGTGCATAAAATCATGGTTATTTTAGTGCTTTTTGAGCACTCATCAGTAAGCAACTAGGGTTTTGATACCAAATAAGGAAGATCCCTTACGCGAACAACCTAGGAACCCAAGAACCATAAGGAATAAAAAAATTGAATTGCTAAGAACATGGTTAATATGATCAAATTGCTATCCTAAAGGGAAAGAATAAAAAACAAAGCAACAAGGTGCGACCAAACTTTAAGGTAACAGTTAGTAGTGAAAACGTTGGTATTTGATATTGGTCACTATAGAAAGTAGAAAACAATCAAAGGACAATTTTTTTTAAAATCTAAAATTCAAAAGATATATATATGAAGATAGATAACCCATTCTTAGCTACAAAGATTTTGATACAAAATAAGGCGGATCCATTAGGCGAACAACCTAGGAACCCATGCACAAAAAAAAAATAAGAAAGACTAAATTGCTAAGAATATGGTTGAGATGATCAAATTGGTATCCTAAAGGGAAACAACAAAAAAAGGAACAAGGTGCAACCAAACTTTAAGGTAAAGGCTAGTAGTGAAAACGGTGGTATTTGGTATCAATTACGCTGAGAACTAATATTTTTCTTTGTTGTGTTTGTTGGAATCCAAAATAGTTTCTATTTGATATATTATAATAGTTGTTTAAATACACAAATTAAAAGTTATAATAGTTTAAATTTGCAACCTTAATTAATAACTTCTTTTGTTTTTGAAACTCGAATTATTGTAGTTCACTTGATATTTTTAACGAACAAATATAAGTTGAACACAGAAATCAAAGAAAAAGAAAAAGAGACAGATAATTTAAAGAAAAGTATGAAAGGTAATCCAAAGTGAGAAAAAATAGATTACAAATTTAAAAGAAACATAAGACTTGAATGGAAATTGTTTTTTCTTTTTTTGTTATTTTTCGCTTTAGAAAGCATAAAACATTCCAAGGCCAATTTTTTAAAATCTAAAATTCAAAAAATAGATATAAGAAAATAGATAACCTATTTTAAGCAACTAGGGTTTGGATAACAAATAAGGCCGATCCATTAGTCGAACAACATTGGAACCCAAGAACCATAAGGAATAAGAAAAATTGAATTGCTAAGAACATGGTTAAGATGATCAAATTGGTATCCTAAAGGGAAAGAACCAAAAACAAAGCAACAAGATGCGACCAAATTTTAAGGCAACCTTAAGTTGTGTGAACGATGGTATTTGGGTTCAAAAACGTTGAGAACTAAACTCTTTCTTTGCTGTGTTTTTATGAATCAAATTGAGGTTCAATTTGATATATGATAATATTTGTTTCGATGCACGAATAAAAAGTTATAACAGTTTAATTTTGAAACCCCAATTAATAAATTCTTTTTTACACTGCGAACTGCTGTAGGTCGCATGTTTTTTTGACAAAAAAGAATAAGTTGAACACAGAATACAAAGAACAAGAAAAAGATAGAAATAATTTTAAAAAACACTATGAAAGGAAATGGAAAGACGAAAACAAAGATTAAAAATTTAAAATAGAAAAAAAGACTTGAATGGCAAAATTTCTTTCTTTCTTTTTATTTGTCATTCAAAAAGTAGAAACAATCAAAGTACTTTTTTTAAAATCTAAAATTCAAAAGATAGATATATGAAGATAGAGAACCCATTCATAGCTAAAAAGGTTTTGATACAAAATAAGGCGGATCCATTAGGCGAACAACCTAGGAACCCAAGCACAATAAAGAATAAGAAAGACTGAATTGCTAATAACATGGTTAAGATGATCAAATTGGTATCCTAAAGGGAAAGACCAAAAAAAAAGCGACAAGGTGCAACCAAACTTTAAGGTGAGGGTTAGTAGTGAAAACGTTGGTATTTAGTTTCAAAAACGCTAAAAACTAATCTTTTTTGTTGTTGTGTTTTTTGGAATCGAAAATTGTTTCTATTTGATATATTATAATAGTGTTTTAAAGAAACGAATTAAAAGTTATAATAGTTTAAATTGGAAAACATAATTAATAACTTTTTTTTAACTGGGAATTATTGTAGGTGGCTTGATTTTTTGACGAACAAATATAAGTTGACCACAGAAAACAAAGAAAAAGAAAAAGAGACAAATAATTTATAGAAAACTACGAAAGGTAATCCAAATTGAGAAAACAAAGATTACAAATTTAAAAGAAACATAAGACTTGAATGGAAATTTTATTTCTTTTTTTTATTTGTCGCTTTAGAAAGCATAAAACAATCGAAGACCAATTTTTTTAAATCTAAAATTCAAAAGTTATATATATGAAAATAGATAACCTATTTTAAGCAACTAGGGTTTTGATACCAAATAAGGAAGATCCATAAGGCGAACAACATAGGAATCCAAGAACCATAAGGAATAAGAAAAATTGAATTGCTAAGAACATGGTTTAGATGATCAAATTTGGTATCCTAAAGGGAAAGAACCAAAAACAAAGCAACAAGGTGCGACCAAATTTTAAGGAACTAATATTAAGTAGTGTAAACGATGGTATTTGGGTTCAAAAATGTGCAGAACTAAACTGTTTCTTTGCTGTGTTTTTAGGAATCAAATTGAGCTTCAATTTGATATATGATAATATTTGTTTCAATGCACGAATAAAAAGTTATAATAGTTTAAATTTGATACCTCAATTAATAAATTCTTTTTTTTACACTATGAACTACTGTAGGTCTCTTGTTTTTTTGACAAAAAAAAATAAGTTGAACACAGAAAACAAAGAACAAGAAAAAGATAGAAATAATTTAAAAAACACAATGAAAGGAAATGCAAAGACGAAAACAAAGATTAAAAATTTAAAATAGAAAAAAAGACTTGAATGGCAAAATTTCTTTGTTTTTTTGTTATTTGTCATTTAGAAAGTAGAAACAATCAAAGTACATTTTTTTTAAATCTAAAATTCAAAAGATAGATATATGAAGATAGATAACCCATTCTTAGCTACAAAGGTTTTGATATAAAATAAAGCGGATCCATTAGGCGAAAAACCTAGGAACCCAAGCACAATAAAGAATAACAAAGACTGAATTGCTAAGAACATGGTTAAGATGATCCAATTGGTATCCTAAAGGGAAAGAACAAAAAAAAAAGCAACAAGGTGCAACCAAACATTAAGGTGAGGGTTAGTAGTGAAAACGTTGGTATTTGGTTTCAACAACGCTGAGAACTAATATTTTTTTTGTTGTGTTTTTTGGAATCGAAAATAGTTTCTATTTGATATATTATAATAGTGTTTCAAAGACACGAATTAAAAGTTATAATAGTTTAAATTTGCCACCCTAACTAATAACATTTTTTTAAACTGTGAATTATTGTAGTTCGCTTGATTTTTTTAATGAACAAATATAAGTTGACCACTGAAAAAAAGAAAAATAAAAACAGACAAATAATTTAAAGAAAAGTACGAAAGGTAATCAAAAGTGAGAAAAAAAATATTAAAAATTCAAAAGAAACATTAGACTTGAATGCAATTTTTTTTATTTTTTTTTTGTTATTTGTCGATTTAGAAAGCATAAAACATTCAAAGGACAAATTTTTTAAATCTAAAATTCAAAAGATAGATATAAGAAAATAGATAACCTATTTTAAGCAACTAGTGTTTGGATAACAAATAAGGCCGATCCATTAGTCGAACAACATTGGAACCCAAGAACCATAAGGAATAAGAAAAATTGAATTGCTAAGAACATGGTTAAGATGATCAAATTGGTATCCTAAAGGGAAAGAACCAAAAACAAAGCAACAAGATGCGACCAAATTTTAAGGCAACCTTAAGTTGTGTAAACGATGGTATTTGGGTTCAAAAACGTTGAGAACTAAACTCTTTCTTTGCTGTGTTTTTATGAATCAAATTGAGGTTCAATTGATATATGATAATATTTGTTTCGATGCACGAATAAAAAGTTATAACAGTTTAATTTTGAAACCCTAATTAATAAATTCTTTTTTACACTACGAACTGCTGTAGGTCGCATGTTTTTTTGACAAAAAAGAATAAGTTGAACACAGAATACAAAGAACAAGAAAAAGATAGAAATAATTTTAAAAAACACTATGAAAGGAAATGGAAAGACGAAAACAAAGATTAAAAATTTAAAATAGAAAAAAAGACTTGAATGGGAAAATTTCTTTTTTTTTTTTTTGTCATTCAAAAAGTAGAAACAATCAAAGTACTTTTTTTAAAATCTAAAATTCAAAAGATAGATATATGAAGATAGAGAACCCATTCATAGCTAAAAAGGTTTTGATACAAAATAAGGCGGATCCATTAGGCGAACAACCTAGGAACCCAAGCACAATAAAGAATAAGAAAGACTGAATTGCTAATAACATGGTTAAGATGATCAAATTGGTATCCTAAAGGGAAAGACCAAAAAAAAAGTGACAAGGTGCAACCAAACTTTAAGGTGAGGGTTAGTAGTGAAAACGTTGGTATTTAGTTTCAAAAACGCTGAAAACTAATCTTTTTTGTTGTTGTGTTTTTTGGAATCGAAAATTGTTTCTATTTGATATATTATAATAGTGTTTTAAAGACACGAATTAAAAGTTATAATAGTTTAAATTAGAAAACATAATTAATAACTTTTTTTTAACTGGGAATTATTGTAGGTGGCTTGATTTTTTTGACGAACAAATATAAGTTGACCACAGAAAACAAAGAAAAAGAAAAAGAGACAAATAATTTATAGAAAACTACGAAAGGTAATCCAAATTGAGAAAACAAAGATTACAAATTTAAAAGAAACACAAGACTTGAATGGAAATTGTATTTCTTTTTTTTTATTTGTCGGTTTAGAAAGCATAAAACAATCGAAGACCAATTTTTTTAAATCTAAAATTCAAAAGTTATATATATGAAAATATATAACCTATTTTATGCAACTAGGATTTTGATACCAAATAAGGAAGATCCATTAGGCGACCAACATAGGAACCCAAGAGCCATAAGGAATAAGAAAAATTGAATTGCTAAGAACGTGGTTTAGATGATCAAATTTGGTATCCTAAAGGGAAAGAACCAAAAACAAAGCAACAAGGTGCGACCAAATTTTAAGGCAACATTAAGTAGTGTAAACGATGGTATTTGGGTTCAAAAACGTTGAGAACTAAACTCTTTCTTTGCTGTGTTTTTATGAATCAAATTGAGGTTCAATTTGATATATGATAATATTTGTTTCGATGCACGAATAAAAAGTTATAATAGTTTAAATTTGATACCTTAATTAATAAATTCTTTTTTTTACACTATGAACTACTGTAGGTCTCTTGTTTTTTTGACAAAAAAGAATAAGTTGAACACAGAATACAAAGAACAAGAAAAAGATAGAAATAATTTTAAAAAACACTATGAAAGGAAATGGAAAGACGAAAACAAAGATTAAAAATTAAAAATAGAAAAAAAGACTTGAATGGCAAAATTTCTTTCTTTTTTTTTTATTTGTCATTCAAAAAGTAGAAACAATCAAAGTACTTTTTTTTAAATCTAAAATTCAAAAGATAGATATATGAAAATAGAGAACCCATTCATAGCTAAAAAGGTTTTGATACAAAATAAGGCGGATCCATTAGGCGAACATCCTAGGAACCCAAGCACAATAAAGAATAAGAAAGACTGAATTGCTAATAACATGGTTAAGATGATCAAATTGGTATCCTAAAGGGAAAGACCAAAAAAAAAGCGACAAGGTGCAACCAAACTTTAAGGTGAGGGTTAGTAGTGAAAACGTTGGTATTTAGTTTCAAAAACGCTGAAAACTAATCTTTTTTGTTGTTGTGTTTTTTGGAATCGAAAATAGTTTCTATTTGATATATTATAATAGTGTTTTAAAGACATGAATTAAAAGTTATAATAATTTAAATTGGCAAACCTAATTAATAACTTTTTTTTTTAACTGCGAATTATTATAGGTGGCTTGATTTTTTTGACGAACAAATATAAGTTGACCACAGAAAACAAAGAAAAAGAAAAAGAGACAAATAATTTAAAGAAAACTACGAAAGGTAATCCAAATTGAGAAAACAAAGATTACAAATTTAAAAGAAACACAAGACTTGAATGGAAATTGTATTTCTTTTTTTTTATTTTTCGGTTTAGAAAGCATAAAACAATCGAAGACCAATTTTTTTAAATCTAAAATTCAAAAGTTATATATATGAAAATATATAACCTATTTTATGCAACTAGGATTTTGATACCAAATAAGGAAGATCCATTAGGCGACCAACATAGGAACCCAAGAACCATAAGGAATAAGAAAAATTGAATTGCTAAGAACGTGGTTTAGATGATCAAATTTGGTATCCTAAAGGGAAAGAACCAAAAACAAAGCAACAAGGTGCGACCAAATTTTAAGGCAACATTAAGTAGTGTAAACGATGGTATTTGGGTTCAAAAACGTTGAGAACTAAACTCTTTCTTTGCTGTGTTTTTATGAATCAAATTGAGGTTCAATTTGATATATGATAATATTTGTTTCGATGCACGAATAAAAAGTTATAATAGTTTGAATTTGATACCCCAATTAATAAATTCTTTTTCTTACACTGCGAACTGGTGTAGGTTGCATGTTTTTTTGACGAAAAAGAATAAGTTGAACACAGAAAACAAAGAACAAGAAAAAGATAGAAATAATTTAAAAAACACAATGAAAGGAAATGCAAAGACGAAAACAAAGATTAAAAATTTAAAATAGAAAAAAAGACTTGAATGGCAAAATTTCTTTCTTTTTTTGTTATTTGTCACCTAAGAAAGTAGAAAAGAATCAAAGGACAATTTTTTTTAAATCTAAAATTCAAAAGATAGATATATGAAGATAGATAACCCATTCTTAGCTAAAAAGGTTTTGATACAAAATAAGGCGGATCCATTAGGCGAACAACCTAGGAACCCAAGCACAGTAAAGTATAAGAAAGACTGAATTGCTAAGAACATGGTTAAGATGATCAAATTGGTATCCTAAAGGGAAAGAACCAAAAAAAAGCAACAAGGTGCAACCAAACTTTAAGGTGAGGGTTAGTAGTGAAAACGTTGGTATTTGGTTTCAAAAACGCCGATAACTAGTCTTTTTCTTTGTTGTGTTTTTTGGATTCGAAAATAGATTCTACTTGATATATTACAATAGGTGTTTAAATACACAAATTAAAAGTTATAAAAGTTTAAATTTACAACCATAATTAATAAAAAAAATTTAAACTGCGAATTATTGTAGGTCTCTTGATTTTTTTGACTAACAAATATAAGTTGACCACAGAAAACAAAGAAAAAGAAAAAGAGACAAATAATTTAAAGAAAAGTACGAAAGGTAATCCAAAGTGAGAAAACAAACATTACAAATTTAAAAGAAACATAAAACTTGAATGGAAAATATTTTTCTTTTTTTGATATTTGTCACTTTAGAAAGCATAAAACATTCAAAGGCCAATTTTTTTAAATCTAAAATTCAAAATATAGATATATGAAAATAGATAATCTATTTTAAGCAACTAGGGTTTTAATAACAAATAAGGCCGATCCATTAGTCGAACAACCTAGGAACCCAAGAACCATAAGGAATAAGAAAAATTGAGTTGCTAAGAACATGGTTAAGATGATGAAATTGGTATCCGAAAGGGAAAGAACCAAAAACAAAGCAACAAGGTACGACCAAATTTTAAGGCAACATTAAGTAGTGTAAACGATGGTATTTGGGTTCAAAAACGTGGAGAACTAAACTCTTTCTTTGCTGTGTTTTTAGGCATCGATTTGAGCTTTAATTTGATATATGATAATAGTTGTTTCGATGTAGGAATAAAAAGTTATAACAGTTTTAATTGGAAACCCCAATTAATAAATTCTTTTTTTTACACTGCGAACTGTTGTAGGTTGCTTTTTTTTACGAAAAAGAAGAAGTTGAACACAGAAAACAAATAACAAGAAAAAGATAGAAATAATTTAAAAAACACTATGAAAGGAAATGCAAAGACGAAAAGAAAGATTAAAAATTTAAAATAGAAAAAAAGACTTGAATGGCAAAATTTCTTGCTTTATTGGTTATTTGTCACTTAAGAAAGTTGAAAACAATCAAAGGACAATTTTTTAAATCTATAATTCAAAAGATATACATAAGAAAATAGATAACCTATTTTAAGCAACTAGGGTTTTGATACCAAATAAGGAAGATCCCTTAGGCGAACAACCTTGGAACCCTAGAACCATAAGGAATAAAAAAATTGAATTGCTAAGAACATGGTTAATATGATCAAATTGGTATCATAAAGGGAAAGAATAAAAAACAAAGCAACAAGGTGCGACCAAACTTTAAGGTAACAGTTAGTAGTGAAAACGTTGGTATTTGAGTTCAAAAACGCTTAGAACTAATCTTTTTCTTTGTTATGTTTTTTGGAACCGAAAATAGTTTCTCTTTGATATATTATAATACTTGTTTAAATACACGACATAAAAGATATAATAGTTTAAAATTGCAACCCTAATTTATAACTTCTTCTTTTTTAAAGTGCGAATTTTTGTAGGTTGCTTGGTTTTTTTGAGGAACAAATATAGGTTGAACACAGAAACAAAGAAAAAGAAAAAGAGACAAATAATTTAAAGAAAAATACCAAAGGAAATCAAATGTGAGAAAACAAAGATTACAAATTTAAAAGAAACAGAAGACTTGAATGGAAATATTTTTTTTCTTTTTTTGATATTTGTCACTTTAGAAAGCAGAAAACAATCGAAGGCCAATTTTTTTAAATCTAAAATTCAAAAGATAGATATAAGAAAATAGATAACCTATTTTAAGCAACTTGGGTTTGGATAACAAATAAGGTCGATCCATTAGTCGAAAAACATTGGAACCCAAGAACCATAAGGAATAAGAAAAATTGAATTGCTAAGAACATGGTTAAGATGATCAAATTGGTATCCTAAAGGGAAAGAACCAAAAACAAAGCAACAAGATGCGACCAAATTTTAAGGCAACCTTAAGTTGTGTAAATGATGGTATTTGGGTTCAAAAACGTTGAGAACTAAACTCTTTCTTTGCTGTGTTTTTATGAATCAAATTGAGGTTCAATTTGATATATGATGATATTTGTTTCGATGCACGAATAAAAAGTTATAACAGTTTAATTTTGAAACCCCAATTAATAAATTATTTTTTACACTGCGAACTGCTATAGGTCGCATGTTTTTTTGACGAAAAAGAATAAGTTGAACACAGAATAAAAAGAACAAGAAAAAGATAGAAATAATTTTAAAACCACTATGAAAGAAAATTTAAAATAGAAAAAAAGACTTGAATGGCAAATTTTTTTTTTTTTTATTTGTCATTGAGAAAGTAGAAACAATCAAAGTATATTTTTTTTAAATCTAAAATTCAAAAGATAGATATATGAAGATAGAGAACCCATTCATAGCTAAAAAGGTTTTGATACAAAATAAGGCGGATCCATTAGACGAACAACCTAGGAACCCAAGCACAATAAAGAATAAGAAAGACTGAATTGCTAATAACATGGTTAAGATGATCAAATTGGTATCCTAAAGGGAAAGACCAAAAAAAAAGCGACAAGGTGCAACCAAACTTTAAGGTGAGGGTTAGTAGTGAAAACGTTGGTATTTAGTTTCAAAAACGCTGAAAACTAATCTTTTTTTTTTGTTGTGTTTTTTGGAATCGAAAATAGTTTCTATTTGATATATTATAATAGTGTTTTAAAGACACGAATTAAAAGTTATAATAGTTTAAATTGGAAAACATAATTAATAACTTTTTTTTAACTGGGAATTATTGTAGGTGGCTTGATTTTTTTGACGAACAAATATAAGTTGACCACAGAAAACAAAGAAAAAGAAAAAGAGACAAATAATTTAAAGAAAACTACGAAAGGTAATCCAAATTGAGAAAACAAAGATTACAAATTTAAAAGAAACACAAGACTTGAATGGAAATTGGATTTCTTTTTTTTTTTTGTCGGTCAGAAAGCAGAAAACAATCGAAGACCAATTTTTTTAAATCTAAAATTCAAAAGTTATATATATGAAAATATATAACGTATTTTATGCAACTAGGATTTTGATACCAAATAAGGAAGATCCATTAGGCGACCAACATAGGAACCCAAGAACCATAAGGAATAAGAAAAATTGAATTGCTAAGAACGTGGTTTAGATGATCAAATTTGGTATCCTAAAGGGAAAGAACCAAAAACAAAGCAACAAGGTGCGACCAAATTTTAAGGCAACATTAAGTAGTGTAAACGATGGTACTTGGGTTCAAAAACGTGCAGAACTAAACTGTTTCTTTGCTGTGTTTTTAGGAATCAAATTGAGCTTCAATTTGATATATGATAATATTTGTTTCGATGCACGAATAAAAAGTTATAATAGTTTGAATTTGATACCCCAATTAATAAATTCTTTTTCTTACACTGTGAACTGGTGTAGGTTGCATGTTTTTTTGACGAAAAAGAATAAGTTGAACACAGAAAACAAAGAACAAGAAAAAGATAGAAATAATTTAAAAAACACAATGAAAGGAAATGCAAAGACGAAAACAAAGATTAAAAATTTAAAATAGAAAAAAAGACTTGAATGGCAAAATTTCTTTCTTTTTTTGTTATTTGTCATTTAGAAAGTAGAAACAATCAAAGTACATTTTTTTTAAATCTAAAATTCAAAAGATAGATTTATGAAGATAGATAACCCATTCTTAGCTACAAAGGCTTTGATACAAAATAAGGCGGATCCATTAGGCGAAAAACCTAGGAACCCAAGCACAATAAAGAATAACAAAGACTGAATTGCTAAGAACATGGTTAAGATGATCAAATTTGTATCCTAAAGGGAAAGAACCAAAAAAAAGCAACAAGGTGCAACCAAACTTTAAGTTGAGGGTTAGTAATGAAAACGTTGGTATTTGGTTTCAAAAATGCTGAGAACTAATATTTTTTGTTGTTGTGTTTTTTGGAATCGAAAATAGTTTCTATTTGATATATTATAATAGTGTTTCAAAGACACGAATTAAAAGTTATAATAGTTTAAATTTGCCACCCTAATTAATAAATATTTTTTAAACTGTGAATTATTGTAGTTCGCTTGATTTTTTTAACGAACAAATATAAGTTGACCACCGAAAACAAAGAAAAATAAAAACATGCAAATAATTTAAAGAAAAGTACGAAAGGTAATCAAAAGTGAGAAAAAAATATTAAAAATTCAAAAGAAACATTAGACTTGGATGCAATTTTTTTCTTTTTTTTTTCTTATTTGTTGATTTAGAAAGCATAAAACATTCAAAGGACAAATTTTTTAAATCTAAAATTCAAAATATAGATATAAGAAAATAGATAACCTATTTTAAGCAACTAGGGTTTTGATAACAAATATGGCCGATCCATTAGTCGAACAACATTGGAACCCAAGAACCATAAGGAATAAGAAAAATTAAATTGTTAAGAACATGGTTAAGATGATCAAATTGGTATCCTAAAGGAAAAGAACCAAAAACAAAGCAACAAGATGCTACCAAATTTTATGGCAACCTTAAGTTGTGTAAACGATGGTATTTGGGTTCAAAAACGTTGAGAACTAAACTCTTTCTTTGCTGTGTTTTTATGAATCAAATTGAGGTTCAATTTGATATATGATAATATTTGTTTCGGTGCACGAATAAAAAGTTATAACAGTTTAATTTTGAAACCCCAATTAATAAATTCTTTTTTTACACTGCGAACTGTTGTAGGTCACATGTTTTTTTGACGAAAAAGAATAAGTTGAACACAGAATACAAAGAACAAGAAAAAGATAGAAATAATTTTAAAAAACACTATGAAAGGAAATGGAAAGACGAAAACAAAGATTAAAAATTTCAAATAGAAAAAAAGACTTGAATGGAAAAATTTCTTTCTTTTTTTGTTATTTGTCACTATAGAAAGTAGAAAACAATCAAAGGACAATTTTTTTTTAAATCTAAAATTCAAAAGATATATATATGAAGAAGATAACCCATTCTTAGCTACAAAGGTTTTGATACAAAATAAAGCGGATCCATTAGGCGAACAACCTAGGAACCCAATCACAATAAAAAATAAGAAAGACTGAATTGCTAAGAATATGGTTGAGATGATCAAATTGGTATCCTAAAGGGAAAGAACAAAAAAAGGAACAAGGTGCAACCAAACTTTAAGGTAAGGGTTAGTAGTGAAAACGGTGGTATTTGGTATCAAAAACGCTGAGAACTACTATTTTTCTTTGTTGTGTTTTTTGGAATCGAAAATAGTTTCTACTTGATATATTATAATAGTTGTTTAAATACACGAATTAAAAGTTATAATAGTTTAAATTTGCAACCTTAATTAATAACTTTTTTTGTTTTTGAAACTGCAAATTATTGTAGTTCGCTTGATTTTTTTTAACGAATAAATATAAGTTGAACACAGAAAACAAAGAAAAAGAAAAAGAGACAAATAATTTAAAGAAAAGTACGAAAGGTAATCCAAAGTGAGAAAACAAAGGTTACAAATTTAAAAGAAACATAAGACTTGAAAGGAAAATATTTTTCTTTTTTTTATATTTGTCACTGTAGAAAGCATAAAACATTCAAAGGCCAATTTTTTTAAATCTAAAATTCAAAATATAGATATATGAAAATAGATAATCTATTTTAAGCGACTAGGGTTTTAATACCAAATAAGGCCGATCCATTAGTTGAACAACCTAGGAACCCAAGAACCATAAGGAATAAGAAAAATTGAGTTGCTAAGAACATGGTTAAGATGATGAAATTGGTATCCGAAAGGGAAAGAACCAAAAACAAAGCAACAAGGTACTACCAAATTTTAACGCAATGTTAAGTAGTGTAAATGATGGTATTTGGGTTCAAAAACTTGGAGAACAAAACTTTTTCTTGGTTTTGTTTTTAGGAATCGAAAGGAACTTCGAATTGATATATGATAATAGTTTTTCGATGCACGATTAAAAAGTTATAACAGTTTAAATTTGCAACATCAATTAATTACTTCTTCTTTTTTTAAATTGCAAACTGTTGTAGGTCGCTTGTTTTTTTTTTACAAAAAAAGATAGGTTGAACACAAAAAACAAAGAACCAGAAAAGGATAAAAATAATGTAAAAATAACTATGAAAGGAAATCAAAAGAACATTGTTAAGATGATCAAATTGGTATCCTAAAGGGGAAGAACCAAAAACAAAGCAACAAGGTACGCCCAAATTTAAGGCAACTTTAAGTAGTTTAAACGATGGTATTTGGGTTCAAAAACGTGGAGAACTAATCTCTTTCTTTGATATATGATAATAGTTGTTTCGATGCACGAATAAAAAGTTATAACAGTTTAAATTTGAAACCCCAATTAATAAATTCTTTTTTTTACACTGTGAACTTTTGTAGGTCGCTTGTTTTTTTGACGAAAAAGAATAGGTTGAACACAGAAAACAAAGAAAAAGAAAACGATAGAAATAATTTTAAAAAACTTTGAAAGGAAATGCAAAGATGAAAAAACAGATTAAAAATTAAAAATAAAAGAAAAGACTTGAATGGAAAAATTTCATTCTTTATTTTTTTTTATTTGTCACTATAGAAAGTAGAAAACAATCAAAGGACAATTTTTTTTAAATCTAAAATTTAAAAGATAGATATATGAAGATAGATAACTTATTTTTAGCAACAAAGGTTTTGATAGAAAATAAGGCGGATCCAATAGGCAAACAACCTAGGAACCCAAGCACAATAAAGAATAAGAAAGACTGAATTGCTAAGAATATGGTTAATATGATCAAATTGGTATCCTAAATGGAAAGAACCAGAAACAAAGCAGCATGGTGCAACCAAACTTTAAGGTAAGGTTTAGTAGAGAAAATGTTGGTATTTGGTTTAAAAAACGCTGAGAACTAATCTTTTTCTATGTTGTGTTTTTTGGAATCGAAAATAGTTTCTATTTAATATATTATAACAGTTGTTTCAATAAACGAATTAAAAGTTATAATAGTTTAAATTTACAACCCTATTTAATAACTTATTTTTTTTTAAATTGCGAATTATTGTAGGTCGCTTGGTTTTTTTGCCAAACAAATATAAGTTGAACACAAAAAAAAAAAAAAGAGACAAATAATTTAAAGAAAAGTATGAAAGGAAATCCAAATTGAGAAAACAAAGATTACAAATTTAAAACAAACACAAGAGTTGAATAGCAATTGTTTTTTTCTTTTTTTATTATTTGTCACTTTAGAAAGCAAAAAACAATCAAAGCCCAATTTTTTTCAATCTAAAATTCAAAAGATAGATATATGAAAATAGATAACCTATTTTTAACAACCAGTGTTTTAATACCAAATAAGGAGATTCATTAGGCGAGCAACCTAGGAAACGAAGAACCATAAGGAGTAAGAAAAATTGAATTGCTAAGAACATGGTTAAGATGATCAAATTGGTATCCTAAATTGAAAGAACCAAAAAGAAAGCAAAAAGGGGCAACCAAATTTTAACGCAACGTTAAGTAGTTTAAACGATGGTATTTGGGTTCAAAAATGTGGAGAAATAAACTTTTTCTTGGCTGTGTTTTTAGGAATCGAAAAGAGCTTCGATTTAATATATGATAATAGTTGTTTCGATGTACCAATAAAAAGTTATAATAGTTAAAATTTGCAACCCCAATTAATTACTTCTTTTTTTTAAATGCGAACTGTTGTAGGTTGCTTGATTTTTTGACAAAAAATAATAGGTTGAACACAGAAAACAAAGAACAAGAAAAGATAGAAATAATTTAAGAAATGTTATTAAAGGAATGGATAGACGAAAACAAAGATTACATATTTAAAAGAAAAACAAGATTTGAATAGAAATAGTTTTTTTCTTTTTTTGGTTATTTGTCGCTTTAGAAAGTCGAAAACAATCAAAGGCCAATTTTTTAAAATCTAAAATTCAAAAGATAGATATATGAAAATAGATAACCTATTTTCAACAACTAGGGTTTTGATTCCAAATAATTCAGATCCATTAGGCAAACAACGTAGGAACCCAAGAACCCTAAGGAATAAGAAAAATTGAATTGCTAACATCATGGTTAAGATGATCAAATTGGTATCCTAAAGGGAATGAACCAGAAATAAAGCAACAAGGTGCAACCATACTTTAAGGTAACAGTTAGTAGTGAAAACGTTGGTATTTGAGTTCAAAAACACTAAGAACTAATATTTTTCTTTTTTGTGTTTTTTGGAATCGAAAGTAGTTTATATTTGATATATTATAATAGTTATGATAATGTAAAATTGCAACCCTAATTACTAAATTCATTTTTTTAAAGTGCGAATTGTTGTAGGTCGCTTGGTTTTTTTGATGAACAAATATAGGTTGAACACAAAAAACAAAGAAAAAGAGAAAGGTACAAATAATTTAAAGAAAAGTATGAAAGGAAATCCAAAGTTAGAAAACAAAGATTACAAATTTAAAAGAAACACAAGACTTCAATGGAAAATATTTTTTTCTTTTTTTTGTTATTTGTTAATTTAGAAAGCAGAAAAAAATCAAAGGCCAATTTTTTAAAATATAAAATTCAAAAAATAGATATATGAAAATAGATAACCTATTTTCAGCAACCAAGGTTTTGATACCAAATAAGGCAGATCCATTAGGCGAACTACCTAGGAAGGCAAGAACCATAAGGAATAAGAAAAATTGAATTGCTAAGAACATGGTTTAGATGATCTAAATGGTATCCTCAAGGGAAAGAACCAAAAACAAAGCAACAAGGTGCGACCAAATTTTAAGGCAACATTAAGTAGAGTAAACGATGGTATTTGGGTTCAAAAACGTGGAGATCTAAACTTTTTCTTTTTAGTGTTTTGAGGAATCAAAAGGAGCTTCGATTTGATATATGATAAAAGGTTTTTCGATGCATGATTAAAAGGTTATAATAGTTAAAATTTGCAACTCCAATTAATTACTTCCTTTTTTTAAAACTGCAAATTGTTATAGGTCGCTTGTTTTTTTGAGGAAAAAAGATAGGTTGAACACAGAAAACAAAGAACAAGAAAAAGATAGAAATAATCTAAAAATAACTAGGAAATGCAAAGACGAAAACAAAGATTAAAAATTTAAGATAAAACAAAATTTCTTTCTTTTTTTGTTATTTGTCACTTTAGAAAGTAGAAAACAATCAAAGGACAATTTTTTTTAAAATCTAAAATTCAAAAGATAGATATATGAGGATAGATAACCTATTTTTAGTAGCAAAGGTTTTGATACAAAATAAGGAGGATCCATGAGGCGAACAACCTAGGAACCCAAGAACAATAAGGAATAAGAAAGATTGAATTGCTAAGAACATGTTTAAGATTATCAAATTGGTATCCTAAAGGGAATGAACCAAAAACAAAGCAACAAGGTGCAATCAAACTTTAAGGTCACAGTTAGTAATGAAAATGTTGGTATTTGAGTTCAAAAACGCTGAGAACTAATCTTTGTCTTTGTTGTGTTTTTTGGAATCGAAAATAGTTTCTATTTGATATATTATAATAGTTGTTTCAATACACGAATTAAAAGTTATAATAGTTGAAAGTTGCAACCCTAATTAATAACTTCTTTTTTTTAAATGTGAATTGTTGTAGGTCACTTGGTTTTTTTGGCGAACAAATATAGGTGCGACCAAATTTTAAGGTTGATAAGTGCTCAAAAAGCACTAAAATTAGCATGATTTTATGATATATTTATATAAATTTGTCGTTTTCGGAATCACGGGTATTTTTATTATTTTTCACATATTTTCGCTTCAAAACGTAACTTAAAGACTCAAAGAGGAATACTGGAAGCAATACATTACAAATATATTAATAAATAAATGAGGAAAGGTCGACAAATATGGAAAAATTGGACAAAATGGGGCAAGACCGCGTGCACCAGCCCCCAGCCGCGCGCAACACGCGAAGACCGTGTGCGCCAGCGCCCCACACCCATGCGCATCTTGCCCCAGTTCCGCGCATGGGTTCTCCTGCTCCCGCACGCACCGCTGCCATTTCGCCCCATTTTCGCGCGCAGCCGCCCCCATGACGTCAGCAATCAATACTCCGCGTTTCCACCATTTTTTCACCCACTTTTTCTCCCCATCCTCACCTATAAATACCCCCTTCTCTTCACTTCATACCACACCTCAAAACCATTATTCTCTTCTCTTTCTTTCTCTCTTTTCTTAGTTTTTTTTAGTTTTTCTTAGTTTTTAGCTTTTCTTAGTTTTAGAGTTCTTCCCTTTTTGGGAAGAACTAGTTATGTTTTTGTAATTTATTAGCTTTTTGATTCAATAAATGGGAGTGCAAATTCCGTTTGGAGGTTTTCCAGCAACGAGAATAGCATCGAAGTTCTATAAGGATTTTATTTTCTTTGTAGTTATTTTTTATGCTTTATTCTTACATGTTATATTTAATTTGTTTGTGATTAAATTTAACTCTACTGGCTATTTTTAATCATGATATAATAATAACGTTGTTATGCTTGCAAAATATTAAATAGGTAAAAATCTCTAAAATGAATTGATTTTATTTTTATTCAAGATTTTATATTAAGAATGTTAGAGAGAAATATATTATTTTTCATTACAAACTTAAACCTGAAAATTAGATTTTAAGGTTTAGTTATCCGGTCTGATTTAGAGTAGTGCTCTTTTATTTGTTGGTACAATCACCCAATAGTTAGAGTGAAGCTCTATTTCAAAAGTTTTTATAAGAATTATTATCTGAAAATGTATTGACAACATGTTTTCAGTAGTGGTTTTAAAACTTGAAAGTTAGTACTCGGATAACTAAATTCTGAGGTTTAATTTGGACACCTTGAATAAAGTTTAAACTGTCTAACCCCACCAAAGGTGGCATTTAAATGGTTCATTTTCAATCTCTTAGAAAAATGAATTAATTTAATTAACCAAATTAGTTATCAACCCTACCTATAGGTGTTAATTGATTTGTTTAGTTAACAAAGAATATCTAACCCCACCAAAGGTGGTATTCATACAAAAAAAGAAGAATCAATAAATATAAATTCATATCTTTAATAACCTAAATAATATGAGGAAGCATAATTAACTTAGTTATTATATCCATAAATACTCCACTATTTATAAAAGATAAAATTTGCACAAATATTTATCGAATCTATATTTATTTTTATTTTCAATTTTATTTTATTTTTATTTTATTTTATTTTATTTTATTTTTATTAATTTGTTTTCCTTTCTTTAACTGTGTTTTTTTTCTTAATTTTTATTTAACTTAATTAACTTAGATTTTTACTAACTTAAGTAACTTCGATTTTTACTTAACTTAGATTTTCATTAACTTAATTAACTTAGATTTTTACTTAAATTAACTTAATTAACTTAGATTTTTACTTAACTTAACTTAATTAACTTAGATTTTTATTCACTTAATTAACTTAAATTTTTACCTAACTTAACTTAATTAACTTAATTTTAATAACATGAAAAGTAAAGATCTAAGGGAGTTCTGTCTAGGAGACTAGTTCTTGGAAGCCTTGGTGCCACAAGTCTTTCCTGGGAACGTTTTTCTGTCTAGGAGGATGGTTTTTAAGGAGCCTTTGTCCCACCATTATTTCTTGGGAGCACTCTTGGTTAATATTAATTATGTTATTTTATCTTAAAAAAACAAAAATTGCTGAAACTATTTCCAAAATTTTAAAGTTTTAATTACAATCTAAAGAGTTAGTTTCTTTGTTTGATCTAGGTACAATTGTGTTTTGATGCCTTAATTATTTGATTTGCACCTAGATGTGGGTTATCTAAAACCCTCAAGTATGTCCCTAGTTTTAATTACAAATGTTTTTTTTGAAAATCAATAGGGCATGTTTGAAACAGTATAGGTAGACAACCTTGTCTTACTTGTAGGTTTGATTGACTCAATGATGAGGGGACATTGAGTTTACTTAAAATTCAATCCCCAAGTTACGTCTTGCTAAGACGTTAAACTAAGTGCTGGATAGGAGGCAACCCATCATTCTAGGTAATTTTCTGTTATTTGTTTTATTTACTTAATTTTATTGTTTATTTTAGTTGAATTATATGTGAATAATTTTTAAATTGTTAAAACAAAAAATATTTGTTAAGATGTTAGAAGTTTACAACGATATGCCTATATACACTTTAATGATGAATATGATGGATGCACATGCATTTCTCCATTACTACTTACATTCTCAGGAAATAGGTAATCTTTCTTCTCATTTCTCTTTATCTTTAATTTATAGTTGTTACATTGAGGAAAATGTAAGTTCTAGGTTGGGGGTGGTAAAAATTTACCATGCTTAATTAAAAAAAAGATTTAACAATTTAAAAATAAAAAAAATAAAAATAAAAAATAATAATTTTTTCTTTTTTTATGTTCACATTTTCATTTTTTGTCTTTGGTTTTATTTTTGTTTTGTGTGATTTAGTAATTTTTGAAATTAAAAAAAATAAAAAAATATTTTATCACAAAAAATTATAATTTCTTTAAATCAAATTTAAGTAAATAGTTAAGTATTTTGTACTGTTAGATTAATTTTTGAAAACATATCATGAAATATTTTGTAATTATTTTTGGTAATTAGTTAGTTTTTGTCATAACTAGTATTTCTTGATAAGATGCAGAAATTATATTAAACCCAAAATCAGTGTTTATGAATTTTTTTAGTGGAGACTACCTTTGTGAGATATAATTTGAGCCTAATTTTCTTTATTCATAGTGAAATATATATATTTTCTACTCTAAACACATTTCTTATTTCTTCAATTTGTTTTAGATGATCTCTATAGGTATTAGCATTGAATGTATGAATTTTTTTCTCATCTTAATAGAGTATCATATATTTTTTATTATTATTTTTGCTTAGATTAAATGATTTGAGTAGAAATTGATAGTATATGCTTATATATCATTCATGCATGACTGCCACACAAAAAAAGACATATCTCGGGTTACCTAAACCAAGATCAAACAGAAAAGCCACAAAATTAACCACTCACCAAATTCCTAAAATATGTACAATCTGTACATGAGTTGACTCTCTCTAAAAATATATATATAGAGAGGTAAAGAATATATAGTATAATCTACATACTATGACCGACATTGCCTACAAAGTTGTGAGTACATGCTAATTACAAAAGAAAGATATAGGAAGTAATTACCTAAAAAGTCATTGCACTTTTTTCATTTGTAAAAGGCATATATCTTGAAATTCTTTCTTAATGAGTTTGATTTATGCATGAAAATAATTTTTATATATGATATCTTTATAATTTATACATTCGATTCATTTCATGAGATCAACGTTAAAATAACACTTTGAGCCTTTATTCTTTATACATATGCGAACATATTAGTTTATTTCTATACACCAACTCCTTCGCATATAAATTAGTATGAGTGTTTGAACCCATAGGATTCAGTGTTTTGAGAGTATTGACTTGTGAGGAATAGAGTAAAAGCGAATTCGGATTCTAGACACTGAAATTTGGTGAAATTAAATTGATACATTTTTTATATGAAATATGAAAATTATTTTCGACTAATTATTATAATAAATCATGATTTTTTAAAGAAATTAAAATAACTTATGCTTAAGATTTTAATTACGATATTAAAGGAGATTAAAAAGTATGAGACATTTTTGTGATATGTTTTTTTTAAAAATTAATTTTTGATTTTGTTGTAATTTTAGTTTTTGAGTTGATTGTTTTTATTATTTCTTTTAATTTTTACATTTAGTTCAATGTTTGTGGGTATCATTACTAAAAACCTCATAAGACTCAAACTTGTCCACTAGGGTAACCTAGGGGTTTAAAGGCTTGTTGCATAGGCTAAATGCAACCGTGTCAATCCACGGAAGTGATTTAGGATAGTTTAATTTTTAGTTTTTATCACTTCTCTTGCTAAGGGACTAGCAAGAAGCTGGTTGGGAGTTGTGATGAGTGCTCAAAAAGCACTTAAATTAGCATGATTTTATGCACATTAATTGATTAAAAATATATATTTATATAAATTTTTCTTTTTCAGAATCATGGGTATTTTTATTGTTTTTCAGGTATTTTTGCTTAAAAACGTAACTTAAAGACTCCAAGAGGAATACTAGACACCTTGAATAAAGTTTAAATTGTCTAACCCCACCAAAGGTGGCATTTAAATGATTCATTTTCAATCTCTTAGAAAAAGGAATTAATTAAATTAACCAAATTAGTTATCAACCACACCTATAGGTGTTAATTGATTTGTTTAGTTAACAAAGAATATCTAACCCCACCAAAGGTGGTATTCATACAAAAAAGGGAGAATCAATAAATATCAATTCATATCTTTAATAACCTAAATAATATGAACAAGCATAATTAACTTAGTTATTATATCCATAAATACTCCTCTATTTATAAAAGATAAAATTTGCATAAATATTTATTGAATCTATGTTTATTTTTATGTAAGTAGATTAAAAACACAAAACCCAAAATATCGTGACAGGATGTTTAGGATTTAATTTCGTTTTTAAAAGTTTGAATAATAAATTAAAAACCACATACATTCCTTCCTTAGATCAACCTTAGGAGTATACTTATCATTTTCTACAAAATGATTCGTGCAGTTGAGAGAGTTTTACAAAAATAAAACCAAAGTATTGGCAGAATCGGTGAAGTCGGTTTTTGCTCATCAAAGGCAATGTTAAGTAGAGTAAACGATGGTATTTGTGTACAAAATGTAGAGAACTAAACCTTTTCTTTGTTGTGTTTTGAGGAATCGAAAAGCACTTCGATTTGATATATGATAATAGTTATTTCGATACATGATTAAAAAGTTATAACAGTTAGAATTTGCAACCCCAATTAATTACATCCTTTTTTCTAAACTGTGAACTTTTGTAGGTCGCTTATTTTTTTGAGGAAAAAAAGATAGGTCGAACACAGAAAACAAAGAACAAGAAAAATATAGAAATAATGTAAAAATAACTAGGAAATGCAAAGACGAAAACAAAGATTCAAAATTTAAAATAAAACCATATTTCTTTCTTTTTATTGTTATTTGTCACTTTAGAAAGTAGAAAACAATCAAACGAATTTTTTTTTAAAATCTAAAATTCAAAAGATAGATATATGAAGAAAGATAACCTATTTTTAGCAGCAAAGGTTTTGATAGAAAATAAGGAGGATCCATTAGGCGGACAACCTAGGAACCCAAGAACAATGAGGAATAATAAAGAATGAATTGTTAAGAACATGTTTAAGATGATCAAATTGGAATCCTAAAGGGAATGAACCAAAAAAAAGGCAACAAGGTGCAACCAAACTTTACGATAACAGTTATTAGTGAAAACGTTGGTATTTGAGTTCAAAAACGCTGAGAACTAATCTTTTTATTTGTTGTGTTTTTTGGAAACGAAAATAGTTTCTATTTGATATATTATAATAGTTGTTTCAATACATGAATTAAAAGTTATAATAGTTTAAATTTGCAACCCTAATTTATAACTTCTTCTTTTTTAAAGTGCGATTTGTTGTAGGTCGCTTGGTTTTTTTCACGAACAAATATAGGTTAAAAACAAAAACAAAGAAAAAGAAAAAGAGACAAATAATTTAAAGAAAAGTACAAAAGGAACTCCAAAGTGAGAAAACAAAGATTACAAATTTAAAAGAAACACGAGACTTGAATGGCATATGTTTTTTCTTTTTTTGATATTTGTCACTTTAGAAAGCAGAAAACAATCAATGGCCAATTTTTTTAAATCTAAAATTTAAAAGATAGATATATGAAAATAGAAAACCTATTTTCAAAAACTAGTGTTTTGATACTAGGAATATGGTTAAGATGATCCAATTGGTATCCTAAAGGGATAGAACCAAAAACAAAGCAACAAGGTGCGACCAAATTTTAACGCAACGTTAAGTAGTGTAAATGATGGTATTTGGGTTCAAAAACGTGGAGAACAAAAAAATTTACTTGGCTTTGTTTTTAGGAATCGAAAAGAGCTTCGATTTGTAATATGATAATAGTTATTTCGATGCACGATTAAAAAGTTATAACAGCTAAAATTTTCCACCCAAATTAATTACTTCTTTTTTTGAAACTAGAAACTATTGTAGGTCGCTTGTTTTTTTGACGAAAAAAGATAGGTTGAATACAGAAAACAAAGAACAAGAAAAACATAGAAATAATGTAAAAATAACTATGAAAGGATATGCAAAGATGAAAGAAAAGATTAAAAATTTAAAATAAAACATAATTTCTCTATCAAAGAAGAATCTAAATATTAATAAAAGTTTATTTTATAGAAGGGATTGATACACCAATAAAAATAACTCTTGCTAGATAATAGAATAATAAATAGGAAAGATGCATTGCTAGGAATGATCCTTGGTAACTTAGGATATTAGAAATCAAAATTCATAGCATATCTTCAATTTTCTATTAATATTCATAATAAGAACTTAAACCAAGTATTAAGATTAGTTTATGAATTTGAAAGATGAGATTTAATGAAAGAAAAAAATTATCAAATTTCAATACACTACATAGTAGGCTATTCATAAATAAATAGTCGTAATAGTTTAATATATTGACAAAATAAATTTATAAAATTAGACAACCTTTCAAAGCTTAGACAAATAATAAAACCAAAAGTATCAACAAACTTTGAGATACTAGAGGAATGATAATTTGATGTAAAAGAAAAACCTTTGTTACCACGAAGACGAAGTAATGTAACAAGAAAGAGTAATATACCAAGATTTACATTTGTTAAACCTAAAGGAGAAATATCTAATAAATAAAAAAAGTTAAAGTAATGAAAGTATTAGTCCATGATGTAATATTATGAAGAAAATAATGTTTAAAAACATCACTGAATCTAGTAAAAATGAAATTGAGGAGGCAAAATGACCTCTAACAAATATGAAAATTTTCAATATATGTTATATAGATTCATTTATTTGTGAATACGAAATATATTACCATAAATTACCACATTCTATGTAAGAAACTTATAAAGAAATGTTCTTCTAAAAATTACCTAGAATATTACATAAAACCTTAACAAAATGATAGAGTAAAAATAGCAAAAAAACTATACCATAGACTCTAGGATGAATAATAATAAGTCTTAAAATGGGATAATCATCAAAGGTTAAGAAAGAAAGGAATATAAACAAATAAGAGAAAATGATAAAAAAAAAATTATGACACAAGAGATTTTAGAATGCTGGAAAAGTATAGGTATAATATAAAATCCTACAAATAAAAGTATAAAAAATACAGAACATTTAAAAGATATAAAATTAGAAAATAAGGTATAATACAGAAACTTATGGAAGGAGATATTTTAAAAGAGAAAGATATAAACCTTCAAAAAAATAAAATTATTACCTAACAGGGAAAAAGAAATGTAAGTATTGGATTTACAATTAAAAATGATGTTATGACAATGAGTGAATACTCTTTATGAAAAGTTGAATGATTTGTATAGTATTACGAATCCAAATAGTATCTACATTAAGGTAGTGTTAGAGTTCAAAGGTTATGCAAGTTACCATTTACATGCATATATAGACATAGGAGCTAGTATGTGTATAGCTAGTTAATATGTATTCCTAAAAGAACTTTGAAAACAAGCACAAAACTATTTAATTGTAAGGATTGCTAACGATACTATAATAAATCTTAATAAAGTCTTAAAAGATATAGATATAATAATAGGATGAGAAAACTTTCATATTCCTACATATATCAATAAGAAATAATAGTTGATTTATTAACAGGAAATAATTTTTTAAACTTATATCAACCTTTTACACAATATATAAATAAATTAAGTCTAACAATATTAGATGATAAAACTATTTATATGTCCAAAATAAGAAAAGTTTTGACTATATTAAACCTAATTTTTATGGAATAACATAAAAAACAAAAACGTGGTAAGATAGATACAAAGCAGCAACAAAAACCTTATTTAAAAAAATATTTCATTAGATATAGAAGAGAAACAAAATTCCTTTATTAATGAAAATAAGAAAGATAAAGCCTTAATAGGCAACAAAAACTATTAAAAAAAATAAGTTTAGAAAATCTTTTAGACTCAAAGGTAAAAAAAAATCCAAAATAATTGCCAACATAAAACTATGAGAGCCTAATAAGGTCACTAGAGTAAAACCTATGATTTATACTCTATAAGAAATGATTGGATTTAAAAAACAAATTCAAGAACTTTTGGAATTAAAAATCATAATATCAAATAATTCACCACACTATAATCTAACATTCTTAGTTGGAAAAGAAGCTGAAAAAAGAAGGGAAAAAAAGAATGATAGTGAACTTCAAAGCTTTGAATAAAGAAACCATTGATAATGGATACTTTATTTAAAAAAACTATTATCATTAATAAAAGGAAAGAAATACTTCTCAAGTTTTGATTGCAAAAACGAATTTTGGTAAATAAGATAAGATGAAAAATCTCAAAAATTAATGACATTTATGTCTTTAAGGACAATTTCAATAAACTGTTGTACCATTTAAATTAAAACAAGTTACAAGTATCTTTCAAAGGTATATGGATAATATCTTTAAGAAATTATAAAATATTTGTTCTATTTACATAGATGATATTTTAGTTTTTTACAATGAATTAAATAAACATTATTTAAATATTATTAATATTTTATAAGAATACAAGAAGGAAAACATTGTACTTTCTAAGAAGAAAGCAGTTATTGCTCAACAAAAAAAATAAGTATCTAAGTGAATCGAAAGACAAAAATCAACTACAAATATTTTTAGAATGTTTAACATATGATGAAGCATACATAAAGAAACTCATAGAAATATAAAAAACAATTACAAGCAAACTGAAAAATATCATGTTTGAAAATGGAAAGAACGAGATACTTTATATATGGATTAAGTAAAGGACATGTAAAGAATTTACAAGTTTTATATCACATAGATCCAGATGACAAAATGATAATTGAAACAGATGTTTCACAAGAATATTGGGAAGCAATTTAAAAGGAAAAGGTAGATGACAAAGATGAATGGTTTAATCATTACAATTTTGATGTTGAACAACTTTCAAGAAATGCGAATAGTTTAGCAGATACTCTCATAAGAGAAATAACACATTTAATTATTTTTATCCTTACAGGAATGAAACATCTTGATATCAAGATCAAGATAAAAAAAAAGGAGACAAAAATCCTTCAGGAACAATTGAATACTTCAAAATAGCCATTAGAGTATAAAAATTATAAATAAGTATCCTCATCAAAGATTCATTCTAAAGAAGTAAAAAACTTATAAAAAAAAGAATTGAAAATGAGAAGAAAAAACTAATAGTTCAAAAGAAAATAATGTCTCTTAAAAAAAAGGAAAAGCTTAGTTGGACTGAAGAAGTAGAATAAGAAGAACATAAAAAGATTTATGGGGTCTATAATGATCCAAAACAATGAATTTACAATAATTGGTATGAAACAAGTAAAGCCATTCTAGGGCATAGTGGAGTAACTCATAAAGCCTTCACTAACATAATAGAAACAAATGACAATTATGTCAACTACAAAGTTCCAAAACTAATAATTTTAGAGAAAATGGTGAATTACTACTTTACAACACTACAACAACAAGTAGGTTGAAATATTACTATTTAGAGAGACACCACTCATGGAAACATCAAAGATAGTACGACTATCAATACTATTCATAGAAACATTACCTAGGAATTCATTGGTCATTGAAGAAGAAAATGATTAATACAAGAATTTAAGTAAACTACAATGGTTTAGTCACTATAACTAAGCTAGAAAATGTACTCCAAAACATATTAAAGACCTCAAGTTTTACACTATAGAAAAGGAATTTCATGTAGGAACTAAATTTAATATTCTCAACGGAGTTGATCCAATATTTTTTTGATAAAGCATATTATGCAAGATTAATTAAAAATCTATACCTACTAATTAATTTAGGTGAATTAAATTATTTTTCACAAAATTTCAAAAAGGCTATCAAGAATTTTAAGAAGATTATAACAGGTGACAAACTTATCTATCTCAATTTTTTTAGTTTACTAATGGACTAGAATGAGTAAGGTTGTATTAGTCCCTATCATTTTATTAAGGTAGGGATTTCCAATACTAATAGAAAAATTTCAAAATCAAGGACACTTCCAACAAAAGAATTCAACATAGAGGAAATCTGTATAGTAAGAGGCCAGATATTAGGTCAATCTTCCATAAACTAAAAAAAATGATAATTCATCTGAGATCAAAGAAAACTATTCAACCACTAAAGTTATAATTACTTTCCATAGTAATATGACTCTCACTGAAAAAAGATAGGGAGAAAAAAAATAAATTCAAAGTAAATTTTAACAGTAACTATATGAAAATATGCAATGAAGCAAGGAAGGTGTTTTTTTACACCAATAAAACTACCAAGGATCACAAATGCATTTTCTGCATCAGGGATCAAGAAAATGAATATGCCTCATTATCTACGTCGTCAAAACTGTTGGTAGAAAATGACAAGGAAGACCATCAGTAGAAAATGATAAGGAGGAATAAAGAAGTAGAACCCACATCTTTATTTGATAGGTCATGCTAAAAGAGCACTACTCTAAATCAGACCGGATAACTAAACCTTACAATCTAATTTTCAGGTTTAAGTTTGTAATGAAAAATAATATATTTCTCTCTAACATTCTTAATATAAAATCTTGAATAAAAACAAAATCAATTCATTTTAGAGATTTTTACTTATTTAATATTTCGTAAGTATAACAACGTTATTATTACATCATGTTTATAAACAGCCAGCACAGTTAAATAATCACAGACAAATTAAATATAAACCTCCAAGCGGAATTTGCACTCCCATTTATTGAATCAAAAAGCTAAAAAATTACAAAAACATAACTAGTTCTTCCCAAAAAGGGAAGAACTCTAAAACTAAGAGAAATTAACTAAGAAAAGCTAAAAACTAAGAAAACCTAAAGAAAACTAAAAATATAAGAAAAGAGAGAAAGAAAGAGAGAAAAGAATGTATTTTGAGGTGTGTTTAGAAGTGAAGGGAAGGGGGTATTTATAGGTGAGGATGGAGAGAAAAAGTGAGTGAAAAAATGTTAAAAAAATGTAAAAACGTAGAGTGCAAATGCTAAGGTCATTGATGACGTCATGGGGCGGCTACACGTGAAAAATGGGGCGAAACGGGCGTCGGCGCGCGCAGAGGGCAGCTGGGCGCGCAGGGGCGCGTGCGGATTTGGAAGCAGGCGCTCGCGGGTGTGGGCTTGGGCCAGCCGCGCGACACGGCGGCGCGATTTTCTCCTTTTTGACCTTTTTGACCCATTTTGTCCAATTTTTCCATATTTGTTGACCTTTCCCCATTTATTTATTAATATATTTATGATGTATTGCTTCAGTATTCCTCTTTGAGTCTTTAAGTTACGTTTTTAAGCCAAAATACCTGAAAAAAAATAAAAATACCTGTGTTCCGAAGAAGACAAATTTATATAAATATATGATAAAACATATAAATATATATATTTTTAATCAATTAATGTGCATAAAATCATGGTAATTTTAGTGCTTTTTGAGCACTCATCAAGAACCATATGGAATAACAAAGATTGATTGCTAAGAACATGGTTAAGATGATCAAATTTTTATCCTAAACGGAAAGAACCAAAAAAAAAAGTACAAGGTGCGACCAAAGTTTAAAGCATCGGTAAGTAGTGTAAACGATGGTATTTGTGTTCCAAATGAGGAGAACTAAACTTTTTCTTTATTGTGTTTTTAGGAATCGAAAAGGGATTCAATTTTATATATTATAATAGTTGTTTCAATGCATGAATTAAAAGTTATAACAATTTAAATTTGCAACCCCAATAAATAACTTATTTTTCTCTTAAACTACGAACTGTTTTAGGTCGTGTGTTTTTTTGATGAACAAAGATAGTTTGAACACAGAAAACAAAGAAAAGAAAAAGATACAAAGAATTTAAAGGAAACAAACAAAAGAAATCCAAAGACGAACACAAAGATTACAAATTTAAAATAAAACACAACCCTTGAAAAGGCAAAATTTCTTTCCTTTTATGTGATTTCTCACTTTAGAAAGGAGAAAATAATCAAATGATAAATTATTTTAAATCTAAAATTCTAAAGAAAGATATATGAAAATAAAAAACCAATTTTAAACAACCAAGGTTTTGATACCAAATGATGTGGATCCTTTAGGCGAACAAACTAGGAACCCAAGAACCATAAGGAATAAAAAAGATTGATTGCTAAGATAATGGTTAAGCTGATCATATTTTTTTCCTAAAAGGAAAGAACCAAAAACAAAGCAACAAGGTGCGACCAAACTTTAAGGCATCAGTTAGTAGTGTGATGAGCGAAAACCAGCATCGCCGATTCTTGCCAATACTTTGGTTTTAATATTTATAAAACTCTCGCAAGTGCACGAATCATTTCGTAGAAAATGATAAGTATACTCCCAAGGTCGATCTAAGGAAGGAATGTATGTGGTTTTTAATTTATTATTCAAACTTTTAAAAAGAAAATTAAATCCTAAACATCGTGTCACGATAGTTTGGTTTTTTTGTGTTCCTAATCTAATAACATAAAAATAAACATATATACAGATTAATAAATATAATCTAATAACATAAAAATGAACATAGATACAAAATAAATATTTATCTAAAAATAAACATAGATACAGATTCAATAAATATTTATGCAAATTTTATCATTTATATTAGTGGAGTATTTATGGATATAATAACTAAATTAATTATGCTTGCTCATATTATCTAGGTTATTAAAGATATAAATTGATATTTTATTGATTCTCTCTTTTTTTATATAAATACCACCTTTGGTGGGGTTAGATATTCTTTGTTAACTAAACAAATCAATTAACACCTATGGGTGGGGTTGATAACTAATTTGGTTAATTAAATTAATTCCTTTTTCTAAGAGATTTGAAAATGAACCATTTAAATGCCACCTTTGGTGGAGTTAGACAGTTTAAACTTTATTCAAGGTGTCCAAAGTAAACATAAGAATTTAATTATCCGAGTACTAACTTTCAAGTTTAAAAACCACTATTGAAAACATGTTTTCAATACATTTTCACATAATAATTCTTATAAAAAATTTTGAAATAGAGTTTCACTCTAACTACCGGGCGATTGTACCAACAAATAAAAGAGCACTACTCTAAATTAGACCGGATAACTAAACCTTAAAATCTAATTTTCAGATTTAAGTTTGTAATTAAAAATAATATATTTCTCTCTAACATTCTTAATATAAAATCTTGAATAAAAATAAAATCAATTCATTTTAGAAATTTTTACCTATTTAATATTTTGCAAGCATAACAACGTTATTATTACATCATGATTATAAACAATCAGCACAGTTAAATTTAATCACAGACAAATTAAATATAACATGTAAGAATAAAGCACAAAAAATAACTGTAAAGAAAATAAAATCCTTACAGAACTTCGACGCTATTCCCGTTGCTGGAAAACCTCCAAGCGGAATTTGCACTCCCATTTATTGAATCAAAAAGCTAATAAATTACTAAAACATTACAAGTTCTTCTCAAAAAGAGAAGAACTCAAAAACTAAGAGAATTTAACTAAGAACTAAGAAAGAAACTAAGAAAATCTTAAAAACTAAGAAAAACTTAAAAACTAAGAAATGAGAGAAAGAAAGAAGAGAGAAGTGTGTTTTGAAGTGAAGGGAAGGGGGTATTTATAGGTGAGGATGGAGAGAAAAAATGAGTAAAAAAATGTAAAAATGCGTAATGGAAATGCTGAGGTCATTGATGACGTCAGCATGACATCATGGGGCGGTTGCACGTGAAAAATGGGCGAAAAGGCATCGGCGCGCGCAGATGGCTGTCGCTGCGCCAGCTCGGCGTGCGTGAACAGTAGCCGCGCACTGTGGCGCGCGTGGATTGGAAGGCTGGCGCGCACGGGTGCGCGCGGGTGTGGGCGTTTGGCTGGGAGCGATTTTTTCCTTTTTGACCTTTTTGGCCCATTTTGTCCAATTTTTCCATATTTGTTGACCTTTCCTCATTTATTTATTGATATATTTGTGATGTATTGCTTCAAGTATTGCTGTTTGAGTCTTTAAGTTATGTTTTTAAGCCAAAATACCTGAAAAACAATAAAAATACCCGTGATTCCGAAAAAGACAAATTTATATAAATATATGATAAAACATATAAATATATATATTTTTAATCAATTAATGTACGTAAAATCATGGTAATTTTAGTGCTTTTTGAGCACTCATCACAACCCCCAACCAGCTTCTTGCTAGTCCCTTAGCAAGAGAATCGATAAAAGCTAAAAATTAAACTATCCTAAATCACTTTTGTGGATTGAAACGGTTGGATTTAGCCTATGCAACAAGCCTTTAAACCCCTAGGTTGCCCTAGTGGACGAGTTTGAGTCTCGTGAGGGTTTTCAGTAATGATACCCACAAACATTGAACTAAATGTAAAAATAAAAACAATCAAATCAAAAACTAAAATTACAACAAAATCAAAAATTAATTTAAGAATAAAAGAAAAGAACATATCACAAAAATGTCTCATACTTTTTCTTAATCTCTTTTAAGATCATAATTAAAATCTCAAGCATAAGTTATTTTAATCTCTCTAAACAATCATGATTTTATTATAATTAGTCGAAAATCATTCTCATATTTCCTATCAAAAATGTATCAATTTAATTTTACTCAATTTCAGTGTCATGAATCAGAATTCGCTTCAACTCTATTCCTCACAAGTCAATACTCTCAAAACACTGAATCCTATGGGTTCAAACACTCATACTAATTTATATGCGAAAGAGTTGATGTATAGAAATGAACTAATATGTTCGCATATGTATAAAGAATAAAGGCTCAAAGTGTTATTTTAACATTGATCTCAAATGAGGAGAACTAAACTTTTACTTTCTTGTGTTTTTAGGAATCGAAAAGAGATTCAATTTGATATATTATAATAGTTGTTTCAATGCAAGAATTAAATGTTTTAACAGTTTAAATTTGCAACCCTATTTAATAACTTCTTTTTTTCTTAAACTATGAACTATTTTAGGTCGCTTGTTATTTTGATGAAAAAAGATAGGTTGAACATAGAAAACAAAAAACAAGAAAAAGATAAAAATAATTTAAAGTAAACAACGAAAAGAAATCCAAAGACGAAAACAATGATTACAAATTTAAAATAAAACAACAAGACTTGAATGGAAAAATTTCTTTCTTTTTTGTGATTTGTCACTTTACAATGTAGAAAATAATCAAAGGACTAATTATTTTAAATCTAAAATTCAAAATATAAATATATGAAAATAGAAAACCTATTTGAAGCAACCAAGGTTTTGATTCCAAATAATGTGGATCCTTTAGGTGAACAAAATAGGAAGCCAAGAACCATATGGAATAAAAAAGATTGATTGCTAAGAACATGGTTAAGATGATCAAATTTTTATCCTAAAAGCAAAGAACCAAAAACAAAATTACAAGATGCGACCAAAGTTTAAAGCATCGGTAAGTAGTGTAAACAATGGTATTTGTGTTCTAAATGAGGAGAACTAAACTTTTTATTTATTGTGTTTTTAGGAATCGAAAAGGGATTCAATTTTATATATTATAATAGTTGTTTCAATGCATGAATTAAAAGTAATAACAATTTAAATTTGCAACCCCAATTAATAACTTAATTTTTTTTAAACTACTAATTGTTTTAGGTCGTGTGTTTTTTTGATGAACAAAGATAGGTTGAACACAGAAAACAAAGGAAAGAAAAAGATAGAAAGAATTTAAAGGAAACAAAGATTACAAATTTAAAATAAAACACAACACTAGAATGGAATTTTTTTTTTTGTGAGTTGTCACTTTAGAAAGGAGAAAGTAATCAAATGACAAATTATTTTAAATCTAAAATTCATAAGATAGATTTATGAAAATAGAAAACCTATTTTAAACTACCAATGTTTTGATACCAAACAATATGGATCCTTTAGGCGAACAACCTAAGAACCGAAGAACCATAAGGAATAACAAAGATTGATTGCCAAGAACATGGTTAAGCTGATCATATTTTTATCTTGAAAGGAAAGAACCAAAAACAAAGCTACAAGGTGCGACCAAAATTTAAGACATTAGTAAATAGTGTAAACGATGGTATTTGTATTCAAAATAAGGAAACCTAAGCTTTTTCTTGGTTGTGTTTTTTGGAATCGAAAAGGGATTAAATTTGATATATTATAATAATTTTTTCAATGTATCAATTAAAAATTATAATAGTTTAAAATTGCAACCCCAATTAATAACTTCTTTTTTTCTTAAACTGCGAACTGGTGTAGGTCGCTTGTTTTTTGATGAACAAAGATAGGTTGAACACAGAAAACAAAGAACAAGAAAAGGATACTAAGAATTTAAAGGAAACAAAGAAAAGAAATCGAAAGACGAAAACAAAGATTACAAATTTAAAATAAAACACAACACTTGAAAAGGCAAAATTTCTTTCCTTTTACGTGATTTGTCACTTTAGAAAGGAGAAAATAATCAAATGATAAATTATTTTAAATCTAAAATTCAAAAGAAAGATATATGAAAATAGAAAACCTATTTTAAACAACCAAGATTTTGATACAAAATGATGTGGATCCATTAGGCGAACAAACTAGGAACCCAAGAACCATAAGTAATGAAAAAGATTGATTGCTAAGAACATGGTTAAGCTGATCAAATTTTTTTCCTAATAGGAAAGAACCAAAAACAAAGCAACAAGGTGCGAGCAAACATTAAGGCATTGGTTAGTAGTGTAAATGATGAATTTGTGTTCAAAACAAGGAGAACTAACCTTTTTCTTTGTTGTGTTTTTAAGAATCGAAAATAGATTCAATTTGATATATTATAATAGTTGTTTCAATGCATGAATTAAAAGTTATAAGAGTTTAAATTTGCAATCCTAATTAATAACTTCTTTTTTTTAAAGTGCGAACTATTTTAGGTCGCTTGTTTTTTTGATGAACAAAGATAGGTTTAACACTGAAAACAAAGAACAAGAAAAAGATACAAAGAATTTAAAGAAAATATCGAAAAGAAATCCAAAGACGAAAACAACGATTACAAATTTAAAATAAAACACAACACCTGAATGGCAAAATTTCTTTCTTTTTTTGTGATTGGTGACTTTGGAAAGTACAATATAATCAAAAGACAAATTATTTTAAATCTAAAATTCAAAAGATATATATATGAAAATAGAAAACCTATTTTAAGCAACCAAGGTTTCGACACCGAATGATACGGATCCTTTAGGCGACCAACCTTGGAACCCAAGAACCATAAGGAATAAGAATTATTGATTGCTAAGTACATGGTTAAGATGATCAAATTGGTATCAGAAATGGAAAGAACCAAAAACAAAGCAACAAGGTGCGACCAAACTTTTAGGCATCGTTAAGTAGTGTAACCGATGGTATTTGTGTTCATGCATAAATCAAACTCATTAAGAAAGAATTTCAAGATATATGCCTTTTACAAATGAAGAAAGTACAATGACTTTTTAGGGAATTACTTCTTATATCTTTCTTTTGTAATTAGCTTTTACTCACAACTTTGTAGGCAATGTGGGTCATAGTATGTAGATTATACTATATATCCTTTATCTCTCTATTTCTTTTTCTGAAGATATTTCTCAATATATATATTTTAGAGAGTCAACTCATGTACAGATTGTACATTTTTTAGAATTTTGGTGAGTGGTTAATTTTGTGGCTTTTCTGTTTGATCTTGGTTTAGGTAACCCTAGATATGTCTCTTTGTTTTTGTAGCAGTCATGCATGAATGAGATATAAGCATATACTATCAATTTCTACTCAAATCATTTAATCTAAGCGAAAATAATAATAATAAATATACCATACTCTATTAAGATGAGAAAAATTCATACATTAAATGTTAATACCTATAGAGATCATCTAAAAAATTGAAGAAATAAGAAATGTGTTTGGAGTAGAAAAAATATATATTTCACTCTGAATAAAGGAAATTATGCTCAAATTATAACTCACAAAGATAGTCTCCACTAAAAAAAATTCATAAACACCGATTTTGGGTTTAATATAATTTTCATATTTTATCAAGAAATACTAGTTATGACAAAAACTAACTAATTACCAAAAACAATTACAAAATATTTCATGATATATTTTCAAAAATTAATCTAACAGTACAACAGACTTAACTATTTACTTAAATTTGATTTAAAGAAATGATAAATTTTTGTGAGAATTTTTTTTTAATTTAATTCTAAAATTACAAAAATTATTAAATCACACAAAATAAATGAAACCAAACACAATAAAAATGAAAATGTGAACATAAAATAAAAAAAATATTATTATTATATATTTTTTTAATTTTTAAAATTGTTAAAAAAAAATTTTAAGCATTGTAACTTTTCACCACCCTCAACCTAGAACTTACATTGTCCTCAATGTAACAACTGTAAATTAAAGGTAAAGAGAAAAGAGAAGAAAGATTACCTATTTTCTGAGAATGTGCAAGTAGTAATGGAGAAATGCAGGTGCATTCATCATATTCATCAATAAAGTTCACACAGACATATCGCTGTGAACTTCTAATATCTCAACAAATATTTTTAGTTTTAACAATTTTAAAATTATTCTCATGTAATTAAACTAAAATAAACAATAGAAACTAAATAAATAAAACAAATAAAAGAAAATTACCTAAAATGATGGGTTGCCTCCCATCCAGCGCTTAGTTTAACGTCTTAGCAAGACGTAACTTGGGGATTACATTTTAAGTAAACTCCATGTCCCCATATCATTGAGTCAATCAAACTGATGAGTGCTCAAAAAGCACTAAAATAACCATGATTTTATGCACATTAATTGATTAAAAATATATATATTTATATGTTTTATCATATATTTATATAAATTTGTCTTTTTCGGAATCACGGGTATTTTTATTGTTTTTCAGGTATTTTGGCTTAAAAATGCAACTTAAAGACTCAAAGAGGAATACTGGAAGCAATACATCACAAATATATTAATAAATAAATGGGAAAAGGTCAACAAATATGGAAAAATTGGACAAAATGGGTCAAAAAGGTCAAAAATGTCAAATAGGAGAAAATCGCGCCGCCACGCCGCCCAGCCGCCGCGCGCGCTGGTACTGTTCATCCGCCCCATACATTCCTTCCTTAGATCGACCTTGAGAGTATACTTATCATTTTCTACGAAATGATTCGTGCACTTGCGAGAGTTTTATAAATATTAAAACCAAAGTATTGGCAAGAATCGGTGATACCGGTTTTTGCTCATCACAAACCTACAGGTAAGACAAGATTGTCTACCTATACTTTTTCAGTCAATACCCTATTGATTTTCAAATTTTTCTATACTTAAAACTAAGGGCATGCTTGAGGGTTTTAGATAACCCACATCTAGGTGCAAATCAAAAAATTAAGGTATCAAAACACAATTGTACCTAGATCAAACAAAGAAACTAACTACTTAGATTGTAAGAATTTAAAACCTAAACCCCCTACCCAATTCTCATATCACAAATCCAAAACCCCAATACCCGATCTTAAATCCTAAAACCCTAAACCATATTTAGAAAAATAATAATTTTACAATATACCTAAACCACAATAATAACAATAAACAATAAACATAAATGCTAAACAATAAACCCAAAATCCTAAATCCCTAACCCTTAAATATAAACCTAAACTGTAAAACCTAAACCCCACCTCCCGAATCCCAAAATCCCAAATCCAAAAATCCTAAATCCTAAACCTCAAAACCCTAAACCTTATTTATAAAAATAATAATGTTATGAACAAACCCAAAATCCCAAATCCCATATCACATATCGAAAACCCTAAACACTATTTAGAAAAATAATATTTTTAAGAATAAACCAAAAATCATAAAACCTAAACCCCCAATCCCAATTCTTATATCACAAATCCAAAATCCCTACACCCAATTTTAAATCCTTAAACCCTAAACCATATTTAGAAAAATAATAATTTTAACACTATACCTTAACCCACAAAAATGACACAAAACAATAAACCTAAACCCTAAACACAAATTTTAAATCCTAAAACCCTAAACAAGACTTACAAAATAATAAATTTAACCCTATACTTTAACACACAAAAATAACACAAAACAATAAACCTAAACCCTAAACAAAAATTCTCAAATCCCAAAACCCTAAACCATATTTAGAAAAATAATAATTTTAACACTACACCTAAACCCATAAAAATAACAATAAACAATAAAACTAAACACTAAACCCAAAATTCTAAATCCCAAAACCTAAAACCCTATTTATGAAATTTATAATTTTAACCCTAAACCTTAACCCTTAAATATAACCCTAAACTTTGAAACCTAAACCCCAAATCCCAAAATCCCAATACACCAAAACCACAAATCCTAAATCCTAAACCAAGAAACACTAAACATTATTTATAAAAATAATAATTTTAAGAATAAACCCCAAATCGTAAAACCTAAACCCCCAATCCCAATTCTCATATCACAAATCCAAAACCTCAATAACCGATTTTAAATCCTAAAACCCTAAACCATATTTAGAAAAATAATAATTTTAACAATATATCTAAACCCAAAAAATGACACAAAACAATAAACCAAAACCCTAAACACAAATTTTAAATCCTAAAACCCTACACAATATTTAGAAAAAAAATAATATCCCTATACCATAACCCACAAAAAAAACACTAAACAATAAACCTAAACCCTAAACACAAATTCGAAAATCCCAAAGCCCTAAACCATATTTAGAAAAATAATAATTTTAATACTACACCTGAACCCATAAAAATAACAATAAACCCAAAATCTAAAATCCCAAACCCTCAAACTGTATTTAGGAAATTTATAACTTTGACCCTAAACCTTAACCCCTAAATATAATCTAAACTCTAAAACCTAAACCCCACCTCCCAAATACCAAAATCCCAAATCCCAAAATCCTAAATCCTAAACCTCAAAACCCTAAACCTTATTTATAAAAATAATAATTTTATGAATAAACCCTAAATCCCAAATCCCATATCATATATCCAAAACCCTAAACACTAATTAGGAAAAAAAATCCTAGACCTTAACCCATAAAAATAACACAACACAATAAACCAAAACCCAAAACACAAATTTTAAATGCTGCAGCCATAAACCATTTTTAGAAAAATAATAACTTAACACTATACTTGAACCCATAAAAATAACAATGAACAATAAAGCTAAACACTAAACCTAAAATCCTAAATCCAAAAACCCTAAACCCTATTTAGGAAAATTATAATTTTAACCCTGAACCTTAAACCTTAAATATAACCCTAAACTCTAAAAAATAAACCCCAACTCCCAAATCCCAAAACCTTAAATCCAAAAATCCTAAATCCTAAACCTAAAAACCCTAAACCTTATTTATATAAATAATATTTTTAAGAATAAACCCAAAATCGTAAAACCTAAACCCCCAATCCCAATTCTTATAACACAAATCCAAAATCCCTATACCCAATTTTAAATCCTAAAACCCTAAACCATATTTAGAAAAATAATAATTTTAACACTATACCTTAACCCACAAAAATGAGACAAAACAATAAACCTAAACCCTAAACACAAATTTTAAATCCTAAAACCCTAAATCAGACTTAGAAAATAATAAATTTAACCCTATACCTTAACCCATAAATATAACACAAACTAATAAACCTAAACCCTAAACACAAATTCTCAAATCCCAAAACCCTAAACCATATTTAGAAAAATAATAATTTTAACATTACACCTAAACCCATAAAAATAACAATAAACAATAAAACTAAACACTAAACCCAAAATCCTAAATCCCAAAACCTAAAACCATATTTAGGAAAATTATAATTATAACCCTAAACCTTAACTCTTAAATATAAACCAAAACTTTCAACCCTAAACCCCAACTCCTAAATCCCAAAACACCAAATCCACAAATCCGAAATGCTAAACCTAGAAACCCTAAACATTATTTATAAAAATAATAATTTTAAGAATAAACCCCAAATCGTTACCCAATTCTCATATCACAAATCCAAAACCCCAATACCGGATTTTAAATCCTAAAACCATAAACCATATTTAGAAAAATAATAATTTTAACACTACACCTTAACCCACAAAAATAACACAAAACAATAAACCTAAACCCTAAACACAAATGCAAAAATCCCAAAACCCTAAATATATTCAGAAAAATAATAATTTTAACACTACATCTGAACCCATAAAAATAACAATAAACAACAAAGCTAAACACTAAACCCAAAATCTTAAATCCCAAACCCTTAAACCCTATTTAGGAAATTTATAACTTTGACCCTAATCCTTAACCCTTAAATATGGTTCTAAACTCTAAAACCTAAACCCTAACTCCAAAATCCCAATACACTAGAACCACAAATACTAAATCCTAAACCTAGAAACCCTAAACATTATTTATAAAAATAATAATTTTAAGAATAAACCCCAAATCGTAAAACCTAAACCCCCAATCCCAATTCTCATATCACAAATCCAAAACCCCAATACCCGATTTTAAATCCTAAAACCCTAAACCATATTTAGAAAAAGAATAATTTTAACAATATACCTAAACCCACAAAAATAACACAAAACAATAAACCTAAACCCTAAACACAAATTCTAAAATCACAAAGCCCTAAACCTTGTTTAGAAAAATAATAATTTTAACACTACACCTGAACACATAAAAATAACAATAAACAATTAACAATAAACCCAAAACCCAAAATCCCAAACCCTCAAACTCTATTTAGGAAATTTATAACTTTGACCCTAAACCTTTACCCTTACCTATAAACTAAACTCTAAAACCTAAACACCACCTCCCAAATCCCAAAATCCTAAATCCTAAACCTCAAAACCCAAAACCTTATTTATAAAAATAATAATTTTATGAATAAACCATAAATCCCAAATCCCATATCACATATCCAAAATCCTAAACACTATTTAGAAAAAAAATAACCCTAGACCTTAACCCACAAAAATAACACAACACAAAAACCAAAACACTAAACACAAATTTTAAATGCTACAACCATAAACAATAAAGCTGAACACTAAACCCAAAATCCTAAATCCCAAAACCCTAAACCCTATTTAGGAAAATTATAATTTTAACCCTGAACCTTAAACCTTAAATATAACCCTAAACTCTAAAAAATAAACACCAACTCCCAAATCCCAAAACCCTAAATCCAAAAATCCTAAATCCTAAAGCTCAAAACCCTAAACCTTATTTATAAAAATAATATTTTTAAGAATAAACCCAAAATCGTAAAACCTAAACCCCCAATCCCAATTCTTATATCACAAATCCAAAATCCCTACACCCAATTTTAAATCATAAAACCCTAAACCATATTTAGAAAAATAATAATTTTAACACTATACCTTAACCCACAAAAATGACACAAAACAATAAACCTAAACCCTAAACACAAATTTTAAATCCTAAAACCCTAAACCACACTTAGAAAATAATAAATTTATCCCTATACCTTAACCCATAAAAATAACACAAAACAATAAACCTAAACCCTAAACCCTAAACACAAATTCTCAAATCCCAAAACCCTAAACCATATTTAGAAAAATAATAATTTTAACACTACACCTAAACCCATAAAAAGAACAATAAACAATAAAACTAAACACTAAACCCAAAATCCTAAATCCCAAAACCTAAAACCATATTCATAATGAGAAGAAATAAACTTTATTTTTGTTGTGTTTTTAGGAATCGAAAAGAGATTCAATTTGATATATTCTAATAGCTGTTTCAATGCATGAATTAAAAGTTATAACAATTTAAATTTGTAACCCTAGTTAATTACTTATTTTTTCTTAAACTGTGAACTGTTTTAGGTCGTTTGTTTTTTGGATGAAGAGAGATAGGTTGAACATAGAAAAAAAACTAAAGACAAAGATACAAAGAATTTAAAGGAAACAAAGAAAAGAAATCCAAAAATTAAAATAATGACAAAAATATAAAATAAAACACAAGTGTTGAACGGCATATTTTTTTCGCTTTTTTTTTTCTGATTTTTCACTTTAGAATGTCGAAAATAATCGAAGCAGAAATTTTTTTAATTCTAAAATTCAAAAGGTAGATATATGAAAATAGAAAACCTATTTTTCGCAAACAAGGTTTTGATAACAAATGATGCGTATCCTTTAGGCGAACAACCTAGAACCCAAGAACCGTAAAGAATTACAAAGATTGATTGCTAAGAACATGGTTAAGATGGTCAAATTTTTATCCGAAAAGGAAAGAACCAAAAACAAATCAACAAGGAAAGAACCAAAGTTTAAGGCATCGAAAAGTAGTGTAAATGATGGTATTTATATTCCCAATGAGTAGAAATAAACTTCTTCTTTGTTGTGTTTTTAGGAATCGAAAAGAGATTCAATTTGATATATTATAATAGCTGTTTCAATGCATTAATTAAAAGTTATAACAGTTTAAATTTGCAACACTAATAAATAACTTCTTTTTTTCTTAAATTGCGAACAGTTATAGGTCGCTTGTTTTTTTGATGAACAAAGATAGGTTGAACACAGAAAACAAAGAACAACTAAAAGATTCAAAGAATTTAGAGAAAACAACGAAAATAAATCCAAAGATGAAAAGAACGATTACAAATTTAAAATAAAACACAACACTTGAATGGCAAAATTTCTTTCTTTTTTTGTGATTTGTCACCTTAGAAACTAGAAAATAATCAAAGGACAAATTATTTTAAATCAAAAATTTTCAAAAGATAGATATATGAAAATAGAAAACATATTTTAAGCAACAAAGGTTTTGATACCAAATGATGGGTATCCTTTAGGCGAACAACCTAGGAACCCAAGAACCATAAGGAATAACAAAGATTTATTGCTAAGAACATGGTTAAGATGATCAAATTGGTATCCAAAATGGAAAGAACTAAAAACAAAGCAACAAGGTGTGACCAAACTTTAAAGCATCATTAAGTAGTGCAACCGATGGTATTTGTGTTCCAACTAAGGAGAACTAAACTTTTTCTTTGTTGAGTTTTTAGGAATCGAAAAGAGATTCAATTTGATATATTATAATAGTTGTTTCAATGCATTAATTACAAGTTATAACAGTTTAAATTTGCAACCCTAATTAATAACTTCTTTTTTTCTTAAATTGCAAATAGTTGTAGGTCGCTTGTTTTTTTGATGAACAAAGATAGGTTGAACACAGAAAACAAAGAACAACTAAAAGATTCAAAGAATTTAGAGAAAACAACGAAAATAAATCCTAAGATGAAAACAACGATTACAAATTTAAAATAAAACACAACACTTGAATGGCAAAATTTCATTCTTTTTTTGTGATTTGTCACTTTAGAAACTAGAAAATAATCAAAGGACAAATTATTTTAAATCTAAAATTCAAAAGATAGATATATGAAAATAGAAAACATATTTTAAGCAACCAAGGTTTTGATTCCAAATGATGGGGATCCTTTAGGCGAACAACTTAGGAACCCAAGAACCATAAGGAATAACAAAGACTGATTGCTAAGAACATGGTTAAGATGATGAAATTGGTATCCAAAATGGAAAGAACTAAAAACAAAGAAAAAAGGTGCGACCAAACTTTAAGGCATCGTTAAGTAGTGTAACCGATGTTATTTGTGTTCCAAATGAGGAGAACTAAACTTTTTATTTTTTGTGTTTTTAGGAATCGAAAAGAGATTCAATTCGATATATTATAATTTTTGTTTCAATGCATTAATTAAAAGTTATAAGAGTTAAATTTGCAACCCTAATTAATAACTTTTTTTTTCTTAAACTGTGAACTATTTTAGGTCGCTTGTTATTTTGATGAAAAAAGATCTGTTCAACACAGAAAGCAAAAAACAAGAAAAAGATAAAAATAATTTAAAGTAAACAACGAAAAGATATCCAAAGATGAAAACAATGATTACAAATATAAAATAAAACACAAGACTTGAATGGAAAATTTACTTTATTTTTTATTGATTTTTCACTTTAGAATATAGAAAATAATCAAAGGACATATTATTTTAAATCTAAAATTCAAAAAATAGATATATGAAAATACAAAACCCATTTTAAGAAACCAAGGTTTTGATACCAAATGACACGGATCCTTTAGGCGAACAACCTAGGAACCCAAGAACCATAAGGAATAACAAAGATTGATTGCTAAGAACATGGTTAAGATGATCAAATTGTTATCCAAAATGGAAAGAACTAAAAACAAAGCAAAAAGGTGCGACCAAACTTTAAGGAATCGTTAAGGAGTGTAACCGATGGTATTTTTGTTCCAGCTAAGGAGAACTAAACTTTTTCTTTGTTGTGTTTTTAGGAATCGAAAAGAGATTCAATTTGATATATTATAATAGTTGTTTCAATGAATTAATTAAAAGTCATAACAGTTTAAATTTGCAACCCTAATTAATAACTTCTTTGTTTCTTAAACTGTGAACTATTTTAGGTCGCTTGTTATTTTGATGAAAAAAGATCGGTTCTCCACAGAAAACAAAAAAAAAGAAAAAGATAAAAATAATTTAAAGAAAACAACGAAAAGAAATCCATTGACGAAAACAATGATTACAAATATAAAATAAAACACAAGACTTGAATGGAAAATTTTCTTTATTTTTTTATTGATTTTTCACTTTAGAATCTAGAAAATAATCGAAGGACAAATTATTTTAAATCTAAAATTCAAAAAATAGATATATGAAAATACAAAACCCATTTTAAGCAACCAAGGTTTTGATATCAAATGACACGGATCGTTTAGGAGAACTGATGAGTGCTCAAAAAGCACTAAAATAACCATGATTTTATGTACATTAATTGATTAAAAATATATATTTATATGTTTTATCATATATTTATATGAATTTGTCTTTTTCGGAATCACGGGTATTTTTATTGTTTTTCAGGTATTTTTGGCTTAAAAACGCAACTTAAAGACTCAAAGAGGAATACTGGAAGCAATACATCACAAATATATTAATAAATAAATGGGGAAAGGTCAACAAATATGGAAAAATTGGACAAAATGGGTCAAAAAGGAGAAAATCACGCCGCCGCGCCCCAGCGCCCAACCGTGCCAAGCTGCGCGCGCTGGTACTGTTCATCCGCCCCAAGCTACGCGCGGCTACTGTTCATCTGCCCCAAGCTACGCACGCGGCTACTGTTCATCTGCGCCAAGCTACGCACGCGGCTACTGTTCATCCGCGCGCGCCGACGCCCGTTTCGCCCTATTTTTCACGTGTAGCCGCCCCACGTCATGCTGACGTCATCAAATGACGTCAGCAATCACTAATCCGCGTTTTTACATTTTTTTAACATTTTTTCCTCTACTTTTTCTCTCCATCCTCACCTATAAATATCCCCCTTCTCTTCACTTCAAAACACACCTAAAAACACACTTCTCTCTTCTTTCTTTCTCTCTTTTCTTAGATTTTTAGTTTTTCTTTGTTTTTCTTTGTTTTTCTTATGTTTTCTTAGTTTTTAGCTTTTCTTAGTTAATTTCTCTTAGTTTTAGAGTTCTTCCCTTTTTGGGAAGAACTAGTTATGTTTTTGTAATTTTTTAGCTTTTTGATTCAATAAATGGGAGTGCAAATTCTGCTTGGAGGTTTTCCAGCAACGGGAATAGCGTCGAAGTTCTGTAAGGATTTTATTTTCTTTACAGTTATTTTTATGCTTTATTCTTACATGTTATATTTAATTTGTCTGTGATTAAATTTAACTGTGCTGGCTGTTAATAAACATGATGTAATAATAACGTTGTTATGCTTGCGAAATATTAAATAGGTAAAAATCTCTAAAATGAATTGATTTTATTTTTATTCATGATTTTATATTAAGAATGTTAGAGAGAAATATATTATTTTTCATTACAAACTTAAACCTGAAAATTAGATTTTAAGGTTTAGTTATCCGGTCTGATTTAGAGTAGTGCTCTTTTATTTGTTGGTACAATCGCCCGGTAGTTAGATTGAAGCTCTATTTCAAAAGTTTTTATAAAAATTATTATCTGAAAATGTATTGACGACATGTTTTCAGTAGTGGTTTTAAAACTTGAAAGTTAGTACTCAGATAACTAAATTCTTAGGTTTAATTTGAACACCTTGAATAAAGTTTAAACTGTCTAACCCCACCAAAGGTGGCATTTAAATGGTTCATTTTCAATCTCTTAGAAAAAGGAATTAATTTAATTAACCAAATTAGTTATTAACCCCACCCATAGGTGTTAATTGATTTGTTTAGTTAACAAAGAATATCTAACCCTACCAAAGGTGGTATTCATATAAAAAAGGGAGAATCAATAAATATCAATTCATATCTTTAATAACCTAGATAATATGAGCAAGCATAATTAACTTAGTTATTATATCCATAAATATTTTGCCATTATAAATGATAAAATTTGCATGAATGTTTATTGAATCTATGTTTATTTTTATGTAAGTAGATTAAAAACACAAAATCCCAAAATATCGTGACAGGATGTTTAGGATTTAATTTCGTTTTTAAAAGTTTGAATAATAAATTAAAAATCACATACATTCCTTCCTTAGATCGACCTTGGGAGTATACTTATCATTTTCTTCGAAATGATTCATGCACTTGTGAGAGTTTTATAAATATTAAAACCAAAGTATTGGCAAGAATCGGCGATGCCGGTTTTCGCTCATCAAGTTTTTGGCGCCGTTGCGAGGGATTTGGTCATCAAGTTTTTGGCACCGTTGCCGGGGAAGGAATAGCGTTTTTTAAATTATTTATCAAAATTTTAAAAACATTTTTGTTCTGTAAATAATTGTGATTTTTTTGTTTTAATAAAAAAAATAATAATCAAATTTCAAATTTCATAAGAAATAAAAAAAATAAATAAATAAAAAATAATTTTTTTTTTAATTGTAAAATAATTTAGAAATTTGAAATTTGAAGTAAAAATTTTTTACCGTTCATGAATAGTAAAAAATTAAAAATTTTAAGATAAAAATAAATAAATAATATAGCATTAATAGTAAAATAAAATTACTGTTCATGAATAGTAAAAAAAATCAAAAATTTTAAGTTAAAAATAAATAAATAAAATTTATAGTGTAAATAGTAAAATAAAATTACCGTTCATAAATAGTAAAAAAATTAAAAAAAATTAAAAAAAAATTAAAAAAAAATTAAAAATTTTAAGATAAAAATAAATAAATAATATAGCGTTAATAGTAAAATAAAATTACCGTTCATTAATAGTAAAAAAAATCAAATATTTTAAGTTAAAAATAAATAAATAAATAAATAAACTTAATTTTTAATTTTCGTTTAATGTTAAGTTTTTATTTAAAATCTTAATTTTATTTTTTTTAATAAAAATAATAATAAAAATGAATAAAAACAAAATAAAAAAAATATCAATTTTTATTCTTATTTTATTTTCCTTTACCTTTCTCAATTTTATTTTAATTTTTTTTATTTTAATTTTTTTTATTTTAGTTTATTTTATTTTAGTTTATTTTATTTTATTTTACTTTATTTTATTTTATTTTATTTTATTTCAATTTTATTTCAATTTTAATTTTATTTATTTTTATTTTTATTATTTTTATTTATTTTCTTTTCTTTTCTTTAACTATTTTTTTTCTCTCTTAATTTTTATTTAACTTAATTAACTTAGATTTTTCATTAACTTAATTAACTTAGATTTTTAGTTATTTAACTTAATTAACTTAACTTTTTAATTAACTTAGATTTTTAACTTAGCTTTTTAATTAACTTAACTTAATTAACTTGAACTTTTTAATTAACTTTGATTAACTTAGCTTTTTAATTAATTTAGATTTTTTTTAACTTAACCAACTTAGCTTTTTAATTAACTTAACTTAATTAACTTAGATTTTCTTTTACTTAATTAACTTAAATTTTTACTTAATATAACTTAATTAACTTAACTTTAATAACATGAAAAGTAAAGATCTAAGGGAGTTCTGTCTAGGAGACTAGTTCCTGGATGCCTTTGTGCCACTAGTCTTTCCTGGGAACGTTGTTCTGTCTAGGAGGATGGTTTATAAGGAGCCTTTGCCCCACCATTCTTTCCTGGGAGCACTCTTGGTTAATACTGATTATGTTATTTTAACTTAAAAAAAAATTCTGAAACTATCTCCAAAATTTTAAAGTCTTAATTACAATCTCAAGAGTTAGTTTCTTTGCTTGATCTAGGTACAATTGTGTTATGATGCCTTAATTATTTGATTTGCACCTAGATGTGGGTTATCTAAAACCCTTAGCATGCCCTTAGTTTTTGGTACAGAAAAATTTAAAAATCAATAGGGCATGTTTGAAACAGTATAGGTAGACAACTTTGTCTTACTTGTAGGTATGATTGACTCAATGATGAGGGGACATTGAGTTTACTTAAAATGCAATCCCCAAGTTACGTCTTGCTAAGACGTTAAACTAAGCGCTGGATGGGAGGCAACCCATCATTTTAGGTAATTTTCTGTTATTTATTTTATTTACTTAATTTTATTGTTTATTTTAGTTTAATAATTTTTAAATTGTTAAAACTAAAAATATTTGTTGAGATGTTAGAAGTTTACAACGATCTGTCTGTATACACTTTAATAATGAATATGATGGATGCACCTGCATTTCTCCATTACTACTTACACATTCTCAGGAAATAGGTAATCTTTCTTCTCTTTTCTCTTTAATTTACAGTTGTTACATTGAGGACAATGTAAGTTCTAGGTTGGGGGTGGTGAAAAGTTACCATGCTTAATTAGAAAAAAAAAGATTTAACAATTTAAAAATTAAAAAAAAATTTCTCACAAAAATTTATCATTTCTTTAAATCAAATTTAAGTAAATAGTTAAGTCTTTTGTACTGTTAGATTAATTTTTGAAAACATATCATGAAATATTTTGTAATTATTTTTGATAATTAGTTAGTTTTTGTCATAACTAGTATTTCTTGATAAAATGAGGAAATTATATTAAACCCAAAATCGGTGTTTATGAATTTGTTTTAGTGGAGACTACCCTTGTGAGATATAATTTGAGTCTAATTTCTTTAATTCAGAGTGAAATATATATTTTTTCTACTCCAAACACATTTCTTATTTATTCAAATTTTTAGATGATCTCTATAGGTATTAGCATTGAATGTATAAATTTTTTCTCATCTTAATAGAGTATCATATATATATTTTTTATTATTTTTGTTTAGATTAAATGATTTGAGTAGAAATTGATAGTATATGCTTATATCTCATTTATGCATGACTGCTACAAAAACAAAAAGACATATCTGGGGTACCTAAACCAAGATCAAATAGAAAAGCCACAAAATTAACTACTCACCAAAATCCAAAAAAATATACAATCTTTACATGGGTTGACTCTCTAAAAAATACATATATTGAAAAATATCTACAGAAAAAAATAGAGAGATAAAAAATATATAGTATCATCTACATACTATGACCCATGTTGCCTACAAAGTTGTGAGTACATGCTAATTACAAAAGAAAGATATAGGAAGTAATTCCCTTAAAAGTGATTGCAAATTCTTCATTTGTAAAAAGCATATATCTTGAAATTCTTTCTTAATGAGTTTGATTTATGCATGAAAATAATTTTTATATATGATATCTTTATAATTTATACATTCGATTCCTTTCATGAGATCAATATTAAAATAACACTTTGAGCCTTTATTCTTTATACATATGCGAACATATTAGTTCATTTCTATACATCAACTCTTTCACATATAAATTAGTATGAGTGTTTGAACCCATAGGATTCAGTGTTTTGAGAGTATTGACTTGTGAGGAATAGAGTCGAAGTGAATTTGGATTCATGACACTGAAATTGGGTGAAATTAAATTGATACATTTTTGACATGAAATATGAAAATGATTTTCGACTAATTATTATAATAAATCATGATTGTTTAAAGAGATTAAAATAACTTATGCTTGAGATTTTAATTATGATATTAAAAGAGATTAAAAAGTATGAGACATTTTTGTGATATGTTGTTTTCTTTTATTCTCAAATTAATTTTTGATTTTGTTGTAATTTTAGTTTTTGATTTGATTGTTTTTATTGTTTCTTTTGATTTTTACATTCAGTACAATGTTTGTGGGTATCATTACTGAAAACCCTCACGAGACTCAAACTCGTCCACTAGGGCAACCTAGGGGTTTAAAGGCTTGTTGCATAGGCTAAATGCAACGGTTTCAATCCACGAAAGTGATTTAGGATAGTTTAATTTTTAGTTTTTATCGCTTCTCTTGCTAAGGGACTAGCAAGAAGCTGATTGGGGGTTGTGATGAGTGCTCAAAAAGCACTAAAATAACCATGATTTTATGCACATTAATTGATTAAAAATATATATATTTATATGTTTTATCATATATTTATATAAATTTGTCTTTTTTGGAATCACGGGTATTTTTGGCTTAAAAACGCAACTTAAAGACTCAAAGAGGAATACTGGAAGCAATACATCACAAATATATTAATAAATAAATAGGGAAAGGTCAACAAATATGGAAAAATTGGACAAAATGGGTCAAAAAGGTTACAAATGTCAAAAAGGAGAAATCGCGCCGCCGCACCCCAGTGCCCAGCCGCGCCAAGCTGCACGCGATGGTACTGTTCATCCGCGCAAAACTGCGTGCGCTGGTACTGTTCATCCGCCCCAAGCTACGCGCGTGGCTACTGTTCATCTGCTGAAAACATGTCGTCAATACATTTTCAGATAATAATTCTTATAAAAACTTTTGAAATAAAGGTTCACTTCAACTACCGGGCGATTGTACCAACACATTAGAATTTAAAATTTAGAGTGAAGCTCTGTTTACAAGCTTTTCATAGCAAATGATGCGGAATCTTTAGGCACACAACCTAGGATCTAAGAACTTAAAGCAATAAGAAAGATTGAATTGCTAAGAAGATGTTTAAGATGAACAAATTGGTATCCTAAAGGAGAAGAACCGAAAACTGAGCAATATTGGGCAACCAAATTCTAAGACGTCAATAAGTAGTGTAAACGAGGAAATTTAGGTTGAAAACCCAGGAGAAAGAAAATTATGCCCCAAAAAAGTTTTAGGAATCGAAAAGACCTTCGATTTGATATATTATAATAGTTATTTCGATTCACGGTTTAAAAGTTACAATAGTTTAAAGTGGCACCTATAGTTCAAAACGTTTTTTTTAAATGTTAACAATAGTAACTCGCTTGTTTTCTCAAAGAACAAAGATAGGTTGAACACTAAAAACAAATAAAATGAAAAAATATACAAAGAATTAAAAAAACAACGAAATCAAATCCAAAGTCGAAAACAATGACAACAAAATAGAAATAAAACACAAGTTTTAAGGGAAAATTTCTTTATTTTTTTGTGATTTATCACATGAGAAAGCAAAAAATAGTCAAAGGCAAATTTTTTTCAAATCTAAAATTTAAAAGATTATATTGATATATGAAGATGGAAAACCAATTTTCAGCTACCAAGGTTTTCATACCAAATGATGCGGAATCTTTAGGCCCACAACCAAGTATCCTAAGAACCAAAAGGAATAAGAAAGATTAAATTGCTAAAAAGGTGTTTAAGATAAACAAATTGGAAACCTAAAGGATAAGAACCGAATACAGAGCAATATTGAACAACCAAATTCTAAGACATGAATAAGTAGTGTAAACGATGAAATTTAGGTTCAAAAACCAGGAGAAGTAAATTTTTGCTGCAATAGTTTTTGAGGAATCGAAAAGACCTTCGATTTAATATATTATAATAACTATTTCGATCCACGGGTTAAAAGTTACAATAGTTTAAAGTGGCAACCATAGTTAATAACATTTTTTTAAATGTTAACAATAGTAACTCGCTTGTTTTCTCAAAGAACAAAGATAGGTTTAACACTAAAAACAAAGAACAAGAAATAGATACAAAGAATTAAAAGAAAACAACGAAATTAAATCCAAAGTCGAAAACATTGATAACAAAATGGAAAGAAAACACTAGTTTTAAGCACCAAAATTCTTTCCCTTTTTGTGATTTGTCACATAAGAAAGCAAAAAAACAGTTAAAGGCCAAAATATTTTTAACCTAAAATTTAAAAGATTGATATATGAAGATGGATAACCAATTTTCAGCCACCAAGCTTTTCATACCAAATGATGCGGAAACTTTAGGCGCACAACCTAGGATCTAAGAACCAAAAGGAATACGAAAGATGGAATTGCTAAGTAGGTGTCTAAGATGAACAAATTGGTATCCTAAAGGAGAAGAACCGAAAACAGAGCAATATTAGGCAACCAAATTCTAAGACGTCAATAAGTAGTGTAAAAGATGAAATTTAGGTTGAAAACCCAAGAGAAAGAAAATTATGCCCCAAAAAAATTTTAGGAATCGAAAAGACCTTCGATTTGATATATTATAATAGTTATTTCGATGCACGGTTTAAAAATTAAAATAGTTTAAAGCGGCAACCATAGTTCATAACGTTTTTTTTAAGGTTAACAATAGTAACTCGCTTGTTTTCTCAAAGAACAAAGATAGATTGAACACTAAAAACAAAGAAAATGAAAAAGATTCAAAGAATTAAACAAACAACGAAATCAAGTCCAAAGTCGAAAACAATAACAACAAAATAGAAATAAAACAGAAGTTTTAAGGGAAAATTTCTTTATTTTTTCGTGATTTGTCACATGAGAAAGCAAAAAATAGTCAAAGGCAAATTTTTTTCAAATCTAAAATTTAAAAGATTATATTGATATATGAAGATGGATAACCAATTTTCAGCTACCAAGGGTTTCATACAAAATGATGCGGAATATTTAGGCGCACAACCTAGGATCCTAAGAACCAAAAGGAATAGGAAAGAATAAATTGTTAAGAAGGTGTTTAAGATGAACAACTTGGTATCCTAAAGGAGAAGAATTGAAAAAATAGCAATATTGAACAACCTTATTCTAAGACGTCAATAAGTAGTGTAAACAATTAAATTTAATTTGAAAACCCAGGAGTAAAACATTTTTGCCACAATAAATTTTTAGGAATCGAAAATACCTTCGATTTGATATATTATTATAGTTATGTCGATGCACGGTTTAAAAGTTACAACAGTTTAGAGTGGCAAAAATAGTCAATAACGATTTTTTTAAATGTTAACAATAGTAACTCGCTTGTTTTCTCAAAGAACAAAGATAGTTGAACACTAAAAACAAAGAACATGAAAAAGATACAAAGAATTAAAAAAACAACGAAATCAAATCCAAAGTAAAAAAAAATGACAACAAAATGGAAATAAAACACAATTTTTAAGGGAAAATTTCTTTATTTTTTGTGATTTGTCATATGAGAAACCAAAAAACAATCAAAGGCAATTTTTTTTCAAATCTAAAAGATTGATATATGAACATGGATAACCAATTTTCAGCTACCAAGGTTTTCATACCAAATGATGCGGAATCTTTAGGGGCACAACCAAGTATCCTCAGAACCAAAAGAAATAAGAAAGATTAAATTGCTAAGAAGGTGTTTAAGATGAACAAATTGAAAACCTAAAGGATAAGAACCGAAAACAGAGCAATATTGAACAACCAAATTCTAAGACATGAATAAGTAGTGTAAACGATGATATTTAGGTTCAAAAGCCAGGAGAAATAAAATTTTGCTCCAATAGTTTTTGAGGAATCGAAAAGACCTTCGATTTAATATATTATAATAGTTATTTCGATCCACGGGTTAAAAGTTACAACAGTTTAAAGTGGCAACCATAGTTAATAACATTTTTTAAAAATGTTAACAATAGTAACTCGCTTGTTTTCTCAAATAACAAAGATAGGTTTAACACTAAAAACAAAGAACAAGAAATAGATACAAAGAATTAAAAGAAAACAACGAAATAAAATCCAAAGTCGAAAACATTGATAACAAAATGGAAAGAAAACACGAGTTTTAAGCACCAAAATTCTTTCCCTTTTTGTGATTTGTCACATAAGAAAACAAAAAAACAGATAAAGGCCAAAAATATTTTTACCCTAAAATTTAAAAGATTGATATATGAAGTTGGATAACCAATTGTTAGCCACCAAGATTTTCATACCAAATGATGCGGAATCTCTAGGCGCACAACCAAGGATCTAAGAACCAAAAGGAATAAGAAAGATGGAATTGCTAAGTAGGAGTTTAAGATGAACAAATTGGTATCCTAAAGGAGAAGAACCGAAAACAGAGCAATATTGGGCAACCAAATTCTAAGACGTCAATAAGTAGTGTAAAGGATGAAATTTAGGTTGAAAACCATGGAGAAAGAAAATTATGCCCCAAAAAAGTTTTAGGAATCGAAAATACCTTCGATTTGATATATTATAATAGTTATTTCGATGCACAGTTTAAAAATTAAAATAGTTTAAAGCGGCAACCATAGTTCATAACGATTTTTTTTAAATGTTAACAATAGTACCTCGCTTGTTTTCTAAAAGAAAAAAGATAGGTTGAACACTAAAAACAAAGAAAATGAAAAAGATACAAAGAATTAAAAAAACAACGAAATGAAATCCAAAGTCGAAAACAATGACAACAAAATAGAAATAAAATACAAGTTTTAAGGGAAAATTTCTTTATTTTTTTGTGATTTGTAACATGAGAAAGCAGAAAATAGTCAAAGGCAAATTGTTTTCAAATCTAAAATTTAAAAGATTGATATATGAAGATTGATAACCTAAATTCAGCCACAAAGTTTTTCATACCAAATAATGCGGAATCTTTAGGCGCACAACCTAGGATCCTAAGAACCAAAAGAAATAAGAAACATTAAATTGCTAAGAAAGTGTTTAAGATGAATAATTTGGTATCCTAAAGGAGAAAAACTGAAAACATAGCAATATTGAACAATCTTATTCTAAGACGTCAATAAGTAGTGTAAACGATTAAATTTAGTTTGAAAACCCAGGATTAAGAAAAGTTTGCCACAATAATTTTTTAGGAATCGAAAAGACCTTCGATTTGATATATTATTATAGTTATTTCGATTCACGGTTTAAAAGTTACAACAGTTTAGAGTGGCAAAAATAGTCAATAACGATTTTTTTTAATGTTAACAATAGTAACTCGCTTGTTTTCACAAAGAACAAATATAGTGGAACACTAAAAACAAAGAACATGAAAAAGATACATAGAATTAAAAAAACAACAAAATCAAATCCAATGTCGAAAACAATGACAACAAAAAGGAAATAAAACAGAAAATTTAAGGGAAAATTTCTTTATTTTTTTGTGATTTCTCACATGAGAAAGCAAAAAACAGTCAAAGGCAAATTTTTTTCAAATCTAAAAGATTGATATATGAAGATGGATAACCAATTTTCAGCTACCAAAGTTTTCATAACAAATGATGCGGAATGTTTAGGTGCACAACCAAGGATCCTAAGAACCAAAAGGAATAAGAAATATTAAATTTCCAAGAAGGTGTTTAAGATGAACCAATTCGAAATCTAAAGGATAAGAACTGAAAACAGAGAAATATTGAACAACCAAATTCTAAGACATGAATAAGTAGTGTAAATGATGAAATTTAGGTTCACAAACCAGGAGAAATAAACTTTTGCTCCAATAGTTTTTGAGGAATCGAAAAGACCTTCGATTTAATATATTATAATAGCTATTTCGATCCACGGGTTAAAAGTTACAACAGTTTAAACTCGCAACCATAGTTAATAACATTTTTTCTAAATGTTAACAATAGTAACTCGCTTGTTTTCTCAAAGAACAAAGATAGGTTTAACACTAAAAACAAAGAACAAGAAATAGATACAAACAATTAAAAGAAAACAATGAAATAAAATCCAAAGTCGAAAACATTGATAACAAAATGGAAAGAAAACACAAGTTTTAAGGACCCAAATTCTTTCCCTTTTTGTGATTTGTCGCATAAGAAAGCAAAAAAATAGTTAAAGGCCAAAATATTTTTAACCTAAAATTTAAAAGATTGATATATGAAGATGGATAATCAATTTTCAGCCACCAAGCTTTTCATACCAAATGATGCGGAATCTTTAGGCGCACAACCTAGGATCTAAGAACTAAAAGGAAGTAGAAAGATTGAATTGCTAAGAAGGTGTTTAAGATGAACAAATTGGTATCCTAAAGGAGAAGAACCGAAAACAGAGCAATATTGGGCAACCAAATTCTAAGACGTTAATAAGTAGTGTAAACGATGAAATTTAGGTTGAAAACCCAGGAGAAAGAAAATTATGCCCCAAAAAAGTTTTAGGAATCGAAAAGACCTTCGATTTGATTTATTATAATAGTTATTTCGATGCACGGTTTAAAAGTTACAATAGTTTAAAGTCGCAACCATAGTTCATAACGCTTTTGTTTAAATGTTAACAATAGTACCTCACTTGTTTTCTCAAAGAACAAAGATAGGTTGAACACTAAAAACAAAGAATATGAAAAAGATACAAATAATTAAAAAAACAACGAAATCAAATCCAAAGTCAAAAACAATGACAACAAAATAGAAATAAAACACAAGTTTTAAGGGAAAATTTCTTTATTTTTTTGTGATTTGTAACATGAGAAAGCAAAAAATAGTCAAAGGCAATTTTTTTTTTAAATCTAAAATTTAAAAGATTGATATATGGAGATGGATAACCAATTTTCAGCCACAAAGATTTTCATACCAAATGATGCGGAATCTTTAGGCGCACAACCTAGGATCCTAAGAACCAAAAGAAATAAGAAAGATTAAATTGCTAAGAAGGTGTTTAAGATGAACAACTTGGTATCCTAAAGGAGAATAACTGAAAACATAGCAATATTGAACAATCTTATTCTAAGACATCAATAAGTAGTGTAAACGATTAAATTTAGTTTGAAAACCCAGGATTAAAAGACCTTCGAAAAGACCATCGATTTGATAAATTATTATAGTTATTTCCATTCACGGTTTAAAAGTTACAACAGCTTAGAGTAGCAAAAATAGTCAATAACGATTATTTTTAATGTTAACAATAGTAACTTGCTTGTTTTCTCAAAGAACAAATATAGTGGAACACTAAAAACAAAGAACATGAAAAAGATACAAAGAATTAAAAAAACAACTAAATCAAATCAAAAGTCGAAAATAATGACAACAAAATGTAATTAAAACACAAATTTTAAGGGAAAATTTCTTTATTTATTTGTGCTTTGTCACATGATAAAACAAAAAACAGTCAAAGGCAAATTTTTTTCAAATAAAAAAGATTGATATATGAAGATATATAACCAATTTTCAGCCACAAAGGTTTTCATACCAAATGATGCGGAATCTTTAGGCGTACAATCTAGGATCCTAAGAAGCAAAAGGAATAAGAAAGGTTGAATTGCTTAGAAGGTATTTAAGATGAACAAATTGTTATCCTAAAGGAAAAGAACCGAGAAGAGAGCAATATTGAACAACCAAATTCGAAGACGTCAATAAGGAGTGTAAACGATTAAATTTAGTTTGAAAACCTAGGAGTAAGAAAATTTTGCCACAATAGTTTTTGAGGAATCGAAAAAACCTTCGATTTAATATATTATAATAGTAATTTTGATCCACGGGTTAAAAGTTACAACAGTTTAAAGTGGCAAAAATAGTCAATAATGATTTTTTTTAATGTTAACAATAGTAACTCTTGTTTTCTCAAAGAACAAAGAAAGGTTGAACACTAAAAACAAAGAAAATGAAACAGATACAAAGAATTGAAAAAATAACAAAATCAAATCCAAAGTAGAAAACAATGACAACAAAATTGAAATAAAACACAAGTTTTAAGGGAAAATTTCTTTATTTTTTTGTTATTTCTCACATGAGAAAGCAAAAAACAGTCAAAGGCAAATTTTTTTCAAATCTAAAAGATTGATATATGAAGATGGATAAACAATTTTCAGCTACCAAGGTTTTCATAACAAATGATGCGGAATGTTTAGGCGCACAACCAAGGATCCTAAGAACCAAAAGGAATAAGAAATATTAAATTTCCAAGAAGGTGTTTAAGATGAACAAATTCGAAACCTAAAGGATAAGAAACGAAAACAGAGAAATATTGAACAACCAAATTCTAAGACATGAATAAGTAGTGTAAACGATGAAATTTAGGTTCAAAAACCAGGAGAAATAAAATTTTTCTCCAATAGTTTTTGAGGAATTGAAAAGACCTTCGATTTAATATATTATAATAGTTATTTCGATCCACGGGTTAAAAGTTACAACAGTTTAAAGTGGCAACTATAGTTAATAACATTTTTTTAAAATGTTAACAATAGTAACTCGCTTGTTTTCTCAAAGAACAAAGATAGGTTTAACACTAAAAACAAAGAACAGAAAATAGATACAAACAATTAAAAGAAAACAACAAATTCAAATCCAAAGTCGAAAACATTGATAACAAAATGGAAAGAAAACACGAGTTTTAAGCACCAAAATTCTTTCCCTTTTTGTGATTTGTCACATAAGGAAGCAAAAAAACAGTTAAAGGCCAAAATATTTTTAACCTAAAATTTAAAAGATTGATATATGAAGTTGGATAACCAATTGTCAGCCACCAAGCTTTTCATAGAAAATGATGCGGAATCTTTAGGCGCACAACCTAGGATCTAAGAACCAAAAGGAATAAGAAAGATTGAATTGCTAAGAAGGTGTTTAAGATGAACAAATTGGTATCCTAAAGGAGAAGAACCAAAAAATAAGCAATATTGGGCAACCAAATTCTAAGACGTCAATAAGTAGTGTAAACGATGAAATTTAGGTTGAAAACCCAGGAGAAAGAAAATTATGCCCCAAAAACGTTTCAGGAATCGAAAAGACCTTCGATTTGATATATTATAAAAGTTATTTCGATGCACAGTTTAAAAGTTACAATAGTTTAAAGTGGCAACCATAGTTTATAACGTTTTTTTTAAATGTTAACAATAGTAACTCGTTTGTTTTCTCAAAGAAGAAAGATAGGTTGAACACTAAAAACAAAGAAAATGAAAATGATACAAAGAATTAAAAAAACAACGAAATCAAATCCAAAGTCGAAAACAATGACAACAAAATAGAAATAAAACACAAGTTTTAAGGGAAAATTTCTTTATTTTTTTGTGATTTGTAACATGAGAAAGCAAAAAAATAGTCAAAGGCAAATTGTTTTCAAATCTAAAATATTAAAGATTGATATATGAAGATGGATAACCAATTTTCATTCAAAAAGATTTTCATACCAAATGATGCGGAATCTTTTGGCGCACAACCTCGGATCCTAAGAAGCAAAAGGAATAAGAAAGATTGAATTGCTAAGAAGGTGTTTAAGATGAACAAATTGGTATCCTAAAGGGAAAGAACCGAGAACAGAGCAATATTGAACAACCAAATTCTAAGACGTCAATAAGTAGTGTAAACGATTAAATTTAGTTTGAAAACCCAGGAGTAAGAAAATTTGGCCACAAAAATTTTGAGGAATCGAAAAGACCTTCGATTTAATATATTATAATAGTTATTTTGATCCACGGGTTAAAAGTTACAACAGTTTAAAGTGGCAAAAATAGTCAATAACGATTTTTTTTAATGTTAACAATAGTAACTCTTGTTTTCTCAAAGAACAAAGATAGGTTGAACACTAAAAACAAAGAAAATGAAACAGATACAAAGAATTGAAAAAATAACAAAATCAAATCCAAAGTAGAAAACAATGACAACAAAATTGAAATAAAACACAAGTTTTAAGGGAAAATTTCTTTATTTTTTTGTTATTTCTCACATGAGAAAGCAAAAAACAGTCAAAGGCAAATTTTTTTCAAATCTAAAAGATTGATATGTGAAGATGGATAACCAATTTTCAGCTACCAAGGTTTTCATAACAAATGATGCGGAATGTTTAGGCGCACAACCAAGGATCCTAAGAACCAAAAGGAATAAGAAATATTAAATTTCCAAGAAGGTGTTTAAGATGAACAAATTGGTAACCTAAAGGATAAGAACTGAAAACAGAGCAATATTAAACAACCAAATTCTAAGACATGAATAATTAGTGTAAACGATGAAATTTAGGTTCAAAAGCCAGGAGAAATAAAATTTTGCTCCAATAGTTTTTGAGGAATCGAAAAGACCTTCGATTTAATATATTATAATAGCTATTACAATCCACGGGTTACAAGTTACAACAGTTTAAAGTGGCAACCATAGTTAATAACATTTTTTTAAAATGTTAACAATAGTAACTCGCTTGTTTTGTCAAAGAACAAAGATAGGTTTAACACTAAAAACAAAGAACAAGAAATAGATACAAACAATTAAAAGAAAACAACAAAATCAAATCCAAAGTCAAAAACATTGATAACAAAATGGAAAGAAAACACGAGTTTTAAGCACCAAAATTCTTTCCCTTTTTGTGATTTGTCACATAAGAAAGAAAAAAAACAGTTAAAGGCCAAAATATTTTTAACCTAAAATTTAAAAGATTGATATATGAAGTTGGATAACCAATTTTCAGCCACCAAGCTTTTCATAGCAAATGATGCGGAATCTTTAGGCGCACAGCCTAGGATCTAAGAATCAAAAGGAATAAGAAAGATTGAATTGCTAAAAGATGTTTAAGATGAACAAATTGGTATCCTAAAGGAGAAGAACCGAAAACAGAGCAATATTGGGCAACCAAATTCTAAGACGTCAATAAGTAGTGTAAACGATGAAATTTAGGTTGAAAACCCAGGAGAAAGAAAATTATGCCCCAAAAAAGTTTGAGGAATCGAAAAGACCTTCAATTTGATATATTATAATAGTTATTTCGATGCACGGTTTAAAAGTTACAACAGTTTAAAATGGCAACCATAGTTAATAACCATTTTTTTTAAATGTTAACAATAGTAACTCGCTTTTTTTTCTAACAGAACAAAGATAGATTGAACACTAAAAACAAAGAAAAATAAAAAGATTCAAAGAATGAAAAAAAACAACGAAATAAAATCCAAAGTTGAGAACAATGACAACAAAATTGAAAAAAAAACACAAGATTTAAGGGAACATTTCTTTATCTTGTTGTGATTTGTCACATAAGAAAGCAAAAAACAGTCAAAGGCAAAACAATTTCAAACCTAAAATTTAAAAGATTGATATATGAAGATGGATAACCAATTTTCAGCCACCAAGGTTTTCATACCAAATGATGTGGAATCTTTAGGCACACAACCTAGGATCCTAAGAAGCAAAAGGAATAAGAAAGATTGAATTGCTAAGAAGGTGTTTAAGATGAAAAATTGGTATCCTAAAGGAGAAGAACCGAAAATAGAGCAATATTGAACAACCAAATTCTAAGACGTCAATAAGTAGTGTAAACGATAAAATTTAGGTTGAAAAAACAGGAGAAATAAATTTTTTATCCAACCATCATTTACACTACTTTCTCATGCCTTAAACTTTCGTCGTATCTTGTTGCTTTGTTTTTGGCTATTTCCTTTTCAGATAAAAATTTGACCATCTTAACCATGTTCTTAGCAATCAATCTTTGTTATTCTTTACGGTTCTTGTGTTCCTAGGTTGTTCGCCTAAATGATACGCATAATTTGTTATCAAAACCTTGTTTGCCTAAAATATGTTTTCTATTTTCATATTTCTATCTTTTGAATTTTAGAATTAAAAAAATTTCTCCTTTGATGATTATCTACACTCTAAAGTGAAAAATCAGAAAGAAAAAATATATGTCATTCAAGACTTGTGTTTTATTTTATATTTTTGTCAATATTTTAATCTTTGGATTTCTTTTCTTTGATTCCTTTAAATTCTTTGTATCTTTGTCTTTAATTTTTTTTCTGTGTTCAACCTATCTCTGTTCATCTAAAAAATAAACGACCTAAAACAATTCGCAGTTTAAGAAACAAAGAAGTTATTAATTGGGGTTGCAAATTTAAACTGTTATAACTTTTAATTCATGCATTGAAACAACTATTATAATATATCAAATTGAATCTCTTTTCGATTCCTAAAAACACAACAAAGAAGAAGTTTATTTCTACTCATTGGGAATATAAATACCATCATTTACACTACTTTTCGATGCCTTAAACTTTGGTTCTTTCCTTGTTGATTTGTTTTTGGTTCTTTCCTTTTCGGATAAAAATTTGACCATCTTAACCATGTTCTTAGCAATCAATCTTTGTAATTCCTTACGGTTCTTGGGTTCCTAGGTTGTTCGCCTAAAGGATACGCATCATTTTTTATCAAAACCTTGTTTGCGGAAAATAGGTTTTCTATTTTCATATATCTAGCTTTTGAATATTATAATTAAAAAAATTTCTCCTTCGATTATTTTCGACATTCTAAAGTGAAAAATTAGAAAAAAAGCGAAAAAAATATATGCCGTTCAACACTTGTGTTTTATTTTATATTTTTGTCATTATTTTAATTTTTGGATTTCTTTTCTTTGTTTCCTTTAAATTCTTTGTATCTTTGTCTTTAGTTTGTTTTCTATGTTCAACCTATCTCTCTTCATCCAAAAAACAAACGACCTAAAATAGTTCACAGTTTAAGAAAAAATAAGTAATTAACTAGGGTTACAAATTTAAATTGTTATAACTTTTAATTCATGCATTGAAACAGCTATTAGAATATATCAAATTGAATCTCTTTTCGATTCCTAAAAACACAACAAAGAAAAAGTTTATTTCTTCTCATTATGAATAGGAATACCATCATTTACACTACTTTCTCATGCCTTAAACTTTGGTCGTATCTTGTTGCTTTGTTTTTGGCTATTTCCTTTTCAGATAATAATTTGACCATCTTAACCATGTTCTTAGCAATGAATATTTGTTATTCCTTACGGTTCTTGTGTTCCTAGGTTGTTCGCCTAAATGATATGCATCATTTGTTATCAAAACCTTGTTTGCATAAAATAGGTTTTCTATTTTCATATATCTATCTTTTGAATTTTAGAATTAAAAAAATTTCTCCTTTGATGATTTTCTACACTCTAAAGTGAAAAATCAGAAAGAAAAAATATATGTCGTTCAAGACTTGTGTTTTATTTAATATTTTTGTCAATATTTTAATCTTTGGATTTCTTTTCTTTGTTTCCTTTAAATTCTTTGTATATTTGTCTTTAATTTGGTTTCTGTGTTCAACCTATCTTTGTTCAACCAAAAAACAAACGACCTAAAACAGTTCGCAGTTAAAAAAGAAGAAGTTATTAATTGGGGTTGCAAATTTAAACTGTTATAACTTTTAATTCATGCATTGAAACAGCTATTATAATATATCAAATTTAATCTCTTTTCGATTCCTAAAAACCCAACAAAGAAAAAGTTTATTTCTACTCATTAGGAACAGAAATACCATCATTTACACTACTTTCTAATGCATTAAACTTTGGTTGCACCTTGTTGCTTTGTTTTTGGTTCTTTCATTTTAGGATAAAAATTTGACCATCCTAACCATGTTCATAGCAATCAATCTTTGTTATTTAAAAAAAAGATGTTATTAATTAGGGTTTCAAATTTAAACTATTATAACTTTTAATTCGTGTATTTAAACAACTATTATAATATATCAAATAGAAACTATTTTCGATTCCAAAAAACACAACAAAGAAAAAGATTAGTTCTCAGCGTTTTTTAAACCAAATACCAACGTTTTCCCAACTAACCCTCACCTTAAAGTTTGGTTGCACCTTGTTGCGTTTTTCTGTTCTTTCCCTTAAGTATACCAATTTGATCATCTCAACTATGTTCTTAGCAATTCAGTCTTTCTTATTCTTTATTGTGCTTGGGTTCCTAGGTTGTTCGCCTAATGGATCCACCTTATTTTGTATCAAAACCTTTGTAGCTAAGAACGGGTTATCTATCTTAATATATCTGTCTTTTAAATTTTAGATTTTAAAAAAATATCCTTTGATTGTTTTCTACTTTCTAAAGTGACAAATAACAAAAAAAGAAAGATATTTTGCCATTCAAGTCTTTTTTTCTATTTTAAATTTTTAAGCTTTGTTTTCGTCTTTGCATTTCCTTTCATAGTGTTTTTAAAATTATTTCTATCTTTTTCTTGTTCTATGTTTTCTGCGTTCATCTATTCTCTTTCATCAAAAAAACATGCGACCTACAGCAGTTCGCAGTGTGCAAAAAAGAATTTATTATTTGGGGTTGCAAATTTAAACTATTATAACTTTTTATTCCTCCATCGAGACAACTATTATCATATATCAAATTGAAGGTCAATTCGATTCCTAAAAACACACCAAAGGAAGAGTTTAGTTCTCCACGTTTTTGAACCCAAATACCATCGTTTACAATAGTTAACGTTGCCTTAAAATTTGGTCGTACCTTGTTGCTATGTTTTTTGGTTCTTTCCCATTAGGATACCAATTTCATCATCCTAACCATGTTCTTAGCAATTCAATTTTTCTTATTCCTTATGGTTCTTGGGTTCCTAGGTTGTTCGACTAATGGATCGGCCTTATTTGGCATCAAAACCCTAGTTGCTTAAAATTGGTTATCTATTTTCTTATATATGTCTTTTGAAATTTAGATTTAAAGAAATTGGCCTTTGATTGTTTTGATGCTTTCTAAAATGATAAATAACAAAAAAAGAAAAAACTTTGCCATTCAAGTCTTGTGTTTCTTTTAAATTTGTAATCTTTGTTTTCTCACTTTGGATTACCTTTTGTACTCTTCTTCAAATTATTTGTCTCTTTTTCTTTGTTTTTTGTGTTCAACTTATATTTTTTCGTCAAAAAAACCAAGCGACCTAAAGTAATTCGCAATTTAAAAAAAAGAAGTTATTAATTAGGGTTGCCAATTTAAACTATTATTACTTTTAATTTGTGTATTCAAACAACTATTATAATATATCAAATAGAAACTATTTTCGATTCCAAAAAACACAACAAAGAAAAAGATCTGTTCTCAGAGTTTTTGAAACCAAATACCAACGTTTTCACTACTAACCCTCACCGTAAAGTTTGGTTGCACCTTGTTGCTTTTTTTTTTGTTCTTTCCCTTAAGGATACCAATTTGATCATCTCAACCATGTTCTTAGCAATTCAGTCTTTCTTATTCTTGATTGTGCTTGGGTTCCTAGGTTGTTCGCCTAATGGATCCGCCTTATTTTGTATCAAAACCATTGTAGCTAAGAACGGCTTATCTATCTTAATATATCTGTCTTTTGAATTTTAGATTTAAAAAAAAACCTTTGATTGTTTTCTACTTTCTAGAGTGACAAATAACAAAAAAAGAAAGATATTTTGCCATTCAAGTCTTTTTTTCTATTTTAAATTTTTAAGCTTTGTTTTCGTCTTTGCATTTCCTTTCATAGTGTTTTTAAAATTATTTCTATCTTTTTCTTGTTCTTTGTTTTCTGTGTTCAACTTATTCTTTTTCGTCAAAAATACATGTGACCTACAGCAGTTCGCAGTGTGCAAAAAAGAATTTATTAATTGGGGTTGAAAATTTAAACTGTTATAACTTTTTATTCGTGCATCGAGACAACTATTATCATATATCAAATTGAAGCTCAATTCGATTCCTAAAAACGAAGCAAAGGAAGAGTTTACTTCTCCACGTTTTTGAACCCAAATACCATCGTTTACAATAGTTAACGTTGCCTTAAAATTTGGTCGCACCTTGTTGCTTTGTTTTTTGGTTCTTTCCCATTAGGATACCAATTTGATCATCTTAACCATGTTCTTAACAATTCAATTTTTCTTATTCCTTATGGTTCTTGGGTTGCTAGGTTGTTCGACTAATGGATCGGCCTTATTTGGCATCAAAACCGTAGTTGCTTAAAATGGGTTATCTATTTTCTTATATATATCTTTTGAATCTTAGATTTACTGAAATTGGCCTTTGATTGTTTTGATGCTTTCTAAAGTGATAAATAACAAAAAAAGAAAAAAAATTTGCCATTCAAGTCTTGTGTTTCTTTTAAATTTGTAATCTTTGTTTTCTCACTTTGGATTACCTTTCGTACTTTTCTTTAAATTATTTGTCTGTTTATCTTTTTCTCTGTTTTCTGTGTTCAACTTATATTTGTTCGTTAAAAAAATCAAGCGACCTACAATAATTCGCACTTTAAAAAGAAGAAGTTATTAATTAGAGTTTCCAATTTAAACTATTATAACTTTTAATTCGTGTATTTAAACAACTATTATAATATATCAAATAGAAACTATTTTCGATTCCAAAAAACACAACAAAGAAAAAGATTAGTTCTCAGCGTTTTTGAAACCAAATACCAACGTTTTCACTACTAACCCTCACCTTAAAGTTTGGTTGCACCTTGATGCTTTTATTTTTTTTGGTTCTTTCCCTTTAGGATGCCAATTTGATTATCGCAACCATGTTCTTAGCAATTCAGTCTTTCTTATTCTTTATTGTGCTTGGGTTCCTAGGTTGTTCGCCTAATAGATCCGGCTTATTTTGTATCAAAACATTTTTACCTAAGAATGGGTTATCTAACTTCATATATCTATCGTTTGAATTTTAGATTAAAACAAAAAATTGTCGTTTGATTGTTTTCCAATTTCTAAAGTGACAAATAACAAAAAAAGAAAGAAATTTTGCCATTCAAGTCTTTTTTTCTATTTAAAATTTTTAAACTTTGTTTTCGTCTTTGCATTTCCTTTCATAGTGTTTTTAAAATTATTTCTATCTTTTTCTTGTTCTTTGTTTTCTGTGTTCAACTATTCTCTTTCATCAAAAAAACATGCGACCTACAGCAGTTCGGAGTGTGCAAAAAAGAATTTATTAATTGGGGTTGCAAACTTAAACTGTTATAACTTTTTATTAGTGCATCGAGACAACTATTATCATATATCAAATTGAAGCTCAATTCGATTCCTAAAAACACAGCAAAGGAAGAGTTTACTTCTCCACGTTTTTGAACCCAAATACCATCGTTTACAATAGTTAACGGTGCCTTAAAATTTGGTCGCACCTTGTTGCTTTGTTTCTGGTTCTTTCCCTTTAGGATACCAATTTCATCATCTTAACCATGTTCTTAGCAATTCAATTTTTCTTATTCCTTATGGTTGTTAGGTTCCTAGGTTGTTCGACTAATGGATCGGCCTTATTTGGCATCAAAACCCTAGTTGCTTAAAGTAGGTTATCCATTTTCTTATATCTATCTTTTGAATTTTAGATTTTAAAAAATTGGCCTTTGAATGTTTTATGCTTTCTAAAGTGACAAATAATAAAAAACGAATATCAATTTCCATTCAAGTCTTATGTTTCTTTTAAATTTGTAATCTTTGTTTTCTCACTTTGGATTACCTTTCGTACTTTTCTTTAAATTATTTGTTTGTTTATCTTTTTCTCTGTTTTCTGTGTTCAACTTATATTTGTTCGTTAAAATAATCAAGCGACCTAAAATAATTCGCACTTTAAAAAAGAAGAAGTTATTAATTGGAGTTGCCAATTTAAACTATTATAACTTTTAATTCGTGTATTTAAACATCTATTATAATATATCAAATAGAAACTATTTTCGATTCCAAAAAACACAACAAAGAAAAAATTAGTTCTCAGCGTTTTTGAAACCAAATACCAACGTTTTTACTACTAACCCTCACCTTAAAGTTTGGTTGCACCTTGTTGCTTTTATTTTTTTTGGTTCTTTCCCTTTAGGATGCCAATTTGATTATCGCAACCATGTTTCTAGCAATTCAGTCTTTCTTATTCTTTATTGTGCTTGGGGTCCTAGGTTGTTCGCCTAATAGATCCGCCTTATTTTGTATCAAAACCTTTTTAGCTAAGAATGGGTTATTTAACTTCATATATCTATCGTTTGAATTTTAGATTAAAACAAAAAATTGTCGTTTGATTGTTTTCTACTTTCTAAAGTGACAAATAACAAAAAAAGAAAGAAATTTTGCCATTCAAGTGTTTTTTTCTATTTTAAATTTTTAATATTTCTTTTCGTCTTTGTATTTCCTTTCATAGTGTTTTTTAAATTATTTCTATCTTTTTCTTGTTATTTGTTTTCCGTGTTCAACTTTTCTTTTTCGTCAAAAAAACATGCCACCTATAGTAGTTCGCAGTGTAAAAAAAAGAATTTATTAATTGGGGTTGCAAATTTAAACTGTTATAACTTTTTATTCGTGCATCGAAACAGCTATTAGCATATATCAAATAGAAGCTCAATTCGATTAATAAAAACACAGCAAAGATAGAGTTTAGTTCTCCACGTTTTTGAACCCGAATACCATCCTTTACAATAGTTAACGTTGCCTTAAAATTTGGTCGCATCTTGTTGCTTTTTTTTTGTTATTTCCCTTTAGGATACCAATTTGATCATCTCAACCATGTTCTTAGCAATTCAGTGTTTCTTATTCCTTATGGTTCTTGGGTTCCTAGGTTGTTCGCCTAATCGATCGTCCTTATTTTGTATCAAAACCATTTTTGCTAAGAATGGTTTATCCATCTTCATATATCTATCTTTTGAATTTTAGATTTAAAAAAATTGTAGTTTGATTGTTTTCTACTTTCTAAAGTGACAAATAACAAAAAAAGAAAGAAGTTTTGCCATTCAAGTCTTTTTTTCTATTTTAAAATTTGTTTCTTTCTTTTCGTCTGTGCATTTCCTTTCATAGTGTTTTTAAAAATATTTTCTCTCTTTTTCTTGTTATTTGTTTTCTGCGTTCAACTTATTCTTTTTTGTCAAAAAAACATGCGACCTACGGTAGTTCGCAGTGTAAAAAAAAGAATTTATTAATTGGGGTTGCAAATTTAAACTGTTATAACTTTTTATTCGTGCATCGAAACAACTATTAGCATATATCTAATTGAAGCTCAATTCGATTAATAAAAACACAGCAAAGAAAGAGTTTATTTCTGCACGTTTTTGAATACGAATACCATCATTTACACTAGTTAACGTTGCCTCAAAATTTGGTCCCACCTTGTTGCTTTGTTTTTGGTTCTTTCCCTTTAGGATACCAATTTGATCATCTTAACCATGTTCTTAGCAATTCTGCCTTTCTTATTTTTTTTTGTACCTGGGTTACTAGGTTCTTCGCCTAACGGATCCGCCTTATTTTGTATCAAAACCTTTGTAGCTAAGAATGGGTTGTCTATCTTCATATATCTATCTTTTGAGTTTTAGATTTAAAAAAATGTCATTTGATTGTTTTCTACTTTCTAAAGTGACAAATAACAAACAAAGAAAGAAATTTTGCCATTCAAGTCTTTTTTTCTATTTTAAATTTTTAATCTTTGTTTTCGTCTTAGCATTTCCTTTCATAGTGTTTTTTTAAAATAGTTCTATATTTTTCTTGTTATTTGTTTTCTGTGTTCAACTTATTCTTTTTCGTCAAAAAACAAGCGACCTATAGTAGTTCCCAGTGTAAAAAAAAGAATTTTTAATTGGGGTTCAAATTTAAACTGTTATAAGTTTTTATTCGTGCATCGAAACAAATATTATCATATATGAAATTGAAGCTCAATTCGATTCCTAAAAAGAATGCAAAGAAAGAGTTTAGTTCTCCACGTTTTTGAACGCAAACACAATCGTTTACACAACTTAACGTTGCCTTAAAATTTGGTCGCACCTTGTTGCCTTGTTTTTGGTTCTTTCCCTTTAGGATACCAATTTGATCATCTTAACCATGCTCTTAGAATTTCTGTCTTTCTCTTCTTTATTGTGCCAGGGTTCCTAGGTTGTTCGCCTAATGGATCCGCCTTATTTTGTATCAAAATCTTTGTAGCTAAGAATGGGTTATCTATATTCATATATCTATCTTTTGAATTTTAGATTTTAAAAAAAATGTCATTTGATTGTTTTCTACTTTCTAAAGTGACAAATAACAAACAAAGAAAGAAATTTTGCCATTCAAGTCTTTTTTTCTATTTTAAATTTTTAATCTTTGTTTTCGTCTTTGCATTTCCTTTCATAGTGTTTTTTTTAAATATTTCTATCTTTTTCTTGTTATTTGTTTTCTCTGTTCAACTTATTCTTTTTCGTCAAAAAATAATGTGACCTATAACAGTTCGCAGTGTAAAAAAAAGAATTTATTAATTGGGGTTGCAAATTTAAACTGTTATAACTTTTTATTCGTGCATCGAAACAACTATTAGCATATATCAAATTGGAGCTCAATATGATTAATAAAAACTAAACAAAGAAAGAGTTTATTTCTGCTCGTTTTTAAACCTGAATACCATCATTTACAGAAGTTAACATTGCCTTAAAATTTGATCGCACCTTGTTTCTTTGTTTTTGGTTCTTTCCCTTTAGGAAACCAATTTGATCATCTTAACCATGTTCTTAGCAATTCAATTTTTCTTATTCCTTATGGTTCTTGGGTTCCTAGGTTGTTCGACTAATGGATCGGCCTTATATGGTATCAAAACCCTAGTTACTTAAAATAGGTTATCTACTTTCATATATCTATCTTTTGTATTTTACATTTAAAAAAATTGGCCTTTGAATGTTTTATGCTTTCTAAAGTGACAAATAACGAAAAAAAGAAAAACAATTTCCATTCATGTCTTATGTTTCTTTTAAATTTGTAATCTTTGTTTTCTCATTTTGGATTACCTTTCGTACTTTTCTTTAAATTTTTTGTCTCTTTATCTTTTTCTCTATTTTTTGTGTTCAACTTATATTTGTTCGTTAAAAAAATCAAGCGACTTACAATAATTCGCACTTTAAAAAAAAGTTATTAATTAGAGTTGCAAATTTAAACTATTATAACTTTTAATTCGTGTATTTAGATAACTATTATAATATATCAAAAACAAACTATTTTCGATTCCAAAAAATACAACAAAGAAAAAGGTTAGTTCTCAGAGTTTCTGAACCCAAATACCAACGTTTTCACTACTAACCCTCACCTTAAAGTTTGGTTGCACCTTGTTGTTTTTTTTTTGGTTCTTTCCCTTTATGATACCAATTTGATAATCGCAACCATGTTCTTAGCAATTCATTCTTTCTTATTCTTTATTGTGCTTGGGTTCCTAGGTTTTTCTCCTAATGGATCAGCCATATTTTGTATCAAAACGTTTGTAACTAAGAATGGGTTATCTATCTTCATATATGTATCTTTTGAATTTTAGATTTAAAAAAAAATTCCTTTGATTGTTTTCTATTTTATAAAGTGACAAAATAACAAAAAAAGAAAGAAATTTTGGCATTCAAATCTTTTTTTCTATTTTAAATTTTTAATCTTTGTTTTCGTCTTTGCATTTCCTCTCATAGTGTTTTTCTAAATTATTTCTATCTTTTTCTTGTTTTTTGATTTCTGTTTTCAACCTATTCTTTTTCCTAAAAAAAACAAGTGACCTACACTAGTTCGCAGTGTAAATAAAAGAATTTATTAATTGGGTTTCAAATTTAAACTGTTATAACTTTTTATTCGTGCATCGAAATAAATATTATCATATATCAAATTAAAGCTCAATTCGATTAATAAAAACACAGCAAAGAAAGAGTTTATTTCTGCACGTTTTTGAACCCGAATACCATCATTTACACTAGTTAACGTTGCCTTAATATTTGGTCACACCTTGTTGCTTTGTTTTTGGTTCTTTCCCTTTAGGATACCAATTTGATCATCTTAACCATGTTCTTAGCAATTCAATTTTTCTTATTCCTTATGGTTCTTGGGTTCCTAGGTTGTTCGACTAATGGATCGGCCTTATTTGGTATCAAAACCCTAGTTGCTTAAAATACGTTATCTATTTTCATATATCTATCTTTTTAATTTTAGATTTAAAAAAAATTGGCATTTGATTGTTTTATGCTTTCTAAAGTGACAAATAACAAAAAAAGAAAAACAATTTCCATTCAAGTATTATGTTTCTTTTAAATTTGTAATCTTTGTTTTCTCACTTTGGATTACCTTTCGTACTTTTCTTTAAATTATATGTATGTTTATCTTTTTCTCTGTTTTCGGTGTTAAACTTATATTTGTTCATTAAAAAAATCAAGCGACCTACAATAATTCGGACTTAAAAAAAACAAGTTATTAATTAGAGTTGCCAATTTAAACTATTATAACTTTTAATTCGTGTATTGAAACAACTATTATAATATATCAAATAGAAACTATTTTCGATTCCAAAAAACAAAACAAAGAAAAAGATTCGTTCTCAGCGTTTTTGAAACCAAATACCAACGTTTTCACTACTAACCTTCACCTTAAAGTTTGGTTGCACCTTGTTGATTTTATTTTTTTTGGTTCTTTCCCTTTAGGATGCCAATTTGATTATCGCAACCATGTTCTTAGCAATTCAGTCTTTCTTATTCTTTATTGTGCTTGGGTTCCTAGGTTGTTTGCCTAATAGATCCGCCTTATTTTGTATCAAAACCTTTTTAGCTAAGAATGGGTTATCTAACTTCATATGTCTATCGTTTGAATTTTAGATTAAAATACAAAAAATTTCGTTTGATTGTTTTCTACTTTCTAAATTGACAAATAACAAAAAAAGAAAGAAATTTTGCCATTCAAGTATTTTCTTCTATTTTAAATTTTTAATATTTCTTTTCGTCTTTGCATATCCTTTCATAGTGTTTTTTAAAATATTTTATATCTTTTTCTTGTTATTTGTTTTCTGTGTTCAACTTATTCTTTTTCGTCAAAAAAACATGCGACCTACAGCAGTTCGCAATGTAAAAAAAAGAATTTATTAATTGGGGTTGCAAATTTAAACTGTTATAACTTTTTATTCGTGCATCGAAACAGCTATTAGCATATATCAAATTGAAGCTCAATTCGATTAATAAAAACAGAGCAAAGAAAGAGTTTATTTCTGCACATTTTTGAACCCGAATACCATCGTTTACACTAGTTAACGTTGCCTTAATATTTGGTCGCACCTTGTTGCTTTGTTTTTGGTTTTTTCCCTTTAGGATACCAATTTGATCATATTAACCATGTTCTTAGCAATTCAATTTTTCTTATTCCTTATGGTTCTTGGGTTCCTAGGTTGTTCGACTAATGGATCGGCCTTATTTGGTATCAAAACCCTAGTTGCTTAAAATAGGTTATCTATTTTCATATATCTATCCTTTTAATTTTAGATTTAAAAAAATTGGCATTTGATTATTTTATGCTTTCTAAAGTGACAAATAACAAAAAAAGAAAAACAATTTCCATTCAAGTCTTATGTTTCTTTTAAATTTGTAATCTTTGTTTTCTGACTTTGGATTACCTTTCGTACTTTTCTTAAAATTATTTGTTTGTTTATCTTTTTCTCTGTTTTCTGTGTTCAACTTATATTTGTTCGTTAAAAAAATTCAAGCGACCTACAATAATTTGCACTTTAAAAAAAAGAAGTTATTAATTAGAGTTGCCAATTTAAACTATTATAACTTTTAATTCGTGTATTTAAACAACTATTATAATATATCAAATATAAACTATTTTCGATTCCAAAAAACAAAACAAAGAAAAAGATTAGTTCTGAGCGTTTTTGAAACCAAATACCAACGTTTTCACTACTAACCCTCACTTTAAAGTTTGGTTGCACCTTGTTGCTTTTTTTTTTGGTTCTTTCCCTTTAGGATGCCAATTTGATTATCGCAACCATGTTCTTAGCAATTTAGTCTTTCTTATTCTTTATTGTGCTTGGGGTCCTAGGTTGTTCGCCTAATAGATCCGCCTTATTTTGTATCAAAACCTTTTTAACTAAGAATGGGTTATCTAACTTAATATATCTATCGTTTGAATTTTAGGTTAAAACCAAAAATTTTCGTTTGATTGTTTTCTACTTTCTAAAGTGACAAATAACAAAAAAAGAAAGAAATATTGCCATTCAAGTCTTTTTTTCTATTTTTAATTTTTAATCTTTCTTTTCGTCTTTGCATATCCTTTCATAGTGTTTTTTAAAATATTTTCTATCTTTTCCTTGTTATTTGTTTTCTGTGTTCAACTTATTCTAAATCGTCAAAAAAACATGCGACCTACAGCAGTTCGCAGTGTAAAAAAAGAATTTATTAATTGGGGTTGCAAATTTAAATTGTTATAACTTTTAATTCGTGCATCGAAACAGCTATTAGCATATATCGAATTAAAGCTCAATTCCATTAATAAAAACCCAGCAAAGAAAGAGTTTATTTCTGCACATTTTTGAACCCGAATACCATCATTTACACTAGTTAACGTTGCCTTAATATTTGGTCGCACCTTGTTGCTTTGTTTTTGGTTCTTTCCCTTTAGGATACCAATTTGATCATCTTAACCATGTTCTTACAAACTCAATTTTTCTTATTCCTTATGGTTCTTGGGTTCCTAGGTTGTTCGACTAATGGATTGGCCTTATTTGGTATCAAAACCCTAGTTGCTTAAATTAGGTTATCTATTTTCATATATCTATCTTTTTAATTTTAGATTTAAAAAAATTGGCATTTGATTGCTTTTTGCTTTCTAAAGTGACAAATAACAAAAAAAGAAAAACAATTTCCATTCAAGTATTATGTTTCTTTTAAATTTGTAATCTTTGTTTTCTCACTTTGGATTACCTTTCGTACTTTTCTTTAAATTATTTGTCTGTTTATCCTTTTCTCTGTTTTCTGTGTTCAACTTATATTTGTTCGTTAAAAAAATCAAGCGACATACAATAATTCGCACTTTAAAAAAAGTTATTAATTAAAGTTGCCAATTTAAACTATTATAACTTTTAATTCGTGTATTTAAACAACTATTATAATATATCAAATAGAAACTATTTTTGATTCCAAAAAACAAAAGAAAGAAAAAGATTAGTTCTCAGCATTTTTGAAACCAAATACCAACGTTTTCAGTACTAACCCTCACCTTAAAGCTTGGTTGCACCTTGTTGCTTTTATTTTTTTTGGTTCTTTCCCTTTAGGATGCCAATTTGATTATCGCAACCATGTTCTTTGCAATTCCGTCTTTCTTATTCTTTATTGTGCCTGGGGTCCTAGGTTGTTCACCTAATAGATCCGCCTTATTTTGTATCAAAACCTTTTTAGCTAAGAATGGGTTATCTAACTTCATATATCTATCGTTTGAATTTTAGATTAAAACAAAAAATTGTCTTTTGATTGTTTTCTACTTTCTAAAGTGACAAATAACAAAAAAAGAAAGAAATTTTGCCATTCAAGTCTTTTTTTCTATTTTAAATTTTTAATCTTTCTTTTCATCTTTGCATATCCTTTCAAAGTGTTTTTTTAAATTATTTCTATCTTTTTCTTGTTTTTTGTTTTCTATTTTCAACCTATTCTTTTTCGTCAAAAAAACAAGCGACCTACACTAGTTCGTAGTGTAAATAAAAGAATTTATTAATTGGGGTTTCAAATTTAAACTGTTATAACTTTTTATTCGTGCATCGAAATAAATATTATCATATATCAAATTGAAGCTCAATTCGATTCCTAAAAACACAGCAAAGAAAGAGTTTAGTTCTCCACGTTTTTGAACCCGAATACCATCATTTACACTAGTTAAGTGCCTTAAAAGTTGGTCACACCTTGTTGTTTTGTTTTTGGTTCTTTTTCTTTACGATACCAATTTGATCATTTTAACCATGTTCTTAGCAATTCAATTTTTCTTATTCCTTATGATTCTTGGGTTCCTAGGTTGTTCGACTAATGGATCGGCCTTATTTGGTATCAAAACCCTAGTTGCTTAAAGTAGGTTATCTATTTTCATATATCTATCTTTTTAATTTTATATTTAAAAAAATTGGCATTTGATTGTTTTATGCTTTCTAAAGTGACAAATAACAAAAAAAGAAAAACAATTTCCATTCAAGTCTATTGTTTCTTTTAAATTTATAATCTTTGTTTTCTCACTTTGGATTACCTTTCGTACTTTTCTTTAAATTATTTGTCTCTTTATCTTTTTCTCTATTTTCTGTGTTCAACTTATATTTGTTCGTTAAAAAAATCAAGCGACCTACAATAATTCCCACTTTAAAAAAAAGAAGTTATTAATTAGTGTTGCAAATTTAAACTATTATAACTTTTAATTCATGTATTTAGACAACTATTATAATATATGAAGTAGAAACTATTTTCGATTCCAAAAACACAACAAAGAAAAAGATTAGTTCTCAGCGTTTCTGAACCCAAATTCCAACGTTTTCACTACTAACCCTCACCTTAAAGTTTGGTTGCACCTTGGTGCTTTTATTTTTTTTTGGTTCTTTCCCTTTAGTATGCCAATTTGATTATCGCAACCATGTTCTTAGCAATTCAGTCTTTCTTATTCTTTATTGTGCTTGGGGTCCTAGGTTGTTCGCCTAATAGATCCGCCTTATTTTGCATCAAAACCTTTTTAGCTAAGAATGGGTTATCTAACTTCATATATGTATCTTTTGAATTTTAGATTTAAAATTTTTTTCCTTTGATGGTTTTCTACTTTCTAAAGTGATAAATAACAAAAAAAGAAAGAAATTTTGGCATTCAAGTCTTTTTTTCTATTTAAAATTTTTAATCTTTGTTTTCGTCTTTGCATTTCCTTTCATAGTGTTTTTTTTAAATTATTTCTATCTTTTTCTTGTTTTTTTTTTCTGTTTTCAACCTATTCTTTTTCGTCACAAAAACAAGCGACCTACACTAGTTCGCAGTGTAAATAAAAGAATTTATTAATTGGGGTTTCAAATATAAACTGTTATAACTTTTTATTCGTGCATCGAAATAAATATTATCATATATCAAATTGAAGCTCAATTCGATTCCTAAAAACACAGCAAAGAAAGAGTTTAGTTCTCCAAGTTGTTGAACCCGAATACCATCATTTACACTAGTTAACGTGCCTTAAAAGTTGGTCACACCTTGTTGTTTTGTTTTTGGTTCTTTCCCTTTAGGATACCAATTTGATCATTTTAACCATGTTCTTAGCAATTCAATTTTTTTTATTCCTTATGGTTCTTGGGTTCCTAGGTTCTTCGACCAATGGATCGGCCTTATTTGGCATCAAAACCCTAGTTGCTTAAAATAGGTTATCTATTTTCTTATATCTATCTTTTGTATTTTACATTTAAAAAAATTAGCCTTTGAATGTTTTATGTTTTCTAAAGGTTAAAATAACAAAAAAAGAAAAACAATTTCCATTCCAGTCTTATGTTTCTTTTAAATTTGAAATCTTTGTTTTCTCACTTTGGATTACCTTTCGTACTTTTCTTTAAATTATTTGTCTGTTTATCTTTTTCTCTATTTTCTGTGTTCAACTTATATTTGTTCGTTAGAAAAATCAAGCGACCTACAATAATTCGCACTTTAAAAAAAGAACTTATTAATTAGGGGTACAAATTTAAATTATTAAACCTATTAATTCGTGTATTTAGATAACTATTATAATATATCAAGTAGAAACTATTTTCGATTCCAAAAACCACAACAAAGAAAAAGATTAGTTCTCAGCGTTTCTGAACCCAAATACCAACGTTTTCACTACTAACCATCACCTTAAAGTTTGGTTGCACCTTGTTGCTTTTGTTTTGGTTCTTTCCCTTTATGATACCAATTTGATCATCTCAACCATGTTCTTAGCAATTCAGCCTTTCTTATTCTTTATTGTGCTTGGGTTCCTAGGTTGTTCGCCTAATGGATCAGCCATATTTTGTATAAAAACCTTTGTACCTAAGAATGGGTTATCTATATTCATATATGTATCTTTTGAATTTTAGATTTTAAAAAAATTTCCTTTGATTGTTTTCTACGTTCTAAAGTGACAAATAACAAAAAAAGAAAGAAATTTTGGCATTCAAGTCTTTTTTTCTATTTTTAATTTTTAATCTTTGTTTTCGTCTTTGCATTTCCTTTCATAGTGTTTTTTTAAATTATTTCTATCTTTTTCTTGTTTTTTTATTTCTGTTTTCAACCTATTCTTTTTCCTCAAAAAAACAAGCGACCTACACTAGTTCGCAGTTTAAATAAAAGAATTTATTAATTGGGGTTTCAAATTTAAACTGTTATAACTTTTTATTCGTGGATCGAAATACATATTATCATATATCAAATTAAAGCTCAATTCGATTAATAAAAACACAGCAAAGAAAGAGTTTATTTCTGCACATTTTTGAACCCGAATACCATCATTTACACTAGTTAACGTTGCCTTAAAATTTGGTCCCACCTTGTTGCTTTGATTTTGGTACTTTCCCTTTAGGATACCAATTTGATCATCTTAACCATGTTCTTAGCAATTCAATTTTTCTTATTCCTTATGGTTCTTGGGTTCCTAGGTTGTTCGACTAATGGATCGGCCTTATTTGGTTTCAAAACCCTAGTTGCTTAAAATAGGTTATCTATTTTCATATATCTATCTTTTGAATTTTAGATTTAAACAAATTTGCCTTTGATTGTTTTATGCTTTCTAAAGCGACAAAATAAAAAAATAGAAACAAATTTCCATTCATGTCTTGTGTTTCTTTTAAATTTGTACTCTTTGTTTTCTAACTTTGGATTACCTTTCGTACTTTTCTTTAAATTATTTCTCTCTTTTTCTTTTTCTTTGTTTTCTGTGGTCAACTTATATTTGTTCCTCAAAAAAATCAAGCGACCTACAATAATTCGCCCTTAAAAAAAAGTTATTAATTAGAGTTGCAAATTTACACTATTATAATTTTAATTCGTGTATTTAGACAACTATTATAATATATCAAGTAAAAACAATTTTCGATTCCAAAAAAAGACATCAAAGAAAAAGATTAGTTCTCAGCGTTTTTGAAACCAAATTAAAACATTTTCACTACTAACCCTCACCTAAAAGTTTCGTTGCACCTTGTTTTTTTTTTCTTTAACATTAGGATGCCAATTTGATCATTGCAGCAATATTCTTAGCAATTCAGCCTTTCTTATTCTTCATTTGTGCTTGGTTTCCTACGTTGTTCGACTAATGCATCTGCCTTATTTTGTATCAAAACCTTGTTAGCTAAGAATGAGTTATCCATCTTCATATATCTATCTTTTGAATTTTAGATTTAAAAAAATTGTCCTTTGATTGTTTTCTAGTTTCTAAAGTGAAAAATAACAAAAAAAGAAAGAAATTTTGCCATTCAAGTCTTTTTTTCTATTTTAAATTTTTGTTCTTTCTTTTCGTCTTTGCATTTCCTTTCATAGTATTTTTAAAAATATTTTCTCTCTTTATCTTGTTATATGTTTTCTGTGTTCAACTTATTCTTTTTTGTCAAAAAAACATGCGACCTACAGCAGTTCGCATTGTAAAAAAAAGAATTTATTAATTGCGGTTGCAAATTTAAACTATTATAACTTTTTATTCGTGCATCGAAACAAATATTATCATATATCAAATTGAAGCTCAATTCGATTCCTAAAAACAATGCAAAGAAAGAGTTTAGTTCTCCACGTTTTTGAATCTAAATACCGTCGTTTACACTACTCAAATGTTGCCTTAAAATTTGGTCGCACCTTGTTGCCTTGTTTTTGGTTCTATCCCTTTAGGATACCAATTTGATCATCTTAACCATGTTCTTAGCAATTATGTCTTTCTTATTCTTTATTGTGCCTGGGTACCTAGGTTGTTCGCCTAATGGATCCGCCTTATTTTGTATCAAAACTTTGTAGCTAAGAATGGGTTATCTATATTCATATATCTATCTTTTGAATTTTAGATTTAAAAAAGTGTCATTTGATTGTTTTCTACTTTCTAAAGTGACAAATAACAAACAAAGAAAGAAATTTTGCCATTCAAGTCTTTTTTTCTATTTTAAATTTTTAATCTTTGTTTTCGTCTTTGCATTTCCTTTCATAGTGTTTTTTTTAAATATTTCTATCTTTTTCTTGTTATTTATTTTCTGTGTTCAACTTATCCTTTTTCGTCTAAAAAACATGCGACATATAACAGTTCGGAGTGTAAAAAAAGATTTATTAATTGGGGTGGCAAATTTAAACTGTTATAAGTTTTTATTCGTGCATCGAAACAACTATTAGCATATATCAAATTGAATCTCAATTCGATTAATAAAAACACAACAAAGAAAGAGTTTATTTCTGCTCGTTTTTAAACCCGAATACCATCATTTACACAAGTTAACGTTGCCTTAAAATTTGGTCGCAAATTGTTGCTTTGTTTTTGGTTCTTTCCCTTTAGGATACCAATTTGATCATCTTAACCATGTTCTTAGCAATTCAATTTTTCTTATTCCTTATGGTTCTTGGGTTCCTAGGTTGTTCGACTAATGGATCGGCCTTATATGGTATCAAAACCCTAGTTGCTTAAAATAGGTTATCTATTTTCATATATCTATCATTTGTATTTTACATTTAAAAAAATTGGCCTTTGAATGTTTTATGCTTTCTAAAGTGACAAATAACAAAAAAAGAAAAAACAATTTCCATTCATGTCTTTTGTTTCTTTTAAATTTGTAATCTTTGTTTTCTCATTTTGGATTACCCTTCGTACTTTTCTTTAAATTATTTGTCTCTTTATCTTTTTCTCTGTTTTTTGTGTTCAACTTATATTTGTTCGTTAAAAAAATCAAGCGACCTACAATAATTCGCACTTTTAAAAGAAGAAGTTATTAATTAGAGTTGCAAATTTAAACTATTATAACTTTTAATTCGTGTATTTAGACAACTATTATAATATATCAAGTAGAAACTATTTTCGTTTCCAAAAAAACACAACAAAGAAAAAGATTAGTTCTCAGCATTTTTGAAACCAAATTAAAACGTTTTCACTACTAACCCTCACCTTAAAGTTTCGTTGCATCTTGTTTCTTTTTTTTTTTGTTCTTTAACTTGAGGATGCCAATTTGATCATTGCAGCCATATTCTTAGCAATTCAGTCTTTCTTATTCTTCATTTGTGCTTGGTTTCCGAGTTTGTTCGACTAATGGATCTGCCTTATTTTGTATCAAAACCTTTTTAGCAAAGAATGAGTTATCCATCTTCATATATCTATCTTTTGAATTTTAGATTTTAAAAAAATTGTCCTTTGATTGTTTTCTAGTTTCTAAAGTGAAAAATAACAAAAAAAGAAAGAAATTTTGCAATTCAAGTCTTTTTTTCTATTTTAATTTTTTTTTCTTTTTTTTCGTCTTTGCATTTCCTTTCATAGTGTTTTTAAAAATATTTTCTCTCTTTTTCTTGTTATTTGTTTTCTCTGTTCAACTTATTCTTTTTTGTCAAAAAAACATGCGACCTATAGCAGTTCGTAGTGTAAAAAAAAGAATTTATTAATTAGGGTTGCAAATTTAAACTGTTATAACTTTTTATTCGTGCATCGAAACAAATATTAGCAAATATCAAATTGAAGCTCAATTCGATTAATAAAAACATAGCAAAGAAATAGTTTATTTTGGCACGTTTTTGAACCCGAATACCATCATTTACACTAGTTAATGTTGCCTTAAAATTTCGTCGCACCTTGTTGCTCTATTTTTGGTTCTTTCCCTTTAGGATACCAATTTGATTATCTTAACCATGTTCTTAGCAATTCTGCCTTTCTTATTCTTTATTGTGCCTGGGTTCCTAGGTTGTTCGCCTAATGGATCCGCCTTATTTTGTATCAAAACCTTTTAAGCTAAGAATGGGTTATCTATCTTTATATATCTATCTTTTGAATTTTATATTTAAAAAAAATGTCATTTGATTGTTTTCTACTTTCTAAATTGACAAATAACAAAGAAAGAAAGAAATTTTGCCATTCAAGTCTTTTTTTCTATTTTAAATTTTTAATCTTTTTTTTCTTCTTTGCATTTCCTTTCATAGCGTTTTTTTAAAATATTTCTATCTTTTTCTCGTTATTTGTTTTCTGTGTTCAACTTATTCTCTTTTGTCAAAAAAACAAGCGACTTATAGTAGTTTGATGATTGCTCAAAAAGCACTAAAATAACCATGATTTTATGCATATTAATTGATTAAAAATATATATTTATATGTTTTATCATATATTTATATAAATTTGTCTTTTTCGGAATCACCGGTATTTTTATTGTTTTTCAGGTATTTTGGCTTAAAAATGCAACTTAAAGACTCAAAGAGGAATACTGGAAGCAATACATCACAAATATATTAATAAATAAATGAGGGAAAGGTCAACAAATATGGAAAAATTGGACAAAATGGGTCAAAAAAGACAAAAATGTCAAAAAGGAGAAAATCGCGCCGCCGCGCCCCACCGCCCAACTCCGCCCCAAGCTGCGAGCGCGGTACTGTTCATCCGCGCAGAACTGCGCGCGCGGGCACTGTTCAGGCGCGCCGAGCTGCGCGCAGCGACAGCCCGCGCGCGCGCCCTACGCGCCCAGCAGCCCCTTCTGCGCGCGCCGATGCCTTTTCGCCCCATTTTTCACGTGCAGCCGCCCACATGACGTCATTAATGACCTCAGCATTTCCATTACGCGTTTTTACATTTTTTTAACATTTGTTTACTCATTTTTTCTCTCCATCCTCACCTATAAATACCCCCCTTCCCTTCATTTCAAAACACACCTTCAAAACCTCCAAATACATTCTTTTCTCTCTTTTCTTAGATTTTTAGTTTTTCTTACTTTTTCTTATGTTTTCTTAGTTTTTAGCTTTTCTTAGTTAATTTCTCTTAGTTTTAGAGTTCTTCCCTTTTTTTGGGAAGAACTAATTATGTTTATGTGATTTATTAGCTTTTTGATTCAATAAATGGGAGTGCAAATTCCGCTTGGAGTTTTTTCCAGCAACGGGAATAGCGTCGAAGTTCTGTAAGGATTTTATTTTCTTTACAGTTATTTTTTATGCTTTATTCTTACATGTTATATTTAATTTGTCTGTGATTAAATTTAAATGTGCTGGCTGTTTATAAACATGATGTAATAATAACGTTGTTATGCTTGCGAAATATTAAATAGCTAAAAATCTCTAAAATGAATTGATTTTATTTTTATTCATGATTTTATATTAAGAATGTTAGAGAGAAATATATTATTTTTCATTACAAACTTAAACCTGAAAATTAGATTTTAAGGTTTAGTTATCCCGTCTGATTTAGAGTAGTGCTCTTTTATTTGATGGTACAATTGCCCGGTAGTTAGAGTGAAGCTCTATTTCAAAATTTTTTACAAGAATTATTAACTGAAAATGTATTGACGACATGTTTTCGGTATTGGTTTTAAAACTTGAATGTTAGTACTCGGATAACTAAATTCTTAGGTTTAATTTGGACACCTTGAATAAAGTTTAAAATGTCTAACCTCACCAAAGGTGGCATTTAAATGGTTCATTTTCAATCTCTTAGAAAAAGGAATTAATTTAATTAAGGAAATTAGTTATCAACCCCACCCATAGGTGCTAATTGATTTGTTTAGTTAACAAAGAATATCTAACCCCACCAAAGGTGGTATTCATACAAAAAAGGGAGAATCAATAAATATCAATTCATATCTTTAATAACCTAGATAATATGAGCAAGCATAATTAACTTAGTTATTATATCCATAAATACTCCGCCATTATAAATGATAAAATTTGCATAAATGTTTATTAAATCTATGTTTATTTTTATGTAAGTAGATTAAAAACACAAAACCCCAAAATATCGTGACAGGATGTTTAGGATTTAATTTCATTTTTAAAAGTTTGAATAATAAATTAGAAACCACATACATTCCTTCCTTAGATCGACCTTGGGAGTATACTTATCATTTTCTACGAAATGATTCGTGCACTTGCGAGAGTTTTATAAATATTAAAACCAAAGTATTGGCAAGAATTGGCGATGCCGGTTTTCGCTCATCAAGTTTTTGGCGCCGTTGCTGGGGAAGGAATAGCGTTTTTTAAATTATTTATCAAAATTTTAAAAACATTTTTGTGATGTAAATAATTGTGATTTTTTTTGTTTTAATAAAAATAATAATAATCAAATTTCAAATTTCATAAGAAATAAAAAAATAATTTTTTTTAATTGTAAAATAATTTAGAAATTTAAAATTTGAAGTAAAAAATTACCGTTCATGAATAGTAAAAAAATAAAAATAAAAAATAAAAAAAATTTAAAAACTTAAAAACATAAAAAAATTTAAGATAAAAAATAAATAGTATAGTGTAAATAGTCAAATAAAATTACCGTTCATGAATAGTAAAAAAACAACATTTAAAAAAAAACAAAAATTTTAAGTTAAAAATAAATAAATAAAATTTATAGTGTAAATAGTAAAATAAAATTACAGTTCATTAATAGTAAAAAAAATAAATATATATATATATATATATATATAAACTTAATTTTTAATTTTCGTTTAATGTTAAGTTTTTATTTAAAATCTTAATTTTATTTTTTTTAATAAAAATAATAATAAAAATGAATAAAAACAAAATAAAAAAATATCAATTTTTATTCTTATTTTATTTTCCTTTACCTTTTTCAATTTTATTTTATTTTTATTTTTATTTTATTTTATTTTATTTTATTTTATTTTATTTTACTTTGTTTTATTTTATTTTATTTTATTTTATTTCAATTTTAATTTAATTTATTTTTATTTTTATTATTTATTTTTATTTTATTATTTTCTTTTGTTTTCTTTAACTATTTTTTTTCTCTCTTAATTTTTATTTAACTTAATTAACTTAGATTTTTAGTTTACTTAACTTAATTAACCTAACTTTTTAATTAACTTAGATTTTTTTTAACTTAACTAATTTAGATTTTTAACTTAGCTTTTTAATTAACTTAACTTAATTAACTTGAACTTTTTAATTAACTTTGATTAACTTACCTTTTTAATTAATTTAGAATTTTTTTAACTTAACCAACTTTAGCTTTTTAATTAACTTAACTTAATTAACTTAGATTTTCTTTTACTTAATTAACTTAAATTTTTACTTAATATAACTTAATTAACTTAACTTTAATAACATGAAAAGTAAAGATCTAAGGGAGTTCTGTCTAGGAGACTAGTTTCTGGATGCCTTTGTGCCACTAGTCTTTCCTGGGAACGTTGTTCTGTCTAGGAGGATGGTTTTTAAGGAGCCTTTGCCCCACCATTCTTTCCTGGGAACACTCTTGGTTAATACTAATTATGTTATTTTAACTTAAAAAAAAAATTCTGAAACTATCTCCAAAATTTTAAAGTTTTAATTACAATCTCAAGAGTTAGTTTCTTTGCTTGATCTAGGTACAATTGTGTTATGATGCCTTAATTATTTGATTTGCACCTAGATGTGGGTTATCTAAAACCCTCAAGCATGCCCTTAGTTTTTGGTACAGAAAAATTGAAAAGTCAATAGGGCATGTTTGAAACAGTATAGGTAGACAACCTTGTCTTACTTGTAGGTATGATTGACTCAATGATGAGGGGACATTGAGTTTACTTAAAATGCAATCCCCAAGTTACGTCTTGCTAAGACGTTAAACTAAGCGCTGGATGGGAGGCAACCCATCATTTTAGGTAATTTTCTGTTATTTATTTTATTTACTTAATTTGATTGTTCATTTTAGTTTAATAATTTTTAAATTGTTAAAACTAAAAATATTTGTTGAGATGTTAGAAGTTTACAGCGATCTGTCTGTATACACTTTAATAATGAATATGATGGATGCACCTGCATTTCTCCATTACTACTTACACATTCTCAGGAAATAGGTAATCTTTCTTCTCTTTTCTCTTTATCTTTAATTTACAGTTGTTACATTGAGGACAATGTAAGTTCTAGGTTGGGGGTGGTGAAAAGTTACCATGCTTAATTAGAAAAAAAAAGATTTAACAATTTAAAAATTAAAAAAAAATTAAATATTTTCTCACAAAAATTTATCATTTCTTTAAATCAAATTTAAGTAAATAGTTAAGTCTTTTGTACTGTTAGATTAATTTTTGAAAACATATCATGAAATATTTTGTAATTGTTTTTGATAATTAGTTAGTTTTTGTCATAACTAGTATTTCTTAATAAAATGTGGAAATTATATTAAACCCAAAATCGGTGTTTATGAATTTTTTTTAGTGGATACTACCCTTGTGAGATATAATTTGAGCCTAATTTCATTTATTCAGAGTGAAATATATATTTTTTCTACTCTAAACACATTTCTTATTTATTCAAATTTTTAGATGATCTCTATTGGTATTAGCATTGAATGTATGAATTTTTTCTCATCTTAATAGAGTATCATATATTTTTTATTATTATTTTTGTTTAGATTAAACGATTTGTGTAGAAATTGATAGTATATGCTTATATCTCATTCATGCATGACTACTACAAAAACAAAAAGACATATCTGGGGTTACCTAAACCAAGATCAAACAGAAAAGCCACAAAATTAACCACTCACCAAAATCCAAAAAAATGTACAATTTGTACATGGGTTGACTCTCTAAAAAAATACATATATTGAAAAAAATATCTTCAGAAAAAAATAGAGAGATAAAAAAATATAGTATCATCTACATACTATGACCCACATTGCCTACAAAGTTGTGAGTATAGGCTAATTACAAAAGAAAGATATAGGAAGTAATTCCCTAAAAAGTCATTGCAATTTCTTCATTTGTAAAAAGCATATATCTTGAAATTCTTTCTTAATGAGTTTGATTTATGCATGAAAATAATTTTTATATATGATATCTTTATAATTTATACATTCGATTCCTTTCATGAGATCAATGTTAAAATAACACTTTGAGCCTTTATTCTTTATACATATGCGAACATATTAGCTCATTTCTATACATCAACTCTTTCGCATATAAATTAGTATGAGTGTTTGAACCCATAGGATTCAGTGTTTTGAGAGTATTGACTTGTGAGGAATAGAGTCGAAGCGAATTCTGATTCATGACACTGAAATTGGGTAAAATTAAATTGATACATTTTTGATAGGAAATATGAAAATGATTTTCGACTAATTATTATAATAAAATCATTATTGTTTAAAGAGATTAAAATAACTTATGCTTGAGATTTTAATTATGATCTTAAAGAAGATTAAAAAAAGTATGAGACCTTTTTGTGATATGTTGTTTTCTATTATTCTTAAATTAATTTTTGATTGTGTTGTAATTTTAGTTTTTGATTTGATTGTTTTTATAGTTTCTTTTGATTTTTACAGTTAGTTCAATGTTTGTGGGTATCACTACTGAAAGCCTTCACGAGACTCAAACTCGTCCACTAGGGCAACCTAGGGGTTTAAAGGCTTGTTGCATAGGCTAAATGCAACCGTTTCAATCCACGAAAGTGATTTAGGATAGTTTAATTTTTAGTTTTTATCGCTTCTCTTGCTAAGGGACTAGCAAGAAGCTGGTTGGGGGTTGTGATGAGTGCTCAAAAAGCACTAAAATAACCATGATTTTATGCACATTAATTGATTAAAAATATATATATTTATATGTTTTATCATATATTTATCTAAATTTGTCTTTTTCGGAATCACGGGTATTTTTATTGTTTTTCAGGTATTTTGGCTTAAAAACGCAACGTAAAGACTCAAAGAGGAATACTTGAAGCAATATATCACAAATATATTAATAAATAAGTGGGGAAAGGTCAACAAACATGGAAAAATTGGACAAAATGGGTCAAAAAGGTCAAAAATGTCAAAAAGGAGAAAATCGCGCCCAACTGCCCAGCCGCGCGCCCAGCCAAGCGCCCCAGCCCGCACGCGCCCTGCCTGCCCATCCGCGCACACGCAGCGCGCCCACAGCCCCTCCGCGCGCGCCAACGCCTTTTCGCCCCATTTTTCACGTGCAGCCACCCCATGATGTCATGATGACGTCATTAATGACCTCAGCATTTCCAATACGCGTTTTTACATTTTTTAACATTTTTTTACTCATTTTTTCTCTCCATCCTCACCTATAAATACCCCCCTTCCCTTCACTTCAAAACACACCTTAAAAACCTCCAAATACATTCTTTTCTCTCTTTCTTTCTCTCTTTTTAGTTTTCTTTAGTTTTTCTTAGTTTTTGTTAGTTTTTCTTAGTTTTTAGTTAATTTCTCTTAGTTTTAGAGTTCTTCCCTTTTTGGGAAGAACTAGTTATGTTTATGTAATTTATTAGCTTTTTGATTCAATAAATGGGAGTGCAAATTCCACTTGCAGGTTTTCCAGCAACGGGAATAGCGTCGAAGTTCAGTAAGGATTTTATTTTCTTTACAGTTATTTTTATGCTTTATTCTTACATGTTATATTTAATTTGTCTGTGGTTAAATTTAACTGTGCTGGCTGTTTAGTAAACATGATGTAATAATAACGTTGTTATGCTTGCGAAATATTAAATAGGTAAAAATCTCTAAAATGGATTGATTTTATTTTTATTCATGATTTTATATTAAGAATGTTAGAGAGAAATATATTATTTTTCATTACAAACTTAAACCTGAAAATTAGATTTTAAGGTTTAGTTATCCGGTCTGATTTAGAGTAGTGCTCATTTATTTTATGGTACAATCGCCCGGTAGTTAGAGTGAATCTCTATTTCAAAAGTTTTTATAAGAATTATTATCTGAAAATGTATTGACGACATGCTTTCGGTAGTGGTTTTAAAACTTGAAAGTTAGTACTCGGATAACTAAATTCTTAGGTTTAATTTGGACACCTTGAATAAAGTTTAAACTGTCTGACCCCACCAAATGTGGCATTTAAATGGTTCATTTTCAATCTCTTAGAAAAAGGAAATAATTTAATTAACCAAATTAGTTATCAACCCCACCCATAGGTGTTAATTGATTTGTTTAGTTAACAAAGAATATCTAACCCCACCAAAGGTGGTATTCATAAAAAAAAGGGGAGAATCAATAAATATCAATTCATATCTTTAATAACCTAGATAATATGAGCAAGCATAATTAACTTAGTTATTATATCCATAAATACTCCGCCATTATAAATGATAAAATTTGCATAAATGTTTATAAAAACTATGTTTATTTTTATGTAAGTAGATTAAAAACACAAAACCCCAAAATACCGTGACAGGATGCTTAGGATTTAATTTCGTTTTTAAAAGTTTGAATAATAAATTAAAAACCACATACATTCCTTCCTTAGATCGACCTTGGGAGTATACTTATCATTTTCTTCGAAATGATTCGTGCACTTGCGAGAGTTTTATAAATATTAAAACCAAAGTATTGGCAAGAATCGGCGATGCCGGTTTTCGCTCAACATAGTTCTAAGTGTAAAAAAAAGAATTTTTAATTGGGGTTTCAAATTTAAACTGTTATAACTTTTTATTCATGCATCGAAACAAATATTATCATATATCAAATTGAAGCTCAATTCGATTCCTAAAAACAATGTAAAGAAATAGTTTAGTTCTCCACGTTTTTGAACCTAAAAACCCTCGTTTACACTACTTAATGTTGCCTTAAAATTTGGTCACACCTTGTTGCCTTGTTTTTGGTTCTTTCCCTTTAGGATACCAATTTGATCATCTTAACCATGTTCTTAGCAATTCTGTCTTTCTTATTCTTTATTGTGCCTGAGTTCCTAGGTTGTTCGCCAAATGGATCCGCCTTATTTTGTATCAAAACCTTTGTAGCTAAGAATGGGTTATCTATATTCATATATCTATCTTTTGAATTTTTGATTTAAAAAAAATGTCATTTGATTGTTTTCAACTTTCTGAAGTGACAAATAACAAACAAAGAAAGAAATTTTGCCATTCAAGTATTTTTTTCTATTTTAAATTTTTAATCTTTGTTTTCGTCTTTGCATTTCCTTTCATAGTGTTTTTTTTAAATATTTCTATCTTTTTCTTGTTATTTATTTTCTGTGTTCAACTTATTCTTTTTCGTCAAAAAAACATGCGACATATAACAGTTCGGATTGTAAAAAAAGATTTATTAATTGGGGTGGCAAATTTAAACTGTTATAACTTTTTATTCGTGCATCGAAACAACTATTAGCATATATCAAATTGAATCTCAATTCGATTAATAAAAACACAACAAAGAAAGAGTTTATTTCTGCTTGTTTTTAAACCCGAATACCATCATTTACACAAGTTAACGTTGCCTTAAAATTTGGTCGCAAATTGTGCTTTGTTTTTGGTTCTTTCCCTTTAGGATACCAATTTGATCATCTTAACCATGTTCTTAGAAATTCAATTTTTCTTATTCCTTATGGTTCTTGGGTTCCTAGGTTGTTCGACTAATGGATCGGCCTTATATGGTATCAAAACCCTAGTTGCTTAAAATAGGTTATCTATTTTCATATATCTATCTTTTGTATTTTACATTTAAAAAAATTGGCCTTTGAATGTTTAATGCTTTCTAAAGTGACAAATAACAAAAAAAGAAAAACAATTTCCATTCATGTCTTATGTTTTTTTTAAATTTGTAAGCTTTGTTTTCTCATTTTGGATTACCTTTCGTACTTTTCTTTAAATTATTTGTCTCTTTATCTTTTTCTCTGTTTTCTGTGTTCAACTTATATTTGTTCGTTAAAAAATCAAGCGACCTACAATAATTCGCACTTTAAAAAGAAGAAGTTATTAATTAGAGTTGCAAATTTAAACTATTATAACTTTTAATTTGTGTATTTAGACAACTATTATAATATATCAAGTAGAAATTATTTTCTATTCCAAAAAAAACACAACAAAGAAAAAGATTAGTTCTCAGCGTTTTTGAAACCAAATTAAAACGTTTTCACTACTAACCCTCACCTTAAAGTTTCGTTGCACCTTTTTTTTTTCTTTAACATTAGGATGCCAATTTGATCATTGCAGCAATATTCTTAGCAATTCAGCCTTTCTTATTCTTCATTTGTGCTTGGTTTCCTAGGTTGTTCGACTAATGCTTCTGCCTTATTTTGTATCAAAACCTTTTTAGCTAAGAATGAGTTATCCATGTTCATATATCTATCTTTTGAATTTTAGATTTAAAAAAATTGTCTTTTGATTGTTTTCTAGTTTCTAAAGTGAAAAATAACAAAAAAAGAAAGAAATTTTGCCATTCAAGTCTTTTTTTCTATTTTAAATTTTTGTTCTTTCTTTTCGTCTTTGCATTTCCTTTCATAGTGTTTTTAAAAATATTTTCTCTCTTTTTCTTGTTATTTGTTTTCTATGTTAAACTTATTCTTTTTTGTCAAAAAAACATGCGACCTACAGCAGTTCGCATTGTAAAAAAAAGAATTTATTAATTGGGGTTGTAAATTTAAACTGTTATAACTTTTTATTCGTGCATCGAAACAACTATTAGCAAATATCAAATTGAAGGTCAATTCGATTAATAAAAACACAGCAAAGAAAGAGTTTATTTCGGCAAGTTTTTGAACCCGAATACCATCATTTACACTAGTTAATGTTGCCTTAAAATTTCGTCGCACCTTGTAACTTTGTTTTTGGTTCTTTCCCTTTAGGATACCAATTTGATCATCTTAACCATGTTCTTAGCAATTCTGCCTTTCTTATTCTTTATTTTGCGTGGGTTCCTAGGTTGTTCGCCTAATGGATCCGCCTTATTTTGTATCAAAATCTTTGTAGCTAAGAATGGGTTATCTATCTTCATATATCTATCTTTTGAATTTTATATTTAAAAAAAATTTCATTTGATTGTTTTGTACTTTCTAAATTGACAAATAACAAACAAAGAAAGAAATTTTTCCATTCAAGTCTTTTTTTCTATTTTAAATTTTTAATATTTTTGTTCGTCTTTGCATTTCCTTTCATTGCGTTTTTTTAAAATATTTCTATCTTTTTCTTGTTATTTGTTTTCTGTGTTCAACTTATTCTTTTTCGTCAAAAAAACAAGCGACCTATAGTAGTTCCGAGTGTAAAAAAAAGAATTTTTAATTGGGGTTAAAAATTTAAACTGTTATAACTTTTTATTCGTGAATCGAAACAAATATTATCATATATCAAATTGAAGCTCAATTCGATTCCTAAAAACAATGCAAAGAAAGAGTTTAGTTCTCCACGTTTTTGAACCTAAACACCCTCGTTTACACTACTTAATGTTGCCTTAAAATTTGGTCGCACCTTGTTGCCTTGTTTTTGGTTCTTTCCCTTTAGGATACAAATTTGATCATCTTAACCATGTTCTTAGCAATTCTGCCTTTCTTATTCTTTATTGTGCCTGGGTTCCTAGATTGTTCGCCTAATGGATCCGCCTTATTTTGTATCAAAACCTTTGTAGCTAAGAATGGGTTATCTATCTTCATATATCTATCTTTAGAATTTTATATTTAAAAAAAATTTCATTTGATTGTTTTCTACTTTCTAAATTGACAAATAACAAACAAAGAAAGAAATTTTGCCATTCAAGTCTTTTTTTCTATTTTAAATTTTTAATCTTTTTTTTCGTCTTTGCATTTCCTTTCATAGCGTTTTTTTTAAAATATTTCTATCTTTTTCTTGTTATTTGTTTCTGTGTTCAACTTATTCTTTTTCGTCAAAAAAAGAAGCGACCTATAGTAGTTCCCAGTGTAAAAAAAAGAATTTTTGATTGGGGTTTCAAATTTAAACTGTTATAACTTTTTATTCGTGCATCGAAACAAATATTATCATATATCAAATTGAAGCTCAATTCGATTCTTAAAAACAATGCAAAGAAAGAGTTTAGTTCTCCACGTTTTTGAACCTAAACACCCTCGTTTACACTACTTAATGTTGCCTTAAAATTTGGTCGCACCTTGTTGCCTTGTTTTTGGTTCTTTCCCTTTAGGATACCAATTTGATTATCTTAACCATGTTCCTAGCAATTCTGTCTTTCTTATTCTTTATTGTGCCTGGGTTCCTAGGTTGTTCGCCTAATGGATCCGCCTAATTTCGTATCAAAAAATTTGTAGCTAAGAATGGGTTATCTATATTCATATATCTATCTTTTGAATTTTAGATTTAAAAAAAATGTCATTTGATTTTTTTTTACTTTCTAAAGTGACAAATAACAAACAAACAAAGAAATTTTGCCATTCAAGTATTTTTTTCTATTTTAAATTTTTAATCTTTGTTTTCGTCTTTGCATTTCCTTTCATAGTGTTTTTTTTAAATATTTGTATCTTTTTCTTGTTATTTATTTTCTGTGTTCAACTTATTCTTTTTCGTCAAAAAAACATGCAACCTATAACAGTTCGCAGTGAAAAAAATGATTTATTAATTGGGGTTGCAAATTTAAACTGTTATAACTTTTTATTCGTGCATCGAAAAACCTATTAGCATATATCAAATTGAATCTCAATTCGATTCATAAAAACACAACAAAGAAAGAGTTTATTTCAGCTCGTTTTTAAACCCGAATACCATCATTTACACAAGTTAACGTTGCCTTAAAATTTGGTCGCAAATTGTTGCTTTGTTTTTGGTTCTTTCCCTTTAGGATACCAATTTGATCATCTTAACCATGTTCTTAGCAATTCAATTTTTCTTATTCCTTATGGGTCTTGGGTTCCTAGGTTGTTCGACTAATGGATCGGCCTTATATGGTATCAAAACCCTAGTTGCTTAAAATAGGTTATCTATTTTCATATATCTATCTTTTGTATTTTACATTTAAAAAAATTGGCCTTTGAATGTTTTATGCTTTCTAAAGTGAGAAATAACAAAAAAAGAAAAGCAATTTCCACTCATGTCTTATGTTTCTTTTAAATTTGTAATCTTTGTTTTCTCATTTTGGATTACCTTTCGTACTTTTCTTTAAATTATTTGTCTCTTTATCTTTTTCTCTATTTTCTGTGTTCAACTTATATTTGTTCGTTAAAAAAATCAAGCGACCTACAATAATTCGCTCTTTAAAAAAAAGAAGTTATTAATTAGAGTTGCAAATTTAAACTATTATAACTTTTAATTCTTGTATTTAGACAACTCTTATAATATATCAAGAAGAAACTATTTTCGATTCCAAAAAAACACAACAAAGAAAAAGATTAGTTCTCAGCATTTTTGAAACCAAATTAAAACGTTTTCACAACTAACCCTCACCTTAAAGTTTCGTTGCACCTTGTTTTTTTTATTTTTTGTTCCTTAACATTAGGGTGCCAATTTGATCATTGCAGCAATATTCTTAGCAATTCAGCCTTTCTTATTCTTCATTTGTGCTTGGTTTCCTAGGTTGTTCGACTAATGCATCTGCCTTATTTTGTATCAAAACCTTTTTAGCTAAGAATGAGTTATCCAACTTCATATATCTATCTTTTGAATTTTCGATTTAAAAAAAAATTTCCTTTGATTGTTTTCTAGTTTCTAAAGTGAAAAATAACAAAAGAGAGAAATTTTGCCATTCAAGTCTTTCTTTCTATTTTAAAATTTTTTTCTTTCTTTTCGTCTTTGCATTTCCTTTCATAGTGTTTTTAAAATTATTTTCTCTCTTTTTCTTGTTATTTGTTTTCTGTGTTCAACTTATTCTTTTTTTGTCAAAAAAACATGCGACCTACAGTAGTTCGTAGTGTAAAAAAAAGAGTTTATTAATTGGGGTTGCAAATTTACACTGTTATAACTTTTTATTCGTGGATCGAAACAACTATTAGCAAATATAAAATTGAAGCTCAATTCGATTAATAAAAACACAGCAAAGAAAGAGTTTATTTCGGCACGTTTTTGAACACGAATACCATCATTTACACTAGTTAATGTTGCCTTAAAATTTCGTCGCACCTTGTTGCTTTGTTTTTGGTTTTTTTCCCTTTAGGATACCAATTTGATCATCTTAACCATGTTCTTAGCAATTCTACCTTTCTTATTCTTTATTTTGCGTGGGTTCCTAGGTTGTTCGCCTAATGGATCCGCCTTTTTTTGTATCAAAACCTTTGTAGCTAAGAATGGGTTATCTATCTTCATATATCTATCTTTTGAATTTTATATTTAAAAAAATTTCATTTGATTGGTTTCTACTTTCTAAATTGACAAGTAACAAAGAAAGAAAGAAATTTTGCTATTCAAGTCTTTTTTTCTATTTTAAATTTTTAATCTTTGTTTTCGTCTTTGCATTTCCTTTATAGTGTTTTTTTTAAATATTTCTATCTTTTTCTTGTTATTTATTTTCTGTGTTCAACTTATTCTTTTTCGTCAAAAAAACATGCGACCTATAACAGTTCGCCGTGTAAAAAAAGATTTATTAATTGGGGTTTCAAATTTAAACTGTTATAACTTTTTATTCGTGCATCGAAACAACTATTAGCATATATCAAATTGAATCTCAATTCGATTAAAAAAAACACAACAAAGAAAGAGTTTATTTCTGCTCGTTTTTAAACCCGAATACCATCATTTACACAAGTTAACGTTGCCTTAAAATTTGGTCGCAAATTGTTGCTTTGTTTTTGGTTCTTTCCCTTTAGGATACCAATTTGATCATCTTAACCATATTCTTAGCAATTCAATTTTTCTTATTCCTTATGTTTCTTGGGTTCCTAGGTTGTTCGACTAATGGATCGACCTTATTTGGTATCAAAACCCTAGTTGCTTAAAATAGGTTATCTATTTTCATATATCTATCTTTTGTATTTTACATTTAAAAAAAATTGGCCTTTGAATGTTTTATGCTCTCTAAAGCAACAAATAACAAAAAAAGAAAAACAAATTCCATTCATATCTTATGTTTCTTTTTCTATGTTTTCTGTGGTTAACTTATATTTGTTCGTCATTAAAATCAAGCGACCTACAATAATTCGCAGTTTTTTAAAAAAGAAGTTATTAATTAGGGTTGCAAATTTAAACTATTATAACTTTTAATTCGTATATTTAAACAACTATTATAATATATCAAATAGAAACTATTTTCGATTCCAAAAAACACAACAAAGAAAAAGATTAGTTCTCAACGTTTTTGAAACCAAATACCAACGTTTTCACTACTAACCCTCACCTTAAAGTTTGGTCGCACCTTGTTGCTTTGTTTTTGGTTATTTCCCTTTAGGATACCAATTTGATCATATTAACTATGTTCTTAGCAATTTAGTCTTTCTTTTTCTTTATTGTGCTTGGGTTCCTTGGTTGTTCGCCTAATGGATCCGCCTTATTTTGTATCAAAACTTTTGTAGCTAAGAACGGGTTATCTATCTTCATATATCTATCTTTTGGATTTTAGATTTAAAATAAATTGTCCTTTGATTGTTTTCTATTTTCTAAAGTGACAAATAACTAAAAAAGAAGGAAATTTTGGCATTCAAGTCTTTTTTTCCATTTTAAATTTTTAATCTTTTTTTCGTATTTGCATTTCCTTTCATAGTGTTTTTTTAAATTATTTCTATCTTTTTGTTGTTCTTTGTTTTCTATGTTCAACCTATCCTTTTTCTGTAAAAAAAGAAGCGATCTACACTAGTTCGCAGTGTAAAAAAAAGAATTCGATAATTGGGGTTTCAAATTTAAACTGTTATAACTTTTTATTCGTGCATCGATACAAATATTATCATATATCAAATTGAAGCTCAATTTGATTCCTAAAAACACAGTAAAGAAAGAGTTTAGTTCTCCACGTTTTCGAACCCAAATACCAATCATTTACACTAGCTAACGTTGCCTTAAATTTGGTCGCACCTTGTTGCTTTGTTTTTGGTTCTTTCCCTTTAGGATATCAATTTGTTCATCTTAACAATGTTCTTAGCAATTCAATTTTTCTTATTCCTAATGGTTCTTCGGTTCCTAGGTTGTTCGACTAATGGATCGGCCTTATTTGGCATCAAAATCCTAGTTGCTTAAAATAGGTTATCCATTTTCTTATATCTATCTTTTGAATTTTAGATTTTAAAAAATTGGCCTTTGAATGTTTTATGCTTTCTAAAGCGACAAATAAAAAAAAAGAAAAAAAAATTCCATTCAAGTCTTATGTTTCTTTTAAATTTGTAATCTTTGTTTTCTCACTTTGGATTACCTTTCGTACTTTTCTTTAAATTATTTGTCTCTTTTTCTTTGTTTTCTGTGGTCAACTTATATTTGTTCGTCAAAAAAATCAAACGACCTACAATAATTCGCAGTTTTTTAAAAAATAAGTTATTAATTAGGGTTTCAAATTTAAACTATTATAAGTTTTAATTCATATATTTAAACAACCATTATAATATATCAAATATAAACTATTTTCGATTCCAAAAAACACAACAAAGAAAAAGATTAGTTCTCAACGTTTAAGAAACCAAATACCAACGTTTTCACTACTAACCCTCACCTTAAAGTTTGGTCGCACCTTGTTGCTTTGTTTTTGGTTATTTCCCTTTAGGATACCAATTTGATCATATTAACTATGTTCTTAGCAATTCTATCTTTCTTATTCTTTATTGTGTTTGGGTTCCTAGGTTGTTTGCCTAATGGATCCGCCTTATTTTGTATCAAAACTTTTGTAGCTAAGAACGGGTTATCTATCTTCATATATCTATCTTTTGGATTTTAGATTTAAAATAAATTTTCCTTTGATTGTTTTCTATTTTCTAAAGTGACAAATAACAAAAAAAAAAGAAATTTTTCCATTCAAGTCTTTTTTTCTATTTTAAATTTCTAATCTTTCTTTTCGTCTTTGCATTTCCTTTCATAGTGTTTTTTAAAATTATTTCTATCTTTTTGTTGTTCTTTGTTTTCTGTAAAAAAAGAAGCGAGCTACAATAGTTCGCAGTGTAAAAAAAAGAATTCGATAATTGGGATTTCAAATTTAAACTGTTATAACTTTTTATTCCTGCATCGATACAAATATTATCATATATCAAATTAAGCTCAATTCGATTCCTAAAAACACAGTAATGAAAGAGTTTAGTTCTCCAAGTTTTCGAACCCGAATACCAATCATTTACACTAGTTAACGTTGCCTTAAAATTTGGTCGCACCTTGTTGTTTTGTTTTTGGTTCTTTCCCTTTAGGATACCAATTTGATCATCTTAACCATGTTCTTAGCAATTCAATTTTTCTTATTCCTAATGGTTCTTCGGTTCCTAGGTTGTTCGACTAATGGATCATCCTTATTTGGCGGCAAAATCCTAGTTGCTTAAAACAGGTTATCCATTTTCTTATATCTATCTTTTGAATTTTAGATTTTAAAAAATTGGCCTTTGAATGTTTTATGCTATCTAAAGCGACAAATAAAAAAAAAGAAAAAACAATTCCATTGAAGTCTTATGCTTCTTTTAAATTTGTAATCTTTGTTTTCTCACTTTGGATTACCTTTCGTACTTTTCTTTAAATTATTTGTCTCTTTTTCTTTGTTTTCTGTGGTCAACTTATATTTGTTCGTCAAAAAAATCAAGCGACCTACAATAATTCGCAGTTTTTTTAAAAAGAAGTTATTAATTAGGGTTGCAAATTTAAACTATTATAACTTTTAATTCGTATATTTAAACAACTATTATAATATATCAAATAGAAACTATTTTCGATTCCAAAAAACACAACAAAGAAAAAGATTAGTTCTCAACGTTTTTGAAACCAAATACCAACGTTTTCACTACTAACCCTCAACTTAAAGTTTGGTCGCACCTTGTTGCTTTGTTTTTGGTTATTTCCCTTTAGGATACCAATTTGATCATATTAACTATGTTCTTAGCAATTTAGTCTTTCTTTTTCTTTATTGTGCTTGGGTTCCTTGGTTGTTCGCCTAATGGATCCGCCTTATTTTGTATCAAAACTTTTGTAGCTAAGAACGGGTTATCTATCTTCATATATCTATCTTTTGGATTTTAGATTTAAAATAAATTGTCCTTTGATTGTTTTCTATTTTCTAAAGTGACAAATAACTAAAAAAGAAGGAAATTTTGCCATTCAAGTATTTTTTCCATTTAAAATTTTTAATCTTTTTTTCGTCTTTGCATTTCCTTTCATAGTGTTTTTTTAAATTATTTCTATCTTTTTGTTGTTCTTTGTTTTCTATGTTCAACCTATCCTTTTTCTGTAAAAAAAGAAGGGATCTACACTAGTTCGCAGTGTAAAAAAAAGAATTCGATAATTGGGGTTTCAAATTTAAACTTTTATAACTTTTTATTCGTGCATCGATACAAATATTATCATATATCAAATTGAAGCTCAATTTGATTCCTAAAAACACAGTAAAGAAAGAGTTTAGTTCTCCACGTTTTCGAACCCAAATACCAATCATTTACACTAGCTAACGTTGCCTTAAATTTGGTCGCACCTTGTTGCTTTGTTTTTGGTTCTTTCCCTTTAGGATACCAATTTGATCATTTTAACCATGTTCTTAGCAATTCAATTTTTCTTATTCCTTATAGTTCTTCGGTTCCTAGGTTGTACGACTAATGGATCATCGTTATTTGGCGGCAAAATCCTAGTTGTTTAAAACAGGTTATCCATTTTCTTATATCTATCTTTTGAATTTTAGATTTTAAAAAATTGGCCATTGAATGTTTTATGCTCTCTAGAGCGACAAATAACAAAAAAAATTCCATTCAAGTCTTATGTTTCTTTTAAATTTGTAATCTTTGTTTTCTAACTTTGGATTACCTTTCGTACTTTTCTTTAAATTATTTGTCTCTTTTTCTTTGTTTTCTGTGGTCAACTTATATTTGTTCGTCAAAAAAATCAAGCGACCTACAATAATTCGCAGTTTTTAAAAAAAGAAGTTATTAATTAGGGTTTCAAATTTAAACTATTATAACTTTTAATTCGTATATTTAAACAACTATTATAATATATCAAATATAAACTATTTTCGATTCCAAAAAACACAACAAAGAAAAAGATTAGTTCTCCACGTTTTTGAACCCAAATACCAATCATTTACACTAGCTAACATTGCCTTAAATTTGGTCGCACCTTGTTGCTTTGTTTTTGGTTCTTTCCCTTTAGGATACCAATTTGTTCATCTTAACCATGTTCTTAGCAATTCAATTTTTCTTATTCCTAATGGTTCTTCGGTTCCTAGGTTGTTCGACTAATGGATCGGCCTTATTTGGCATCAAAATCCTAGTTGCTTAAAATAGGTTATCCATTTTCTTATATCTATCTTTTGAATTTTAGATTTTAAAAAATTGGCCTTTGAATGTTTTATGCTTTGTAAAGCGACAAATAAAAAAAAATAAAAAAAAATTCCATTCAAGTCTTATGTTTCTTTTAAATTTGTAATCTTTGTTTTCTCACTTTGGATTACCTTTCGTACTTTTCTTTAAATTATTTGTCTCTTTTTCTTTGTTTTCTGTGGTCAACTTATATTTGTTCGTCAAAAAAATCAAGCGACCTACAATAATTCGCAGTTTTTTAAAAAAGAAGTTATTAATTAGGGTTGCAAATTTAAACTATTATAACTTTTAATTCGTATATTTAAACAACTATTATAATATATCAAATAGAAACTATTTTCGATTCCAAAAAACACAACAAAGAAAAAGATTAGTTCTCAACGTTTAAGAAACCAAATACCAACGTTTTCACTACTAACCCTCACCTTAAAGTTTGGTCGCACCTTGTTGCTTTGTTTTTGGTTATTTCCCTTTAGGATACCAATTTCATCATATTAACTATGTTCTTAGCAATTCTATCTTTCGTATTCTTTATTGTGTTTGGGTTCCTAGGTTGTTTGCCTAATGGATCCGCCTTATTTTGTATCAAAACTTTTGTAGCTAAGAATGGGTTATCTATCTTCATATATCTATCTTTTGGATTTTAGATTTAAAATAAATTTTCCTTTGATTGTTTTCTATTTTCTAAAGTGACAAATAACTAAAAAAGAAGGAAATTTTGCCATTCAAGTCTTTTTTTCCATTTTAAATTTTTAATCTTTTTTTCGTCTTTGCATTTCCTTTCATAGTGTTTTTTTAAATTATTTCTATCTTTTTGTTGTTCTTTGTTTTCTATGTTCAACCTATCCTTTTTATGTAAAAAAAGAAGCGATCTACACTAGTTCGCAGTGTAAAAAAAAGAATTCGATAATTGGGGTTTCAAATTTAAACTGTTATAACTTTTTATTCGTGCATCGATACAAATATTATCATATATCAAATTGAAGCTCAATTTGATTCCTAAAAACACAGTAAAGAAAGAGTTTAGTTCTCCACGTGTTCGAACCCAAATACCAATCATTTACACTAGCTAACGTTGCCTTAAATTTGGTCGCACCTGGTTGCTTTGTTTTTGGTTCTTTCCCTTTAGGATACCAATTTGATCATCTTAACCATCATCTTAGCAATTCAATTTTTCTTATTCCTTATGGTTCTTCGGTTCCTAGGTTGTTCGACTAATGGATCATCCTTATTTGGCGGCAAAATTCTAGATGTTTAAAACAGGTTATCCATTTTCTTATATCTATCTTTTGAATTTTAGATTTTAAAAAATTGGCCTTTGAATGCTTTATGCTCTCTAAAGCGACAAATAACAAAAAAAATTCCATTCAAGTCTTATGTTTCTTTTAAATTTGTAATCTTTGTTTTCTAACTTTGGATTACCTTTCGTACTTTTCTTTAAATTTTTTGTCTCTTTTTCTTTGTTTTCTGTGGTCAACTTATATTTGTTCGTCAAAAAAATCAAGCGACCTACAATAATTCGCAGTTTTTAAAAAAAGAAGTTATTAATTAGGGTTTCAAATTTAAACTATTATAACTTTTAATTCGTATATTTAAACAACTATTATAATATATCAAATATAAACTATTTTCGATTCCAAAAAACACAACAAAGAAAAAGATTAGTTCTCCACGTTTTTGAACCCAAATACCAATCATTTACACTAGCTAACGTTGCCTTAAATTTGGTCGCACCTTGTTGCTTTGTTTTTGGTTCTTTCCCTTTAGGATACCAATTTGTTCATCTTAACCATGTTCTTAGCAATTCAATTTTTCTTATTCCTAATGGTTCTTCGGTTCCTAGGTTGTTCGACTAATGGATCGGCCTTATTTGGCATCAAAATCCTAGTTGCTTAAAATAGGTTATCCATTTTCTTATATCTATCTTTTGAATTTTAGATTTTTAAAAATTGGCCTTTGAATGTTTTATGCTTTCTAAAGCGACAAATAAAAAAAAATAAAAAAAATTCCATTCAAGTCTTATGTTTCTTTTAAATTTGTAATCTTTGTTTTCTCACTTTGGATTACCTTTCGTACTTTTTTTTAAATTATTTGTCTCTTTTTCTTTGTTTTCTGTGGTCAACTTATATTTGTTCGTCAAAAAAATCAAGCGACCTACAATAATTCGTAGTTTTTTTAAAAAGAAGTTATTAATTAGGGTTGCAAATTTAAACTATTATAACTTTTAATTCGTATATTTAAACAACTATTATAATATATCAAATAGAAACTATTTTCGATTCCAAAAAACACAACAAAGAAAAAGATTAGTTCTCAACGTTTTTGAAACCAAATACCAACGTTTTCACTACTAACCCTCACCTTAAAGTTTGGTCGCACCTTTTTGCTTTGTTTTTGGTTATTTCCCTTTACGATACCAATTTGATCATATTAACTATGTTCTTAGCAATTTAGTCTTTCTTTTTCTTTATTGTGCTTGGGTTCCTTGGTTGTTCGCCTAATGGATCCGCCTTATTTTGTATCAAAACTTTTGTAGCTAAGAACGGGTTATCTATCTTCATATATCTATCTTTTGGATTTTAGATTTAAAATAAATTGTCCTTTGATTGTTTTCTATTTTCTAAAGTGAAAAATAACTAAAAAAGAAGGAAATTTTGCCATTCAAGTCTTTTTTTCCATTTTAAATTTTTAATCTTTTTTTCGTCTTTGCATTTCCTTTCATAGTGTTTTTTTAAATTATTTCTATCTTTTTGTTGTTCTTTGTTTTCTATGTTCAACCTATCCTTTTTCTGTAAAAAAAGAAGGGATCTACACTAGTTCGCAGTGTAAAAAAAAGAATTCGATAATTGGGGTTTCAAATTTAAACTGTTATAACTTTTTATTCGTGCATCGATACAAATATTATCATATATCAAATTGAAGCTCAATTTGATTCCTAAAAACACAGTAAAGAAAGAGTTTAGTTCTCCACGTTTTCGAACCCAAATACCAATCATTTACACTAGCTAACATTGCCTTAAATTTGGACGCACCTTGTTGCTTTGTTTTTGGTTCTTTCCCTTTAGGATACCAATTTGATCATCTTAACCATGTTCTTAGCAATTCAATTTTTCTTATTCCTTGTGGTTCTTCGGTTCCTAGGTTGTTCGACTAATGGATCATCCTTATTTGGCGTTAAAATCCTAGTTGTTTAAAACAGGTTATCCATTTTCTTATATCTATCTTTTGAATTTTAGATTTTAAAAAATTGGCCATTGAATGTTTTATGCTCTCTAGAGCGACAAATAACAAAAAAAATTCCATTCAAGTCTTATGTTTCTTTTAAATTTGTAATCTTTGTTTTCTAACTTTGGATTACCTTTCGTACTTTTTTTTAAAATTATTTGTCTCTTTTTCTTTGTTTTCTGTGGTCAACTTATATTTGTTCGTCAAAAAAATCAAGCGACCTACAATAATTCGCAGTTTTTTTAAAAAGAAGTTATTAATTAGGGTTTCAAATTTAAACTATTATAACTTTTAATTCGTATATTTAAACAACTATTATAATATATCAAATATAAACTATTTTCGATTCCAAAAAACACAACAAAGAAAAAGATTAGTTCTCCACGTTTTTGAACCCAAATACCAATCATTTACACTAGCTAACGTTGCCTTAAATTTGGTCGCACCTTGTTGCTTTGTTTTTGGTTCTTTCACTTTAGGATACCAATTTGTTCATCTTAACCATGTTCTTAGCAATTCAATTTTTCTTATTCCTAATGGTTCTTCGGTTCCTAGGTTGTTCGACTAATGGATCGGCCTTATTTGGCATCAAAATCCTAGTTGCTTAAAATAGGTTATCCATTTTCTTATATCTATCTTTTGAATTTTAGATTTTAAAAAATTGGCCTTTGAATGTTTTATGCTTTCTAAAGCGACAAATAAAAAAAAATAAAAAAAAATTCCATTCAAGTCTTATGTTTCTTTTAAATTTGTAATCTTTGTTTTCTCACTTTGGATTACCTTTCGTACTTTTCTTTAAATTATTTGTCTCTTTTTCTTTGTTTTCTGTGGTCAACTTATATTTGTTCGTCAAAAAAATCAAGCGACCTACAATAATTCGCAGTTTTTTAAAAAAGAAGTTATTAATTAGGGTTGCAAATTTAAACTATTATAACTTTTAATTCGTATATTTAAACAACTATTATAATATATCAAATAGAAACTATTTTCGATTCCAAAAAACACAACAAAGAAAAAGATTAGTTCTCAACGTTTAAGAAACCAAATACCAACGTTTTCACTACTAACCCTCACCTTAAAGTTTGGTCGCACCTTGTTGCTTTGTTTTTGGTTATTTCCCTTTAGGATACCAATTTGATCATATTAACTATGTTCTTAGCAATTCTATCTTTCTTATTCTTTATTGTGTTTGGGTTCCTAGGTTGTTTGCCTAATGGATCCGCCTTATTTTGTATCAAAACTTTTGTAGCTAAGAATGGGTTATCTATCTTCATATATCTATCTTTTGGATTTTAGATTTAAAATAAATTTTCCTTTGATTGTTTTCTATTTTCTAAAGTGACAAATAACTAAAAAAGAAGGAAATTTTGCCATTCAAGTTTTTTTTCCATTTTAAATTTTTAATCTTTTTTTCGTCTTTGCATTTCCTTTCATAGTGTTTTTTTAAATTATTTCTATCTTTTTGTTGTTCTTTGTTTTCTATGTTCAACCTATCCTTTTTCTGTAAAAAAAGAAGCGATCTACACTAGTTCGCAGTGTAAAAAAAAGAATTCGATAATTGGGGTTTCAAATTTAAACTGTTATAACTTTTTATTCGTGCATCGATACAAATATTATCATATATCAAATTGAAGCTCAATTTGATTCCTAAAAACACAGTAAAGAAAGAGTTTAGTTCTCCACGTGTTCGAACCCAAATACCAATCATTTACACTAGCTAACGTTGCCTTAAATTTGGTCGCACCTGGTTGCTTTGTTTTTGGTTCTTTCCCTTTAGGATACCAATTTGATCATCTTAACCATCATCTTAGCAATTCAATTTTTCTTATTCCTAATGGTTCTTCGGTTCCTAGGTTGTTCGACTAATGGATCATCCTTATTTGGCGGCAAAATCCTAGATGTTTAAAACAGGTTATCCATTTTCTTATATCTATCTTTTGAATTTTAGATTTTAAAAAATTGGCCTTTGAATGCTTTATGCTCTCTAAAGCGACAAATAACAAAAAAAAATTCCATTCAAGTCTTATGTTTCTTTTAAATTTGTAATCTTTGTTTTCTAACTTTGGATTACCTTTCGTACTTTTCTTTAAATTTTTTGTCTCTTTTTCTTTGTTTTCTGTGGTCAACTTATATTTGTTCGTCAAAAAAATCAAGCGACCAACAATAATTCGCAGTTTTTAAAAAAAGAAGTTATTAATTAGGGTTTCAAATTTAAACTATTATAACTTTTAATTCGTATATTTAAACAATTATTATAATATATCAAATATAAACTATTTTCGATTCCAAAAAACACAACAAAGAAAAAGATTAGTTCTCCACGTTTTTGAACCCAAATACCAATCATTTACACTAGCTAACGTTGCCTTAAATTTGGTCGCACCTTGTTGCTTTGTTTTTGGTTCTTTCCCTTTAGGATACCAATTTGTTCATCTTAACCATGTTCTTAGCAATTCAATTTTTCTTATTCCTAATGGTTCTTCGGTTCCTAGGTTGTTCGACTAATGGATCGGCCTTATTTGGCATCAAAATCCTAGTTGCTTAAAATAGGTTATCCATTTTCTTAGATCTATCTTTTGAATTTTAGATTTTAAAAAATTGGCCTTTGAATGTTTTATGCTTTCTAAAGCGACAAATAAAAAAAAAGAAAAACAAATTCCATTCAAGTCTTATGTTTCTTTTAAATTTGTAATCTTTTTTTTCTCACTTTGGATTACCTTTCGTACTTTTCTTTAAATTATTTGTCTCTTTTTCTTTGTTTTCTGTGGTCAACTTATATTTGTTCGTCAAAAAAATCAAGCGACCTACAATAATTCGCAGTTTTAAAAAAAAGAAGTTATTAATTAGGGTTGCAAATTTAAACTATTATAACTTTTAATTCGTATATTTAAACAACTATTATAATATATCAAATAGAAACTATTTTCGATTCCAAAAAACACAACAAATAAAAAGATTAGTTCTCAACGTTTAAGAAACCAAATACCAACGTTTTCACTACTAACCCTCACCTTAAAGTTTGGTCGCACCTTGTTGCTTTGTTTTTGGTTATTTCCCTTTAGGATACCAATTTGATCATATTAACTATGTTCTTAGCAATTCTATCTTTCTTATTCTTTATTGTGTTTGGGTTCCTAGGTTGTTTGCCTAATGGATCCGCCTTATTTTGTATCAAAACTTTTGTAGCTAAGAACGGGTTATCTATCCTCATATATCTATCTTTTGGATTTTAGATTTAAAATAAATTTTCCTTTGATTGTTTTCTATTTTCTAAAGTGACAAATAACTAAAAAAGAAGGAAATTTTGCCATTCAAGTCTTTTTTTCCATTTTAAATTTTTAATCTTTTTTTTGTCTTTGCATTTCCTTTCATAGTGTTTTTTTAAATTATTTCTATCTTTTTGTTGTTCTTTGTTTTCTATGTTCAACCTATCCTTTTTCTGTAAAAAAAGAAGCGATCTACACTAGTTCGCAGTGTAAAAAAAAGAATTCGATAATTGGGGTTTCAAATTTAAACTGTTATAACTTTTTATTCGTGCATCGATACAAATATTATCATATATCAAATTGAAGCTCAATTTGATTCCTAAAAACACAGTAAAGAAAGAGTTTAGTTCTCCACGTTTTCGAACCCAAATACCAATCATTTACACTAGCTAACGTTGCCTTAAATTTGGTCGCACCTTGTTGCTTTGTTTTTGGTTCTTTCCCTTTAGGATACCAATTTGATCATCTTAACCATGTTCTTAGCAATTCAATTTTTCTTATTCCTTATGGTTCTTCGGTTCCTAGGTTGTTCGACTAATGGATCATCCTTATTTGGCGGAAAAATCCTAGATGTTTAAAACAGGTTATCCATTTTCTTATATCTATCTTTTGAATTTTAGATTTTAAAAAATTGGCCTTTGAATGTTTTATGCTCTCTAAAGCGACAAATAACAAAAAAAATTCCATTCAAGTCTTATGTTTCTTTTAAATTTGTAATCTTTGTTTTCTAACTTTGGATTACCTTTCGTACTTTTCTTTAAATTATTTGTCTCTTTTTCTTTGTTTTCTGTGGTCAACTTATATTTGTTCGTCAAAAAAATCAAGCGACCTACAATAATTCGCAGTTTTTTAAAAAAGAAGTTATTAATTAGGGTTTCAAATTTAAACTATTATAACTTTTAATTCGTATATTTAAACAACTATTATAATATATCAAATATAAACTATTTTCGATTCCAAAAAACACAACAAAGAAAAAGATTAGTTCTCCACGTTTCTGAACCCAAATAAGAATCATTTACACTAGCTAACGTTGCCTTAAATTTGGTCGCACCTTGTTGCTTTGTTTTTGGTTCTTTCCCTTTAGGATACCAATTTGTTCATCTTAACCATGTTCTTAGCAATTCAATTTTTCTTATTCCTAATGGTTCTTCGGTTCCTAGGTTGTTCGACTAATGCATCGGCCTTATTTGGCATCAAAACCCTAGTTGCTTAAAATAGGTTATCCATTTTCTTATATCTATCTTTTGAATTTTAGATTTAAAAAAATTGGCCTTTGAATGTTTTATGCTTTCTAAAGCGACAAATAAAAAAAAAGAAAAAAAAATTCCATTCAAGTCTTATGTTTCTTTTAAATTTGTAATCTTTGTTTTCTCACTTTGGATTACCTTTCGTACTTTTGTTTAAATTATTTGTCTCTTTTTCTTTGTTTTCTGTGGTGAACTTATATTTGTTCGTCAAAAAAATCAAGCGACCTACAATAATTCGCAGTTTTTAAAAAAAGAAGTTATTAATTAGGGTTGCAAATTTAAACTATTATAACTTTTAATTCGTATATTTAAACAACTATTATAATATATCAAATAGAAACTATTTTCGATTCCAAAAAACACAACAAAGAAACAGATTAGTTCCCAACGTTTTTGAAACCAAATACCAACGTTTTCACTACTAACCCTCACCTTAAAGTTTGGTCGCACCTTTTTGCTTTGTTTTTGGTTATTTCCCTTTAGGATACCAATTTGATCATATTAACTATGTTCTTAGCAATTTAGTCTTTCTTTTTCTTTATTGTGCTTGGGTTCCTTGGTTGTTCGCCTAATGGATCCGCCTTATTTTGAATCAAAACTTTTGTAGCTAAGAACGGGTTATCTATCTTCATATTTCTATCTTTTGGATTTTAGATTTAAAATAAATTGTCCTTTGATTGTTTTCTATTTTCTAAAGTGACAAATAACTAAAAAAGAAGGAAATTTTGCCATTCAAGTCTTTTTTTCCATTTTAAATTTTTAATCTTTTTTTCGTCTTTGCATTTCCTTTCATAGTGTTTTTTTAAATTATTTCTATCTTTTTGTTGTTCTTTGTTTTCTATGTTCAACCTATCCTTTTTCTGTAAAAAAAAGAAGGGATCTACACTAGTTCGCAGTGTAAAAAAAAGATTTCGATAATTGCGGTTTCAAATTTAAACTGTTATAATTTTTTATTCGTGCATCGATACAAATATTATCATATATCAAATTGAAGCTCAATTTGATTCCTAAAAACACAGTAAAGAAAGAGTTTAGTTCTCCACGTTTTCGAACCCAAATACCAATCATTTACACTAGCTAACGTTGCCTTAAATTTGGTCGCACCTTGTTGCTTTGTTTTTGGTTCTTTCCCTTTAGGATACCAATTTGATCATCTTAACCATGTTCTTAGCAATTCAATTTTTCTTATTCCTTGTGGTTCTTCGGTTCCTAGGTTGTTCGACTAATGGATCATCCTTATTTGGCGTTAAAATCCTAGATGTTTAAAACAGGTTATCTATTTTCTTATATCTATCTTTTGAATTTTAGATTTTAACAAATTGGCCTTTGAATGTTTTATGCTCTCTAAAGCGACAAATAACAAAAAAAATTCCATTCATGTCTTATGTTTCTTTTAAATTTGTAATCTTTGTTTTCTAACTTTGGATTACCTTTCGTACTTTTCTTTAAATTATTTGTCTCTTTTTCTTTGTTTTCTGTGGTCAACTTATATTTGTTCGTCAAAAAAATCAAGCGACCTACAATAATTCGCAGTTTTTAAAAAAAGAAGTTATTAATTAGGGTTTCAAATTTAAACTATTATAACTTTTAATTCGTATATTTAAACAACTATTATAATATATCAAATATAAACTATTTTCGATTCCAAAAAGCACAACAAAGAAAAAGATTAGTTCTCCACGTTTCTGAACCCAAATAAAAATCATTTACACTAGCTAACATTGCCTTAAATTTGGTCGAACCTTGTTGCTTTGTTTTTGGTTCTTTCCCTTTAGGATACCAATTTGTTCATCTTAACCATTTTCTTAGCAATTCAATTTTTCTTATTCCTAATGGTTCTCCGGTTCCTAGGTTGTTCGACTAATGGATCGGCCTTATTTGGCATCAAAATCCTAGTTGCTTAAAATAGGTTATCCATTTTCTTATATCTATCTTTTGAATTTTAGATTTTAAAAAATTGGCCTTTGAATGTTTTATGCTTTCTAAAGCGACAAATAAAAAAAAAGAAAAAAAAATTCCATTCAAGTCTTATGTTTCTTTTAAATTTGTAATCTTTGTTTTCTCAATTTGGATTACCTTTCGTACTTTTCTTTAAATTATTTGTCTCTTTTTCTTTGTTTTCTGTGGTGAACTTATATTTGTTCGTCAAAAAAATCAAGCAACCTACAATAATTCGCAGTTTTTTAAAAAAGAAGTTATTAATTAGGGTTGCAAATTTAAACTATTATAACTTTTAATTCGTATATTTAAACAACTATTATAATATATCAAATAAAAACTATTTTCGATTCCAAAAAACACAACAAAGAAAAAGATTAGTTCTCAACGTTTTTGAAACCAAATACCAACGTTTTCACTACTAACCCTCACCTTAAAGTTTGGTCGCACCTTGTTGCTTTGTTTTTGGTTATTTCCCTTTAGGATACCAATTTGATCATATTAACTATGTTCTTAGCAATTCTATCTTTCTTATTCTTTATTGTGTTTGGGTTCCTAGGTTGTTTGCCTAATGGATCCGCCTTATTTTGTATCAAAACTTTTGTAGCTAAGAACGGGTTATCTATCCTCATATATCTATCTTTTGGATTTTAGATTTAAAATAAATTTTCCTTTGATTGTTTTCTATTTTCTAAAGTGACAAATAACTAAAAAAGAAGGAAATTTTGCCATTCAAGTCTTTTTTTCCATTTTAAATTTTTAATCTTTTTTTTGTCTTTGCATTTCCTTTCATAGTGTTTTTTTAAATTATTTCTATCTTTTTGTTGTTCTTTGTTTTCTATGTTCAACCTATCCTTTTTCTGTAAAAAAAGAAGCGATCTACACTAGTTCGCAGTGTAAAAAAAAGAATTCGATAATTGGGGTTTCAAATTTAAACTGTTATAACTTTTTATTCGTGCATCGATACAAATATTATCATATATCAAATTGAAGCTCAATTTGATTCCTAAAAACACAGTAAAGAAAGAGTTTAGTTCTCCACGTTTTCGAACCCAAATACCAATCATTTACACTAGCTAACGTTGCCTTAAATTTGGTCGCACCTTGTTGCTTTGTTTTTGGTTCTTTCCCTTTAGGATACCAATTTGATCATCTTAACCATGTTCTTAGCAATTCAATTTTTCTTATTCCTTATGGTTCTTCGGTTCCTAGGTTGTTCGACTAATGGATCATCCTTATTTGGCGGAAAAATCCTAGATGTTTAAAACAGGTTATCCATTTTCTTATATCTATCTTTTGAATTTTAGATTTTAAAAAATTGGCCTTTGAATGTTTTATGCTCTCTAAAGCGACAAATAACAAAAAAAATTCCATTCAAGTCTTATGTTTCTTTTAAATTTGTAATCTTTGTTTTCTAACTTTGGATTACCTTTCGTACTTTTCTTTAAATTATTTGTCTCTTTTTCTTTGTTTTCTGTGGTCAACTTATATTTGTTCGTCAAAAAAATCAAGCGACCTACAATAATTCGCAGTTTTTTAAAAAAGAAGTTATTAATTAGGGTTTCAAATTTAAACTATTATAACTTTTAATTCGTATATTTAAACAACTATTATAATATATCAAATATAAACTATTTTCGATTCCAAAAAACACAACAAAGAAAAAGATTAGTTCTCCACGTTTCTGAACCCAAATAAGAATCATTTACACTAGCTAACGTTGCCTTAAATTTGGTCGCACCTTGTTGCTTTGTTTTTGGTTCTTTCCCTTTAGGATACCAATTTGTTCATCTTAACCATGTTCTTAGCAATTCAATTTTTCTTATTCCTAATGGTTCTTCGGTTCCTAGGTTGTTCGACTAATGCATCGGCCTTATTTGGCATCAAAACCCTAGTTGCTTAAAATAGGTTATCCATTTTCTTATATCTATCTTTTGAATTTTAGATTTTAAAAAATTGGCCTTTGAATGTTTTATGCTTTCTAAAGCGACAAATAAAAAAAAAGAAAAAAAAATTCCATTCAAGTCTTATGTTTCTTTTAAATTTGTAATCTTTGTTTTCTCACTTTGGATTACCTTTCGTACTTTTGTTTAAATTATTTGTCTCTTTTTCTTTGTTTTCTGTGGTGAACTTATATTTGTTCGTCAAAAAAATCAAGCGACCTACAATAATTCGCAGTTTTTAAAAAAAGAAGTTATTAATTAGGGTTGCAAATTTAAACTATTATAACTTTTAATTCGTATATTTAAACAACTATTATAATATATCAAATAGAAACTATTTTCGATTCCAAAAAACACAACAAAGAAACAGATTAGTTCCCAACGTTTTTGAAACCAAATACCAACGTTTTCACTACTAACCCTCACCTTAAAGTTTGGTCGCACCTTTTTGCTTTGTTTTTGGTTATTTCCCTTTAGGATACCAATTTGATCATATTAACTATGTTCTTAGCAATTTAGTCTTTCTTTTTCTTTATTGTGCTTGGGTTCCTTGGTTGTTCGCCTAATGGATCCGCCTTATTTTGAATCAAAACTTTTGTAGCTAAGAACGGGTTATCTATCTTCATATTTCTATCTTTTGGATTTTAGATTTAAAATAAATTGTCCTTTGATTGTTTTCTATTTTCTAAAGTGACAAATAACTAAAAAAGAAGGAAATTTTGCCATTCAAGTCTTTTTTTCCATTTTAAATTTTTAATCTTTTTTTCGTCTTTGCATTTCCTTTCATAGTGTTTTTTTAAATTATTTCTATCTTTTTGTTGTTCTTTGTTTTCTATGTTCAACCTATCCTTTTTCTGTAAAAAAAAGAAGGGATCTACACTAGTTCGCAGTGTAAAAAAAAGATTTCGATAATTGCGGTTTCAAATTTAAACTGTTATAATTTTTTATTCGTGCATCGATACAAATATTATCATATATCAAATTGAAGCTCAATTTGATTCCTAAAAACACAGTAAAGAAAGAGTTTAGTTCTCCACGTTTTCGAACCCAAATACCAATCATTTACACTAGCTAACGTTGCCTTAAATTTGGTCGCACCTTGTTGCTTTGTTTTTGGTTCTTTCCCTTTAGGATACCAATTTGATCATCTTAACCATGTTCTTAGCAATTCAATTTTTCTTATTCCTTGTGGTTCTTCGGTTCCTAGGTTGTTCGACTAATGGATCATCCTTATTTGGCGTTAAAATCCTAGATGTTTAAAATAGGTTATCTATTTTCTTATATCTATCTTTTGAATTTTAGATTTTAACAAATTGGCCTTTGAATGTTTTATGCTCTCTAAAGCGACAAATAACAAAAAAAATTCCATTCATGTCTTATGTTTCTTTTAAATTTGTAATCTTTGTTTTCTAACTTTGGATTACCTTTCGTACTTTTCTTTAAATTATTTGTCTCTTTTTCTTTGTTTTCTGTGGTCAACTTATATTTGTTCGTCAAAAAAATCAAGCGACCTACAATAATTCGCAGTTTTTAAAAAAAGAAGTTATTAATTAGGGTTTCAAATTTAAACTATTATAACTTTTAATTCGTATATTTAAACAACTATTATAATATATCAAATATAAACTATTTTCGATTCCAAAAAGCACAACAAAGAAAAAGATTAGTTCTCCACGTTTCTGAACCCAAATAAAAATCATTTACACTAGCTAACATTGCCTTAAATTTGGTCGAACCTTGTTGCTTTGTTTTTGGTTCTTTCCCTTTAGGATACCAATTTGTTCATCTTAACCATTTTCTTAGCAATTCAATTTTTCTTATTCCTAATGGTTCTCCGGTTCCTAGGTTGTTCGACTAATGGATCGGCCTTATTTGGCATCAAAATCCTAGTTGCTTAAAATAGGTTATCCATTTTCTTATATCTATCTTTTGAATTTTAGATTTTAAAAAATTGGCCTTTGAATGTTTTATGCTTTCTAAAGCGACAAATAAAAAAAAAGAAAAAAAAATTCCATTCAAGTCTTATGTTTCTTTTAAATTTGTAATCTTTGTTTTCTCAATTTGGATTACCTTTCGTACTTTTCTTTAAATTATTTGTCTCTTTTTCTTTGTTTTCTGTGGTGAACTTATATTTGTTCGTCAAAAAAATCAAGCAACCTACAATAATTCGCAGTTTTTTAAAAAAGAAGTTATTAATTAGGGTTGCAAATTTAAACTATTATAACTTTTAATTCGTATATTTAAACAACTATTATAATATATCAAATAAAAACTATTTTCGATTCCAAAAAACACAACAAAGAAAAAGATTAGTTCTCAACGTTTTTGAAACCAAATACCAACGTTTTCACTACTAACCCTCACCTTAAAGTTTGGTCGCACCTTTTTGCTTTGTTTTTGGTTATTTCCCTTTAGGATACCAATTTGATCATATTAACTATGTTCTTAGCAATTTAGTCTTTCTTTTTCTTTATTGTGCTTGGGTTCCTTGGTTGTTCGCCTAATGGATCCGCCTTATTTTGTATCAAAACTTTTGTAGCTAAGAACGGGTTATCTATCTTCATATATCTATCTTTTGGATTTTAGATTTAAAATAAATTGTCCTTTGATTGTTTTCTATTTTCTAAAGTGACAAACAACTAAAAAAGAAGGAAATTTTGCCATTCAAGTCTTTTTTTCCATTTTAAATTTTTAATCTTTTTTTCGTCTTTGCATTTCCTTTCATAGTGTTTTTTTAAATTATTTCTATCTTTTTGTTGTTCTTTGTTTTCTATGTTCAACCTATCCTTTTTCTGTAAAAAAAGAAGGGATCTACACTAGTTCGCAGTGTAAAAAAAAGAATTCGATAATTGGGGTTTCAAATTTAAACTGTTATAACTTTTTATTCGTGCATCGATACAAATATTATCATATATCAAATTGAAGCTCAATTTGATTCCTAAAAACACAGTAAAGAAAGAGTTTAGTTCTCCACGTTTTCGAACCCAAATACCAATCATTTACACTAGCTAACGTTGCCTTAAATTTGGACGCATCTTGTTGCTTTGTTTTTGGTTCTTTCCCTTTAGGATACCAATTTGATCATCTTAACCATGTTCTTAGCAATTCAATTTTTCTTATTCCTTGTGGTTCTTCGGTTCCTAGTTTGTTCGACTAATGGATCATCCTTATTTGGCGTTAAAATCCTAGATGTTTAAAACAGGTTATCCATTTTCTTATATCTATCTTTTGAATTTTAGATTTTAAAAAATTGGCCTTTGAATGTTTTATGCTCTCTAAAGCGACAAATAACAAAAAAAATTCCATTCATGTCTTATGTTTCTTTTAAATTTGTAATCTTTGTTTTCTAACTTTGGATTACCTTTCGTACTTTTCTTTAAATTATTTGTCTCTTTTTCTTTGTTTTCTGTGGTCAACTTATATTTGTTCGTCAAAAAAATCAAGCGACCTACAATAATTCGCAGTTTTTAAAAAAAGAAGTTATTAATTAGGGTTTCAAATTTAAACTATTATAACTTTTAATTCGTATATTTAAACAACTATTATAATATATCAAATATAAACTATTTTCGATTCCAAAAAACACAACAAAGAAAAAGATTAGTTCTCCACGTTTCTGAACCCAAATACCAATCATTTACACTAGCTAACGTTGCCTTAAATTTGGTCGCACCTTGTTGCTTTGTTTTTGGTTCTTTCCCTTTAGGATACCAATTTGTTCATCTTAACCATGTTCTTAGCAATTCAATTTTTCTTATTCCTAATGGTTATCCGGTTCCTAGGTTGTTCGACTAATGGATCGGCCTTATTTGGCATCAAAATCCTAGTTGCTTAAAATAGGTTATCCATTTTCTTATATCTATCTTTTGAATTTTAGATTTTAAAAAATTGGCCTTTGAATGTTTTATGCTTTCTAAAGCGACAAATAAAAAAAAAGAAAAAAAAATTCCATTCAAGTCTTATGTTTCTTTTAAATTTGTAATCTTTGTTTTCTCACTTTGGATTACCTTTCGTACTTTTCTTTAAATTATTTGTCTCTTTTTCTTTGTTTTCTGTGGTGAACTTATATTTGTTCGTCAAAAAAATCAAGCAACCTACAATAATTCGCAGTTTTTTAAAAAAGAAGTTATTAATTAGGGTTGCAAATTTAAACTATTATAACTTTTAATTCGTATATTTAAACAACTATTATAATATATCAAATAGAAACTATTTTCGATTCCAAAAAACACAACAAAGAAAAAGATTAGTTCTCAACGTTTAAGAAACCAAATACCAACGTTTTCACTACTAACCCTCACCTTAAAGTTTGGTCGCACCTTGTTGCTTTGTTTTTGGTTATTTCCCTTTAGGATACCAATTTGATCATATTAACTATGTTCTTAGCAATTCTATCTTTCTTATTCTTTATTGTGTTTGGGTTCCTAGGTTGTTTGCCTAATGGATCCGCCTGATTTTGTATCAAAACTTTTGTAGCTAAGAACGGGTTATCTATCTTCATATATCTATCTTTGGAATTTTAGATTTAAAAAAAATGTCCTTTGATTGTTTCTACTTTCTAAAGTTACAAATAACAAAAAAAGAAAGAAAGTTTGCCATTCAAGTCTTTTTTTCTATTTTAAATTTTTAATCTTTCTTTTCGTCTTTGCATTTCCTTTCATAGTGTTTTTTAAAATTATTTCTATCTTTTTGTTGTTCTTTGTTTTCTTTGTTCAACCTATTCTTTTTCGTCAAAAAAAACAAGCGAGCTACACTAGTTCGCAGTGTAAAAAAAAGAATTTATTAATTGGGGTTTCAAATTTAAACAGTTATAACTTTATATTCGTGCATCGATACAAATATTATCATATATCAAATTGAAGCTCAATTTGATTCCTAAAAACACAGTAAAGAAAGAGTTTAGTTCTCCACGTTTTCGAACCCAAATACCAATCATTTACACTAGCTAACGTTGCCTTAAATTTGGTCGCACCTTATTGCTTTGTTTTTGGTTCTTTCCCTTTAGGATACCAATTTGATCATCTTAACCATGTTCTTAGCAATTCAATTTTTCTTATTCCATATGGTTCTTCGGTTCCTAGGTTGTTCGACTAATGGATCGGCCTTATTTGGCATCAAAACCCTAACTGCTTAAAATAGGTTATCCATTTTCTTATATCTATCTTTTGAATTTTAGATTTTAAAAAATTGGCCTTTGAATGTTTTATGCTCTATAAAGCGACAAATAACAAAAAAAAATTCCATTCAAGTCTTATGTTTCTTTTAAATTTGTAATCTTTGTTTTCTCACTCTGGATTACCTTTCGTACTTTTCTTTAAATTATTTGTCTCATTTTCTTTGTTTTCTGTGGTCAACTTATATTTGTTCGTCAAAAAAATCAAGCGACCTACAATAATTCGCAGTTTTTTTAAAAAAGAAGTTATTAATTAGGGTTGCAAATTTAAACTATTATAACTTTTAATTCGTGTATATAAACAACTATTGTAATATATCAAATAGAAACTATTTTCGATTCCAAAAAACACAACAAAGAAAAATATTAGTTCTCAGCGTTTTTGAAACCAAATACCAACGTTTTCACTACTAACCCTCACCTTAAAGTTTGGTTGCACCTTGTTGCTTTTTTTTTTGTTTCTTCCCCTTTAGGATGTCAATTTGATTATCGCAACCATGTTCTTAGCAATTCAGTCTTTCTTATTCTTTATTATGCTTCGGTTCCGAGGTTGTTCGTCTAATAGCTCCGCCTTATTTTGTATCAAAACATTTTTTAGCTAAGAATGGGTTATCTATCTTCATGTATCTATCGTTTGAATTTTAGATTAAAACCAAAAATTGTCCTCTAATTGTTTTCTACATTCTCAAGTGACAAATAACAAAAAGAGAAAGAAATTATACCATTCAAGTCTTTTTTTCTATTTTAAATTTTTAATATTTGTTTTCGTCTTTGCATTTCCTTTCATAGTGTTTTTTAAACTATTTCTATCTTTTTCTTGATCTTTGTTTTCTGTGTTCAACTTATTCTTTTTCGTCAAAAAAACAAGCGACCTACAGCAGTTCTTAGTGTAAAAACAAAATTTATTAATTGGGGGTGCAAATATAAACTGTTATAATTTTTTATTCGTGCATCGAAACAACTATTATCATATATGAAATTAAAGCTCAATTCGATTCCTAAAAACACAACAAAGAAAGAGTTTAGTTCTCCACATTTTTCAACCCAAATACCATCGTTTACACTACTTAACGTTGCCTTAAAATTTGGTCGCACCTTGTTGCTTTGTTTTTGGTTCTTTCCCTTAAGGATACTAATTTGATCATCTTAACCGTGTTCTTAGCAATTCAATTTTTCTTACTCCTTATGGTTCTTGGGTTCCTAGGTTGTTGGACTAAGGGATAGGCCTTATTTGGTATCAAAACATTAGTTGCTTAAAATAGGTTATCTATTTTCTTATATCTATCTTTTGGATTTTAAATTTAAAAAAATTGGCCTTTGATTGTTTTGTGCTTTCTAAAGTGACAAATAAAAAAAAAACAATTTCCATTCAAGTCTTGTGTTTCTTTTAAATTTGTAATCTTTGTTTTCTCACTTTGGATTACCTTTCATACTTTTCCTTAAATTATTTGTCTCTTTTTCTTTTTCTTTGTTTTCTGTGTTCAACTTATATTTGTTCGTTAAAAATCAAGCGACCTACAATAATTCGCAGTTTAAAAAAGAAGAAGGTATTAATTAGGGTTGCAAATTTAAACTATTATAACTTTTAATTCGTGTATTTAAACAACTATTATAATATATCAAATAGAAACTATTTTCGATTCCAAAAAAACACAACAAAGAAAAAGTTTAGTTATCTGGGTTTTTGAAACCAAATACCAACGTTTTCACTACTAACCCTTACCTTAAAGTTTGGTTGCATCTTGTTGCTTTATTTTTTGTTCTTTCCCTTTAGGAAACCAATTTGATCATCTTAACCATGTTCTTAGCAATACAGTCTTTCTTATTCGTTATTGTGGTTGGGTTCCTAGGTTGTTTGCCTAATGGATCCGCCTTATTTTGTATCAAAATCTTTGTACCTAAGAATGGGTTATCTATCTTCATATATCTATCTTTTGATTTTAGATTTAAAAAACAAGTCGTTTGATTGTTTTCTACATTCTAAAGTGACAATTAACAAAAAAAGAGAAATTTTGCCATTCAAGTCTTTTTTTCTATGTTAAATTTTTAATATTTGTTTTCGTCTTTGCATTTCCCTTCGTAGTGTTTTTTATACTATTTCTATCTTTTTCTTGATGTTTGTTTTTTGTGTTCAACTTATTCTTTCTCGTCAAAAAAACAAGCGACCTACAGCAGTTCGTAGTGTAAAAATAATAATTTATTAATTGGGGTTGCAAATATAAACTATTATAACTTTTTATTCATATATCAAATTAAAGCGCAATTCGATTCCAAAAAACACAGCAAAGAAAGAGTTTAGTTCTCCACGTTTTTCAACCCAAATACTATCGTTTACACTACTTAACGTTGCCTTAAAATTTGGTCGCACCTTGTTGTTTTGGTTTTGGTTCTTTCCCTTTAGGATACCGAATTGATCATCTTAACCATGTTCTTAGCAATTCAATTTTTCTTATTCCTTATTGTTCTTGGGTTCCTAGGTTTTTCGACTAATGGATCGTCCTTATTTGGTATCAAAACATTAGTTGCTAAAAATAGGTTATCTATTTTCTTATATCTATATTTTGGATTTGAATTTAAAAAAATTGGCCTTTGATTGTTTTATGCTTTCTAAAGTGAAAAAAAAAAATTTCCATTCAAGTCTTATGCTTCTTTTAAATTTGTAATCTTTGTTTTCTCACTTTGGATTACCTTTCATACTTTTCCTTAAATTATTTGACTCTTTTTCTTTTTCTTTGTTTTTTATGTTGAACTTATATTTGTTTGTTAAAAAAATCAAGCGACCTACAATAATTCGCACTTTAGAAAAGAAGAAGGTATTAATTTGGGTCGCAAATTTAAACTAATATAACTTTTAATTCGTGTATTTAAATAACTATTATAATATATCAAATAGAAACTATTTTCGATTTCGAAAAACACAACAAAGAAAAAGTTTAGTTATTAGTATTTTTGAAACCAAATACGAACGTTTTCACTACTAACTCTCACCTTAAAGTTTGGTTGCTCCTTGTTACTTTTTTTTTTGTTCTTTCCCTTTATGATAGCAATTTGATCATCTCAACCATGTTCTTAGCAATTAAGTCGTTCTTATTCTTTATTGTGCTTGGGTTCCTAGGTTGTTCGCCTTATGGATCCGCCTTATTTTGTATCAAAACCTTTGTAGCTAAGAATGGGTTATCTATCTTCATATATCTATCTTTTGAATTTTAGATTTTAAAAAAATTCTCCTCTAATTGTTTTCGACATTCTCAAGTGACAAATAACAAAAAGAGAAAGAAATTTGGCTATTCAAGTCTTTTTTTCTATTTTAAATTTTTAATATTTGTTTTCGTCTTTGCATTTTTTTCATACTGTTTTTAAACTATTTCTATCTTTTTCTTTATCTTTGTTTTCTGTGTTCAAGTTATTCTTTTTAATCAAAAAAACAAGCGACCTACAGCAGTTCGTACTTTTCCTTAAATTATTTGTCTCTTTTTGTTTTTCTCTGTTTTCTGTGTTCAACTTATATTTGTACATTAAAAATATCAAGCGACCTACAATAATTCACAGTTTAAAAAAGAAGAAGGTATTAATTAGGGTTGCAAATTTAAACTATTATAACTTTTAATTCGTGTATTTAAACAACTATTATAATATATCAAATAGAAACTATTTTCGATTCCAAAAAACACAACAAAGAAAAATATTAGTTATCACCGTTTTTGAATCCAAATACCAACGTTTCCACTACTAACCCTTACCTTAAAGTTAGGTTGCACCTTGTGGCTTTTTTTTTTTGGTCTTTACCTTTAGGATGCCAATTTGATCATCTTAACCATGTTCTAAGCAATTCAGTCTTTCTTATTCGTTATAGTGCTTGGGTTCCTAGGTTGTTCGGCTAATGGATCCCCTTATGTTGTATCAAAACCTTTGTACCTAAGAATGTGTTATCTATCTTCATATATCTATCTCTTGAATTTTGGATTTAAAAAAAAATTCCTTTGATTGTTTTCTACTTTCTAAAGTGACAAATAACAAAAAAAGAAAGAACTTTTGCCATGCAAGTCTTTTTTCTATTTTAAATTTTTAATATTTGTTTTCGTCTTTGCATTTCCTTTCATAGTATTTTTTAAACTATTTCTATCTTTTTCTTGATCTTTGTTTTCTGTGTTCAACTTATTCTTTTTCGTCAAAAAAACAAGCGACGTACAGCAGTTCGTAGTGTAAAAAAAGAATTTATTAATTGGTGTTGCAAATATAAACTGTTATAAGTTTTTATTCGTGCATCGAAACAACTATTATCAAATATCAAATTAAAGCTCAATTCGATTCCTAAAGAAAGAGTTTACTTCTCCACATTTTTCAACCCAGATACCATCGTTTACACTACTTAACGTTGCCTTAAAATTTAGTCGCACCTTGTTACTTTGGTTTTAGTTCTTTCATTTTAGGATACCAAATTGATAATCTTAACCATGTTCTTAGCAATTCAATTTTTCTTATTCCTTATGCTTCTTGGTCTCCTAGGTTGTTCGACTAATGGAAAGGCCTTATTTGGTATAAAACATTAGTTGCTTAAAATAGGTTATTTATTTTCTTATATCTATCTTTTGGATTTTAAATTTAAAAAAATTGGCCTTTGATTGTTTTATGCTTTCTAAAGTGACAAATAAAAAAAATTCCATTCAAGTCTTGTGTTTCTTTTAAATTTGTAATCTTTGTTTTCTCACTTTGGATTACCATTCGTACTTTTCCTTAAATTATTGATCTCTTTTTGTTTTTCTCTGTTTTCTATGTTCAACTTATATTTGTACGTTAAAAAAATCAAGCGACCAACAATAATTCGCAGTTTAAAAAAGAAGTTATTAATTAGGATTGTAAATTTAAACTATTATAACTTTTAATTCGTGTATTTAAACAACTATGGTAATATATCAAGTAGAAACTATTTTCGATTCCAAAAAACACAACAAAGAAAAAGATTAGTTCTGAGCGTTTTTGAAACCAAATACCAACGTTTTCACTACTAACCCTCACCTTAAAGTTTGGTTGCACCATGTTTCTTTTTTTTTTGGTTCTTTCCATTTCGGATGCCAATTTGATCATCGCAACCATGTTCTTAGCAATTCAGTCTTTCTTATTCTTTATTGTGCTAGGGTTCCTAGGTTGTTCGCCTAATGGATCCGCCTGATTTTGTATCAAAACTTTTGTAGCTAAGAACGGGTTATCTATCTTCATATATCTATCTTTGGAATTTTAGATTTAAAAAAAATGTCCTTTGATTGTTTCTACTTTCTAAAGTGACAAATAACAAAAAAAGGAAGAAAGTTTGCCATTCAAGTCTTTTTTTCTATTTTAAATTTTTAATGTTTCTTTTCGTCTTTGCATTTCCTTTCATAGTGTTTTTTAAACTATTTCTATCTTTTTCCTGATCTTTTGTGTTAAACTTATTCTTTTTCGTCAAAAAAACAAGCGACCTACAACAATTCGTAGTGTAAAAAAAAGTAATTTATTAATTGGGGTTGCAAATATAAACTGTTATAACTTTTTATTCGTGGATCGAAATAATTATTATCATATATCAAATTATAGCTCAATTCGATTCCTAAAAAACAACAAAGAAAGAGTGTAGTTCTCCACATTTTTCAACCCAAATACTATCGTTTACACTACTTAACGTTGCCTTAAAATTTCGTCGCACCTTGTTGCTTTAGTTTTGGTTCTTTGCATTTAGGATACCAAATTGATCATCTTAACCATGTTCTTAGCAATTCAGTCTTTCTTATTCGTTATTGTGCTTGGGTTCCTAGGTTGTTCGGCTAATGGATCCGCCTTATGATGTATCAAAACCTTTGTACCTAAGAATGTGTTATCTATCTTCATATATCTATCTCTTGAATTTTAGATTTAATAAAAATTTCCTTTGATTGTTTTCTACTTTCTAAAGTGACAAATAACAAAAAAAGGAAGAAATTTTGCCATGCAAGTCTTTTTTCTATTTTAAATTTTTAATATTTGTTTTCGTCTTTGCATTTCCTTTCATAGTGTTTTTTAAACTATTTCTATCTTTTTCTTGATCTTTGTTTTTTGTGTTGAACTTATTCTTTTTCGTCAAAAAAACAAGCGACCTATAGCAGTTCGTAGTGTAAAAAAAGAATTTATTAATTGGGGTTGCAAATATAAACTTTTATAACTTTTTATTCGTGCATCGAAAAACCTATTATCATATATCAAATTAAAGCTCAATTCGTTTCCTAAAGAAAGAGTTTAGTTCTCCACATTTTTCAACCCAGATACCATCGTTTACACTACTTAACGTTGCCTTAAAATTTAGTCGCACCTTGTTACTTTGGTTTTGGTTCTTTCATTTTAGGATACCAAATTGATAATCTTAACCATGTTCTTAGCAATTCAATTTTTCTTATTCCTTATGCTTCTTGGTCTCCTAGGTTGTTCGACTAATGGAAAGGCCTTATTTGGTATAAAAACATTAGTTGCTTAAAATAGGTTATTTATTTTCTTATATCTATCTTTTGGATTTTAAATTTAAAAAAATTGGCCTTTGATTGTTTTATGCTTTCTAAAGTGACAAATAAAAAAAATTCCATTCAAGTCTTGTGTTTCTTTTATATTTGTAATCTTAGTTTTCTCACTTTGGATTACCATTCGTACTTTTCCTTAAATTATTGATCTCTTTTTGTTTTTCTCTGTTTTCTGTGTTCAACTTATATTTGTACGTTAAAAAAATCAAGCGACCTACAATAATTCGCAGTTTAAAAAAGAAGTTATTAATTAGGATTGTAAATTTAAACTATTATAACTTTTAATTCGTGTATTTAAACAACTATGGTAATATATCAAGTAGAAACTATTTTCGATTCCAAAAAACACAACAAAGAAAAAGATTAGTTCTGAGCGTTTTTGAAACCAAATACCAACGTTTTCACTACTAACCCTCACCTTAAAGTTTGGTTGCACCATGTTTCTTTTTTTTGGTTCTTTCCATTTCGGATGCCAATTTGATCATCGCAACCATGTTCTTAGCAATTCAGTCTTTCTTATTCTTTATTGTGCTAGGGTTCCTAGGTTGTTCGCCTAATGGATCCGCCTTATTTTGTATCAAAACCTTTTTAGCTAAGAAGGGGTTATCCATATTCATATATCTATCTTTTGAATTTTTGAGTTAAAAAAAAATTGTCCTTTGATTGTTTTCTACTTTCTAAAGTGACAAATAACAAAAAAAGAAAGAAATTTTTCCATTCAAGTCTTTTTTTTCTATTTTAAATTTTTAATGTTTCTTTTCGTCTTTGCATTTCCTTTCATAGTGTTTTTTAAACTATTTCTATCTTTTTCACGATCTTTTGTGTTAAACTTATTCTTTTTCGTCAAAAAAACAAGCGACCTACAACAATTCGTAGTGTAAAAAAAAAGTAATTTATTAATTGGGGTTGCAAATATAAACTGTTATAACTTTTTATTCGTGGATCGAAATAATTATTATCATATATCAAATTATAGCTCAATTCGATTCCTAAAAAACAACAAAGAAAGAGTGTAGTTCTCCACATTTTTCAACCCAAATACTATCGTTTACACTACTTAACGTTGCCTTAAAATTTCGTCGCACCTTGTTGCTTTAGTTTTGGTTCTTTGCATTTAGGATACCAAATTGATCATCTTAACCATGTTCTTAGCAATTCAGTCTTTCTTATTCGTTATTGTGCTTGGGTTCCTAGGTTGTTCGGCTAATGGATCCGCCTTATGATGTATCAAAACCTTTGTACCTAAGAATGTGTTATCTATCTTCATATATCTATCTCTTGAATTTTAGATTTAATAAAAATTTCCTTTGATTGTTTTCTACTTTCTAAAGTGACAAATAACAAAAAAAGGAAGAAATTTTGCCATGCAAGTCTTTTTTCTATTTTAAATTTTTAATATTTGTTTTCGTCTTTGCATTTCCTTTCATAGTGTTTTTTAAACTATTTCTATCTTTTTCTTGATCTTTGTTTTTTGTGTTGAACTTATTCTTTTTCGTCAAAAAAACAAGCGACCTATAGCAGTTCGTAGTGTAAAAAAAGAATTTATTAATTGGGGTTGCAAATATAAACTTTTATAACTTTTTATTCGTGCATCGAAAAACCTATTATCATATATCAAATTAAAGCTCAATTCGTTTCCTAAAGAAAGAGTTTAGTTCTCCACATTTTTCAACCCAGATACCATCGTTTACACTACTTAACGTTGCCTTAAAATTTAGTCGCACCTTGTTACTTTGGTTTTGGTTCTTTCATTTTAGGATACCAAATTGATAATCTTAACCATGTTCTTAGCAATTCAATTTTTCTTATTCCTTATGCTTCTTGGTCTCCTAGGTTGTTCGACTAATGGAAAGGCCTTATTTGGTATAAAAACATTAGTTGCTTAAAATAGGTTATTTATTTTCTTATATCTATCTTTTGGATTTTAAATTTAAAAAAATTGGCCTTTGATTGTTTTATGCTTTCTAAAGTGACAAATAAAAAAAATTCCATTCAAGTCTTGTGTTTCTTTTATATTTGTAATCTTAGTTTTCTCACTTTGGATTACCATTCGTACTTTTCCTTAAATTATTGATCTCTTTTTGTTTTTCTCTGTTTTCTGTGTTCAACTTATATTTGTACGTTAAAAAAATCAAGCGACCTACAATAATTCGCAGTTTAAAAAAGAAGTTATTAATTAGGATTGTAAATTTAAACTATTATAACTTTTAATTCGTGTATTTAAACAACTATGGTAATATATCAAGTAGAAACTATTTTCGATTCCAAAAAACACAACAAAGAAAAAGATTAGTTCTGAGCGTTTTTGAAACCAAATACCAACGTTTTCACTACTAACCCTCACCTTAAAGTTTGGTTGCACCATGTTTCTTTTTTTTGGTTCTTTCCATTTCGGATGCCAATTTGATCATCGCAACCATGTTCTTAGCAATTCAGTCTTTCTTATTCTTTATTGTGCTAGGGTTCCTAGGTTGTTCGCCTAATGGATCCGCCTTATTTTGTATCAAAACCTTTTTAGCTAAGAAGGGGTTATCCATATTCATATATCTATCTTTTGAATTTTTGAGTTAAAAAAAATTGTCCTTTGATTGTTTTCTACTTTCTAAAGTGACAAATAACAAAAAAAGAAAGAAATTTTTCCATTCAAGTCTTTTTTTTCTATTTTAAATTTTTAATGTTTCTTTTCGTCTTTGCATTTCCTTTCATAGTGTTTTTAAACTATTTCTATCTTTTTCACGATCTTTTGTGTTAAACTTATTCTTTTTCGTCAAAAAAACAAGCGACCTACAACAATTCGTAGTGTAAAAAAAAAGTAATTTATTAATTGGGGTTGCAAATATAAACTGTTATAACTTTTTATTCGTGGATCGAAACAATTATTATCATATATCAAATAATAGCTCAATTCGATTCCTAAAAAACAACAAAGAAAGAGTTTAGTTCTCCAAATTTTTCAACCCAAATACTATCATTTACACTACTTAACGTTGCCTTAAAATTTGGTCGCACCTTGTTGCTTTAGTTTTGGTTCTTTCCATTTAGGATACCGAATTGATCATCTTAACCATGTTCTTAGCAATTCAATTTATCTTATTCCTTATAGTTTTTGGGTTCCTAGGTTGTTCGACTAATGGATCGACCTTATTTGGTATCAAAACATTAGTTGCTAAAAATAGGTTATCTATTTTCTTATATCTATATTTTGGATTTGAATTTTAAAAAATTGGCCTTTGATTGTTTTATGCTTTCTAAAGTGACAAATAAAAAATAAACAAAAAAATTTTCCATTCAAGTCTACTTGTTTCTTTTAAATTTGAAATCTTTGTTTTCTCACTTTGGATTACCTTTCATACTTTTCCTTAAATTATTGTTCTCTTTTTTATTTTTCTTTGTTTTTTTTGTTCAACTTATATTTGTTTGTTAAAAAAATCAAGCGACCTACAATAATTCGCAGTTTAAAAAAGAAGAAGGTATTAATTAGGGTTGCAAATTTAAACTATTATAACTTTTAATTCGTGTATTTAAACAACTATTATAATATATAAAATAGAAACTATTTTCGATTTCAAAAAACAAAACAAAGAAAAAGTTTATTTATCACCATTTTTGAAACCAAATACCAACATTTGCACTACTAACCATCACCTTAAAGTTTGGTTGCACCTTGTTGCTTTTTGTTTTTTGCCTCTTTCCCTTTAGGATACCAATTTGATCATCTTAACCATGTTCTTAGCAATTATGTCTTTCTTATTCTTTATTTTGCTTTTGTTCCTAGGTTGTTCGCCTAATGGATCCGCCTTATTTTGTATCAAAACTTTTGTTGCTAAGAATGGGTTATCTAACTTCATATATCTATCTTTTGAATTTCAGATTTAATATAATTGTCCTCTAATTGTTTTCTACATTTTCAAGTGACAAATAACAAAAAGAGAAAGAAATTATACCATTCAAGTCTTTTTTTTCTATTTTAAATTTTTAATATTTGTTTTCGTCTTTGCATTTCCTTTCATAGTGTTTATTGAACTATTTCTATCTTTTTCTTGATCTTTGTTTTCTGTGTTCAACTTATTCTTTTTCGTCAAAAAAACAAGCGACCTACAATAGTTCTTAGTGTAAAAACAAAATTTATTAATTGGGGTTGCAAATATAAACTGTTATAATTTTTTATTCGTGCATCGAAACAACTATTATCATATATGAAATTAATGCTCAATTCGATTCCTAAAATCACAGCAAAGAAAGAGTTTAGTTCTCCACATTTTTCAACCCAAATACCATCGTTTACACTACTTAACGTTGCCTTAAAATTTGGTCGCACCTTGTTGCTTTGTTTTTGGTTCTTTCCCTTAAGGATACTAATTTGATCATCTTAACCATGTTCTTAGCAATTCAATTTTTCTTACTCCTTATGGTTCTTGGGTTCCTAGGTTGTTGGACTAAGGGATAGGCCTTATTTGGTATCAAAACAATAGTTGCTTAAAATAGGTTATCTATTTTCTTATATCTATCTTTTGGATTTTAAATTTAAAAAAATTGGCCTTTGATTGTTTTGTGCTTTCTAAAGTGACAAATCAAAAAAAAAAACAATTTCCATTCAAGTCTTGTGTTTCTTTTAAATTTGTAATCTTTGTTTTCTCACTTTGGATTACCTTTCATACTTTTCCTTAAATTATTTATCTCTTTTTCTTTTTCTTTGTTTTCTGTGTTCAACTTATATTTGTTCGTTAAAAATCAAGCGACCTACAATAATTCGCAGTTTAAAAAAGAAGAAGGTATTAATTAGGGTTGCAAATTTAAACTATTATAACTTTTAATTCGTGTATTTAAACAACTATTATAATATATCAAATAGAAACTATTTTCGATTCCAAAAAACACAACAAAGAAAAAGATTAGTTATCACCTTTTTCGAATCCAAATACCAAAGTTTCCACTACTAACCCTTACCTTAAAGTTAGGTTGCACCTTGTGGCTTTTTTTTTTTTGGTCTTTACCTTTAGGATACCAATTTGATCATCTTAACCATGTTCTTAGCAATTCAGTCTTTCTTATTCGTTATTGTGCTTGGGTTCCTAGGTTGTTCGGCTAATGGATCCGCCTTATGTTGTATCAAAACCTTTGTACCTAAGAATGTGTTATCTATCTTCATATATCTATCTCTTGAATTGTAGATTTAAAAAAAAATTCCTTTGATTGTTTTCTACTTTCTAAAGTGACAAAAAACAAAAAAAGAAAGAAATTTTGCCATGCAAGTCTTTTTTCTATTTTAAATTTTTAATATTTGTTTTCGTCTTTGCATTTCCTTTCATAGTGTTTTTTAAACTATTTCTATCTTTTTCTTGATCTTTCTTTTCTGAGTTCAACTTATTCTTTTTCGTCAAAAAAACAAGCGACCTACAGCAGTTGGTAGTGTAAAAAAAGAATTTATTAATTGGGGTTGCAAATATAAACTTTTATAACTATTTATTCGTGCATCGAAAAACCTATTATCATATATCAAATTAATGCTCAATTCGTTTCCTAAAGAAAGAGTTTAGTTCTCCACATTTTTCAACCCGGATACCATCGTTTACACTACTTAACGTTGCCTTAAAATTTAGTCGCACCTTGTTACTTTGGTTTTGGTTCTTTCATTTTAGGATACCAAATTGATCATCTTAACCAGGTTCTTAGCAATTCAATTTTTCTTATTCCTTATGCATCTTGGGTTCCTAGGTTGTTCGACTAATGGATAGGCCTTATTTGGTATCAAAACATTAGTTGCTTAAAATAGGTTATTTATTTTCTTATATCTATCTTTTGGATTTTAAATTTAAAAAAAGTGGCCTTTGATTGTTTTATGCTTTCTAAAGTGACAAATAAAAAAAATTCCATTCAAGTCTTGTGTTTCTTTTAAATTTGTAATCTTTGTTTTCTCACTTAGGATTACCATTCGTACTTTTCCTTAAATTATTTGTCTCTTTTTGTTTTTCTCTGTTTTCTGTGTTCAACTTATATTTGTACGTTAAAAAAATCAAGCGACCTACAATAATTCGCAGTTTATAAAAGAAGAAGGTATTAATTATGGTTGCAAATTTAAACTATTATAACTTTTAATTCATGTATTTAAACCACTATTATAATATATCAAATAGAAACTATTTCGATTCCAAAAAACACAACAAAGAGAAAGATTAGTTATCACCGTTTTTGAATCCAAATACCAACGTTTTCACTACTAACCTTTACCTTAAAGTTAGGTTGCACCTTGTGTCTTTTTTTTTTGTTCTTTACCTTTAGGATAACAATTTGATCATCTTAACAATGTTCTTAGCAATTCAGTCTTTCTCATTCGTTATTGTGCTTGGGTTCCTAGGTTGTTCGGCTAATGGATCCGCCTTATGTTGTATCAAAACCTTTGTACCTAAGAATGTGATATCTATCTTCATATATCTATCTCTTGAATTTTAGAATGAAAAAAAAATCCTTTGATTGTTTTCTACTTTCTAAAGTGACAAATAACAAAAAAAGAAAGAAATTTTGCCATGCAAGTCTTTTTTCTATTTTAAATTTTTAATATTTGTTTTCGTCTTTGGATTTCCTATCATAGTGTTTTTTAAACTATTTCTATCTTTTTCTTGATCTTTGTTTTCTGTGTTCAACTTATTCTTTTTCGTCAAAAAAACAAGCGACCTACAGCAGTTCCTAGTGTAAAAAAAGAATTTATTAATTCGGGTTGCAAATATAAACTGTTATAAGTTTTTATTCGTGCGTCGAAACAACTATTATCATATATCAAATTAAATCTCAATTCGTTTCCTAAAGAAAGAGTTTAGTTCTCCACATTTTTCAACCCAGATACCATCGTTTACACTACTTAACGCTGCCTTAAAATTTAGTCGCACTTTGTTACTTTGGTTTTGGTTCTTTCATTTTAGGATACCAAATTGATCATCTTAACCATGTTCTTAGCAATTCAATTTTTCTTATTCCTTATGCTTCTTGGGTTCCTAGGTTTTTCGACTAATGGATAGGCCTTATTTGGTATCAAAACATTAATTGCTTAAAATAGGTTATTTATTTTCTTATATCTATCTTTTGGATTTTAAATTTAAAAAAAGTGGCCTTTGATTGTTTTATGCTTTCTAAAGTGACAAATAAAAAAAATTCTATTCAAGTCTTGTGTTTCTTTTAAATTTGTAATCTTTGTTTCTCACTTTGGATTACCATTCGTACTTTTCCTTAAATTATTTGTCTCTTTTTGTTTTTCTCTGTTTTCTGTGTCGCACCTTATATTTGTCCGTTAAAAAAATCAAGCAACCTACAATAATTCGCAGTTTAAAAAAGAAGAAGTTATTAATTAGGGTTGCAAATTTAAACTATTATAACTTTTAATTCGTGTATTTAAACAACTATTATAATATATCAAATAGAAACTATTTTCGATTCCAAAAAACACAACAAAGAAAAATATTAGTTATCACCGTTTTTGAATCCAAATACCATTGTTTCCACTACTAACCCTTACCTTAAAGTTAGGTTGCACCTTGTGGCTTTTTTTTGTCTTTACTGATGCTTATTTTCGCAAGTGTACGAATCGTTCAAGTAATAAAGTGTATAAAAAGTACGGATATCGAACCCACAAGGAATGGCGTTACTAAGTACCGAAATTGACTAACCCTAATTTTATTTGAAAACCGAATTGTTGAAATTGTTTTAAAAGCAAATTATCATAAAACCAAACGCAAATAACAAAATTTAATGTTGTTCACAAATGATTAAAAAAAACGCTAAGGCATTTGATTTTGCTAAATCAATTCAATCCGATTTCAAGTCACGTTATATGAGATTCAAAGTTAAAAGTGATGGTTGAAAAACCTAAACTTATCTAATACTCTTTCTCAAGTTATATTAGAATTACTTATCTATGAAAACCAACTATATTTCTATGAAGATTTAATCACAAATAAGCACATTACGATTTATGGAATTTCTAGAATAACCACATACATCATGCATTAGGTGTCAAACTCGCATTCAACATACGGTATTTATCACAAGAAGCATTCATTACACATCTCCTCTCGGTCTCAATATAATGCAACAAATCATCTAAATCTTGATCAGAAATTTAAAAGCATTAAGCATGGAAATAAATACTCAACTTGAAAACAATGAATTCATATAACAATAACAAAAGAAATCAGATTTCCTTGATTTAACTACATCATAGCCTTAGCAAAAACGAATTAGTTCATAACGAAATTAAGAACAAACATATTCTCAATTGAATCCATGAACAAACAATCTGAATAAAATGCAGAAAACAAAAGCTAAGGAGAAGAGATGAAGAACTCTTGAAGATGAAGACTTGGTAGCAACAATGGTGATGATCCTTCAAGCTTCTCCAACCTTTCTCTCCAAAATTTTCTTTTCTCCTCCAAAAATAACTTAGATCTGCCCTCTCTGCCGTCCCCCTCTTTTCCATCATAATGTATATATAGATCTAGGGTTTGGGGGGCAATTTTGGAACAAAACAACATAAAAAATGTATTTTTGGACGAAACTCGCCGGCGGCGACATTATTCTCGCTGCGGCGAGAGTTCTGGAAAATTAAATATTTAGTTTTTTGATTTTGGCCGGCGGCCAAAATAATGTGGCCGGCGGCTAGATACTTTGGCCGGCGGCCAAAATAATATGGCCGGCGGTGAGATGCTTTGGCCGGCGGCGAGAATTATTTGGCCGGCGGCGCGATTAGTTTACCAAAATTTATGCTCTCGGGAAGATTTAGGCCAAGATTTTAGCCGGCGGCAAGATACTTTGGCCGGCGGCGAGAATACTTTGGCCGGCGGCGAGATTCACTTGGCCATAATCCGTGCTCCCTGCATGATTTTCAACATTTTTTTTTCCGTAAGGTTTTCGCCGGCGGCGAGAATACTCTCGCCGGCGGCGAATTTCCAAATTTTGAAATTTTTGTTCTCTTTTTATTTTCATTCAATCCCGATCATTGTACTTTGTCCCTAACTTCTCCAAAATCATGATTTTACCTGAAATTTCACTTTAAACACGAAATACCCGTGAAATGACATTTGTGGATTATATAATCAAATAAACACAATTTTCACACAAATATCAACATTTAAATCATAACAAAAATGCAATAATTTAGCTCTTATCAACAATTTAGCTCTTATCATTTACCTTTAGGATACCAATTTGATCATCTTAACCATGTTCTTAGCAATTCAATCTTTCTTATTCGTTATTGTTCTTGGGTTCCTAGGTTGTTCGGCTAATGGATCCGCCTTATGATGTATCAAAACCTTTGTACCTAAGAATGTGTTATCTATCTTCATATATCTATCTCTTGAATTTTAGATTTAAAAAAAATTTCCTTTGATTGTTTTCTACTTTCTAAATTGACAAATAACAAAAAAAGAAAGAAATTTTGCCATGCAAGTCTTTTTTCTATTTTAAATTTTTAATATTTGTTTTCGTCTTTGCATTTCCTTTCATAGTGTTTTTTAAACTATTTCTATCTTTTTCTTGATCTTTGTTTTCTGTGTTGAACTTATTCTTTTTCGTCAAAAAAACAAGCGACCTATAGCAGTTCGTAGTGTAAAAAAAGAATTTATTAATTGGGGTTGCAAATATAAACTTTTATAACTTTTTATTCGTGGATCGAAAAACCTATTATCATATATCAAATTAAAGCTCAATTCGTTTCCTAAAGAAAGAGTTTAGTTCTCCACATTTTTCAACCCAGATACCATCGTTTACACTACTTAACGTTGCCTTAAAATTTAGTCGCACCTTGTTACTTTGGTTTTGGTTCTTTCATTTTAGGATACCAATTTGATCATCTTAACCATGTTCTTAGCAATTCAGTCTTTCTTATTCGTTATTGTGCTTGGGTTCCTAGGTTGTTCGGCTAATGGATCCGCCTTATGATGTATCAAAACCTTTGTACCTAAGAATGTCTTATCTATCTTCATATATCTATCTCTTGAATTTGAGATTTAAAAAAATTCCTTTGATTGTTTTCTACTTTCTAAAGTGACAAATAACAAAAAAAGAAAGAAATTTTGCCATGCAAGTCTTTTTTCTATTTTAAATTTTAATCTTTATTTTAGTCTTTGCATTTCCTTTCATAGTGTTTTTTAAATAATTTGTATCTTTTTCTTGATCTTTGTTTTCTGTGTTCAACTTATTCTTTTTCGTCAAAAAAACAAACGACCTACAACAGTTCGTAGTGTAAAAAAAGAATTTATTAATTGGGGTTGCAAATATAAACTGTTATAACTTTTTATTCGTGCATCGAAACAACTATTATCATATATCAAATTAAAGCTCAATTCGTTTCCTAAAAAAGAGTTTAGTTCTCCACGTTTTTGAACCCAAATACCATCGTTTACACTACTTATCGTTGCCTTAAAATTTGGTCGCACCTTGTTACTTTGGTTTTGGTTCTTTCCCTTTACGATACCAAATTGATCATCTTAACCATGTTCTTAGCAATTCAATTTTTCTTATTCCTTATGCTTCTTGGGTTCCTAGGTTGTTCGACTAATGGATAGGCCTTATTTGGTATCAAAACATTATATGCTTAAAATAGGTTATTTATTTTCTATATCTATCTTTTGGATTTTAAATTTAAAAAAAGTGGCCTTTGATTGTTTTATGCTTTCTAAAGTGACAAATAAAAAAAATTCTATTCAAGTCTTGTGTTTCTTTTAAATTTGTAATCTTTGTTTCTCACTTTGGATTACCATTCGTACTTTTCCTTAAATTATTTGTCTCTTTTTGTTTTTCTCTGTTTTCTGTGTCGCACCTTATATTTGTCCGTTAAAAAAATCAAGCGACCTACAATAATTCGCAGTTTAAAAAAGAAGAAGTTATTAATTAGGGTTGCAAATTTAAACTATTATAACTTTTAATTCGTGTATTTAAACAACTATTATAATATATCAAATATAAACTATTTTCGATTCCAAAAAACACAACAAAGAAAAATATTAGTTATCACCGTTTTTGAATCCAAATACCATTGTTTCCACTACTAACCCTTACCTTAAAGTTAGGTTGCACCTTGTGGCTTTTTTTTTTTGTCTTTACCTTTAGGATACCAATTTGATCATCTTAACCATGTTCTTAGCAATTCAATCTTTCTTATTCGTTATTGTGCTTGGGTTCCTAGGTTGTTTGGCTAATGGATCCGCCTTATGATGTATCAAAACCTTTGTACCTAAGAATGTGTTATCTATCTTCATATATCTATCTCTTGAATTTTAGATTTAAAAAAAATTTCCTTTGATTGTTTTCTACTTTCTAAATTGACAAATAACAAAAAAAGAAATAAATTTTGCCATGCAAGTCTTTTTTCTATTTTAAATTTTTAATATTTGTTTTCGTCTTTGCATTTCCTTTCATAGTGTTTTTTAAACTATTTCTATCTTTTTCTTGATCTTTGTTTTCTGTGTTGAACTTATTCTTTTTCGTCAAAAAAACAAACGACCTATAGCAGTTCGTAGTGTAAAAAAAGAATTTATTAATTGGGGTTGCAAATATAAACTTTTATAACTTTTTATTCGTGGATCGAAAAACCTATTATCATATATCAAATTAAAGCTCAATTCGTTTCCTAAAGAAAGAGTTTAGTTCTCCACATTTTTCAACCCAGATACCATCGTTTACACTACTTAACGTTGCCTTAAAATTTAGTCGCACCTTGTTACTTTGGTTTTGGTTCTTTCATTTAAGGATACCAATTTGATCATCTTAACCATGTTCTTAGCAATTCAGTCTTTCTTATTCTTTATTGTGCTTGGGTTCCTAGGTTGTTCGGCTAATGGATCCGCCTTATGATGTATCAAAACCTTTGTACCTAAGAATGTCTTATCTATCTTCATATATCTATCTCTTGAATTTGAGATTTAAAAAAATTCCTTTGATTGTTTTCTACTTTCTAAAGTGACAAATAACAAAAAAAGAAAGAAATTTTGCCATGCATGTCTTTTTTCTATTTTAAATTTTTAATCTTTATTTTAGTCTTTGCATTTCCTTTCATAGTGTTTTTTAAATAATTTGTATCTTTTTCTTGATCTTTGTTTTCTGTGTTCAACTTATTCTTTTTCGTCAAAAAAACAAACGACCTACAACATTTCGTAGTGTAAAAAAAGAATTTATTAATTGGGGTTGCAAATATAAACTGTTATAACTTTTTATTCGTGCATCGAAACAACTATTATCATATATCAAATTAAAGCTCAATTTTTTTCCTAAAGAAAGAGTTTAGTTCTCCACGTTTTTGAACCCAAATACCATCGTTTACACTACTTAATGTTGCCTTAAAATTTGGTCGCACCTTATTGCTTCGGTTTTGGTTCTTTCCCTTTACGATACCAAATTGATCATCTTAACCATGTTCTTAGCAATTCAATTTTTCTTATTCCATATGCTTCTTGGGTTCCTAGGTTGTTCGACTAATGGATAGGCCTTATTTGGTATCAAAACATTATTTGCTTAAAATAGGTTATTTATTTTCTATATCTATCTTTTGGATTTTAAATTTAAAAAAAGTGGCCTTTGATTGTTTTATGCTTTCTAAAGTGACAAATAAAAAAAATTCTATTCAAGTCTTGTGTTTCTTTTAAATTTGTAATCTTTGTTTCTCACTTTGGATTACCATTCGTACTTTTCCTTAAATTATTTGTCTCTTTTTGTTTTTCTCTGTTTTCTGTGTCGCACCTTATATTTGTCCGTTAAAAAAATCAAGCGACCTACAATAATTCGCAGTTTAAAAAAGAAGAAGTTATTAATTAGGGTTGCAAATTTAAACTATTATAACTTTTAATTCGTGTATTTAAACAACTATTATAATATATCAAATATAAACTATTTTCGATTCCAAAAAACACAACAAAGTAAAATATTAGTTATCACCGTTTTTGAATCCAAATACCATTGTTTCCACTACTAACCCTTACCTTAAAGTTAGGTTGCACCTTGTGGCTTACTTTGGTTTTGGTTCTTTCATTTAAGGATACCAATTTGATCATCTTAACCATGTTCTTAGCAATTCAGTCTTTCTTATTCTTTATTGTGCTTGGGTTCCTAGGTTGTTCGGCTAATGGATCCGCCTTATGTTGTATCAAAACCTTTGTACCTAAGAATGTGTTATCCATCTTCATATATCTATCTCTTGAATATTAGATTTCAAAAAATTGTCCTTTGATTTTCTTTCTACATTCTAAAGTGAAAAAGAACAAAAAAAGAAAGAAATTTTTCCATTCAAGTCATTTTTTCTATTTTAAATTTTTAATATTTGTTTTCGTCTTTGCATTTCCTTTCATAGTGTTTTTTAAACTATTTCTATCTTTTTCTTGGTCTTTGTTTTCTGTGTTCAACTTATTCTTTTTCGTCAAAAAAACAAGCGACCTACAGCAGTTCGCAATGTAAAAAAAAGAATTTATTAATTGGGGTTGCAAATCTAAACTGTTATAACTTTTTATTCGTGCATCGAAACAACTATTATCATATAACAAATTGAAGCTCAATTCGATTATTAAAAACACAGCAAAGAAAGAGTTTATTTCTCGACATTTTTGAAGCCAAATACCATCATTTACACTACTTAACGTTGCCTTAAAATTTGGTCGCACCTTGTTGTTTTGTTTTTGGTTATTTCTTTTTAGGATACCAATTTGATCATCTTAACAATGTTCTTATAAAATTCAATTTTTCTTATTCCTTATGGTTCTGGGGTGCCTTGGTTTTTTTTCGACCAATGGATCGGCCTTATTTGGTATCAAAACATTAGTTGCTTAAAATAGGTTTTCTATTTTCTATTTTAAATTTAAAAAAATGGCCTTTGAATGTTTTATGCTTTCTAAAGTGAAAAATAAAAAAATAAAAAAACTTTCCATTCAAGTCTTGTGTTTCTTTTAAATTTGTAATCTTTGTTTTCTCACTTTGGATTACCTTTCGTAGTTTTCTTAAATTATTTGTCTCTTTTTCTTTGTTTTCTATGTTCAACTTATATTTTTTCGTTAAGAAAATCAAGCGACCTACAATAATTCGCAATTTAAAAAAAAGAAGTTATTAATTAGGGTTGCAAATTTAAAATATTATAACTTTTAATTCTTGTATTTAAACAACTATTATAATATATCAAATAGAAACTATTTTCGATTCCAAAAAACACAACAAAGAAAAAGATTAGTTATCAGCGTTTTTGAATCCAAATACGAATGTTTTCACTACTAACCCTTACCTTAAAGTTTGGTTGCACCTTGTGTCTTTTTTTTTTCTTCTTTACCTTTAGGATACCAATTTGATCATCTTAACCATGTTCTTAGCAATTCAGTCTTTCTTATTCTTTATTGTGTTTTGGTTCCTAGGTTGTTCGCCTAATGGATCCGCCTTATTTTGTATCAAAATCTTTTTAGCTAAGAATGGGTTATCTTTTGAATTTTAGATTTAAAAAAAAATTGTCCTTTGATTCTTTTCTACTTTCTAAAGTGACAAATAACAAAAAAGAAAAGAAATTTTGCCATTCAAGTCTTTTTTTCTATTTTAAATTTTTAATCTTTGTTTTCGTCTTTGCATTTCCTTTCATAGTGTTTTTTAAATTATTTCTATCTTTTTCTTGTTCTTTTTTTTCTCTGTTCAACTTATTCTTTTTCCTCAAAAAAACAAGAGACCGACAGGAGTTGGTAGCGTAAAAAAAAGAATTTATTAATTGGGGTTACAAATTTAAACTGTTATAACTTTTTATTCGTGTATCGAAACAACTATTATCATATATCAAATTGAAGTTCAAATCGATTCATAAAAACACAACAAAAAAAGAGTTTAGTTCTCCACGTTTTTGAACCCAATTACCATCGTTTACACTACTTAACGTTACCTTGTCGATTTGTTTTTGGTTCTTTCTCTTTAGGATACCAAATTGATCATCTTAACCATGTTCTTAGCAATTCAATTTTTCTTATTCCTTATGGTTCTTAGGTTCCTTGGTTGTTCGACTAATGGATCCATCTTATTTTGTATCTAAACCTTTGTTGCTAAAAATAGGTTATCTATCTTCATATATCTATCTTTTGAATTTTAGATTTAAAAAAAATTGTCCTTTGATTGTTTTCTACTTCCTAAAGTGACAAATAACAAAAAAAAAAAAATATTTCCATTCAAGTCTTTGTTTTATTTTAAATTTTTAATCTTTGGTTTCGACTTTGGATTTCCTTTAATAGTTTTTTTTTAAATTATTTCTATTTTTTTCTTGTCCTTTGTTTTCTGTGTCCAACCTATCTTTTTTCGTCAAGAAAACAAGCGACCTAATAAAGTTCGGAGTTTAAGAAAAAGTAGTTATTAATAGGGGTTGCAAATTTAAACTGTTATTACTTTTTATTCGTGGATCGAAACAACTATTATCATATATCAATTAGAAGCTTTTTCGATTCCTATAAACACAGTAAAGAAAGATTTTTTTTCACATTTTTGAACCCAAATACCATCGTTTACACTACTTAACGTTGCCTTAAAATTTGGCGGCACCTTGTTGCTTTGTTTTTTGTTCTTTCCATTTAGGATACCAATGTGATCATCCTAACCATGTTCTTAGAAATTCAATTTTTCTTATTCCTTATGGTTCTTGGGTTCCGAAGTTGTTCGCCTAATGGATTTGTCTTATTCAATATCAAAACCCTGGTTGCTGAAGATAGGTTATCTATTTTCATATATCTATCTTTTGAATTTTAGATTTAAAAAAATTTGCCTTTGACTGTTTTTTGCTTTCTAAAGTGACAAATTACATAAAAAGAAAACAATTTGCCATTCAATCTTGTGTTTCTTTTAAATTTCTAATCTTTGTCTTCTAACTTTGGATTTCCTTTCGTTCTTTTCTTTAAATTATTTGTATCTTTTTCTTTTTCTTTGTTTTCTATTTTCAAGCTATATTTGTTCGTCAAAAAAACAAACGACCTACAACAATTCACAATTTAAAAAAAAAGAAGTTATTAATTAGGGTTGCAAATTTAAACTATAATAACTTTTAATTCGTGTATTTAAAGAACTATTATAATATATCCAATAGAAACTATTTTCGATTCAAAAAACACAACAAAGAAAAAGATTAGCTCTCAGCATTTTTGAACCCAAATACCAACGTTTAAACTACTAACCGTTACCTTAGAGTTTGGTTGCACCTTGTTGCTTTGTTTTTGGTTTTTCCCTTTAGGATATCAATTTGATCATCTTAAGCATGTTCTTAGCAATTCAATCTTTCTATTCTTTATTGTCCTTGGGTTCCTAGGTTGTTCGCCTAATGGAGCCGCCTTATTTTGTATCTTAACCTTTGTTACTAAAAATAGGTTATCTATCTTTTGAATTTTAGATTTAATAAAAAATTGTCCTTTGATTGTTTTCTAGTTCCCAAAGTGACAAATAACAAAAAAAAAAATTTCCATTCAAGTGTTTTGTTTCATTTTAAATTTTTAATCTTTGGTTTCATCTTTGGATTTCCTTTAATAGTTTTTTTAAAATTATTTCTATCTTTTTCTTGTCCTTTGTTTTCTGTGTCTAACCTATCTTTTTTCGTCAAAAAAACAAGGGACCTAATAAAGTTCGCAGTTTAAAAAAAAGTAGTTATTAATAAGGGTTGTAAATTTAAACTGTTATTACTTTTTATTCGTGGATCGAAACAACTATTATCATATATCAAATAGAAGCTTTTTCGATTCCTATAAACACAGTAAAGAAAGATTTTTTTTTTCACGTTTTTGAACCCAAATACCATCGTTTACACTACTTAACGTTGCCTTAAAATTTGGCTTACCTTGTTGTTTTGTTTTTTGTTCTTTCCCTTTAGGATACCAATGTGATCATCCTAACCATGTTCTTAGCAATTCAATTTTTCTTATTCCTTATGGTTCTTGGGTTCCGAAGTTGTTCGCCTAATGGATTTTTCTTATTCAATATCAAAAACCTAGTTGGTGAAGATAGGTTATCTATTTTCATATATCTATCTTTTGAATTTTAGATTTAAAAAAATTTACCTTGGACTGCTTTTTGCTTTCTAAAGTGACAAATTACATAAAAAGAAAACAATTTGCCATTCAATCTTGTGTTTCTTTTAAATTTCTAATCTTTGTCTTCTCACTTTGGATTTCCTTTCGTTCTTTTTTTTAAATTATTTGTATCTTTTTCTTTTTCTTTGTTTTCTCTTTTCAAGCTATATTTGTTCGTCAAAAAAAACGACCTACAACAATTCGCAGTTTAAAAAAAATGAAGTTATTAATTAGGGTAGGAAATTTAAACTATTATAACTTTTAATTCGTGTATTGAATGAACTATTATAATATATAAAATAGAAACTATTTTCGATTCCAAAAAACACAACAAAGAAAAAGATAGTTTTCATTGTTTTTGAAGCCAAATACCAACGCTTACACTACTAACCGTTAGCTTCAAGTATTGTTGCACCTAGTTTCTCTTTGTTTGGTTCTTTCCCTTTAGGATACCAATTTGATCATCTTAACCATGTTCTTAGCAATTCAATCTTTCTTATTCCTTATTGTTCTTAGGTTCTTAGGTTGTTCGCCTACTAGATCCGCCTTATTTTTTATCTAAACCTTTGTTGCTAAAAATAGGTTATCTATCTTCATATATCTATCTTTTGAATTTTATATTTAAAAAAAATTTGTCCTTTGATAGTTTTCTACTTCCTAAAGTGAGAAATAACAAAAAAAAGATAGAAATGTTTCCATTCAAGTCTTTTGTTATATTTTAAATTTTTTATCTTTGTTTTCGTCTTTGGATTTCCTTTCATAGTTTATTTTAAATTATTTCTATCTTTTTCTTTTCCTTTGTTTTCTGTGTCCAACCTATCTTTTCTCATCAAAAATACAAGCGACCTAATAAAATTCGCAGTTTAAAAAAATGAAGTTATTAATTGGGGTTGCAAATTTAAACTGTTATTACTTTTTATTCGTGCATCCAAACAACTATTATCATATATCACAGAGAAAAAAATTTCGATTCCTAAAAACATAGCAAAGAAAGAGTTTAGTTCTAAACGTTTTTAAACCCAAATACCATCGTTTACACTACTTAACGTAGCCTTAAAATTTGGTCGCACCTTGTTGCTTTGTGATGAGCGAAAATCGGCATCACCGATTCTTGCCAATACTTTGGTTTTAATATTTATAAAACTCTTGCAAGTGCACGAATCATTTCGAAGAAAATGATAAGTATACTCCCAAGGTCGATCTAAGGAAGGAATGTATGTGGTTTTTAATTTATTATTCAAACTTTTAAAAACGAAATTAAATCCTAAACATCCTGTCACGATATTTTGGGTTTTGTGTTTTTAATCTACTTACATAAAAATAAACATAGATTCAATAAACATTTATGCAAATTTTATCATTTATAATGGCGGAGTATTTATGGATATAATAACTAAGTTAATTATGCTTGCTCATATTATCTAGGTTATTAAAGATATGAATTGATATTTATTGATTCTCCCTTTTTTGTATGAATACCACCTTTGGTGGGGTTAGATATTCTTTGTTAACTAAACAAATCAATTAACACCTATAGGTGGGGTAGATAACTAATATGCTTAATTAAATTAATTCCTTTTTCTAAGAGATTGAAAATGAACCATTTAAATGCCACCTTTGGTGGGGTTAGACAGTTTAAACTTTATTCAAGGTGTCCAAATTAAACCTAAAAATTTAGTTATCCGAGTACTAACTTTCAAGTTTTAAAACCACTACTGAAAACATGTCGTCAATACATTTTCAGATAATAATTCTTATAAAAACTTTTGAAATAGAGCTTCACACTAACTACCGAGCAATTGTACCATCAAATAAAAGAGCACTACTCTAAATCAGACCGGATAACTAAACCTTAAAATCTAATTTTCAGGTTTAAGTTTGTAATGAAAAATAATATATTTCTCTCTAACATTCTTAATATAAAATCTTGAATAAAAACAAAATCAATTCATTTTAGAGATTTTCACCTATTTAATATTTCGCAAGCATAACAACGTTATTATTACATCATGTTTATTAACAGCCAGCACAGTTAAATTTAATCACAGATAAATTAAATATAACATGTAAGAATAAAGCATAAAAAATAACTATAAAGAAAATAAAATCCTTACAGAACTTCGACGCTATTCCCGTTGCTGGAAAACCTCTAAGCGGAATTTGCACTCCCATTTATTGAATCAAAAAGCTAAAAAATTACAAAAACATAACTAGTTCTTCCCAAAAAGGGAAGAACTCTAAAACTAAGAGAAATTAACTAAAAACTAAGAAAAAAAAACCTAAAAATCTATGAAAAGAGATAAAGAAAGAGAGAAAAGAATGTATTTTGAGGTGTATTTAGAAGTGAAGGGAAGAGGGGTATTTATAGGTGAGGATGGAGAGAAAAGTGAGTGAAAAAATGTTAAAAAAATGTAAAAACTCGGAATGGAATTGCTGAGGTCATTGATGACGTCAGCATGACATCATGGGGCGGCTGCACGTGAAAAATGGGGCGAAACGGGTGTCGGCGCGCGCGGAGGGCAGTTGGGCGCACACAGGTATACGCGGATTGGGAGGCAGGTGCACGCGGGACTGGGCTTGGGCACGCGCGGTTGGGCACTGGCGTGCGCGAGACTGGGTAGCTGCGCGACGCGGCTACGCGATTTTCTCCTTTTTGACATTTTTGACCCATTTTGTCCAATTTTTCCATATTTGTTGACCTTTCCCCATTTATTTATTAATATATTTGTGATGTATTGCTTCCAGTATTCCTCTTTGAGTCTTTAAGTTACGTTTTTAAGCCAAAATACCTGAAAAACAATAAAAATACCCGTGATTCCGAAAAAGACAAATTTATATAAATATATGATAAAACATATAAATATATATATTTTTAATCAATTAATGTGCATAAAATCATGGTTATTTTAGTGCTTTTTGAGCACTCATCACTTTGTTTTTTGTTCTTTCCCTTTAGGATACAATTTTGATCATCTTAACCATGTTTTAGCAATTCAATTTTTCTTATTTCTTATGGTTCTTGGGTTCCTAGGTTGTTCGCCTTATGGATTTTCCTTATTCGGTATCAAAACCCTGGTTGTTGAAGATAGGTTATATATTTGCATATATCTATGTTTTAAATTTTAGATTTAAAAAAATTGGCTTGTGATTGTTTTTTGCTTTCTAAAGTGACAAATAACAAAAAAAGAAAAAAAATTCCATTCAAGTCTTGTGTTTCTTTTAAATTTGTAATCTTTGTTTTCTCACTTTGAATTTCCTTTCGTTCTTTTCTTTAAATTATTTGTATTTTTCTTTTTCTTTATTTTCTATGTTCAAGCTATATTTGTTCGTAAAAAAAAAAAAATAACTTACAACAATTCGTAGTTTAAAAAAAAGAAGTTATTAATTATTGTAGCAAATTTAAACTATTATAACTTTTAATTCGTGTATTGAAAGAACTATTATAATATATCAAATAGAAACTATTTTCGATACCAAAAAACACAACATAGAAAAAGAGTAGTTCTCAGCGTTGTTGAAGCCAAATACCAAGGTTTACACTACTAACTGTTACCTTAAAGTGTGGTTGCACCTTGTTGATTTGTTTTTGGTTCTTTTCCTTTACGATACCAATTTGATCATCTTAACCATGTTCTTAGCAATTCAATCTTTCTTATTCTTTATTGTCCTTAGGTTCCTAGGTTGTTTGCCTAATGGAGCCGCCTTATTTTGCATCTAAACCTTTGTTGCTAAAAATAGGTTATCTATCTTCATATATCTATCTTTTGAATTTTAGATTTAAAAAAATTGGCTTTTGATTGTTTTCTACTTTTTAAAGTGACAAATAACAAAAAAAAGAAACAAATTTTTCCATTCAAGTCTTTTCTTTTATTTTAAACTTTTAATCTTTGGTTTCGTCTTTGGATTTCCTTTAATTGTTTTTTTTAATTATTTCTTTCTTTTTCTTGTCCTTGAACCCAAATTTCATCCTTTACACTACTTACCGAGGTTTTAATGTTTTGTCTCCCCTTATTGCTTTGTTTTCGGTTGTTTCTCTCTAGGATAGTAATTTGATCATCTTAACTATGTTCTTACAATTGAATCTTTCTTATTCCTTATGATACTTGGGTTCTTAGGTTTTTCGCCTAAAGGATCCACATCATTTGGTATAAAAACCTTGTTTTCTACTTTCTTAAGTGACAAATCATAGAAAAATAAAGAAATTTTGTCTTAGATTGTAAAAAATTTATCCTTTAATTGGTTTCTACTTTCTTATATGAAAATTCACTGAAAAAGAAAGAAATTTTTTCGTTAAAGTTTTCTATTTTCTTTCAATTTTATTGTCACTGTTTTCTTCTACTGATTTCATTTCGTAGTTTTCTATAAATTCTTTGTATCTTATTTCTTGTTCTATGTTTTCTGTGTTCAACCTATCTTTGTTCTTGAGAAAAACAAGTGAGCTACTCAGTTCGTAGTAAAAAAAAAGAAGTTATTAATTGGGGTTGCAACTTTAAACTGTTTTAACTTTTAATTCGTGGATCTAAACAACTATTATAATACATCAAATCAAAGAAAATTTTGATTCCTAAAAACACTTCGTTGCAATAGTTTAGTTCTCTTCATTTTTCAACCCAAATTTCATCGTTTACACTTCTTACAGACGTCTTAATATTTGGTCGCACCTTATTGCTTTGTTTTCGGGTCTTGCTCTTTAGGATACCGATTTCATCATCATAACGAATTTCTTAGCAATTCAATATTTCTTATTCCGTAGGTTTCTTGGGTTTCTAGGTTTTTTGCCTAAAGGATCCCCATCATTTTGTATCAAAACCTTGGTTGCTGAATATTGGTTATCTGTCTTCATATATCAATCTTTTGAATTTTACATTTAAAAATATTTGTCCTTTCATTTCATAGTTTTCTTTATCTCTTTTTCTTCTTCTTTGTTTTATGTGTTCAACCTATCTATTTTTCTTAAAAACAACAAGGGAGCTACTATAGTTCGAATTTTCAAAAAAAACATAAGTTATTTCTTGGAATTGAAACTTTGAACTTTTATAACTTTTAACACATGAATCGAACCAACTATTATAAATTATGAAATCTAAGCTCTTTTCGATTCCTTAAAACACACCGTAGCAATAGTTTATTTCTCCACATCTTTCAACCCAAATTTCATCATTTACACTACTTACAAACGTCTTAATGTTTGGTCACACCTTTTTTCTTTGTTTTTTGTTTCTTGCTCTTAAGGAAAACAATTTGATCATCTTAACCACATTCTTAGCAATTCAATCTTTCTTATTCCTAAAGGATCCATATCATTTGGTAACAAAACTTTGTTTGCATAAAATAGATTATATATCTTCATATATCAATCTTTTGAATTTTAGATTTAAAAATATTTGACCTATGATTGTTTTCTACTTTCTAAAATGACAAATCACAGAAGAAGAAAGAAAATTTTCCCTTCAAGTCTTGAATCTTTTTCTTGATTCATTGTTTTTTGTTTCCATCCTATCTTTGTTCTTAAAAAAACATGCGAGCTATTGCAGTTCGTAGTTTCCAAAAAAATGTTATTAATTGGGGTTGCAACTTTAAACAGTTATAACTTTTAAGTTGTAAATCAAAACAACTATTATAAAATATGAAATCTAAGCTCTTTTCGATTACTAAAAACACAACGTAGAAATAGTTTAGTTCTCCACATTTTTCAACCCAAATTTCATCCTTTACACTACTTACCGACATCTTAAAGGTTGGTCGAACCTTAATGCTTTGTTTTTGGTTCTTTCTCTTTAGGATACCAATTTGATTATGTTAACCACGTTATTAGCAATTCAATCTTTCTTATACCTTATGGTTCTTGGGTTCCTAGGTTTTTCGCCTAAAGGATCTACATCATTTGGTATAAAATCCTTGTTTTCTGAAAATAGTTTATCTATTTTCATATATCATTCTTTTGAATTTTAGATTTAAAAATATTTGACCTTTTATTGGTTTCTGCTTTCTTAAATGACAATTCACTCAAAAAGAACAAAAACTTTCCATTAAAGTCTTCTGTTTTCTTTCAATTTTGTTGTGAGTATTTTCTTCTACTGATTTCATTTCTTAGTGTTCTTTAAATTCTTTGTATTTTTTCTTGTTTCATTGTTTTTTGTTTCCATCCTATCTTTGTTCTTAAAAAAACTAGCGAGCTACTGCAGTTCGCTTTTCCAAAAAAAAAGCTATTAATTAGGGTTGCAACTTTAAATAGTTATAACTTTTAATTTGTAAATCGAAACAACTATTATAAAATATGAAATCTAAGCTCTTTTCGATTACTAAAACCACAACGTAGAAATAGTTTAGTTCTCCGCATTTTTTAACCCAAATTTCATCATTTACACTACTTACCGACATCTTAAAGGTTGGTCGAACCTTATTGCTTTGTTTTCGGTTCTTTCTCTTTAGGATACCAATTTGATCATCTTAACCACGTTCTTAGCAATTCAATGTTTCGTATTGCTTATGGTTCTTGGGTTCCTAGGTTTTTCGCCTAAAGGATCCGTATCATTTGTATCAAAACATTGGTTGCTGAAAATAGGTTATCTATCTTCATATATCAATCTTTTGAAATTTGAATTTATAAAAATTTGTCCTTTGATGCTTTCCACTTTCTTAAATGACAAATAATAGAAAAAGATTGTAATTTTCTCCTACAAGTCTTCTATTTTCTTTCAATTTTGTTTTCCTGGTTTTCGTCTTTGGATTTCAATTTTTAGTTTTCTTTAAATTCTTTGTATATTTTCATCTTAATTGTTTTCTGTGTTTAACCTTTCTTTTTCTTGAAAAAACAAGGGAGCTACTGCAGTTCACAATTTCAAAAACAAAATAAGTAATTAATTGGGGTTGCAACTTTAAAAAGTTATAACTTTTAATTCGTAAATCGAAACAACTATTATAAAATATGAAATCTAAGCTCTTTTCAAATGCTAAAAACACATTGTAGCAATAGTTTAGTTCTTCATGTTTTTGAACACAAATTTCATCCATTACACTACTTACCGAAATCTTAAAGTTTGGTATCTCCTTATTGCTATGTTTTTGGTTCTTTCTCTTTGGGATACCAATTTGATCACCCTAACCACATTCTTAGCAATTCAATCTTTCTTATTCCTTATGGTTCTTGGGTTCCTAGGTTTTTCTCCTAAAGGATCCGCATCATTTGGTATAAAACCATGTTTTCTTAAAATAGTTTATCTATCTTCATATATTAGTCTTTTGAATTTTATATTTAAAAATATTTGACCTTTGATTGTTTTCTTCTTTCTTAAGTGACAAATCATAGAAAAAGAAAGAAATTTGTCTTTCAAGTCTTGTGTTTTCTTTCAATTTTGTTGCAATGTTTTCGTCTTTGGATTTCATTTCGTAGTTTTCTTTAAATTCTTTGTATCTTTTTCTTTGTTTTCTGTGTCCAACCCATCTTTGTTTTTGAAAAAAACAACCGAGCAACTGTAGTTCACAGTTTAAAAAAGGGAAGTTATTAATTAGGGTATCAACTTTAAACTTTTATTATTTTTAATTCGTTGATTGAAAAAAACTATTAAAATATATCAAATCTAAGCTCTTTTCGACTTCTAAAAACCCACCGTAGGAATAGTTTAGTTATCCGCATTTTTGAACCCAATTTTCATCTTTTACACCACTTAGTGACATCATAAAGATTGGTCACACCTTATTGCTTTGTTTTCATTTCTTGCTCATAAGGATAGAAATTTGATCATCTTAATTACGTTCTTAGCAATTCAATCTTTCTTATTCCTTATGGTTCTTGGTTTCCTAGGTTTTTCGCCTAAAGGATCCACATCATTTGGTATAAAAACCTTGTTTGCTGAAAATAGTTTATCTATCTTCATATATCTGTCTTTTGAATTTTAGATTTAAAAATATTTGACCTTTGATTGGTTTCTGCATTCTTAAATGACAATTCACTTGAAAAGAAACAAAATTTGCCATTAAAGTCTTCTATTTTCTTTCAATTTTGTTGTCATTGTTTTCTTCTTCTCATTTCATTTCGTTGTTTTCTTTAAATTCTTTGTATCTTATTCTTTTTCATTGTTTTATGTTTCCATCCTATCTTTGTTCTTAAAAAAACAAGCGAGCTACTGCAGTTCGCAGTTTCCAAAAAAAAGTTATTAATAAGGGTTGCAACTATAAACTATTATAATTTTTAATTCGTAAATCGAAACAACTATTATAAAATATGAAATCTAGGCTCTTTTCGATTACTAAAAACACACTGTAGCAATAGTTTAGTTCTCCGTGTTTTTGAACCCAAATTTCATTCTTTATACTACTTACCGACATCTTATAGGTTGGTCAAACCTTTTGCTTTGTTTTCGGGTCTTTCTCTTTAGGATACTAATTTGATCATCTTAACCACGTTCTTAGCAATTCAATCTTTCTTATTGCTTATGGTTCTTGGGTTGCTAGGTTTTTCGCCTAGAGGATCCACATCATTTGGTATCAAAACCTTGGTTGTTGAAAATAGGTTCTCTATCTTCGTATTTCAATCTTTTGAATTTTAGATTTCAAAATATTTGACCTTTGATTGGTTTCTGCTTTCTTAAATGAAAATTCACTCCAAAAGAACAAAAACTTTCCATTTTTAGTCTTCTGTTTTCTTTCAATTTTGTTGTATCTTTTTCTTGTTTCATTGTTTTTTGTTTCCATCCTATCTTTGTTCTTAAAAAAAACTAGCGAGCTACTGCAGTTCGCAGTTTCCAAAAAAAATGTTATTAATTGGGGTTGCTACTTTAAATAGTTATAACTTTTAACTTGTAAATTGAAACAACTATTATAAAATATGAAATCTAAGCTCTTTTGGATTACTTAAAACACAACGTAGAAATAGTTTAGTTCTCCACATTTTTCAACCCAAATTTCATCGTTTACACTACTTACCGACATCTTAAAGGTTGGTCGAACCTTATTGCTTTGTTTTCGATTCTTTCTCTTTAGGATACCAATTTGATTATCTTAACCACATTCTTAGCAATTCAATCTTTATTATACCTTATGGTTCTTGGGTTCCTAGGTTTTTCGCCTAAAGGATCTACATCATTTGGTATAAAATCCTTGTTTTCTGAAAATAGTTTATCTATTTTCATATATCATTCTTTTGAATTTTAGATTTAAAAATATTTGACCTTTTATTGGTTTCTGCTTTCTTAAATGACAATTCACTCAAAAAGAACAAAAACTTTCCATTAAAGTCTTCTGTTTTCTTTCAATTTTGTTGTGAGTATTTTCTTCTACTGATTTCATTTCTTAGTGTTCTTTAAATTCTTTGTATTTTTTCTTGTTTCATTGTTTTTTGTTTCCATCCTATCTTTGTTCTTAAAAAAACTAGCGAGCTACTGCAGTTCGCTTTTCCAAAAAAAAAGCTATTAATTAGGGTTGCAACTTTAAATAGTTATAACTTTTAATTTGTAAATCGAAACAACTATTATAAAATATGAAATCTAAGCTCTTTTCGATTACTAAAACCACAACGTAGAAATAGTTTAGTTCTCCGCATTTTTTAACCCAAATTTCATCATTTACACTACTTACCGACATCTTAAAGGTTGGTCGAACCTTATTGCTTTGTTTTCGGTTCTTTCTCTTTAGGATACCAATTTGATCATCTTAACCAAGTTCATAGCAATTCAATCTTTCTAATTGCTTATGGTTCTTAGGTTCCTAGGTTTTTCGCCTAAAGGATCCGTATCATTTGTATCAAAACATTGGTTGCTGAAAATAAGTTATCTATCTTCATATATCAATCTTTTGAAATTTAAATTTATAAAAATTTGTCCTTTGATGTTTTCCACTTTCTTAAATGACAAATCATAGAAAAAGATTGAAATTTTGTCTTACAAGTCATCTTTTTTCTTTCAATTTTGTTTTCATTGTTTTTGTCTTTGGATTTCAATTTTTAGTTTTCTTTAAATTCTTTGTATCTTTTCATCTTCTTTGTTTTCTGTGTTTAACCTTTCTTTTTCTTGAAAAAACAAGAGAGCTACTGTAGTTCACAATTTCAAAAACAAAATAAATAATTAATTGGGGTTGCAACTTTAAAAAGTTATAACTTTTAATTCGTAAATCGAAACAACTATTATAAAATATGAAATCTAAGCTCTTTTCGATTACTAAAAACACATTGTAGCAATAGTTTAGTTCTCCACGTTTTTCAACACAAATTTCATCTTTTACACTACTTACCGACTTCTTAAAGTTTGGTCTCGCCTTATTGCTATGTTTTTGGTTCTTTCTCTTTTGGATACCAATTTGATCACCCTAGCCACATTCTTAGCAATTTAATCTTTCTTATTCCTTATGGTTCTTGGGGTTCTAGGTTTTTCTCCTAAAGGATCCGTATCATTTGGTATAAAAACCTTGTTTTCTAAAAATAATTTATCTATCTTCATATATGAGTCTTTTGGAATTTTATATTTAAAAATATTTGACCTTTGATTGTTTTCTTCTTTCTTAAGTGACAAATCATAGAAAAAGAAAGAAAGTTGTCTTTCAAGTCTTGTGTTTTCTTTCAATTTTGTTGCAATGTTTTCGTCTTTGGATTTCATTTCGTAGTTTTCTTTAAATTCTTTGTATCTTTTTCTTTGTTTTCTGTGTCCAACCCATCTTTGTTTTTGAAAAAAACAACCGAGCAACTGTAGTTCGCAGTTTAAAAAAGGGAAGTTATTAATTAGGGTATCAACTTTAAACTTTTATTATTTTTAATTCGTTGATTGAAAAAACTATTAAAATATATCAAATCTAAGCTCTTTTCGACTCCTAAAAACCCACCGTAGGAATAGTTTAGTTATCCGCATTTTTGAACCCAAATTTCATCTTTTACACCACTTAGTGACATCATAAAGATTGGTCACACCTTATTGCTTTGTTTTCAGTTCTTGCTCATAAGGATAGAAATTTGATCATCTTAATTATGTTCTTAGCAATTCAATCTTTCTTATTCCTTATGGTTCTTGGTTTCCTAGGTTTTTCGCCTAAAGGATCCACATCATTTGGTATAAAAACCTTGTTTGCTGAAAATAGTTTATCTATCTTCATATATCTGTCTTTTGAATTTTAGATTTAAAAAATATTTGACCTTTGATTGGTTTCTGCATTCTTAAATGACAATTCACTTGAAAAGAAACAAAATTTGCCATTAAAGTCTTCTATTTTCTTTCAATTTTGTTGTCATTGTTTTCTTCTTCTCATTTCATTTCGTTGTTTTCTTTAAATTCTTTGTATCTTATTCTTTTTCATTGTTTTATGTTTCCATCCTATCTTTGTTCTTAAAAAAACAAGCGAGCTACTGCAGTTCGCAGTTTCCAAAAAAAAGTTATTAATAAGGGTTGCAACTATAAACTATTATAATTTTTAATTCGTAAATCGAAACAACTATTATAAAATATGAAATCTAGGCTCTTTTCGATTACTAAAAACACACTGTAGCAATAGTTTAGTTCTCCGTGTTTTTGAACCCAAATTTCATTCTTTATACTACTTACCGACATCTTATAGGTTGGTCAAACCTTTTGCTTTGTTTTCGGGTCTTTCTCTTTAGGATACCAATTTGATCATCTTAACCACATCATTTGGTATCAAAACCTTGGTTGTTGAAAATAGGTTATCTATCTTCGTATATCAATCTTTTGATTTTTAAATTTAAAAAAATTTGACCTTTGATCATTTTTTCATTTTTCAAGTGACAAATCATAGAAAGAGAAAGAATTTTTTCCTTAAGTGTTGTGTTTTCTTCCAATTTTGTTGTCATTGTTTTCATCTTTGGATTTCATTTCGTAGTTTTCTTTAAATTCTTTACCTCTTATTCTTCTTCTTTGTTTGTTGTGTTCAACCTATCTTTGTTCTTAAAAAAAAGTGAGCTACTGGAGTTCTCATTTAAAAAAAAGTTATTTATTTGGGTTGCAACTTTAAACTTTTATAACTTTTAATTCTTGGATAAAAAAACTATTATAATATATGAAATACAAGTTTTTTCGATTCCTAAAAACACATTGTACCAATAATTGAATTCTCTACGTTATAGAATCCAAATTTCATTGTTTACACTACTTAACAACGTCTTAAAGTTTGGTCGCACCTTATTTAGTATTAAAACTTGTTTGCTAAAAATAAGTTATCTATCTTCATATATCAATCTTTTGAATTTTTGATTCAAAAATATTTGTCCTTTAATTGTTTTATGATTTCTTAAGTGACAAATCACAAAAAAGAAAGAAATTTTGTCCTTCAAGTCTTGTCTTTTCTTTGAATTTTGTTATCATTGTTTTCATTTTTGGATTTCATTCGTAGTTTAATTTAAATTCTTTGTATCTTTTTCTTGTTCTTTGTTTTCTATATTCAAACTATCTTTGTTTTTTGTGCTCAAACTATCTTGGTTTTTTATGTTCAAACAATCTTTGTTCTTGAAAAAAAGAAGCGAGCTACTACGGTTCGCATTTTCAAAAAAAAAGTTATTAATTGGTGTTGTAACTTTAAACTGTTACAACTTTTAATTCATGAATCGAAATAACTATTATGATATATCAAATGAAAGCTCTTTTAGATTCCTAAAAGCACTCTATAGCAATAGTTTTGTTGTTCGCATTTTTGAACCCAAATTTCATCGCTTACACTACTTATCGACGTTTTAAAGTTTGGTCACACCTTATTGCTTTGTTTTCAGTTCTTTCTCTTTAGGATACCAATTTGATCATCTTAACCACGTTCTTTGCAATTCAATCTTTCTTATTCCTTATGGTTTGTGAGTTCCTAGGTTGTTTTCCAAAAGGATCTGCATCATTTGGTATCAAAAACTTGGTTGCTAAAAATAGGGTATCTATCTTCATATATCATTCTTTTGAATTTTTGATTAAAAAATATTTGTCCATCAATTTTTCCCTGCTTTCTTAAGTGACAAATCACAAAATAAGAAAGAAATTTTGTTCTTCAAGTCTTGTCTTTTCTTTCAATTTTGTTGTCATTGTTTTCGACTTTGGATTTCATTTCGTAATTTTCATGAATTTCTTTGTATCCTTTTCTTGTTCTTTATTTTATGTGTTCAACCTATCTTTGGTCTTGAAAAAAAGAAGCGAGCTACTGTAGTTCATATTTTCCAAAAAACAAAGTTATTAATTGGTGTTGCAACTTTAAATTGTTATAAATTTTAATTCATGGATCGATAAAACTGTTATAATATATCAAATCTAAGCTCTTTTTTATTACTAAAAACACACCATAGAAATAGTTTAGTTATCCGCATTTTTTAACCCAATTTTCATTGTTTACACTACTTACCAACGTCTTAAAGTTTGGTCGCACCTTATTGCTTTCTTTTCGATTCTTACTCTTTAGTTATCCACATCATTTGGTATCAAAACCTTGGTTGTTGAAAATAGGTTATCCATATTCATAGAAAAAAAAAGAATTTTTTTCCTTCAAGTCTTATGTTTTCTTTCAATTTTGTTTTCATTTTTTTGTCTTTGGATTTCATTTTGTAGTTTTCTTTAAATTTTGTGTCTCTTTTTCTTCTTCTTTGTTTTCTTTGTTCAACCCATCTTTGTTCTTAAAAAAAACAAGCGAGTTACTACTGTTCGCAGTTTCAACAAAAATAAAAGTTATTAATTAGAGTTGCAACTTTAAACTGTTACAACTTTTAATTCATTAATCGAAACAACTATTATAATATATCAAATCTAAGGTTTTTTAGATTCCTAAAAACACCCCATAGCAATAGTTTATATCTTCATGTTTTTGAACCCAAATTTCATCGTTTACACTACTTACCGATGTCTTCAAGTTTGGTCGCACCGTATTGCTTTGTTTTCAATTCTTTCTCTTTAGGATACCAATTTGATCATCTCAACCGCATTCTTAGTAATTCAATATTTCTTATTCCTTATGGTTCTTGGGTTCTTGGGCTTTTTGCCTAACAGATCCGTATCATTTGCTATCAATTTCCTGAAAATAGGTTATCTATCTTCATATATCATTCTTTTGAATTTTTGATTAAAAAATATTTGTCCTTCAATTTTTTACTGCTTTGTTAAGTGACAAATCACAAAAAAAAAATTGTTCTTCAAGTCTTGTCTTTTCTTTCAATTTTGTTGTCATTGTTTTCGACTTTGGCTTTCATTTCATAATTTTCTTGAATTTCTTTGTATCTTATTCTTATTCTTTGTTTTATGTGTTCAACCTATCGTTATCCTTCAAAACAATTAAAAACAAGCTATTGTAGTTCGCAGTTTCAAAAAAAAAAGAGGTTATTGATGAGTGCTCAAAAAGCACTAAAATAACCATGATTTTATGCACATTAATTGATTAAAAATATATATATTTATATGTTTTATCATATATTTATATAAATTTGTCTTTTTCGGAATCACGGGTATTTTTATTGTTTTTCAGGTATTATGGCTTAAAAACGCAACTTAAAGACTCAAAGAGGAATACTTGAAGCAATACATCACAAATATATCAATAAATAAATGGGGAAAGCGCCCACACCCACACGCGCACGCGCGCGCGAGCCTTCCAATCCGCGCGCGCCACTGCGCGAGGATACTGTTCACGTGCGCCGAGCTGCGCGCAGCGACAGCCATCGGCGTGCGCCCTGCGCGCCCAGCAGCCCCTTCCGCACGCGCCGACGCCTTTTCGCCCCATTTTTCACGTGCAGCCACCCTCATGACGTCAGGATGACGTCATCAATGACCTCACCATTTGCACTACGCGTTTTCACCATTTTTTATCATTTTTTCACTCACTTTTTCTCTCCATTTTCACCTATAAATACCCCCATTCCCTTCACTTCAAACCACACCTCAAAACCATTCTTCTCTTCTCTTTCTTTCTCTCATTTCCTAGTTTTTAAGCTTTTCTTAGTTTCTTTCTTAGTTTTTAAGCTTTTCTTAGTTTCTTTCTTAGTTCATAGTTAAATTCTCTTAGTTTTTGAGTTCTTCTCTTTTTGAGAAGAACTTGTAATGTTTTTGTAATTTATTAGCTTTTTGATTCAATAAATGGGAGTGCAAATTCCGCTTGGAGGTTTTCCAACAACGGGAATAGCGTCGAAATTCTGTAAGGATTTTATTTTCTTTACAGTTATTTTTTATGCTTTATTCTTACATGTTATATTTAATTTGTCTGTGATTAAATTTAACTGTGTTGGCTGTTTATAATCATGATGTAATAATAACGTTGTTATGCTTGCGAAATATTAAATAGGTAAAAATTTCTAAAATGAATTGATTTTATTTTTATTCAAGATTTTATATTAAGAATGTTAGAGAGAAATATATTATTTTTCATTACAAACTTAAATCTGAAAATTAGATTTTAAGGTTTAGTTACCCTGTCTAATTTAGAGTAGTGCTCTTTTATTTGGACAAAATGGGTCAAAAATGTCAAAAAGGAGAAAATCGCGCTCAGCTGCCCAGCCACGCACCCAGCCAAGCGCCCACACCCACACGCGCCCGCGCGCGCGAGCCTTCCAATCCGCGCGCGCCACTGCGCGAGGATACTGTTCACGTGCGCCGAGCTGCGCGCAGCGACAGCCATCGGCGTGCGCCCTGTGCGCCCAGCAGCCCCTTCCGCACGCGCCGACGCCTTTTCGCCCCATTTTTCACGTGCAGCCACCCTCATGACGTCAGGATGACGTCATCAATGACCTCACCATTTGCACTACGCGTTTTCACCATTTTTTATCATTTTTTCACTCACTTTTTCTCTCCATTTTCACCTATAAATACCCCCATTCCCTTCACTTCAAACCACACCTCAAAACCATTCTTCTCTTCTCTTTCTTTCTCTCATTTCCTAGTTTTTAAGCTTTTCTTAGTTTCTTTCTTAGTTTTTAAGCTTTTCTTAGTTTCTTTCTTAGTTCATAGTTAAATTCTCTTAGTTTTTGAGTTCTTCTCTTTTTGAGAAGAACTTGTAATGTTTTTGTAATTTATTAGCTTTTTGATTCAATAAATGGGAGTGCAAATTCCGCTTGGAGGTTTTCCAACAACGGGAATAGCGTCGAAGTTCTGTAAGGATTTTATTTTCTTTACAGTTATTTTTTATGCTTTATTCTTACATGTTATATTTAATTTGTCTGTGATTAAATTTAACTGTGTTGGCTGTTTATAATCATGATGTAATAATAACGTTGTTATGCTTGCGAAATATTAAATAGGTAAAAATTTCTAAAATGAATTGATTTTATTTTTATTCAAGATTTTATATTAAGAATGTTAGAGAGAAATATATTATTTTTCATTACAAACTTAAATCTGAAAATTAGATTTTAAGGTTTAGTTACCCGGTCTAATTTAGAGTAGTGCTCTTTTATTTGTTGGTACAATCATCTGATAGTTAGAGTGAACCTCTATTTCAAAAGTTTTTATAAGAATTATTATGTGAAAATGTATTGACAACATGTTTTCAATAGTGGTTTTAAAACTTGAAAGTTAGTACTCGGATAATTAAATTCTTATGTTTAATTTGGACACCTTGAATAAAGTTTAAACTGTCTAACCCCACCAAAGGTGGCATTTAAATGGTTCATTTTCAATCTCTTAGAAAAAGGAAATAATTTAATTAACCAAATTAGTTATCAACCTCACCCATAGGTGTTAATTGATTTGTTTAGTTAACAAAGAATATCTAACCCCACCAAAGGTGGTATTTATATAAAAAAGAGAGAATCAATAAAATATCAATTTATATCTTTAATAACCTAGATAATATGAGCAAGCATAATTAATTTAGTTATTATATCCTTAAATACTCCACTAATATAAATGATAAAATTTGCATAAATATTTATTGAACCTGTATTTATATTTATTTTTAGATAAATATTTATTGAATTTGTATCTATGTTTATTTTTATATTATTAGATTATATTGAATCTGTATATATGTTTATTTTTATGTTATTAGATTAGGAACACAAAAACCAAACTATCGTCACAGGATGTTTAGGATTTAATTTTGTTTTTAAAAGTTTGAATAATAAATTAAAAACCACATACATTTCTTCCTTAGATCGACCTTAGGAGTATACTTATCATTTTATTCGAAATGATTCGTGCACTTGCGAGAGTTTTATAAATATTAAAACCAAAGTATTGGCAAGAATCGGCGATGCTGGTTTTCGCTCATGAAGTTTTTGGCACCGTTGCCGAGGATGGCATCAATCTCATCAAGTTTTTGGCGCCGTTGCCGAGAATGGTATCAATCTCATCAAGTTTTTGGCGCCGTTGCCGGGGAAGGAATAGCGTTTTTAAATTATTTATCTAAATTTTAAAAACATTTTTTGTGCTGTAAATAATTGTGATTTTTTTTTATAATAAAAAAATAATAATCAAATTTCAAAATTCATAAGAAATAAAATAAATTAAAAATAAAATAAATTTTTTTTAATAGTTAAAATAATTTAGAAATTTGAAATTTGAATAAAAAATTACCGTTCATGAATAGTAAAAAAAAGAATATTAAAATTTCAAAAATTTTAAGTTAATAAGAAATAATATAGCGTGAATAGTAAAATAAAATTACCGTTCATGAATAGTAAAAAAAAGAAGATTAAAATTTCAAAAATTTTAAGTTAATAAGAAAGAATATAGCGTGAATAGTTAAATAAAATTACCGTTCAAAAAAAATATAAAAAAAAAACATTACTTGAATTTATACCTAATTAACTAAATTGCATGAATAGTAAAAATCTAAGGGAGTTCTGTCTAGGAGACTAGTTCTTGGAAGCCTTTGTGCCACTAGTCTTTCCTCGGAACGTTGTTCTAGCTAGGAGAATGGTTTTTAAGGAGCCGTTGCACCACCATTCTTTCCTGGGAGCACTCTTGGTTAATACTGATTATGTTATATAAAATAAATAAATAAATAATATATAAAAATATATAAAAATATTTTTTAACTAGTTTTGTTTAGTGTTTTTATTTAAATACCATGTAAATTTTCTCTAAATTTTTTATTTTGTTGACAGGAGTTTTAAATTTACGTTTACAATAGTCTATGTTTGGTAGGAGATCCTTAGGAAACCCCCTTACGCCATATGTAAATAATATTCATAAATTTAAACAAGTGTCAACAAAACTGGATTCCACCCATCAACCTGTTTTTGAACCAAACATAGAACCAAGTCTTAATCCTTTACTAGAACCGAAAGAAATGGAAGAAAACCAACATGTTAGGGAGACCACTATGAAGGAGTTTGCAAGACCGGTGATTGGCACGGCAACTGTCGCTATCCAGTTGGGTGAGGCTGCTCGGAATTATGACCTAAAAGATATTCATTTTTTTATGCTTCCTTCCTTTTATGGGCTACCTAATGAAGATTCTCTTTCCTTCATGAGAGATTTCTATGCTACGGTCCAAACATTCCCCCTCGGTATTCTAAACGAGGATCAACTTAGAATGAGATGTTTCCCCTACACCTTAAAGGATAAGGCCAAAGCTTGGTTAATGTCACTTCCCTCAGGTTCTCTGATGACATGGGAGAACATTTACAATAAATTCATGGGAAAATTCTATTCCCATCAAAAAACATCAGAGTTGAGAGAAAAGATTGCTACTTTCTCTCAGATGGAAGGAGAACCATTCCATGAAGCTTAGGATAGGTTCAAAATGTTTCTCACTCAATGTCCCCATCACAGCTTTCCCCTGCAGTTGCAGAACCAATTCTTTTACGATGGACTTACACAACAATGTCAGTTCATTGTCGACAACGCTGCAGGAGGAGCAATGGGAGAAAAGACTGCCTCAGAGACATACAACCTCTTTGAGATGTTGGGTGCTAATTCCTAACAGAAAAGCTCAAGAGTGAGAAAAACTAGAGTTCATGAAATCGATTCCAGTAATGAAGTTCAACAACAACTTGTTCAACTGACCAAGCAAGTTGCCCTTCTCACTACACAAACCAACACCAATAATGAACAATATGGTTTGTATAGCAACATGGGACATGGTACTGAAGCATGTCCATATCAAGGAGAAATAACAACTGGACCTGAACAGGTTAATGTGTTGGGAGCATATCAACATAGACCAAGGTTTGACCCCAATTCAAATACCTATAATCCTGGGTGGAGAAATCATCCAAATTTCTCCTGGAGGCAAAACAACCCTCCTTTCACTCAAAGCTCAAACCAGACAGGCCAGCAATTCCACCCACCTATTCCAAGAAGCATTCCCAATAAACCAACCCTGGAGGACAACTTGAATTCTTTTATTCAAGTTTGTAGGGATAACCAATCTAAAACCAATCAATGGTTGGACTCTGTGGAAGCTTCTATCAAAAAGGTGGAAGTTCAAGTAGAACAGTTAGTTGAACATTTGCAAAAACAAAGCAAAGACTAATTTGATAGTCAAATGAATTCAATGAAGAGGAGACATTGAGTTTTTCATTCTACAATCTCCAAGCAACGTCTTACTAGAAGACGATAAATTTTAGTCCTACATGGGAGGTCACCCATTATTGTATTTTCCTTTGTTTTAGTTTTATTTTGCGTGTAATAAAATTCAAATGAAATAAATTCGTTTGTTTCAAAAATTGTGTCCATTCGTTAAAATTAAAAAAAAACACAACAAAACAAAACAAAACTTTAGGTTCCTTGCACTTTTTTTTTGCTTTAAACCTTTACGTTTTATCAAGTTATAAAGATATCTACTATTGTTTTTTAAGAGCAAAATGTTGATACACAATAGGAGGAGGATCATTTTCAACTACAAACAAACCATGGGAGATGCTGAAGATAGGCGGAAAAAGATGAAAGACTATACAATGCCAATCATTGGCAATGTAACTTCCGGCATCCAATTACAAGAGGCTGCAAGGAATTATGAATTGAAAAAGATTCATTATTCTTTGTTGCCTTCCTTTTACGGTATCCCTAATGAAGACCCTTTGCATTTCATTCGAGAATTCTATGCTATTGTCCAAACCTTTCCACTACATGCAATTAATGAAGATCAACTTAGGATGAGGTGTTTTCCTTACACCCTCAAAGATAAAGCTTGGTCATGGTTCATTACTCTACATTCAGGTTCTCTTAAAACTTGGGAGGCAGTCTATGAAATTTTTATGGGTAGGTTCTATTCCCATCAAAAGACTGTTGATCTAAGAACAAAGATAGCAACATTTTCTCAAATGTATGAAGAGCTCTTTCATGAAGCTTGGGAACGATTCAAACTCCTTTTCATTCAATGTCAAAATCATAGCTTTCCATTATAGCTACAAAACCAATTCTTTTATGATGGATTGACACTGCAGAGTCAATACATGGTTGATAATGCTGCTGGAGGTGCTGTAGGAGAAAAAACCGCAGAGGAAACCTATAATATTTATGAGCTATTGGGTTCTAATTCCCAACAAAGAGGTGGTAGAAGGAAAGCAAGGGTCAATGAAGTTGGCTCTGATAATGAGATAACCTTGCAACTTGCTGAATTGACTAAACAAGTGCAATTTCTCACTACCCACCAAATTTCAAATCAAGAGGTATGTGAAGTGTGTTGTTCAATTGGGCATGGTACTCATAATTTTTCAAAAACTTGTGATTCTAGTGTCGATGCCATAGAGGAAGTCCAATATTTTCAAAGGTATCATCCAAACACCTATAATCACCCAGCCTACACCCAATATCCAACACTAAGGTCGGATAACAACCACCTTTACCCACCAAGCCAATCTTTTAAGCCAACCATAGAAGATAGCTTGAATGCTTTTATTCAAGTTAGTCATGACAACCAATTGATGACTAATCAAAGGTTGAACACCATGGAGGCTTCGGTTAAAAGGATTGAATCTAAAGTTGGGCAACTGGCTGAACAAATGCAAAAGAAAGAACCAGGAAAGTTGCCCAGTCAACCAGAACAAGCAAAGGATGTAAGAACCCTTCGAAATGGTAAGGTAGTCAATACCAGTTTACCTGAAATATCTAACAATCTACCTTGTAGTTCAGGTAACAAAGAAGGCGATATTCTAATCTCGCAAAAAGGAGAAACAAGTGTTAAACTTAACAAGCCTTCTGAAAAACTCATTGGGGTGTCATCTGACACCCCCAAAATTCAAAAGACAACATAACCACACCAGATGCAAGTACCTTTTTCCCCACCGGTTAAAAGAATCCAAACAAGATAAGCAATTCTATGATCTTTTTAATATGCTCTCTAAAGTAAATATCAATTTACCATTATTAGAAGTGATCATGAATGTGCCCTCATATGCCAAGTTTTTCAAAGAGTTGAACACTAAGAAAAGGAGGTATGAACTGAATGAACGAGTAGTAGTATCAGAAATTTCTAGCGTTGTACTTTAGCACAAACTGCCCCCTAAGTTGAAAGACCCTGGAAGTTTTATTATAAACATAATTATGGGGGATAGGAAGGTTGCTAAAGCAATGCTTGATTTAGGTGCTAGTATAAATTTGATGCCCTACTCTATATTCTTACAGCTCAATCTAGGGGATTTAAAACCCACAACTATGTCCCTTCAACTTGCAGATAGATCTCTTAAATATCCAGAGGGAATAGTTGAGGATGTGTTGGTACAGGTAGACAAACTGATAATACCTGTTGACTTTGTGGTTCTGGATATGCAAGAAAATCCAGCATTGGACAGAGAGCACACAATATTGCTTGGTAGACCATTTATGGCAACTACTAAAACTATTATTGATGTCCAAGATGGAAATTTGACAATGACAGTCTTAGGAGAGACTGTTCATTTTAAAGTTTTTGATTCTTCACCTTTTCCTTCTATTTCTGCCATCGATGAAATATTCGATGTTGACCCTTTGGATAATCTTGTCCAAAGCACCTTTTTCCAAACCAGAATAGAAGACAAGCTTGAAACTGTTCTTACACTTGAAAAGGTCGAAGAAGATTTAGATGAGGAAATTAAGGGGTACCTTAAACAACTAGACAATGATGAAGTCATGACAAAATCTAGTACACTTTTAAATCTACCCAGTTCTTCATCTAGTAAAGAGGCCAATCCACCTGAACTTGAACTCAAAGACTTACCTGAGCACTTAAAATATGTGTTTTTGGGAGAAGGAGAAACTTATCCAGTGATAATTTCTTCAACCTTGACCAAACCATAAGAAAAGGAACTCATCAAAGTGCTTAAATAGTTTAAGAAATCTATAGGTTGGAGTATAGGGGATATAAGAGGCATTAGTCCAACAATGTGTATGCACAAGATCAACTTGGAGGATGGTGCTAAACCTGTACAAGAGGCCCAAAGAAGACTAAACCCAAATATGCAAGAGATGGTTAAAAAAGAAATTCTTAAATTATTAGAAGAAGGGATTATCTATCCTATTGCGGATAGTAATTGGGTTAGTCCAGTGCATGTGGTACCAAAGAAATCTGGGATAAGAGTTGTTAAAAATGAAAAAAGTGAATTAGTGCCCACTAGAATAATCACTGGATGGAGAATGTGTATAGATTTTAGGAAACTAAATTTATATACGAAAAAGGATCACTTTTCTCTTCCATTCATTGATCAAATGTTGGAAAGATTAGTTGGGCACGAATTTTACTGTTTTTTGGATGGATTGTCTGGATATTATCAAGTACCCAAAGCACCAGAAGATCAGGAAAAGACCACATTTACATGTCCTTTTGGGACATTTGCTTTTCGCAGAATGCCATTTGGATTATGCAATGCCCCTGACACTTTCCAGAGATGCATGATATCTATTTTCTCGGACATGGTGGAAAAATTCATTGAGATTTTCATGGAATATTTCTCTGTCTTTGGGAACTCATTTGATGATTGCTTACATAAATTGACTTTGGTTTTAGAAAGATGCATTGAATGCAATCTCACCCTTAGTTGGGAGAAAAGTCATTTTATGGTCCAACAAGGGATAGTTTTAGGACATATAATTTCAAACAAGGGTATTGAAGTTGATAAGGCAAAAGTTGAATTGATATCCAAACTACCTCCCCCTACATCTGTGAAGGGGATAAGAAGCTTCTTAGGACATGCAGGATTTTACAGACGATTTATTAAAGATTTCTCTAAAATAAGTCATCCCTTATGTAACTTGCTATCCAAAGATGCTTATTTTGATTTCAACAATGACTACCTTATTTCCTTTAATACCTTGAAAGATAAACTAACATCTACCCCTGTTATTATGGCACCAAACTGGTCTTTACCTTTTGAAATAATGTGTGACGCTTCTGATTATGCTATAGGAGCAGTCCTGGGACAAAGAGTGGATAAGCGTTTGCATGTCATCTACTATGCTAGCAAAACACTCAATGATGCCTAAATGAATTATACCACCACTGAAAAGGAATTCTTGGCTATAGTGTTTTCTTTAGACAAATTTCGGTCTTATTTAGTAGGATCTAAAGTGATTGTGCATTCTGATCATGCTGCTTTAAGATACCTATTAAGTAAACCAAATGCCAAGCCAAGATTAATCAGGTGGGTCTTACTCTTACAATAATTTGACCTAGAAATCAAGGATAAGAAAGGTAGTGAAAACTTAGTAGCTGACCATTTGTCTAGGTTGATTTCTGACTTCAATTCTCTTAAAGATGAGAGTAATGAAGATATAGTTGAAACCTTTCCTGATGAACAGTTATTTTTCATAGGTCCGAACCCATGGTATGCTGATTTTGTAAACTATCTTGCCACTGGTGTTTTGCGACCTAACACTTCATATCAGGACAAGAAAAGTTTTTTTAAAACTATTAAGGACTATTTCTGGGATGACCCTTATTTATACAAGATTGGTCAAGATCAAGTCATCCGGAGATGTGTACCTGAAGAAGAACATAAGAGCATTCTAACTTTTTGTCATGAACTTCATTGTGGGGGTCATTTTGGTGGTGAAAAGACAGCCCGTAAGGTATTACAGTCTGGATTCTTTTGGCCCACTCTTTTTAAAGATGCTCATATGTTTTGTGCACAATGTGATAGATGTCAAAGAACAGGAAACATAAGCAAAAGAGATGAAATGCCTTTGACATCTAATTTAGTTGTTGAACTCTTTGATGTATGGGGGATTGACTTTATGGGTCCTTTTCCCCCATCTAATGGTTTTCAATATATTTTGGTTGCTGTGGATTATGTATCCAAGTGGGTAGAAGCTATCCCCACCAAAACCAATGATGCTAATGTTGTTGTGAAATTCTTGAAATATTTAATATTCAACAGGTTCGGAACGCCTAGAGCTATAATAAGTGATGGAGGTAGCCATTTTTGTAACAAACTCTTTGATGGAGTACTAAACAAGTACAACATCACACATAAAGTAGCTACTCCATATCATCCTCAAACTTCCGGTTTAGTGGAAGTAAGTAATAGGAAAATTAAGGGAATATTGGATCGCACTGTGCGTCCTTCAAGGAAGGATTGGGCCTTTAAGTTAAATGATGCCTTATGGGCATACCGCACCGCTTACAAAACACCTATTGGGATGAGCCCTTACCGGTTAATCTTTGGGAAAGCTTGCCACCTTCCAGTTGAACTTGAACACAAGGCTTACTGGGCAATTAAAGAGTTAAACATGGATTTAGATAAAGCAGGTGAAAAACGATTACTCCAGCTTCATGAGTTGGAAGAAATTAGGAATGAAGCCTATGAGAATGCCAAATTATACAAAGAGCGTACTAAGCGCTATCATGACAAGAGGGTAGTTCCTAAGACTCTTCACCCTGGAATGAAAGTTCTTTTATTTAACCCTCGTTTGAGATTGTTTCCAGGAAAGCTGAGATCAAGATGGGATGGACCATTCAAAATAGTTCAGGTATTTGAACATGGAGTAGTAGAACTATTGGACTCCAAGACACAAAAAACGTTCAAAGTCAATGGCCATCGTGTCAAGCCTTATTTAGAAGAACCAAACAACATTGCTGAAATGGATTGGATTTGGCTGAGTAACCCTTAGCACCAAAAAGATACGTCTTGCTAAGACGTTAAACTAAGCGCTGGATGGGAGGCAACCCATCATTTTAGGTAATTTTTGTGCTATTTGTTTTATTTACTTAATTTTATTGTTTATTTTAGTTTAATTATATGTGAATAATTTTTAAAATTGTTAAAACTAAAAATATTTGTTGAGATGTTAGAAGTTCACAGCGATCTGTCTGTATACATTTTAATGATGAATATGATGGATGCACCTGCATTTCTTCATTACTACTTACACATTCTCAAGAAATAGGTAATCTTTCTCCTCTTTTCTCTTTATCTTTAATTTGCAGTTGTTACATTGAGGACAATGTAAGTTCTAGGTTGGGGGTGGTGAAAAGTTACCATGCTTAATAAAAAAAATTAAAAAATTAAAAAATTAAAAAATAAAATTCTCACAAAAATTTATCATTTCTTTAAGTCAAATTTAAGTAAATAGTTAAGTCTTTGGTACTGTTAGATTAATTTTTGAAAACATATCATGAAATATTTTGTAATTATTTTTTATAATTAGTTAGTTTTTGTCATAACTAGTATTTCTTGATAAAATGTGGAAATTATATTAAACCCAAAATCAGTGTTTATGAATTTTTTTTTTAGTGGAGACTACCCTTGTGAGATATAATTTGAGCCTAATTTCTTTTATTCAGAGTGAAATATATATTTTTTCTACTCCAAACACATTTCTTATTTATTCAAATTTTTAGATGATCTCTATAGGTATTAGTATTGAATGTATGAATTTTTTCTCATCTTAATAGAGTATCATATATTTTTTATTATTATTTTTTTTGCTTAGATTAAATGATATGAGTAGAAATTGATAGTATATGCTTATATCTCATTTATGCATGACTGCTACAAAAACAAAAGGATATATCTGGGGTTACCTAAACCAAGATCAAACAGAAAAGCCACAAAATTAACCACTCACCAAAATCCAAAAAAAAATGTACAATCTGTACATGGGTTGACTCTCTAAAATATACATATATTGAAAAAAAATATCTTAAAAAAAACAATAATAATAGAGAGATATAAAAAATATATAGTATCATCTATATACTATCACCCACATTGCCTACAAAGTTGTGAGTAAAGGCTAATTACAAAAGAAAGATATAGGAAGTAATTCCCTAAAAAGTCATTGCAATTTCTTCATTTGTAAAAAGCATATATCTTGAAATTCTTTCTTAATGAGTTTGATTTATGCATGAAAATAATTTTTATATATGATATCTTTATAATTTATACATTTGATTCCTTTCATGAGATCAATGTTAAAATAACACTTTGAGCCTTTATTCTTTATACATATACGAACATATTAGTTCATTTCTATACATCAACTCTTTCGCATATAAATTAGTATGAGTGTTTGAACCCATAGGATTCAGTGTTTTGAGAGTATTGACTTGTGAGGAATAGAGTTGAAGTGAATTCTGATTCATGACACTGAAATTGGGTAAAATTAAATTGATACATTTTTTATATGAAATATGAAAATGATTTTCGACTAATTATTATAATAAAATCATGATTGTTTAAAGAGATTAAAATAACTTATGCTTGAGATTTTAATTATGATCTTAAAAGAGATTAAAAAGTATGAGACATTTTTGTGATATGTTGTTTTCTTTTATTCTTAAATTAATTTTTGATTTTGTTGTAATTTTAGTTTTTGATTTGATTGTTTTTATTGTTTCTTTTTATTTTTACATTTATTGCAATGTTTGTGGGTATCATTACTGAAAAACCCTCACGAGACTCAAACTCGTCCACTAGGGCAACCTAGGGGTTTAAAGGCATGTTGCATAAGCTAAATGCAACCGTTTCAATCCATGAAAGTGATTTAGGATAGTTTAATTTTTAGTTTTTATCGCTTCTCTTGCTAAGGGACTAGCAAGAAGCTGGTTGGGGGTTGTGATGAGTGCTCAAAAAGCACTAAAATAACCATGATTTTATGCACATTAATTGATTAAAAATATATATATTTATATGTTTTATCATATATTTATATAAATTTGTCTTTTTCAGAATCACGGGTATTTTTATTGTTTTTCAGGTATTTTGGCTTAAAAACGCAACTTAAAGACTCAAAGAGGAATACTTGAAGCAATACATCACAAATATATCAATAAATAAATGGGGAAAGGTCAACAAATATGGAAAAATTGGACAAAATGGGTCAAAAAGGTCAAAAATGTCAAAAAGGAGAATATCGCGCCCAGTTGCCCAGCCGCGCACCCAGCCCAGCGCCCACACCCGCGCGCACCCGCGTGCGCCAGCCTTCCAATCCTTGCGCGCCGAACTGCGCACAGCGACAGCCATCCGCGCGTGCCCTGCGCGCCCATTTTTCACGTGCAGCCGCCCCATGACGTCATCAATGACCTCACCATTTGCACTACGCGTTTTCACCATTTTTTATCATTTTTTCACTCACTTTTTCTCTCCATTTTCACCTATAAATACCCCCATTCCCTTCACTTCAAACCACACCTCAAAACCATTCTTCTCTTCTCTTTCTTTCTCCCATTTCTTAGTTTTTAAGCTTTTCTTAGTTTCTTTCTTAGTTTTTAAGCCTTTCTTAGTTCTTAGTTAAATTCTCTTAGTTTTTGAGTTCTTCTCTTTTTGAGAAGAACTTGTAATGTTTTTGTAATTTATTAGCTTTTTGATTCAATAAATGGGAGTGCAAATTCCGCTTGGAGGTTTTCCAGCAACGGGAATAGCGTCGAAGTTCTGTAAGGATTTTATTTTCTTTATAGTTATTTTTTATGCTTTATTCTTACATGTTATATTTAATTTTTCTGTGATTAAATTTAACTGTGCTGGTTGTTTGTAATCATGATGTAATAATAACGTTGTTATGCTTGCAAATTATTAAATAGGTAAAAATTTCTAAAATGAATTGATTTTATTTTTATTCAAGATTTTATATTAAGAATGTTAGAGAGAAATATATTGTTTTTCATTACAAACTTAAATCTGAAAATTAGATTTTAAGGTTTAGTTATCCGATCTAATTTAGAGTAGTGCTCTTTTATTTGTTGGTACAATCGCCCGGTAGTTAGAGTGAAACTCTATTTCAAAAGTTTTTATAAGAATTATTATGTGAAAATGTATTGACAACATGTTTTCAATAGTGGTTTTAAAACTTGAAAGTTAGTACTCGGATAATTAAATTCTTATGTTTAATTTGGACACCTTGAATAAAGTTTAAACTATCTAACCCCACCAAAGGTGGCATTTAAATGGTTCATTTTCAATCTCTTAGAAAAAAGAAATAATTTAATTAACCAAATTAGTTATCAACCCCACCCATAGGTGTTAATTGATTTGTTTAGTTAACAAAGAATATCTAACCCCACCAAAGGTGGTATTTATATAAAAAAGAGAGAATCAATAAAATATCAATTTATATCTTTAATAACCTAGATAATATGAGCAAGCATAATTAATTTAGTTATTATATCCATAAATACTCCACTAATATAAATGATAAAATTTGCATAAATATTTATTGAATCTGTATTTATATTTATTTTTAAATAAATATTTATTGAATTTGTATCTATGTTTATTTTTATGTTATTCGATTATATTGAATCTGTATATATGTTTATTTTTATGTTATTAGATTAGGAACACAAAAACCAAACTATCGTGACAGGATGTTTAGGATTTAATTTCGTTTTGAAAAGTTTGAATAATAAATTAAAAACCACATATATTTCTTCCTTAGATCGACCTTGGGAGTATACTTATCATTTTCTTCGAAATGATTCGTGCACTTGCGAGAGTTTTATAAATATTAAAACCAAAGTATTGGCAAGAATCGGCGATGCCGGTTTTCGCTCATCAAGTTTTTGGCGCCGTTGCCGGGGATGGCATCAATCTCATCAAGTTTTTTGCGCCGTTGCCGGGGATGGTATCAATCTCATCAGTTATTAATTGGGGTTGCAACTTTAAATTATTATAACTTTGAATTCATATATCTAAAAAACCATTATAATATATCAAATCAAACCTTTTTTTATTCCTAAAAACATATCATAGCAATAGTTTAGTTCTCCGCATTTTTGCACCCAAATTTCATTGTTTACACTACTTACCGACATCTTAAAGTTTGGTCGCACCTTATTGCTTTGTTTTTGGTTCTTGGTCTTTAGGATACCAATTTGATCATCTTAACCACGTTCTTAGCAATTCAATCTTTCTTATTCCTTATGGTTCTTGGGTTCTTGGGCTTTTTGCCTAACAGATTCGTATCATTTGCTATCAATTTCCTGAAAATAGGTTATCTATCTTCATATATCATTCTTTTGAATTTTTGATTAAAAAATATTTGATCACAAAAAAAGAAAGAAATTTTGTTCTTCAAGTCTTGTCTTTTCTTTCAATTTTGTTGTCATTGTTTTCGACTTTGGATTTCATTTCGTAATTTTCTTGAATTTCTTTGTATCTTATTCTTATTCTTTGTTTTATGTGTTCAACCTATCGTTATCCTTCAAAAAAAATTAAAAACAAGCTATTGTAGTTCGCAGTTTCAAAAAAAAAGAGGTTATTAATTGGGGTTGCAACTTTAAATTATTATAACTTTGAATTCGTATATCTAAAAAACCATTATAATATATCAAATCAAACCTTTTTTTTATTCCTAAAAACATATCATAGCAATAGTTTAGTTCTCCGCATTTTTGCACCCAAATTTCATCGTTTACACTACTTACCAACATCTTAAAGTTTGGTCGCGCCTTATTGCTTTGTTTTTGGGTCTTGCTCTTTAGGATACCAATTTGACCATCTTAACCACGTTCTTATCAATTCAATCTTTCTTATTCCTTATGGTTCTTGGGTTCCTAGGGTGTTCTCCTAAAGGATCTGCATCATTTGGTATCAAAACCTTGGTTGCTAAAAATAGATTATCTATCTTCATCTATCAATCTTTTGAATTTTAGATTTAAAAAAACTTGACCTTTGATTTGTTTTCTACTTTATTATGTGACAAATCACAGAAAAATAAAGAAATTTTATCCTTTAGGTCTTGTGTTTTCTTTCAATTTTGTTGTCATTATTTTCGTGTTTGGATTTCTTTCATTGTTTTCTTTAAATTCTTTCACAAAGGGGTCTCCCTCAAAGGAAGTCAGGTGTAAAAAGTCTTGTGAAGTCTGTCAATCTAATTAAGATGCAAGGTTTGCCATTAGGAGGCAAGGGTAAGAACCACCCCTTGAAATTGAGTGAGGATCTCATTGAAGAGAAAGAGGAGAAACTCTTGCATTTCCTCAAGACAAACTCAAATGTGGAGCTAGCAAAAAAGGTATGCAGGTGATGAGTGCTCAAAAAGCACTAAAATTACCATGATTTTATGCAAATTAATTGATTAAATATATATATATTTATATGATTTTATAATATATTTATATAAATCTTTTTTTTTTTCGGAATCACGGGTATTTTTATGTTTTTCAAGTATTGTCGCTTAAAAAAGTAACTTAAAGACTCAAAGAAAATTTCAGAGGCAATACATCACAAATATATTCATAAATTAAATTAGCAAAAGTTAAAAAAAGAGGAAAAATTGGACAAAATGAGTTAAAAAGGTCAAAAATGTCAAAAAGGAGGAAATCGCACATGTAGCCGCGCGCTGCTCCAGCATCTGCCCCAGTCGTGCCTGATAAGTGCTCTAAAAGCACTAAAATTACCATGATTTTATGCACATTAATTGATTAAATATATATATAAATATATTATCAAATCATATAAATATAAAACTTTGGTTTTATATTTATAAAACTCTCGCAAGTGCACGAATCGTTTCGTAGAAAATGATAAGTATACTCCCAAGGTCGATCTAAGGAAGGAATATATGTGGTTTTTAATTTATTATTCAAAATTTTAAAAACAAAATTAAATCCTAAACATCCTGTCACGATAGTTTGGTTTTTGGTTTCTAATCTAATAACATAAAAATAAACATAGATACAGATTTGATAAATATTTATGCAAATTTTATCATTTATAATAGTGGAGTATTTATGGATACAATAACTATGTTAATTATGCTTGCTCATATTATCTAGGCTATTAAAGATATAAATTGATATTTATTGATTCTCTCTTTTTTATATGAATACCACCTTTGGTGGGGTTAGATATTCTTTGTTACCTAAACAAATCAATTAACACCTATGGGTGGGTTTGATAAATAATTTGGTTAATTAAATTAATTCTTTTTTCTAAGAGATTGTAAATGAACCATTTAAATGCCACATTTGGTGGGGTTAGACAGTTTAAACTTTATTCAAGGTGTCCAAATTAAACCTAAGAATTTAATTATCCGAGTACTAACTTTCAAGTTTTAAAACCACTATTGAAAACATGTTGTCAATACATTTTCACATAATAATTCTTATAAAAACTTTTGAAATAGAGTTTCACTCTAACTACCGGGCGATTGTACCAACAAATAAAAGAGCACTACTCTAAATTAGATCGGATAACTAAACCTTAAAATCTAATTTTCAGATTTAAGTTTGTAATGAAAAATAATATATTTCTCTCTAACATTCTTAATATAAAATCTTGAATAAAAATAAAATCAATTCATTTTAGAGATTTTTACCTATTTAATATTTCGCAAGCATAACAACGTTATTATTACATCATGTTTACAAACAGCCAGCAGAGTTAAATTTAATCACTAACAAATGAAATATAACATGTAAGAATAAAGCATAAAAAAATAACTGCAAAGAAAATAAAATCCTTACAGTACTTCGATGCTATTCTCGTTACTGGAAAACCTACAAACAGAATTTGCAGTGCTATTTATTGAATCGAAAAGCAAATAAATTACAAAAACATAACTAGTTCTTCTCAAAAAGAGAAGAACTCTAAAAGTAAGAGAAACTAACTAAGAAAAGCTAAAAACTAAGAAAAGCTTAAAAACTAAGAAATGAGAGAAAGAAAGAGAAGAGAAGATGTATTTTAAGGTGTGTTTAGTTATGAAGAGAATGTGGATATTTATATGTGAGGATGGGAAGAAAAAGTGGGTAAAAAATGATAAAAAATAGTGGAAACATAGAGTAGTGAATGATGATGTCATTTGATGATGTCAACATGACTTGGAGGGCGTAGATGGGCAGCGGCGTGCACACATAGCAGTAGAGGCACGCAGGGCACGCACGGATAGGGAATGAAGCATGCGCGGACAAGGAACAAGGGCGCGCGGGATTGGGCGTGGGTGTGCACAGAATGGGCGTGCTGCGGCGGCTGCTCGACGCGGCTGGGTGGTTGTGTGCGCAATTTCTTCCTTTTTGACATTTTTGTCCAATTTTTCCATTTTTTTTACTTTTCCTCATTTATTTTTGAATATATTTGTGATGTATTGCCTCCAGTATTCCTCTTTGAGTCTTTAAGTTATGTTTTTAAGCGAAAATACCTGAAAAATAATAAAAATACCTGTGATTCCGAAAAAGACAAATTTATATAAATATATGATAAAATCATATAAATATATATATTTTTAATCAATTAATGTACATAAAATCATGATAATTTTAGTGCTTTTTGAGCACTCATCAATGCCCTACAACGTGCGCGGCGCTCCAGCCTCTACGCCCAGTCCGCGCGTGCCTCTACGTGTCCCTGCTCCAGTTCGTGCGCGCCACCGCGCCCCACGCCAATATGACATCAACAATGATGTCATCATTCACTACTCAACGTTTCCACCATTTTTAATCATTTTTTCACCCACTTTTTCTTCCCCTCATCACCTATAAATACCCACATTCTCTTCATAACAAAACATAGCTCAAAACACATCTTATCTTCTCTTTCTTTATCTCCATTTCTTAGTTTTTTAGTTTTTCTTAGTTTTAGAGTTCTTCTCTTTTTTGAGAAAAACTAGTTATGTTTTTGTAATTTATTTTCTTTTTGATTCAATAAATGGAAGTGCGAATTCAGTTTGGAGGTTTTCAAAAGACAAGAATAAAATCAAAATACTGTAAGGATTTTATTTTCTTTACAGTAATTTTTTTTTGCTTTATTCTTACGAGAGGGTGAGGTGATTTGATTTATATGAAAATCTATAATTTGTCAATTACAACCTTAAGATGTTCCACTCAACACCACATTATCCCCAGGCTAATAGTCAAGCATAATCTTCCAACAAGTTAATTATCAACTTGCTAAAGAAAAGGTTGGAGAGTGCAAAGGGAAGATTAGTTGAAGAAATGCCTAGTACATTATGGGATGTTAGGACTAGCCCTCTAGAAAGTAATAACAAGACCATATTTTCCTTGGTCTACATGACTAAAGAATTAATACCAAATAAAGTTACAATACCCACTATCAGGTTGGTCCTAACAGAGGAACATAATGAGGTGAGTAGAATAATTGTATTAACCCTCGTCGAAGAGAAAATGGATAAAGCTTTAAGAAGTATAAGAGTAAAAAATAAAAGTATCATATTATTACAACAAGGCCATGCACTTCAAAGCATTTTCCATTGGTGATTGGGTTCTCAAAATGGTATTCCCTATCAAGAAAGAATTGATGGCTTGTAAAATGGGTGCTAAATGGGAAGGTCTTTACCAAATAGCTGAAACAACACCATGATAGGCTTACTTATAAAGAAACATTGAAGAAGATGAGGTTGGTGCCAATTGGAATTCCAACCACTTAAAGAAATATTACTTCTTATGTATCTCAATTTAATACTCTCATATGCCACCATTGTATGCACACTTATGAAGAAACTTCCTTCAATAACTGATTCTCTCCCAAGAGCCTCTTACTATTACATGTCATAGTTTGATCACCTCGGTTAAGAACCAAGTAGACTGCCCTGACACTTACAAAAAAGACATAAGTTGTTCACCTCAATTAGGAACTAAGTTGTCGTTCTAACATTGAAGGAAGAGATAAGCACCTTGATCGGGAACCAAGTAGAGCTCCCTCTTCCACTGTTACAAGTCAAGGGTAGATCACCTTGGTTAAGAATAAGATAGAGTGCTTTGACACTTTCAAAAAAGTCATGAGTTTTTCACCTCGGTCAAGAACTATGTTGGCACTTTGACATTAAAGGAAGAGCTGAGCACCTTGGTCAGGAACCACGTAGAGCTCCCTCTTCCATTGTTATAGGTCAAGGGCATATCACCTCGGTTAAGAACTAGGTATAACACTCTAACACTTGTAAAAAAGTTACGAGTTGTTTACCTTGGTCAGGAACGAGGATGGCACTCTGACATTGAAGGAAGAACCGAGCATCTTAGTCAGGAACTAGGTAGAGCTCCCTCTTCCACTATTACATGTCAAGTGATGATCACCTTTGTTAAGTACTAGGTATACCACCCTGACACTTACGAAGTTTGCTCAGTAATAAAATGCACATGTAAATGCAATGATTGAGCTTTGCAAATAAATTTTATTAAAAATATTTTTATTGTTCAAACCCACAATTCTTTTATTATCACATAGCTCTATCTCTCAAAATAGTTATAAAAGCTTTAGGCATTTAGACACCCGACTGGTGTCTTTTTCGTCTGTCTCCTCTACTAGAGGCAATAGCTCGGCCTAGATCTTGATAATTTTCTATAAACATCGGTCATTATCTTAGGATGGATAGAGTTCAATGGGAGCATAGAATGTTCCAGTTCTTTAACAACTCCCATCACCTTGAGAAAGACCCTCTCAGATCGTTTCATGTAGAAGTTCACCCAATAGGACTCCTTGTCTATAAGGGTAGCCATTTCAGCTATGATCTCCCTCTCCCGAGCTTGAGTCTAAGATAATTGCTCCTTACAAGAAGTGAGTTCATACTCGGTCTTTTCATAAAGCTTTAGCTTAGCCCCGAGTCTTGACAACTTAATTTTCAATTTTTGCACCTCGGTTTTAAGTCTCACATTTTCCAGTTTCAAAGCCTGAGCTAAATTCTTATTAATGCGATCAAATCCCAAAATATTTGAGCGAAAAAGATGGAAAAGTAGTTGAAAAATGTTTCAGCAAAATTGTTTGAATTCAACAATGCCTCTAACCCTTTTTTTAAGGGATGGTGTCTAAATATGTTTAAATTACGTACTTCCCAAAAATAGGGAGGTAGGTCAACATCATAAATATATACAAAAAAATGATGATATAAATACACTACTAAATAATCAACATAGTTCTCAAACTTAAGCTTATTTTCATTAATGATTGAAAAGAAAACAAATTTACAAGATACATTCTACGACCACACAAGCATGAGTGGCGTTGAGCTAAAAAAAGGGAGGGAAGACTTAAAATCTACTTGGGCTGCAAAGTCACCACTACATCAATGGTCACTGGCCTTACCCTTCGCACCAGCTACCTTGGTACTATCACTACTAATGCTCTAGTCTAAATCATGTTCCTCGTATCCACCTAGGGATCGGGTGGGCTTGTACTAATAAGTGACTAGGATGTCTAAAATTTGGTAATAATACTTACCCATCACTACCACAAAAGGTAGTATTTAAGTCAAGATTTAAAGTAGGTTTTTGGGAAAAACTGACTTAGAATTTTAAGTCAATTCGTTGAAAAACCGACTTAAAACACGTAGGATATAGTGTCGGTTGACACGTAGAACCGACTCTACATGTGAGATGTATCATCAGTCCTACATGTCAACCGATGCTACACACATTTGTTTCCTTTTCTCTTCTTTCTCCCCCATTTTTTCAATATAACGCATTTTCCAGTTGTTGTGTAACCCTAAATGAAAATCCCTCATCCATTTTTTCTCATTTTCCAGCCCCTTCGACCACTAATTCCGGTGTCATTTAGTAAGTTTTCTTATCATCCATCATGTGTGAATATTTTGATGAGAATGTTCTTCCAATAATTACCCCATATGGGAGTCCTCCTCTATTTGATGAATCATTTGTGGTAAGATTTAAAGCTTATTTATTATATGTAACGCTTAAATGTTTTACAGAATATGAATGTTTTTTGAAACATTCATCATCTACGGATTATGTTGCTATTGGAACGGAACAACATGTGAGTGATCATTGAATTATTCATAATCAATATTTTCCAAATTATTGACGAATAGTAATTGATCAATCATTGCTCTATCATTGTCCATTACCAATTCCTTTTGATGTTATCATGGTCTAAGAAGCTATTGGACAATATATGGCTTAGGCGTCGAATTAAGTTGTGATAAATTTTGATATGGTATTATTTTTGTTACTTAAGATAAAAAAACATTTACTACCATTATATTAGTATTCTTTAATTGTTACTAACATATATAATACCTCTTCTTTAGTTTATTATACCAGAATTAGTAAGTGCGGCATATTTAAGAGATACAAAGCAAGTATCTTTTGAAAAATCTATGTCTAGTGGAAAATCATCGTGCACCAAGTCATTCAAGAATAAGCCATGGAAAAAGTATAGTTATAAATATTCTTTAAACTTTAGGAGAAATCTTGATGATTATTGTTGCAAGTAATACTAGCATAAATGATGGATGGACTGTGTCACTTCCTAGAGAAATTTTCGGTGTAGACATTGGGCAAATATATATATATATATATATCGATCGAGTGCATATTGCAACTGTTTGAATTTCAAATTATCGATTTAAGTATAATTCAAGTGTGAACAATATGAGTCCTCAATGAGTAAATAACTTTAATTTATGTAGAATATATAATTATATTTATATTATATAATTATTTATATATATTTCTTTTATATAGGGCATGTTATTATCGACTTTAAGGTAATTACTTATCACATTTAGCAATGCTCTATGATTCATCATTTGTCAATCAATATCAAGATAAGGATGTTACCATCAGAGCTAAACAATTAATTAGAAGTTGATAATCCATTGGCTACTAAAGTTTTAACAAAGCCAAGATCATTGGATATTGATAATCCTTGATCTATATGCCAACTATGTTTGGTACTGTGACTCAACTTCCATAAAATTGAGTAAAGATACAAAAGTAGTTATTGAAATGTAATAGTTATAACTAGTTATTTTTCTTCTATTATTTTTTGTAATATTTAAAAAAAACTAACCATTTTAAACTTTGATCAAGCATGGAGGCTGTGGAAGAAGAGTAGAGGCATTGCCCTTAAAAAATCATATAGGCTTATATGGCATAAAGTTATGGTATGTACAAACGAATGTTAATAATTTAATTAATTTTACACTTGTTTAATAAAGATGTTTGAATATGAAAAATCATGTACACTTGTTTTTTGTAGGTTCCACAACAAAATCATGGAGTCATATGTGGTTACTTTGTCATGAAGTTTATGAGCGAAATCATCACAAATATCAATATACCAATTCAAGATGTGGTAATCTCTTTTACCAATATACCTTTTAACAAATATAAGTTATTTTTTGTGAATTTATGATATTACATTCTTATTTTGAATTTAAATACATGTAGTTCTTTGATTGGAACAAGTCAAGCTATATTATGCAAATTTTTGATGATTTACGAGAGGAATTGGTAGAATACATGGTTCAAATTATATCATCACAAGAAGAATCAGGAGAAGAATCTGAAGATCTTGAATATCATATGACAACATCATGGTAATTTTTATAATGCTTTAATTTCTCTATTCTTGTATCTTTGAAGTTTGGGCAGCTTGTTTGATGGATGTTTATATGCTCATGTATTTAGATAAATGAATTGTTATATGGACCTATTTTTTACCCAAACTTCACCTTATCTCTCTTGCCTAGTTCCCTGGTATGACAACATTATAGTAGTCACTAGCCAACCAAGTATAGGAAAACCACCAAGAATCATCATATCTTCAAGAGTAATTGTTCTTTCACCCCCCAAGGAAATACAAAGTATTAGTTTATGGGCACTAAAACTCATCCAACCCAAGTAAAAAATTGGAGTTACACTTGACTTCATATTTAGAGCTTATTATAGCATTAAAAATACCAGCTTAATTCCAGATAGCTTCATATTTTATAGACAAAATAATAATACAATGGTAATCTTTTTTACTAATATATTCTTTTAACATATATAAGTTATTTTTTCTAAATTCATGATATTATATTTGTATTTTGAATTTAATTACATGTAGTTCTTTGGTTAGAACAAGTCGGGCTATGATATGCAATTTTTTGATGATTTACGAGAAGAATGGGCAGAACACATGATTCAAATTATAACATCACAAGAAGAATCAAGAGAATAATATGATGATCTTGTATAACATAGGATAACACCATGGTAATTTTTATAATGCTTTAATTTCTCTATTCTTGTGTCTTTGAAGTTTGGGCAGCTTGTTTGATGGATGTTTATGTGCTCATGTATTTAGGGGAATAAATTGTTATATCGACCAACTGTTTTTTTTTTCAATCTCCATCTCATATCTCTTGCCTAGTTTCATGGTCACTATATTGGTGATTCTAAACAAACCAAGATTCCTCTTCTTGAAATAAAGTGGGAACATCACAAAATCCATGACAAAAGAGACGACATCATGTTATCTGTAATTTAAGTTATATATATTATATGTAAATTACTTTTTTGTAATAAGTTTAATTCTCAAATAATTAATTAATATTTAATTTTTCAATTATTTGTAGTATTTAAACATTTTTAAATAAATTTTGGATTTTCTGCTATTATGTGATCGAATACAAGTTCTGAGTATAGTAGAAAATGAGTAAAATGTCATTGCAATTACTAACCCGAGACATAAAAGAAATATTCCTTCCAATTCTTCTCATTCTCAAGAATGGCCATATTTATACACTTGTCCTGCTTCACATACATGTATACCTTCTTGAGGTTTGTTAGGTTCTATTTCAAGACATATGCTTTATTAAACTCAAAAATTTCCAAAACTATACCAACCTTCTAGCATATCACTGTGAGATAGAGCAGATACCTCTAACCATTGGGCATCAACTCACCTGGTGCAAGCTGAGTCCTTGCCAAAAACTTATTTAATAAGAGGATACAGGGGAAACCTTAACCCCAACCACAGAGCCTTCTCATGAAAAATCGTCCACCTAGATAGAGATTGGTCATTGTCATGGGCTCCCTCTGGTGGGATCATTACTTGAATAGAGGAAGGGATGTGGTAGGTTTTCCTCAACCTCTCCTCATCTTGAGGTGCTAGCCCATTGGTCTTAATCTTGGATGACTAACCCTTGGTACGACCTGTGGGTTCCCTGGACCCTAGGTTTCTCATTTTCTTCCTCCATGTCCTAGCCATTTATATTTGAGTCTAGGGCACATACAATCTAATAGTCGGAGCAGCCTGTGGGTGGATGATGGAAGTAAAGGGATGAGGTAGAGATTGACTAGCCTATCCAAAAGAGCTCATCCTGGAAGACCTCGAGTCGTCACTGGCATTGGGGTACTGAGGGCTCTCCTAAGAGCCCGAGTTTGAAGTCTCTTCTCTGTGCATAGTGTCTACAAAATAACACAAAACATGAAAAGAGGGGTATGGCACAAGATAGAGAGATTACCTAGGCTTGAGTTGAAAGTAAAAGGAAATTATTCTTTATAAAATCGACCAGAAAAGAAGATGATAGATAAGTGTTAGTCTCAAAAGAACTTGTACTCAAGAAACTCAAGCAAATAGACTATATGTCGAGCTAAGTTTCTTACCACCAAACTAAAAACCTTTTGATGGCTTGAGTTGATGCGATAGAACGTTTTTTCTCTTACTTTTTGTATGATGTGTAGGAAACAATGAAAAGTCTTAGCCCATGCACCTCTTTAAATAAAGGCCTTAATTTTTCTCTCTAATAAACAAACATGCATTTATTAGGGAAGCTAAATGGTTTGTATCTTTTGCATGAGAATTACTCTTCCACCTCAGTCTAGAGGTCGAGTTAATAGAGTAAAGGGACTAGATGTTTGGACATATGGACGTACCTGGTGCATAGTCTATTCAACCGCTCAAGCCTAGTCAACAGCCCGAGTCGTAAGGTAAGGCATCCCAAATGATGCCATACTCACAACGCACCAACAAGAAAGAGACATGTTTGAAGAAACCATGTTACCTATAAGGTCGACTACTAGCTCGAGCTACGGTCGACCTCAAACCATAAAATGTGGTACTTTTCATCGTTTGTATCCCTCTTAAGGAATCCATACATTAAACCAAATGCTCTGACTTCTCTCTAAGTTCTCTCTCTGAAAATTGGATCATCCCTAACAAGCTTCACTCTTTAAATAATAATAGCACGAACTCTTTGAGATAATCATTCAAGGTTTAAGTCACCAATACCATCCAGAACATCTGCATGATGAAAAATTGAAAAAATAGAAATATAAATAAGCCAATAATAAACTAATAAAAATAATAATATGTAAAACACTTTATCAGTACACGGAATAAAAAATTCATGAAGAAGCAAGAATGTTGCTTACATAAATTTGGTAAAACAAAATTCAATATTTTTTAGTACACTAACATACAAGTTAAATATCTTTGTTTTCTATCGCATACAAATTTCACTCTATTCTATTAAAAGAGCGAAGGGCTATAAAGGGAAAATCATGATTGTGATGCATACTAAAGTAACTTAATTAACACAGAGAGTTGCTGGAAAAACAATCTATAGAAAGGATGCAACAAATAAGTAGATTCACTAGTAATGAATTGGAAATTTTTAATAAACAACTCTCATAGAAATCAAACTAAACCATTGCAAACATGAGTCTCATTCCCATAGAAAGAATATAAACACAAACCCCTTATATCTCATCAAAATATCGTAGTTAAGTGTATTTGGTTAGTGAAGATTCTATGATAGTAGAGCTATTAGCACACTTTTTTACTTAATATTTATTTTTTATTCAATAAATAGTATTTTTTGGGCTAAAAATATTAAAATATATTTTTAGAGAAAAAGGGTGAAAATCTAATTTTTGGAATTTTTCTAGAATTTTTATGAATTTTTAACGCATGATCAATCATGAGTTGCCACGTGGCATGTCACTCAAGTAGAGGAGCTGAATTTGCAAGCCACGTAGATGCCACGTAAGTAGGGAAAGCGAATCACGTTAAGATACGTGTGAGGAGGATGAAACGCATGCCACATGTCAATAGGACATTCAATCCAAGTTTAGAGTGCAGTCAAACTTCTCTTCCATATGTCGCCACCCGATCCTCGTAACATTCCACCCGTGCACCACGCCATCCATTTTCGTAAATCACATCGAGCATCGTGGCTCTAACTCTGTGAACGTTGATTTTGACTGGTCTCCCCTACCATGCGTCACTCTCTGATTTGCGTAGTGAATTTCCCTTACCATATGTCGCGTTGTGATTGGTTAGCATTATCATTTTTGCTTATTTTGATCTCAAACCTTGATCTGAAGCTGATCTTATGGTCCAGATCACACCTGAGAAATATTAGCATAATTTTGGTTAATTTTTTGAGCTAAAAATATAGAAAAATTCAAGAGGGGACACAATTTTGGTGGAGATTCAAGAAAAGATTAACACTACAATTCAAGAGATTAATTGTATTTCTTCTTCTACTATTTTCTTTATCAATTTTATGTCTTTATTTATGAAAAATATGAGCTTTATGAACATAATTATGTGTAGTTAATTTATTAATCTAGGAATCTTATTAACCTAATTTTCACCATGCGATGATTCTTATGTATGTGATTCATAATTAATGAACTTAATGAATAGCATGCAATTTAATTAGCATGAGAATGTGATTAAATTAATTACTATATGGTGTGTGGTTTACTTGAGAGAGGAATACATGTTAGGTTAGATTCAATTGATTATGTAATTAATTGATAATTATATTAGGAGGATTTTAATGATTCACATATTTATAAAATTGAAGGATTAAGTATTCCTATATATTTTCTCCTATATCTTCTTAGTTACAAATATGATTTAATTAATTATTACTATTTACTTTTTGTTATTTTAATTTTGCTTCCTTAAAATATAAAAACACAAAAAAAATTGATTTTTATTTTTTTAGTTTTAAAAATTAGTTTCTAGTAAAATAATCTTCGTGGAAACGATATTTTCTTATCATTATGTTACTTATTGCGATACGTATACTTACATATTCATTGCATACACTTCATGTGTGGCGATCAATTAGCGATCTTCTGGAAAGTTATTGTGATGAAATTGATTATTCTATCATGCTAGAGAAATTACAATGCACCATGTCTAAACTTCCCAAATGGCAGAATTCTTTTATGACCCACAATACTCTATAGCACCAAACCCACTCTACTAGACCACTCATAAAAATCCAAAAATAGAGCAGCCAAAATATTATAAACCAATATCAATAACACATCATGAAACAAAGCATTTAACATTGGAGAAAATGAAATCTAAAGTCAAAATTCAGAAAAATAAAACCATTGATCAAATCTAACCTTTCGTTGAAGAACATTAAGGAACAGTGACTGAGAGTCTGCGAGCTTGACAGGGAAGACGATGACCATTTGCAAGGGATGAACTGATGAAGAATAATGACTGGGAACAGTGAATGGATAGGGAGTCTGCCAGTCAGGGACAATGAATGGAAGTTGGCGTTAGGCTAGAAAATGGGACAACGGCTAGCGTCAAACTTGAGAGAAAATGTAGCATTATCGAGTTAGGTATGAGAAAGAAATAAGGTTGAAATGTATTTTGATTTTGGATTAGGGTTTTGTATTATGAGAGGTTGAGAGCGGTGAGATTGTGAGAGATTTTTATTGTATAAAATTTTAAACTGCCTTAATCTAGTATGAAATGATACACCATAATATATAAATTGGACAAATAACATCAAGATATTTGTGTATATATATATATAATATTTTTAATTATATTATTATATATATATTTTAAATAATATATTAAATATATTGTATCAGATTGAATTATACTAATTTGAATACTTTTAATCTTAATTTAAATCTGAATCCGATTGGATTGCTAAAATTTAATTCAAATCTAATCTAATTTTGGATCGAAACCAATCTATTTTTCAAATTCGATCAATTTTTTTGTATTTTTCAGATTGATCGAATATTTTGCTCAGTCCTAATTTTTGGGTATGTTATTTACATCTATTCTTAATTCTGTAAATTCTTTCTATATATCATATCTTAGTTTTTTATTATAACCATGTTTTTTTATTTCCTTTAGGAGTACTTTTTGTGTTTCATTTATATCTTGTAAGGACTTCATGTTTGATTCTTGTGTTATATTCATTTTTTATGAGAAAAGAATTAAAACTTTCATTTTTGTCATTTTCTTATATTCTTGTTAGGTTTTCATAAGATTTAATTCTATGTTTTGTTGTTTATTTTTAAACATTATTAGTATAATAATATTATTTTCTTTTTAATATTACGTCATGAATTAATGCTTTCATTATTTCAATTTCGTATTTTAGATATGTTATTTCTCTTTCCTTGTTAAAGGATTCTCCTTCTCGATCTATCAATGTAAATCTTGATACATTACTTTTTCTTCTACATTTTCTTTGACATCTAACTTCCATTATTCTAGTATTTTAAAATCTATTAATATTTCTGGTTTTATTATTTTTCTAATTTTTTGAAAAGTTTTATTTATTTCTATGAATTCATTTTATTCATATATTGAACTATTATAGCTATTTATTAATGAATATTCTACTATGTAATGTACTGAAAATATATGATTTTTTTCTTTCATTAAATATTTTCTTTTAAATTCATAAATTAAACTTAATACTTAATTTAAGTTATTATCATTAATATTAATAACAAACTTATGGTATGTTGTGAATTTTAATTTCTAGTATCATAGGTTTTCATGGATTATTTCTTGTAAAACATATTTTCTATTTTTATTATTTTATTTTCTAATAGTACTAATTTTGTTAGCGTATTAATTTCTTCTTTAAAATGTGATTTTATTAATATTTAAATTCCTCACAAATAGATGTATTTAATTTTTCTTTCATTAAATCTCCTCGTTTAAATTCATAGGTTAAACTTAATACTCAATTTAAGTTATTATTATTAATATTAATAGCAAACCTATGGTATGTTGTGAATTTTAATTTCTGGTATCATAGGTTTTCATGGATCATTTCTTGTAAAACATATTTTCTATTTATTATTTTATTGTATATCAGTGCTAATTTTATTAGTGTACCAATTTCTTCTTTAAAATGTGATTTTATTAATATTTAAATTCCTCATAAATATATGCATTTAATTTTTCTTTTTACTTTTTGAGAAACTTTTGATAGTTTATCTATAATAATTTATTTTTCAATTAATAACATATTATACGTTCTTTTTACATTTGTAATATTAATACTTATTTATTTATTACTTATTTCATAATAAACTATATCTTTCTTTGAAAATATTTTTCATATTCTTGAGAATGATGAATCTTTGAATCTATATTCTTTTTTAATATTTATTCTTATTTTTTATATTTTTTTTTCAAATCTTTTTTACCAATTATAATTTCATGTTATAAACATCTTAAGATATCTTATGTTTCTATTTTCATTATTTTTTTATTTCCTATTATTTTTTGATTTTATATTATTTCTATCATTTTTGTATAAAAATTACTATTTAATTTCAGTAGTTTACCTTCCATTAATTTAGAGGATATTTGTGATATTTTTAAAATTTTAAGGATATTTATATATTAAGATTTTCTAAAAAAACATTATTATATCTCTTATTAAAATAAAGTATTAATAATGTACTATTATATATTTTTTATATTAATTTTACATAAAACTAAGTTACCGTATAAAACTTTTCTCTAAAGGTATCCAAAATAAAAGTATATTAATATTAAACTAAAATGAGTAAATCATATCAATTTTTAATTTTTAATATTCAATATTTTTTAAAATAATAATTTTGATTTTTAATTCAAAATTATATCTCTTTAAAGTTGTGTATTTTGAATATTCTTGAAAAATATATTAATTTGTTAATAGATAAATTTAAATAATATTATTAATTATTAAATAATTTAAATTAAAGATATATTCGTATATATATAATCATAATTTAAAATTTAAAATTAATTAATAATTTTTAAAATCAAATACTTATATTTATCATCAGATTAATTTAAAAAATGGATATAATTATTTATATTTATAGGCTATAATCATTATTTGAATCCTAACTCATTAAAAATATAATAACTATTGCAAAGTCGGTTGTTTGACAAAATTTCAATTTTTTCCTTCAGGTTTTAGGAAAAAATTTCTTGGTCTAGACAAATATTATCACAGGAATTTGGTAAATAATAGTTGTTAGTAACATATTTTAAAAGGAAAAATTGAGATTATATATTAATAAGATTTATGAAATAATTTATTAATTTTTAAAATTTATCTTATATTATCTTATTTAATTTTGAATAAAATCATACTAATTAAGATATTTTATTTATCTCTAATGAATCTATATGAAACAAATAATAATACAAAAAAATCAAAAATATGATTAATAATAATTTATAATATAAATTTAACAAAAAATAATAAAATATATGTTTAAAATTAAGTTTATTAGGATTATATTTTAAATTAGATGAAATGAGATTAGATATTATTTAAATAAAACATGATAAATTATACTATAAATATATTAAAAACATTGAATAGAATATAAGATAAGATGAAACAATTTATTTCATATTTATAATATTTTTTAGATTTATTATAGATTTATATTATTCGAAGTATGGTAAGTAATTATACTATTAATAGTCTTTGTAACACAATACCCAATTAATGATGATTATCTTTTTCTGCATTCCTCCGTAATTTTCTAAGTTCTCTCATCTTCTTGATCAAGATTCTCGTAACATAAAATTACATATTTATTATTAAATATCATTACTTTAATTATAAAATATAATTAATTAAATTTATTAATTATAATTATTAATAATATTTAAATTGTGAGGAATTTTAGACATAAATAGAGCTCATTTTATCTTTATTTGTTAAGCAGAAAAGTCTTTATATTAAATTTTAAATAATATATTATTCATATTAATTATAATTATAATATATTTATGATATATAGTAATATTTTTTAATTAAATATAATTTTTACCTACTTAAAAGAAATTATATTTATCCTTTTAGTGACTAAAAAAAAGTGTTATCTTTGTGTTCAATAAAAATGTGACTTTTGAGGAGAAGAAAAAAACAATATTTAAAAAAATACTTAAAATAACACTTATATTTTATAAACATATAACAATACAAATAATAATTTAAAAATATGGATTGTGTTTGAATTAAATAGAGTTTAAATAATTATAATTTAAATTAAAACGATATCTAATTAGATAGTATTCAATGTTTAATACTAAATGAATTTAAATAATTGTAATTCAGCTTAAAAAGATATCTAATTAGATGATGTTAAATATGAAATAATTAAGTTAAAAAATTTTAATTGTAAAAATGGATATGTTAAAGTCTTATAAGAACTATAAGCTCTTCAATCTAAATATATAAATCTACTTAGTTAAGACACTCATAATTTTAATAAACTCTAATGCTATGTTTGGTTGAATGAAATCAGAATTGATTCCTTCCATTTTTATGTTTTGTTGGGTTGAAAAATGAGAATGTAATGAAATTGATTCCTATAAGAGAAAGAATCAAAATTCTTTCTCCCTAAGGAATCATGATTTCATTCTCATCTCAATTTTTTTTTTCCAATTTTACCTCAATCTCAAATATAACCCTAAACCCTAAACCCTAAACTTAAATCTCAAAACCCAAAACACTAAACCCTAAATCCCAAATCCCAAACCTTAAAATCCTAAAGCTTATTTAGAAAAATAATATTTTTAATTATATATCTTAACCCATAAATATAACCCTAAACCCCAAATCCCAAATCCTAAAACTCTAAACCCTATTTAAAAAAAAAAATTAATCCTAAACCTTAACTCACAAATATAACCCTAAACCCTAAATCCTATTTAGAAAAATAACAATTTTAACCCTAAACCTTAACCCATAAATATAACCCTAAATCCCTAAATCTTAAATCTCAAACCTCAAAACCCTAAACACTATTTAGAAAAATAATAATTTTAATAATATATTTTTTTAAGAATAATTATTTAGAAAAATAATGATTTCAATAATATATCTTGTTTGACCAAAAAATAATAATTAAATGATATTATTTAAACTTTACTGAATATATAAGTATTAAGGTAATATATAGTGTTTCTCGTTTTATTTCAGTTGTAAACAAAATACTATAATACTGATTTCTTTTCTTATTCCAATGGTCAAATAAAAAAACTATTTTCTTTCCGTTCTATTCTCATTTCCGTTCCGATTCTGATTTCATTCCGTGAACCAAATGCCACCTAAAAGAGTATTATAATTAATCAATGTGAGACATTATTCTTAGTATCATTCATAAAATAAAAGTGTAGATCTTTATCACTTATAAAATCTATTAATTTGTATTTTTAACTTATTTTATTTATATTATATTTTATTATATCGTTTCTCCCTTTTATTTTTATAAGTGTCATTTCATCATTTTTTTAGTTGCTATTCAAATTATTTTTGGTAAGAATAGAAAAAAAAACTCAATTTAAAAGAAAATACTATGTTATACTAATTTTAGAACATTATCATATAGTATTTGATTTGGTTTGTTTGTTTTTTATTTTTTTTATTTTTAATCAATTAAATTAAATAAAAATAGAGGTATTGAAACAAATTCTAAGAATATGTTTACTATATAATATTAAAGATTATAACTATATAATTTTTATACAGATATTTATATGGTTAAGAAATCATATCATATAATATAAAAATAAAATATAATTATCTAAAAATTTAGTACAGATTTAAAACGTATTAGACACACAATTTATTTCATTTGAATTTTCAATTATAAAATTATATTTCTTGATTTTTCTTTCACTTCAAATTAAATATATATATATATATATATATATATATTTAATTTTAAAGTAATAAAAAAATAAAATAAGTATTAGTCCAATTAAATTTTATAATAAAAAATTATTTTAAATACAAATTATTTTATTAAAATATTTATAATTAATTTTATCCGATTATATTATAAATATTATTACCACATACAATACATTTTAAGTTAATATAATTATATAACCCTAAATGATGTCCCGGTCATTAATCCAATTTTAAATAACTAAACTTGCTTAATCAAATAATTAAAACACATTTAAAAGTTAAAACAGCACACAGAGAGGGGAAACGAAAAGAAAAAAAAAATGAAAACGAGAACACATAGCCAAGGCAAGGGAGAAACAAATTGCAACGGTCGACGCATCCAATTAAATTTTTTATTACATAAAAATGTACGGTTGGGATTTAATTTAAGAGCTAAAATAATAAAAGTAAAAAAACATGCAATATAAGACACAGATTAAAAATATAATATAAATTATTAATGCCACCGAAATATTTCATAACAACTTGATATCTTTATGTAAAATGCCCATCAAACGAATAGCTTTTTCTTTTTTGTTTTGAATTTATGGAGTAATTATGAGGGATAAAGATTAAAGAAAAAAAGTTGGGAGGAATCTTAGCTGCCCGATGCCTTTTTACCGGTTTCGTTTTTGAGCTCCTCAATAATGGCGGACGATCTCTGTTCCTTCACCAAGGCCTGCAGTTTTATATTCATGCCTTTGTCTTTTCATCTCTTATTTATGGTTTCTTGTTCTTGGATATGTATTATTATTGAGTTGCATGGTTGATCCGGATTTCATTTATATTATATTAATGTATTCAAGTCAAGCAAAACCCAATTTTTTTCCTTTTCAACAATCTATTTGTTTAACCTTAAGCACAAAGTGCTTATTATTTGTTTTTTTATTCGAGCTTTTGTATAAGAATTTGCCTCTTTATGCAAAATCAAAATATACCCCGTTCCAGCTCAAATTTAACCCACTTTTATCTCTGACCATTTTTTATTTTTCAAAATTACATTAAAGTCACTCCATCTATCTATCAACGGGATTTATCATTTTATCTAGTATCTGTATTGCTCAATGTGAAAGGTTACTTAAAAATGCAATTTAGTATATCCCAGGTTTGTTTATCTTCCGTTTAGCACAACCTTTTCATACGGATTCATTCAATTGTTGCAGGATATTTTTCTGATAAAGTGTCCCAAGAAATCCCCTTTGGTATTGAGGATGATCGTCTTGATATTTGCAATGATATGTGGTGTTTATATATGCTCAGTATGTTTGAAGCAAATTAGTACTCGTACCAAGACTGAGTATTTGAGTGTTCAGGTGATTCAAAAGCCATGTCCAGAACCAAATGTTGAACAGTGGGAACTTCCTTATGTACACTACCCAAAACCCAATACTTATAAGAGGTAGAATATTATTTTTATTGATTTCTAGCTTGTTTCACTTCTAGTAAAATGATTTGAAGTTTTAATACGTAATAGGGCTGAATGTGCATGCAATCCTGTCCGATTTTTTGCCATCTTATCAACACAGAGGTCTGGGAGTGGGTGGTTTGAGACCCTATTAAACAATCATACTAACATTAGCTCGAATGGGGAGATTTTCTCTGTTAAAGTTAGGAGAAGTAATGTTACAACAATTTTGGAGACTTTAGATAAAATTTATAATTTAGACTGGTTGAGCAGTGCATCAAAGAATGAATGTACAGCTGCAGTTGGTCTAAAGTGGATGCTTAATCAGGTCAGTTCTGCACCGAGAACTTTTTTGGACAATTTAGTTATGTGCTTGTCCTGTTTGTTTGATAGAAGAAAGTATCTCTTTAATTTTGTTCTTTTTAGTGGCTGGAGATATTTAATTAAAGAAAAAGTTATTTTCTTTACCGCTTATCTATTCCTTTTCTCCCTCAAAACATTCCTGGTTAGGAAGAAGTTAAGAAATATAAGTTATAATGGTAGATTAGCTTTTCAGTTGTATTTGGAAAGAGGAACTTCTGGAAGGGAGCAAAGACTCATTGATGTGCAAAAGAATTTTAGTAAGGTCCACTGTCTGAAGATTTCCGTCCTATTTATGATATAAAAAAAAAGAAGAAGCAAAACTTTATAGACTGACAATAACTGAGCGTATTAGTTCTCATGCCATGATGATTTTCGAGGAAAAAGTTTGTATCTTTTAAGATCACAAAATTAGTCTATTAAATTTTCGTACTAGTGGGTTTTAGGGAAGTGTCGGAGTTATATAGTATGAAGGGGAAGCCTTTGATGTTGCAGGGACATTGTGCTCTTCAAAAATGTTGTAGGAGCTAGGAAGTACTATTAGCATTTTCTCAGTTTAAATTTACTTTCTAAAACAGGCAACAATATCCAAAGCTTTAAATACAACTATGGCATAAGTGATCCTTATCAAGTGTTGGAGATTAATGTGGCATAGTTCACCCTCATGAAATTTCATACGTAGTTGATCCTCTGTTTCTAACTTGAATTCACCTGAATCGCCCTTTAAGTTCATTTTTTATGGAAAGATCCAACTCTTCTATCAATCAGTCCTGTTAAATTTTTTACTGTAACTGGCTGCAACTATGACTAGGTTTAGGGCCATTTTAGTTGGGGATCCAACTCATATGATATAGCCAGAGGTATTCAACTGCATACCAGAATTCAGGTTTAGGTTCAATTGTCAACTGGTATTCATTTGTATGTCCATCTTAATTTTTTTCTGCATAATTTTAATCGTAGTTTGTCTTTACCATGCATCTTTGAATGAGAATAAGTTTCATCGAGAACAGAATACATATCTTACATGCATGTGTAATTCTGTTGAACCCTTCATTATCTATTCACTTGGCCAATAGAAGTTTGTTGAGTGAGCTAAGATCAAGAATATTTAACTAGTAAGTATTATGTTTCTAATCTATTCAAAATATATACAGGGTTTGATGCGACATCATGAGGAAATTCTAAGATATTTCAAAACTAAAGGTGTTGATGCTATCTTTCTTTTCCGGAGAAACCTTCTGCGTAGGGCGATATCAATACTTGCAAATTCTTATGACAGAGATGCTAAACTACTCAACGGGAGCCACAAGTCTCATGTACATTCTCCCCATGAGGTATCTCACTAATAAAAGAGCAAATTCTTGATATAAAGAAATGCAGAAATAGTAATGTTAAATTGTACATCTGTGTCTTTGCATGCGTATTTGTAAACAGGAACTAAGAAAACTGGTAAAGATTGAATCAAATAACTAACCTTGTCATATCAAATGGTTTCAGGCAGAGATACTGGCAAGGTACAAGCCTATAATCAATGCGTCATTACTGATACCTGATCTAAAGCAAGTGGAAGAAATGACTACGAAAGCTTTGGAGTGCTTCAAGAGCACCCGACGTATCATACTTTACTATGAGGACATAGTAAAAAACCGCACCGTAAGCAACTTTTCTGTTATACCTCTGACAATAGTTTAAACAAAGAAAACACCTCTGAAGTGATTATATCTTTGTGTTTTCAGAAATTATTAGATGTTCAAGATTTTCTTAGGGTTCCACGATTGGATTTAAAGAGTCGTCAGGTGAAGATACATAAAGGCCCATTGTATAATCACATTCAGAATTGGGATGATGTTCAGAAGGCGCTGAATAAAACACGTTATGAGAGCTTCCTCCATGCAGATTATTGAAGATAAAGCAGGGGGGGGGGGGGCACAGTAACCAACAGGATGCCTTTCTTATTGAAATTTTGGCTGCAGAGATTAGGATTTTGATTTAGCTTCTAAGATCATGCTTGCTGTTTTGCTTTTATTTCTTTCCACTCAATATTTGATTTATTCTTTATTTTTTTCTTTCCTTTTCTTATGTGACAAGCTCTATTCTAATTGAGCTAATCAGTAGAGAAAATTGCAGTTTCATTTTTAAAGTATTGAGTGAATTTACTCAATAGTACCGGAAATATTTGTAGCCTATAATACTACTTGTTTGAAAGCCACACGGCCCACAACTCAACTAAAGGTGGTTCACATATTGGAATCATCTCATAGCTTGGCTTGCTTAGTTGAGTTTTTTATGAGCAATGTTGAGTTATCTTGAATCACCTCAATTAAAGATGACGTTGAAATTTCTTCATTGATTCCATCCCTTTTTACAGTTCATTGGGCTCTTTTAGTAATTACACTTCTTATTAAATCGGCCTACACTAAGTCGTTCTCAAGAATGACACTAACCAACTACTTTTTTATTAAAAAAATAAAAAAAACTTCACAAAATTACTCTTAATATGATTTGAGTTTTGTGACGTATCACAAAATGAACCACAATTACTTAAAATAATTAAATAGAAAAATTACCTTGAGAATGATTCTCATAATTAAGGAAATTGAAACGGTGGAATGTTTTTATTTGTATGTAATCTGTTTGAAGGGCGTCCATCGTCAAAATTAGTGGCCTTGCCCTGCCTCATTCTTTCATACTCATGATTTTGATTTATTTAAGAAGACAATATAAAGATAAAGGTAATATCATCAGAAATTATGATACTGTTAAATCACCATTTTAGATAACCGTAGTGATTTAATTGACTATTGTTCACAACTTCGTTAGCGGGGTGATTAGTTGTATGATCATAGATGTTGAGTGAGAGCTTAGCTTAATACGGAGGGATGGTTTTGAGATTTTGATGTTTAAAATGATATTGATGGGTGTAGTTGAGATCAAATGTATTTTTTAAAAGTAAAATTTCAGGGGGGAAAAATCTGGAAGTAAAAATTGACCGGTAAAAAGGAAATAGGTACTATCCATATAGATATTGTTAATATATATCTAGTAACATATTAATGTATATATATCTGCTAACATATATCTATTTATTTTAGTCATATTTATATCTAATTATTTTAGACATATCTAGTTTACTTGTAACTCCTATATAAAGACACCATGTATATTCATTTAATCACAGAATAGAATACAATTATTAAGTATTTCTAACATGGTATCAGAGTCATTGCTCTTATCTTTCTAGTAGTCTTATCTTTTATAGTGTTACTTAACCTTTATAGCTTTCACTGTCACAATAGCCGCTGCAACCACTCACCGTTGAACCTCCGACGTCTTTTAGCCGTTGTCATTAGGTTCCGGGCCTACAGTCATCGTTGTTAAGGAGTCCCGCACCACACAGACCACTGCAATCATCGTCGCCATCGTGCATCTTGCTCCGATAATTTTTCGAGAGATACCACTGTGATCGGATCGACCAGATCTACACAACTGTGGTAGTATCGCAACCATCGAACTTTGTATGCTTTCTCACGCGTTGCTCAAAGGATCTGTATGTCTTTTCACGCGCCACTATTGAAACCAAACGCTGTCACAAAATCTTACCCCGACGACCTTTCTGTAGATACTATTGTGATCATCGCGATCAGATCTACGCAATTGTGGGCATACCGCAATCATCCTCCTCTACACGCGCCGCTAACAAAAAAGGCACGTCAGATTCACGCGCCACACACGTCGCACTTTGGTCCCGTGACATCACAGCGACACATCCCTAGGGCTGACGTTAGGGGTGTCCATAAATCGAACCGGATCGGACCTAATCGGACCGGATCGAACGGTTTTACAAATCAAACGGTTTGGTCCGGTTTGTACTAATTTTAAACCGTTCGAACCGCACCAGACCGGTTTAATAATATATTAAAAATTTCACATTATTCTTCATTAAATGTATAAAAAAATCGAACCAAATCGGAAACCAAACTGGATCGAACCGTTTTATAAATCAAACGGTCCAGTCTTGTTTGTATTAATTAAAACTGTTTCAAACGGTTCGGTCTAAGTAATATAAACGGTCCGGTCTGGTTAAAGTTTTTTAACCAAAACCAGACCGGACCGTTAGACATCCCTAGCTGACGTCATCATCGCATTCAGTTGACGTCACAACGACCCCCGCTGACTTTTTGGTTGATCGTGCTGACTGTTGACTTTTGGGTTGATAGTGTTGACCGGTGACTTTTACTTGTTGACAGTTGAATTTTACAATTTAGGTCCTCCCTACCCAGTTTTTGTGTAGATCTCATTTTGTAGTCCATTTTTGCATATTGTGTTTCCAAATGGATAAAAAGAATGTTTTTCTTTCTTGCCCTACCAATACTATATTGGAGGGGACCAAGAATTACTTATCATGGTCTCAAGTTATGTGCAGTTTTCTTAAGGGTCGTATGCTTTGGTATTATTATACTGGTGCAATTTCATTCCTGTTAAAGGAGCAAGTGAAGAAGATGTTACTTCCCTTGGTTGCATGATTGAATGGGATAGTCACAACCACATGATGCTCACATGGATTCAGAATACCTCTATTCCCTCCATCTCCAATCTGTTGGGCAGCTTTGATGATGCCAAATCAGCATGGGATATGTTGGCGAAAAGGTACTCCATTATTCATGGATCCATGAAATATCAGCTAATAGTTGAATTGCATCAACTTCAACAGGAACCAGGGCAATCCATCAATGACTACTTTGATCAGCTTCACTTCCTTTGGGACCAAATTGACCTTTGTGATCCAATTTGGGCATGCTCAATAGATGCTCAGCAATATGCTACAGTTAGGGATGAATTTCGTCTCTATGAGTTCTTGATGTCACTCCACAAGGACTTTGAGCCCATCCAATGTCAGCTTCTTAATCGCAGTCCTCTTCCCTCTCTTGATACTACTGTAAATGAGTTGGTTAGAGAAGAAGCTCGGCTCGCAACCCTTCAAGCCTAGAATAAGTTCAATGTTTTGGCTATTACTACTCCTGCTTCTGCCATTAAGCAACCTCAGCAATCAGGTGATTCCTTTAGCTTTAACCATCGTCACAGGCAGATCAATAAAAGGTTTTGCAATTATTGCAAGCGTCATGGCCACACCATTGAGACTTGTTACCGTCGTAACAAATCTACTACTATTGTTGCTAATTCTGAGCCTACTCCGCCGATGCCTTCTAGCTCAGTAGAGTCTCTGTCTTCTGGATCCATTATCAACCTCTCATCCACTAAACTACAGAAGATCATAACTCAGGCTATTCAAATGGCTGGTAATGCATCTCTTTCCACTATTCTCTCAATTCTTCCCGGTAAGTCTCAAATTTGGCTTTTTGACTCTGCATGTTGTAATCACATTACACCTCACTCATCTTTATTCTCCAAATTTGACCATGCACCACATCCTCTTAATATTCATATAGCTAATGGTTCCACCATTCATGGGAATAGTCTAGGTTTTGTTTCGACCTCTACCCTCTTTGTTCCTGAGGTTTTCCATGTACTTGACCTATCCTATAATTTATGTTCTATGGGACAATTAACTAAACTAGGATATTGCCTTATTTTTTGACTATTTTGGGTGTATTGTGTAGGATTCGAGGACGGGGCAAGAGCTTGGGACTGGTCCTAGGGTCGGGCATATGTTTTCCCGTGAATAATCTTCATCTTCCACCTATTGCTCCTGCCTCTGTTGCTGCTACAACTGTTGTAATTTCTTCCTTACATTCTCTCGCACTTTGGCATTCTCGCCTTGATCATGCCCCATCCACTCGAGTACAACAGTTAGCTTCTAAAGGTCTATTGGGTTCTGTGTCCAAAGACAATTTTGATTGTACTTCATGCCAGTTAGGAAAGCAGCCAGCAGCCAACTTTACCTTTCAATAATAGTAAATCTATCTCTAATAGTATTTTTGAGTTAATTCATTCTGATGTTTGTGGACCTTTTCCTGTTACTAGTATTGGTGGATCTCGATATTTTGTTGTTTTTATTGATGATTATTCTCGTTATAGTTTGATCTTTCCAATGAAATCTCGTTATGAAATCTTACCAATGCACAATAACTTTGCAAAAATGGTTGAAACACAATTCTCCAAATATATCAAAACTTTTCGATCTAATAATGCTCTTGAATATAATCAAAATGCTTTTCAAGCTCTGTTACACTCCTATGGCACTGTACATCATTTAACCTGTTCAGGAACCTTTCAACAAAATGGTCGAGCCGAAAGAAAACTTCGTCATATTCTTGACACTGTTTGTGCTCTTCTTCTTTCTGTCAAAGTTCCTGCCTCATTTTGGGGTTAAGTCGTTCTTCATGTTGTTCATGCCATTAATCACATTCCAAGCGCTGTCATTCATAATCAGACTCCGTATGAGCGCCTTTTTGGGTCATCTCCTGACTACAATTACCTTCGCTCATTTAGATCTGTCTGTTTTGTTCTTCTTCAGCCTCATGAACACAATAAACTTGAGCCTCGATCTAGACTTTGTTGTTTTCTTGGTTATGGTGAAACTCAAAAAGGGTATCGATGTTATGATCCTGTCTCACATCGTCTTCGTGTTTTCCATAATGTTGTCTTTTGAGAACACCGCTTATTTGTTGAACTTTCTCACTTTTGTTCTTCCCTAACTAATTCAAATGTTTTAGAAATCTTTCCAAATGAGTCTCCTGTTCCTTCTATAGATACTCATAATCCATCTTTGGACTTCACTATTCAATCTTCAGATATTTTTGATGATTCTCTTAGACAGGTCGTAGAAGAACAGGTTGATATCGACCTACCCCATCTTGAACATAGGTCCCCGCTCCTACTCCACCTGAAGATCCTCCACAAGACATTCCACCTTGCCACTCAACCCGGGTAAGATCCATTCCTACACATTTACTTGACTATCATTGTTACATTGTCCTTGCTACACTAAATGAGCATCACACATATCGTGAGACATCTACTAACCCTTCTTGGCAGATTGCAATGAAAGAAGAAATTGATCGTAGAAGAACAAGTTGATATCGACCTACCCCACCTTGAACATAGATCCCCTGCTCCTGCTCTGCCTGAAGATCCTCCATAAGACATTCCACCTCGCCACTCAACCCGGGTAAGATCCATTCCTACACATTTACTTGACTATCATTGTTACATTGTCCTTGCTACACTCCATGAGCCTCACACCTATCGTGAGACATCTACTAACCCTTCTTGGCAGATTACAATGAAAGAAGAAATTGATGCATTAACCAAAAACCATACTTGGGATCTTGTTACTCTCCCTCCTAGTCAGTCTATGGTTGGTAGTAAGTGGATCTATACGATCAATACTCACTCTGATGGGTCCATCGAGCGCTACAAGGCTCGTCTTGTAGCAAAAGGTTTTACACAAGAGTATGAGATTGATTATGAAGAGACTTTTGCTCTAGTTGCCCGTATTTCCTCTGTTCGTACCCTCTTAGTTGTTGTCGCTGCTAGTAAATGGGATCTTTTTTCATATGGATGTTAAAAATGCATTCCTTAATGGGGATTTGCATGAAGAAGTCTATATGCAACCTCCTCTTAGTCTTTCTATTGAAACAAATAAGATTTGTCGCCTTCGACGTGCACTTTATGGCCTTAAACAAGCTCCACGAGCATGGTTTGCCAAGTTTAGCTCCACCATCCTTCGCTTGGGTTACACTGTCAGTCCTTATGATTCTGCCTTATTTCTTCATCGCAATGATAAAGGCACCATTTTGTTTCTCCTATATATGGATGATATGATCATAACTGGTAATGACCTCAGTGACATTTCAGAACTCAAGGATTTTCTTAGTCAACAGTTTGAGATGAAAGACCTTGGACATCTCAGCTATGCCTTGGGTCTTGAGATCACTCGTTCTACAAATGGTCTTTATATTACTCAAGTTAAGTATGCATCTAACCTCTTATCTCAAGTTGGACTCACTGATAGCAAGACTGTTGACACTCCAATTGAATTTAATGCGCATCTGACACCATTGGAGGGGCAACCATTGTCTAATCCCTCTCTTTATAGACAATTGGTTGACAACCTGGTTTATCTTACAGTTACTTGTCCAGACATTTCTTATGTTGTTCATCAGGTAAGCCAGTATCTGTCTGCTCCACGATCGACTCATTATGCTGTTATTTTGCGTATTCTACGATACTTGAAAGACACTATCTTTCATGGCCTTTTCTACTCAACTCAGTCTCTTTTAGTACTTCGTGCATTCTCTAATGTTGATTGGGCAGGAGATCCCACTGATCGCAGGTCCACTACAAGTTATTGCTTTCTCCTTGGTTCTTCTTTGATTTCTTGGCAAAGTAAGAAACAAACCTTCGTGGCCCGCTCCAGTACTGAAGGAGAATATCGTGTTCTTATTGATACCACATCTGAACTCCTTTGGCTACGATGGCTTCTTAAGGATTTGGATGTGTCAACATCCTCTACAACTCCCTTTTATTGTGATAATCAAAGTGTCATTCATATTATTCACAACGATGTCTTCCATGAACGGACTAAACAAATCGAGATTGATTGTCACTTTATTCGCTCTCATCTTGTCCATAGTGCTTTCATGATTTTGATTTATTTAAGAAGACAATATAAAAATAAAGGTAATATCATCATAAATTATGATACCGTTAAACCACCATTTTAGATAACTGCAGTGATTTAATTGACTACTGTTCACAATTTCAATAGTGGGATGATTAGTTATGATCATAGATGTTGAGTGAGAGGTTAGCATAATACGGAGGGGTGGTTTTGAGATTTTGATGTTTAAAGTGATATTGACGGGTGTAGTTGAGATAAAATGTATTTTTCAAAAGCAAAATTTCAGGGGGAAAAAATCAGGAAGTAAAAGTTGACTGGTAAAAAGGAAACAGGTACGATCCATATAGATATAAACCTAACACAAACGTGAGTCAATGGTAATTGATTTGATAAGCTACAGAAAGACACACGGTGCGATAATACCTGCATTTACGATCAATCGTTCAAATTGTATGGTTATTTTCTTCTTACGAAAAGCATGGTTGCAGCAGTGATGGGTTAGAATTAGAATAGAAAAATATTTTATTATTGTTTTACGTAAGTTAATATATTTAAATTATTAAATTTATAATAAATTATCAATACATAGAAATTACTAATATAAAATTTTAAGTGGGATAATTTTATTATATATATTTATTAATATTATATTTAAAATTTTATACGTTATAAACGGCATCGGTCCCACCGAATCCCAGGATTGATCCGCCTTGTAGCAGACAGCTGGTAATTGGTAGGGTATATATCAACCTGCAAATATTTTTGGGATAACATTGGTAGGGTATTGCCTATCAGAGAAAACTGAGAAAATGGTTATAAAAGTCCATTAATAAGTGGAAAGGTTCTTGAATTTCTTTTGTTTTGTTAAGTAAATGTTTTAGTTATTTTTATTTTTGGTTAGTTTGTAATTAAATTTTTTAATAAAAAAAATATTAGTTATTTTTTAAACAGTATAATATTATTTTATTAATTAAAATTATTAATATAATAATAAATTGTATTTAATAGAATAAAATTATCATTTTTGAATTTTTTTTCTCTTTTATACTATTATCTCCTTTTTGGTTCAATTTTAAAGTTATTTTTTAGTTATAATGTTAAAAATATTTGTATTTTTCAACTGTATTCTTTCAAATAAAATGTAGTTGAAAAAATTCATAACTAATAATATAATTGAAAAATTAGCTCCAAAATTGAACCAGAAAAATATTAAAGGATATAAAGAAAGGAAAACTTGAAAATGATAATTTTATTCTATTAAATATATTTTATTATTTTGTTATAAGTTTTTGCTGAAAAATAATATCATATTGTTTAAAAAGTAACTAACCTATTATATTTTAACCTATTCTAAGTGTTTTGTTATAAAATTAAAATAACTGGATTTTCTACTTAACACTAATAAAAAGCTACTAAAATATTTTAAATTATTATTTTTACAATAATAATTCTTTAATAATATTTTATTCATTGAAACTAAATTTTAATTAATAAGATTGTTAAAAGGAATTTTATACATTTTTATTACGGTGATAATAATAATAATAATAATAATATTAATTATAAATGAACATATTAATAGACACTTTTTTCAAAGCTTGTACATTATTTCAGTAACTTAGTTATATATATATTTGCAAATAGAATATTATTTTTCAAATCAGTCTAAGATTATATATCTAATATGTTGTGAATTCTGACAAAGCATAAAATTAAAAATAAAGATAATGTATTTTCAATGAACCAATTTTACTGACGTTAGAAAGTAAATTTAGCACTTTTTGTTTCGTAAATAAAATGTAATAGATTTTATGAACATTACAAAAGATTAATTAACAAGAAAATGGAAAACATGTTCTCTTAATTAGAGATATTAATGTTATCTTTTTAGTAGTGGTACTAAACTGGCCTACCCTATTATTACTAATTTTGTTGAACGTGCACGTGATGAGGTTAATTTACATTCAGTTTTATAATTTATTTCAATTAAGTGGTAACTTATTTCATAATTTGTGAATAGATGAACAACATATATAATCTCATAATTTTTATTAATCTACATTTAGATCCTTTAATTTTTTTTCTTCCTAAAATTTGATCTTTAACTTTTTAATTTTGATAAATTTAGTTGAAATTTAGAAATTATGTTGAAATTACATTATATCAATTAAAATTAAATTGTTAAAATAATTTTTTTATATAATTTAATCCAATAACTTTAATTAAAAAATGACTAAATTTATGGGAAAAAAAATTAAACCATAAAATAAAATAAAAATTTCAAATAAATATAGATACAAGAGAAATGAATAAAAAGAAATTAGAATTATTAAAGAGAAAACAACTACCCATTGAAAGATAATCCTTAAGTTAAGAAAAAGGACAGGATTTCGTTAATTTCAAACTATAACTTCATTAACAAAAATGTTTTCAAACTTAAAAAAAAAAATAACAATCATCCCAAAATATGAAAAGATAATAACTAAAGCATACATATTTTGATAAGTCACGTAATAGAAAGAAAAGAAAAGAAAAAACTACCCTCTAGTATAATAGTAAAATAAAAAAAAACATTTTTTTTTGTAAAATAAAAACAATTTTATTAATTTAAGTGCCTGCTAACAAAAAAAAGTAATGGTTGTACAAGTTAGTCCACTTACAAGCATTTAAACACTATAAATATAGGTTATATTTGATAACAAATTTGATTTTTGATTTTTATTAATTAATTTATAATCTGGTTTGATAAATATTTTTGATTTTGATTTTGATATTTTTAAAGAATCAATAACAAAACATGTATGATTTATAAATTTTTAAAAATAATATTATTAATAAGATTCATAATTTCTTATTTTACATAAGTTTTATGATTTTTGTACTTAATATTAGAAAAAAATGATTAAAAATTTAAAAATTAGAAATAATATTTAATAAAAAAAAATATAAATCGTTATAAAATAACTTGTAGGTGACTTTTGATTTATTTTTTTAAAATTCATCAAGTATACAATAATAATTAACTTCACAAATAACAATAATGTTTAGTATATTAATTACAAATATTAAAATATATTATAATTATTTTATATAATATTTAGTGATAATTTATATAATATAATTTTATAAAATTGATGATATATTTTAATATAATTTATATTTAAATTTAAATTAATTTTTTATTTTTAATATTTTTTTAAAATATTTTAAATTTAAGATTGAAGAAAAAATTAATATATAATTTTAGAATTAAAATTTTACCAAATTAGTAAATTATTTAGTTTAGTTTAGATTACATCTAATAAATTTTTAAATAACCATACAATTTTTATTATATACAATATGGTTTTATTTTACAAATAAATATATAGGATTATACAAAAATTATATTGTCAAGATCTTTAATATTATGTAACAAATATATTCTTGATTTTTAAAAATGTATATTTTAATCTTTGATTTTTGTTTTAAAATGCATTGTTTGTTCTTTTTCTATTTTAGAGTAGCATATAAATTTAATTTGAGTATTTTATTAATATTTAAATATATAAGAATTATATGATGTATACAATATTGTCATTAATAAAAATATTAATTTTCCTAAAGGAAAACGAATCTTTTTTATTATTTATTTATTTTTCTTTGTCAGATAGATTCTGTCTCTCACCACCCTTGTCTCTTGTTTTCGAAAAATACCACTTGCAATAAAACATTATACAAAATAAATTGTTTAGCGAGTTAAAAAAAATCATAGCAAAAAAGTTCTTGCTTTTTATTTATTTATTATAATAAGTAGAAGGATTTATTTGAATATGAAATAAAATTATAATATAAATCAATAATCAAAATATTAAATCTATAGTATATTTAAATACAAAATTAAAATTGGTAAACTGCATCTACTAGCAAATATATATATGTTAAAGAATAACTTTACATTATAATTCAATTTTAACGCTTAATCATAACCATCGAAATAATGATTATTTGATAATAATAAAAAAATAAAGCTTTTAAATATACTAAAATCATATTTGCAACTATTATAAAAATTAATATAAAAATCTTACAACACCATATAAAATGTTATTTTCTTTCACAAACTCAACACAAAATGACCATAGATAAAATATTTATTATCATTATTATTGTCCATTTCGTGTTTAATTTTTTTATTGACATCAAAACCCAAATAAATAAAATTAGAAAACAACGAAAGTAGTGGGAGAAAGAACTTACCATATACAGGTAGGGGATTAGCTTTTACCATCTCACTTGAAGAATCTGACTCTATCATATTTTGTTTAGATTGTGTAGAAATTGAATTGTGGAAATATTAAATTGAGAACAAAGAGAGGAAAAGAGGAGGTGAGTACTGCTACCTGAAAAAAATTAATTCGTGGAGAAAACATAACTATCTATTTGTACTAAAAATTCAAATTACACCTAAAATAATTTATCAAAAATATTTTTATATTTTAAAGTAATAATATATATTAACATTCATATTTTATTTTAAATTTATTAAAAATTAAGTAAACAATAAAAATACTACTCTTAAAACTATTAACGATAAAAATAACACATTTTATATCAAAGTCATATTTATTTTTCTATTAAGAAAAATAATTAAATAATATTATTTATCTTAATTTGTTATTTTTATAAAATTAAAGATTAGAAAATACATTTTTAAATTTAAAAGAATAAATATATATTAAAACTTTAACCAAAGAGAGCAACAATTTTTTTTATATTATAAATACACGTTGTACAGTGATCAGTGAATATACGTAAAATAAAGTTAATATATTATTTTAAGTTAATTTAATTATTAATTATCATATACCTGTTATTTTTATAATTCTAATCATATCAGATTCTTTTTTTTTTTTAAATAAAAACTATTGGAGAGGGAAAAAAGACAAAATAACTTATGTAACACAAGATAAAAGACATTCTTTATTATTTCTTGAATTAATATTTCTTTTTATCTGTATTGTTTTTTAAAAAAATTTATAATAATTTTAAATTTTATTAATAAGAAATATTACCTCATCACGTATTCTTCGTAAATGCGGTCTAAAACAGTCTAAACGGTGCGCAAAGGAAGTTTTCAGATCCACCGCCTCCTTTAAAAGCCATCTTAACACATTGGTCGCCCTCTCTTCCCTTTTTTTTTTTTTTTTTCCGCTAAGCAGCTTGCCAAACCCAAAGCCTCTTTTTTCTCCATCTCTCGCACGCTCACAACCACCACAAAACCACCACCCCTCAGCGAGAGAGTGTCATAAAAAGAGAAAGGGAAGCTACAGCCAAACTTGCCAAACCCATTAAGAAAGACCCAAATGGATCAACCAACCAACAACGGTAATCTGAACGTCCAAAACCAGCAGCAACCTCAGCAGCAGCAGCAGCAGCAGCAACAACAACACCAATGGATGCCACAACAACACTCACCTCAGCAGCAATGGATGGCTATGCAATACCCAGCTTCTGCTATGGCTATGATGCAACAGCAGATGATGATGTACCCTCAGCAATATATGGCTTATGCTCATCTGGGTCATTATCCACAACAACACCAGCAACAACTTCAACAAGCTCCTTATTATCATCAGCCTAATCAGCAGTCTCAGGATCTGAAGCAGGACGAGATCAGAACGATCTGGGTTGGTGACCTTCATCATTGGATGGATGAGGCTTATCTTCAAGGCTGTTTTGCTCATACTGGCCAGGTGAGCTTTTGCTCTCTTTTTTCTTTATTTTTTGTTGTGTGTTGGGCAGTTCTCTTGTTTGTTTGTGTTATAATCCCTGTTGTTGAATTCTTTTAAATGTTGGATCTTCAGTGGGTTTAAAGAGCCTACTTCGATTGTGTGCCTTTTGCTTTGATTGACATGATTGTGGAATTAGAGGATATTTATTTTGAGATTTTTCCCGAAACGGAGGGAATGTAAGTTATTATGCAAATCTTTGTTGTAACTATTAGGGGAAAGTAGGGTCTTGATTATAATTCGATTGCCAATAAAGTTTTTCTCAAGGTTATCGACATCTGTATATCTGTTACTTGATACTCAATCAAATTCTTTTTTTTTTAAGGACTGAATGCAATCCTACAGTCCCATATTTAGCAATTCTTGAATCTTTCTTTTGGAGTGAGGATGAATACTATTTCTATGAAAATACCATTTTTTTGGAATTTCTATCGAAATATTGGAACATAGTGTTATTTCCGTCTCTTATTCTTGAATCTATTAGAATTGAATGATCAATCTATTTTTTCTCCTATGCGCCAATAAATATCAATCATAATTCGAAAAATTCTTCTATATCTACAATTCGAAAAATTCTGAATAATCAGACTAATGTTCTCTCTCTTTCTTATCAGAAAGACCCAAACAAAAGAATTTGTATTATTTACCATATACTACAAACGCTTTTTCCTTCCTCAGAAGGAAAACGAATGTTCTTTCAATTAAAGGGAGTACACTTGTTTTTGGTAAGAGATGGAGACTACCATATGTATAAATTCAAGTGCATGATATACATCAATACTCTAGTGCATTTCTCCCTCGATGTCAAAATAAATATGTTTTGGCACCTTTTCTTTAAAACTAAAAGCATATCTTCCCACACGAATCTAAAAAATTCTTGCCCCAATTCTACATATTGATCATTTTACACTAAAATAAAACTTTAGGGTAGAATAGTTACCTTTTTTTGTAATAACTTTACTCTCAATAGCTACATATAAGTCTATATAACATAGAAGGCTGGATGTCCATAGTGTATACGTGTTTAATGATTCTTGATGGTTCATCCATCGTTTTCCGATCTTTACCCTCTTATTTGAGCTCCATTGATGGACGACACATGAAAATAATGTTACTGTTATTTAAGGTGTCAAAAATCTTATGTGCTCCTGGATCCCCCCCCCCCCCCCCCCCCCAACCAAAAAAAAAAACAACAAAACAAAACATCAGTGACTGGTTAAGCTCTAATTTTTTATTTCACCAAACCCACCCACGTTTTGCTTGCTGCAAATTATCTTCTATTTGTATCTTCAATGCTTCTGGTATTCAAAGTATGCTTTGATTATGTAATATAACATAACATACAAAGTTCTGGTCCGTTTTTGGTATATTGCATTCTGTACAATGTTGGATGGTCTTCAAGTTTGTTTCAATTCTACTAGAATATAAATTTAGTAGTTGCCATTATTATGGCAGAGAATTTATTCCCCCTGTTGGGATAGTTTATCACCACTTCAGACGATATGATTTTCTTATGCAATCTGTTACTTATTACACTGCAAAAGTGTACTGGTGTTCTAATAAGCTTTTCAGTCATTTTGTTGCTTTACATGAAATCTTAGGATTTTGCTCTAGTCTAGTATACTACTGTAAGTTGTTACATCCTCCTCCGTGTAAAACATCTAAAAAGAAGGCACAAATGCGCAGAAAGAAGTGGATAAGGAATAGAAAAAATCAACTCGGATTGTAAATTAATTTCCGTTTTATTGTGGATTGTTTGCCCATAGAGTGAAATGTCAAATTCTTTTGTTGTTTTCTTTCAATCCTGTTTGTGCTTGGTTGGTAGACTTGCCCGATGAAGTGATTAAAATGCTATAGAAACAACTATTCTTAATAATTTGGTTGTCAATTATTACTTCAGTCAGCCTTCTTTTAGTTTACTTGAACCTTATACATGGATTGGATACTTGCTTTAAGTATTTTGAATAGTGGAAAACATCTGTTCTTAGAATCTAAGTGATAGCACAAGAAGGTCTGATGCTACAATCTGAGAATTTTATGCTTCAGCATTCTTGACATATCTAATGATCTTTCTCCTTATTTAACTTATTTGGAATTTTGTCAAGCTTCCTGTGTTACAAGTTCTACATTTTAATTCATTTTATTGGGTTCAGAATATTGAGCTTGCAATTGCAAATTATATTTATCATTTGATTTTGGATTTATGGTGTCATCAAATGTACAGGTTTTCTCCACAAAAGTTATACGTAACAAACAAACTGGTCAGTCCGAGGGATACGGATTTGTTGAGTTTTATTCACGTCCAGCAGCTGAGAAAGTCTTACAGAATTATAATGGCACCTTGATGCCAAGCACTGACCAGCCCTTCCGTTTAAATTGGGCAGCTTTCAGTGCTGGTGATAGGCGAACGGATGGCGGTTTTGATATGTCAATATTTGTCGGAGATTTGGCCACAGATGTGACTGATACAGTGTTATTGGAAACCTTTGCTAGTAGATATACATCAGTTAAAGGTGCCAAAGTCGTTATTGATGCAAACACTGGTCGTTCTAAAGGTTATGGTTTTGTTAGATTTGGTGATGAAAATGAGAGGTCAAAGGCTATCAATGAAATGACTGGTGTATGCTGTTCAAGCAGGCCAATGCGAATTGGTGTTGCTACCCCCAAGAAGTCATCTGGGTATCAACAACAGTATAATTCACAAGGTATGCCATGATCTACCAATTTTTTCTTTTCTAAATCAGGAAACTATTTATGTTAATATTTTCCAAGTCAGGAAATGATTATATGTCACATGGTTTTTTTTTAATCCATATAATTTAAGGCTCGTGGAATTTCTATACAAAAAAAAGTTTAGTGCTTGTGGAATCAGAATAATTATCTTTGCTGGTACCATTTTCTTGGGATTCCATTATGATCTCGTTCAATATCTATTTTACCATGTTATTTGCATATATTAGATCTGAAATCAGTTCTGAAATCACTATATAGGGTTGAGATTTTGAGATATTAGAAAATTTATAATATAGAATAAATTTAGCAATATTTACAATAGAGATAAGTTACACTGTTTTGGGTAGATTTTTTTTTTAAATGCAGTCCATGTGTTCTGCTGAAAGTAAAAAAAGTACTTAAAATTTAGAGAGTCCACTTGTTTTGCCGAGTAAATTTTTTTTTTAAAAAGTATGTAATAAGCAATACATATTAATGTAATAATATTACATGGGCATGTATAATATGATAAATATGTAACAATAATTCAATACAAATATTTAAAATTTACAATAATTTAAAATAAATTTGAAACAGTCAAAACTAGAAAATCTAATCCCTTATAGGAATAACATAACAATAGGAATACGTTAAATAACTTACCCTTGGATTGAACATTTCTGATGATTGAAGACCAAAACTAAGAATTATTATGGATGCAAAAAACCATATGCAACCATTGATGAAAGCATTTAACTCCAGTTACTACAAAGCACCCTTATTGAAGTTTCTCTACAAATTTTACTCTTTTCACTTTCGGTTTCTTCCCTGCAATTAATTCCAGAGTTTCTCTCTTTCAAAACCCTAAATATCTTTATATTCTTCTTCGATTTTTGAAAAGTTTCTCTCTCCACCTTTCTTGTCATCTATATGAAAATGGTGGGCTTATGGCAGGAGCTGGATTTGAGTAGCGAAGTGGAATGGGAGATAGTGTTCGATACAGGAAGAAAGTTAAAGCCGAAAGGGTTTTCGAATTTTTGGTTGGTTTAAATAAGAGACTAGATGATGTTCGGGGTCGAATTCTCGATCGACGGCAGATTACGTTGACACGAGAGGTGTTCGTCGAAGTGAGGTGCGAGGAACGAAGGGGAGGCATGATGCTACGCAAAAATGGTGAAGATGTTGGAGTGAACTTGAGCCTTAATACACTCAGCTTTGGGCCGAAGCAAGAAATTGGGCCGTTGGCTCGTGGAGGAAGTGGACCTAGTGGAAAAATTGAACTTTGGGTTGGGAATAATAATCAGAATGAATATATTCAACAAAAAAGGCGTTCTTAGTGTGATCATTGTCGAAAAAATAGACACACAAAGGATACATGTTGGGAATTGCATGGAAAACTTGTGGATTGGAAACCAAGACAAACCTTCAAGAGTCGTGGTTATCAAGTCACCTCAGATCACCAGAATGAAAAATCTCAAAATTTAACCCGAACAAATGGAGCAGATCTATAAAATGATCTCTCAATTTCAAACCTTAGGTCAATCTTTCACTTATGTTCCTTCCAGTTCACTTGGCCATAAAGGTAACTTTCTAAAAGTATTAAATACATCCCAATATAAAAATCCATGGATTATTGACTATGGTGCATCAAATCATGTGATTGATGATTTTCCTTTACTCTCTTCGTATATTCCTTGTGTTGGTAATCTCAAATTAAAAATCGCAGATGGCACACTCTTACCCATTGTTAGAAAAAGGAGTATTAAAATTTCTGATTCCATAACTCTATTATTCTTAATGTTCCCAAATTGTTTTGTAATTTAATTTGTATCAGTAAATTAACAACATACTCTAATTGCTTTGCTAAATTTTTCCTTCGTCGTGTATATTTTAAGACCTATCATCAGGGGAGACAATTGATAGTGCTAAAGAGTGTGAAAGACTACTATGAGATAACCAATGTGAATGAACAATCTCAAATTGTAAATTGTGATTCTGCTTGTGTATCTAGGAATAATGAAATCTTGTTATGGCACTTTAGAATGTGTTACCCTAACTTTCATTATTTAAAACAGTTGTTTCCGTCTTTTATTCTAAATAAAGAAGTATCTCATTTGCAATGTAAAATATGTGAACTTGTCAAACACCATCGAGCATCATTTCCAAAATCCACATATACACCATCCAAACCATTTACTCTAATTCAGAGTAATATATGGAAATCATCTCATATCCTGAATCACACACATAAGAAATGGTTTATTACATTTATTGATGATCACACTCGTGTATGTTGGGTTTATTTATTAAAAAATAAAATTGATATCTGTACTATGTTAAATTTTCACTATAATTCAAATACAATTTCAAACTCACATTCAAATATACTTTCCTACCTATCACCTTAGCTCTCTGACATCTCTCTCAAAGTATTTGCTTTTACAGCATTTGTTCATAATCATTTTACAAATTGGAGTAAATTCGATCCACGAGCATTCAAATGTCTTTCTTGGCTATTTGTCTACTAAAAAAGAATAGAAGTGTTATGATCTATGTACTAGAAAAGTTTTTACTAGCCTTGATGTCACATTCTTTGAAAATATACCGTTTTATAACCATCTTTCTCTTCAAGTGGAGAATTTGAGTGAAGATCGATTTGTTTATGTCGACCTTTCTTTTCCTAAAACTATTAGCCCAAATATTAGCCATGAGCCTGGTACACCACCACATCATACTAATGTGCCATTTATAGGAGAAAATTAGACATAGAGGATGAAGTTGACGCACAAAGAAACAAAGAAATGCTTGTTTATTCATGGAGGTCAAAATCAAAGTGCGTGGGAAGATTCACACTCGACATACTAAGAGAGTCTAAACTGGTGATGGATCCAAGCAATCTTGATTCCTCTTTTCACCTAGGTACATCTAAACCTTATTTCCTAGATTGCATGCTTTTAATACTAACCTTAACAGGATAACAATCCCAAAGATGCTGATGAGGCTTTCGAGTGGAGGGAAGGTATAATTGGAAGAATTAAGAGCTTTAGAGAAAAAAAACTTGAAAAATGGTGAATTTATCACGAGAAAGAAAACCAGTTGAATGCAAGTGGGTGTTTACTGTAAAGTATAAGATTGATGGGACAGTTGAACGTTGCAAATCTCGCCTAATTGCCAAAGGTATTGACTATACTAAAACATTTGCACTAGTAGCAAAATTAAATACAATACGGGTGCTATTGGCCTTGGCAACGAACTTGGATTAGACCCTTCAATAACTAGACATAAAAAACGCTTTCCTCAATGATGTGTTAGATGAAGAAATTTACATGACACTACTACTAGGTTTCTGTTAAAATGGCAAGGAAAATGTAGCATGCAAATTAAGTAAGTCCCTTTATTGACTTAAATAGTCACTGAGAGTATGGTTTGACAGGTTTGCAAAAGTGTTAAAAGAAGGGTATCAACAAAGATAGTTAGATCACATTATGTTCTTCAATCTATCCAAAAACGGGTTGAAAACAATCTTAATTGTATACGTGGATGACATAATACTTACCGGAGATGACTTAACCAAGATTAAGAGGTTAAAATAGATTCTTGTCATTGAATTTGAAGTAAGGGATCTTGGAAAAATGTGTTACTTGGGAATGGAAATCGTTAGGTCAAAAAGAGGTATTAGCATTTTCCAACGAATATATGTCGTTGATCTTTTGATGGAAATTGGTATGATCAGAAGCAAACCAAGCGACACTTCAATTGAGGCAGGAAAGTGAAGAGAAGATGATGGAAAACCTATTGCAAAAGATGGATATCAGAAACTGGTTGGGAAATTAATAGACCTGTCATATACAAGATCTGACATTGCACTTGCGGTGAGTATGGTAAACCAACGTATGCATTCTCCCAAAGAAATTCACCTAGAGGTGGTACATCGAATCCTTAGATACCTCAAGGGCACCCTAAGAAAAGGATTGTTCTTCAAAAAAATGGAGAAAGAAAAATCAGTCTTTATTGATGATGATCGAGCTAGTTTGGTAGATGACAGAAGATTCACTTCTGAATATTGTACGTTTGTTTGAGGAAACTTAGTGGTATGGAGAAGCAAAAAACAAAATGTTGTAGCAAGAAGCAATAGAAGCAAAATTTCGAGCAATTGCATAGGGGATATGTGAAGGGTTATGGTTAAAGAAGCTTTTAGAAGAATTACAAATCAACACAAAAGTCTCCCTTAAAGTCTACTGTGATAATAAAGCAGCTATCAACATCTATCGTAACCCAGTACGTGATCGAACCAAATATGTCGAAGTGGATGGACATTTTATCAAAGAAAAGGTTGAGAGTGGAATAATCTAGACCTACATCCCAACACAAGAAGAGACGACATATATCTTCACCAAAAGGCTTCTGCAACAAACCTTTGATAAATTCACAAACAAGTTGGACATGATTAATATATATGATCTAACTTGAAGGGGAGAGTAGAAATCTCGGGTAATCGGGATTAGTTTGAAATTCCAAATAACCAGTTATATATATTCTTTTAGTTATCATATTTAGATTTTGTTTTCGTGTATTATAAAAGTTGGCAAACTATGTAACATTTAAATTATTTAATTACAATCATTAGTTTAATTATTCATTATAATCTACATTAACTTTGAACCTTACCATATTCAAGCTCTTTGTCCTTTTGATTTATTGTTAAAAAAATGCTTAGCAAATTTGTATTGTTATCCTTTGCCTTTAGCATGTCAGGTACTCTTGTGCCTCCACTGTTTAAGATCGAAACTAATAAATTAAAGTTTAGCAAATTTGTATACTATCAATGTTAACTTTCTAAAGTTGCCAACAATGTCAACCCTACTCCAAGTTACCATTGTATGCTGTACATTACTGATGACTATGGCTCTTCCTATTGAACCCTAAAAATGCTTCATAGCTTGTTTATGTGCTACCACAATCCCCTGAAGAGAGTTGTTTTAATATAACTTTGCAATTGTGGAATTTTTCTTTCAAATTTCAGTGATGAAATGAAGCATCCTGATCTTGAAAGTTATTTCCATAATACACAATCTCATTCTTTGAAATTATTCTGTTGTAATCATTTGTTCTCTTTAATTAGCTGTGATATTGGCTGGTGGGCATGGTTCAAATGGTGCTGTACCCCAAGGTTCCCAGTCTGATAGTGATTCAAATAACACAACTGTGAGTCCAACTACTCCCGTTTATTTGTTTATAAAATTTCTAGAGCTTCTATGGTATGCTAATCCATGATAATTTTTGTTATAGATTTTTGTTGGAGGACTAGATTCTGATGTTAGTGATGAAGATCTCAGGCAGCCTTTTTCTCAGTTCGGTGAAATCATCTCTGTCAAAATACCAGTTGGAAAAGCATGTGGTTTTGTACAGTTTGCGAATAGGTAACCTCACAATTTCTAATGTCCTGTCATAATATCTCATTACAGCATTCTTGATTTTGAGCCATTACAGCTAATTTTGGAGATAGAACCTTGGGAGACAATCTTTAGAAAAAACAGAACATAGTGAGCTGAAAAGGAAATTAGGGCGACATTTTTTCTTTTATACAAATATTAAAGACTTCCACATTTCTATTTCAGAAAAAATGCTGAGGATGCAATAGAGAATCTGAATGGTACAGTATTTGGTAAGCAAACAGTTCGTCTTTCATGGGGTCGCACCTCCGGAAACAAGCAGGTAGAAGTGTTGAGTTATGCATTATAAGACATACTTTTTGAGAAACGTGTTGAATATATTTTAGTTTATGGTAACTGATTTCTTGAATGGCTTGGAATTTGGCAGTGGAGAGTGGGTTCAAATAACCAGTGGAACGGGGCACACTATGGAGGGCTTGGCTATGGTGGATACGGTAACGGGTATGCAGCACACCAGCAACAGGACCTCGGTATGCCTCCTGCTGCTGCTGCAGTCAATGGGGCTTCTTGATATGGTTTGCTATTACCAACACCTTGTAACTGAACTTAAAGAATTGGCTTTTTAGATTTTACTATCAAATATTATGATTGGATAGGAAGATGAATTTTATTTTTCTACTGCAGTTAAATATGTATTTGTTAAATTTTGTAGCTGGATTAAATTTAATTTCTTCAGATGTTGCTCATATTATATCAATATTTATGAGTCTGCCTAGGAATAGTTTTTCGAGGAATTAGTATCCATTTTTGTCTTTTTATTTTTTGATTTCTTGAGGAACTCATACGATTGGATTCAAGCTAAATGGAAATGTCAAGAATTTTCAAATTCCTTTGGTTTTCTATTGAGAATTCAGAGTTGTACTCACCTCCCATCAAATTCCTTTGTTAGTAAGATTATATAGTTTCAGGAGTCATTAGAATAGGTAAGATCTGCAAAGTTTATGATACGGCAGAGGCCAATGCTCTACTAGTTTAGCAGATACTTCTGCCAAGATATTTCCGCCCTATCTTGTATTCTGGTTGCAGGTCAAGAGTTGAAGATCTCTTTTATTTTTATTTGCTGCTAACCTGTGGCTTTAACGTGACTGAGTAATTCTATTTTTAATTGCCTATTTTTACATCCAGTACTTGTAATGAATTTGAGGCTCTTACTTAAAAGTATTTCAAAATCATTATTTAATAACTTAGATGAACATATATGGTTAGGATCAGAGAAGCAAATACAAGTAGAAAATCTTATTCTATATTATGAGTCTTTATGACTAGGTGGCAACAATCAAAGCCAAATGAATTTTTCAGCAAAAGAGTTGAATAGTAACACAATCATATTGATAGGAAACTGTATCCCTTCAATCAAAAGCTCAAAATCAGCGTATGAATATCAAGTTTGTAATAGCCAGAAGTGTTATAGGCAACTTGTATTGAGCCGTCGAATGTACTTATCCAGGAAGTGTTTCCTCACTAGGTATTGGACATGAAAAATGTTAAAAAATAGTTTTAAGTGATAATTTAGTAATATTTTAGAAAATAGAATGCGTGTAAACTACACATCTCAAAACAAACTAGCATTAGTTTCTCTCTTAAAGTGATAAGTGTGCTTTTTAAAATGAGTGTAATTCACTAATTTTATTTAGTGTGATTGTATATTTTACAAATTAAATTTTAATAAATAGACAATTCAAACCACTATCTTTTGCCACAATCCATTTTTTCAGCTACTCTTGCTAACGTTGATTATTAGTGATTCTTATATCACTTGCTCTTTTAGAATTTTGAAATAATTGTTCTTGAAAATTGTAAAACATAGTTAAAAATATTTAACTCATTGGAAGTACTTTAAATTAAGAGTGATAAAATCAATTCGTTTAAATTGAGAGATTCAATCTTATTTGTTAGATTTCGATCAAATTGGATTAATAAATTTTTATAGTCGGATTAGATTCGGATTAAAAATTAAATAATTTGTTTGGATTTGGATCAATGGTTTTTATAATATGTTGTATCCAATTCGAACCGAATTATTATTAAATTATAAATGAATACATGTTTTATTTTATAATATATTCGTTTAAAAATAAATATAAATATTTGTTATAATTTAATAATTATACAAACATATTTCTTATTTTTTTTCATTTTTTTAGTTGTGATTATACATAATAATATTTGTTAGAAAATTATCAATTTAAAATTTAAATCTGTGTATATCGTGTTTTATATATGATAATAATTCATAAATAAAGTTCAATATTAATATGATTTTATCCGATCTAAACCAATCCAATTCCAAAAAAAATTGATTTGTTTAGATTAAGATTGATTCAAATTGATTATATTATCAAAGATTTGAAAATATTTAAATCTATTCGAATCATATTTAGATCAATTTAAAACATACAGTTTAAATCTGTGACCACCCTTCATATAAATCAAATAATAAAACGTTTCTTGGGCCACAACTTGTATCATACAATCTTAACAAACAAATTATACCATATCGATCAAATTTGGGCTTAATTTAAAAAAAAAACATTAAGCTTCTGGAAGTTGACCTAATAAATCAGTCACGTGTCAATTATATATATATATATATATATATTTGATGACAATGTGACTAATACAAATTGAAGTTGTTATATAATATCTTTAAGTTATTTTTCTATGATGACATCGTCATAGTTGACATATATATATATATATATATATATATATATATATATATATATATATTTGATGACAATGTGACTAATACGCATTGAAGTTGTTATATAATATCTTTAAGTTATTTTATTTTTATTTTTTATAATAATTTAATTTATAAAAAGAAATTACAAAATAAAGATAAAAGATTTTTTTCATATTTTTTAAAGATATTATTTTTATAGATTGTCTCTAAACAATAACATATTAATTTATTTACTTTTTTTATAACAATTCATTCTTTTAGTTTTAAAAAATGACAATATAATTATTTTTCATTTTTAAAATTTTTTCTCATATTTTAATAGTTATTATTGAGATATCATTTTTATATATTTTCTTTAATAATAAATAACAATAACTATAAAATTAATAAAATAAAATAAAAATTAATTATTTGTCCTCCAATGGTTACCTTTTCATGACAAAAAGATTAAACTATAATAAAAAATAACAAAAGAACTAAACTATTCTAACTAACCTAACAAAAAAAAAAGACATTTTCATTTGTCTAAGCTTTTAATTACATTATCCACTGCTTTTACTTATTTTTACAAAGTCAAAGATAAATAAACTAATAAGCAAAAAATTATATATAAAATTGTTTGGGTATACTATGTATGCAACATGATTGTACAGTAGATATAATTAACTAGATAGAGCGTACTAAGATTACAAAAGCCATTTTTAATAAATGATTTTTTTGGGGCTTTGTTCAAAAATGTTTTTTCCATTCTTGCTCATTCTATAAACCTCTCTGATGTTGTTGAGAAAAATATATAAAAAAAAAAGAAGAAAAACGAATATTTATTAATTAATAAGGAATAAGACGTAACAAATGATTAATGAAACAAAGAAACAATATTTAATTGACGGTAATAAAATTTAAGACTTATATATATATAAAAATAATAATAATTAATATGAGATGAAGAAAGAAAATAATTAAGATTGATAAAAAAAATATTACAAAAATAATAAATAATATCTTCATATCCCAATGTTTTTACCTTACAAAATACTTCAGAAATTTTTTAAGCATCATCAAAAAGTATTGTTTCCTAAAAGGCATTAAACAACTTAGGTTCATAAACAATTTCAAAATAATATTAATTATAAAAAATTCCAAAAAGTAGTATAAAAGAAACAACTTCTAAAAATTCAAGTAATATGTTGAAAATTTATTTTATTTTCGAGACAATGAATATAACTAGTAATTTAATGGTAAAACTAGTTTCCCATATTCTTTTGGGTTGGAATATATATAGCTACTCTACATAGTTTTTCCAAGTAAATTAAAATTAAAATGGTGTAAAGAATATTTTGAAAGGATGTCGTATGGCAGTTGCGGTATACAATGTCTAGGCATAGAAACGGGGACTTGTTAGGGAAAAAAAAAATCCAATAACAAATTATATGTCTAGAAAGTAGAAAGTTGGAGAATTTTTATTAATGCAAATTTGTTTTTTCTTGATTAAAGTTACAACCAACTAATCCATGTTTGGCCGCATTTTTAGAATCATTAAGGAGAAAGTTACAACCAACTAATCCATGTTATTATTGTATATAATAAAATAAGAAATTGATACACCTAACGTTACAAACTAAAAAGTTAATTTATTAAAAGTAGTAATTTATTTCAAGTATATACGAAATTTATTATTCATATTTTTTTAATGTATGGTTCATTCGCACATCTAATAATCCCCCTCGAACAATAATACATTAGCCCAAGTAGATTTGAATCATGTCTCTGTACTAATAACCAATAACTCCTTAATCAATAATCCATATATATTCAATCAAGTGTACCAACATCGTAATAAATATCCAAAAAAATACATGTCAACTTAATCACCTCGAAAGTCTAATAAATTTAAAATAATATTGTAGAATTTATATCTCAATCCAACAAAGAGCCTACCATTTATTCAAACTTAGGTCACATGCATAGCTTATATAGATTCCTTTTGTCTTGAGAATTCACCTTGTGTGTAGCTACTTGCTTTGATACTAATGGTCGAGTCTAGGTTCCAACCCAAAAGATTAATTTATTAAGAAGAGTAGTTCATATCAGTTATATATCTAATTTGATTTTTATATATTTTTTAATACGGGACACACTCGCACACTAAACTGAAAAAAACTAAATATATGTAATTTTGTGTTTAGAACATAAGTATTAATATAATACATTTAACAAATTTATTTCAAAAGTATAAAGTATATGGTGAAATTTTACTATAACATTTAAATTTAATGTGTTAATTTTTGTTCTTTATGAGTTAAGCCCTTAAATTTTCAAATTTAAAGTCACTTTTGGATCAAATTTATAAAAATCAAAAGTTCATGGACAAAATCTATCCAAAAAATAGTTAAGTTACTATAATATAAAATTGATAATTTATAAGATTATTGGTGTTGTTTAGTCTTTTACTTATATATTTGTTCTGAATTAATGTGCGTATATGTAATCACAAATAGAATAAGCAAATAATATGATAAATTTGTTTAAATTGAAAAATATAATTCGATCTGTCGAATTTGGATCAAATTAGATTGATAAATTTTATAATCAGATTAGATTTAGATTGAAAATTATACAATCCGTTTGGATTCAGATTAATAGATTTTATAATCCAATGTATCCAATCCGGATCGAATTACTATTAAATTATAAATAAATGCTTATCTTATTTTATAATATGTTATAGTTAAATATTATAATATTATTTTAACTTAAAATAAGTATAAATTTTTATAAAATTTAAAAATTTTACACACATATTTCTTATTTTTTTAATTTTTTTTAGTTGTGACTATAAGTAATAATATTTATTATAAAAATATTAATTTAAAATTTAAATTTACGTATATCATATTTTATATATGATAATAATTTATAAATAAATTTCAATATCAATATGATCTTATCTAATTCAAAAAATTCGATTTTTTTGAATTTTAATTGATTCAGATAATTATATCATCTAGTCAGATTTTAATTAAAAATGTTCAAATTCGTTCAAATCGAATCGGATTAAAATTAGTCAAAAACAAACAATTTTAATTCACTTTAACTCATAAGCAACACTTGTCACTTAACTTTTAGATATAACTTTTTCCACTTGAATTTTTATATAATCTAATTATTTATAATTTTATATGATTTTATTTTGGATCCTTTGAAAAAATATTTTTTATGTTAAGAAAAAATATATGTATATCCTATTTTTGAATTTGTAAGAAATATTTTTTTTTGTTATAAAAAAAATATATACACATTATATATTTAAGGTTAAAAATAAAACTACATTTATAAAAAATTAAACAATTTTTTGTTGAGTTGTATTTATAAGTACAACTCTCTTTTTCATTCAACCACTTTCTACTCTTTTTCTTTTTCTTTTTTCTCATTTTTTTTTAACACAACCACATTCTACTATAATCGTAAAGGTTTGTCATTTCTCTTAGAATTTTCTTGGTTCAGTTGCGCTGCTCCTTTGTATGGAGTTTAATTTACAAAAAACATCATATAATTTGATCTTTCTTACAAGTGAACTATTCATTATTAGTTATACTACATAATAATATTCTGCATGTTTATTATTTATTTGAAATAATAAAACTTTCACTCCTTTATTCTGGTATATTTGTTTAATTCATTTAATGTCTTTTTTTATATAGATTTCGAGCTCTGTTATATAGTTAAAAAAAATATTGGGCACTTCTTTGCTTCCTCTCAATATATATTCTACATTTTCAGTATAAGAAAAGAAAAGTTTATTGTCATAATTATATTGCTTGGAACAATTAAATATTATAATTTAATAAAAATAATTAAATTAACATAACTCCATCCAAAAGCATTATAGATAAGAAAAGATGGATTTGTTAATAACATATTTAATTAATTATAACTAATTTAGTAATTTCAATATACAACAAATAATTTTTTTAGAAAAAAAATTATTTAAATAAAAAAATTAAAACTTCTTTTCTCATTGTAAAAAAAAAAAAACTTTGATTTATAAATGTAAAAATTTAAGGATATAATAACTTTATTTAGTACTAAAATACTTAAATATCTATGAAAAGGAAAATCACGCATCTCTTATATGTATTATTCTTACAATTTAATTCAAGAATATTGAAACTCATTCGGCTACTCACCCCTTTCTATAAACTCAATGTCCACCCCTTTTTTTTCCAAATAGAATCCACCATATGTATTCCAGGATTTATCAACCCTCAAAAAAATATTAATTTAAGAATATAATTATATATTATAAATATATTAAAATTAAAAATAATTCGGTAACTTTTTATTAAAAATAATTACATGAGTTTAATTATAGTGAATAAATATGTTATATTATTGAAAATTTATTATAAAATTAGATAAATTTTTTAACTTAAACAGATAAGTAGCTATTTTATTGTGAAGAAAAATGCAAAAAGTTAAAGAATAATTGCAAGCATTGAAATGTAAATATCTATTAAAATATCAAGATTTAAATTTTATAAATATATTAAAAATATTAAAAAATAATTTACCAAAATTATAGATTAATATAATAATAATTTTTTTAATAACTCTTAATCAAAATAATCAATTATTTTTTTAAATTATTATATATGTACTTAAAACATAAATAGATCTTACATTTATTTATACCAATAAATTAATATATATATATAATTTAAAATATTTAAAATAATTTTTAAATTATTAATAAAATTAGATTAAATTATTTTTAAAATAAATAAAATTAATTATAATTAATATTTTGTTGATATTATCATGAAAAAATATATTATCAATGTTGAATATATTTTCTCCTTTAAAAAAAATGAAACATATAACATCAAGGTAGTATTTGATTCACGTAATAGAATCAGAATGGAAATATGAATGTGAATGGAACAGAATGGGAAAAAAATAGTTTTGTTTGATTTGATTACTGAAATCAAAAAATGAATTAGTATTATAGTGTTTGGTTTACAATTGGAATAAAATAAAAAAACATTGTATTTTACCTTAATACCTTTATATTCAGTAAAGTTTAAATAATAATATTTAATTATTATTTTTTCGTCAAACGAAATACATTATTGAAATCATTATTTTTCTAAATAGGATTTAGAGTTTTGAGGTTTATGATTTGGGATTTAGGGTTTATGCTTTAGGGTTAAAATTATTATTTTTCTAAATAGGGTTTAGGGTTAAAGGATTTGAGATTTATGTTTTAAGGTTTAGGGTTATATTTGTGGGTTAAGCTTTAGAGTTAAAATTATTATTTTTTTAAATAGGATTTAGGGATTTGAGATTTAAGGTTTAAGGTTATATTTTTGGGTTAAAGTTTAGAATTAAAATTATTATTTTTCTAAATAGTGTTTAGGCTTTTGAGATTTGAGATTTAAGGTTATATTTGTGAGTTAAGGTTTATGGTTAAAATTAATAATTTTTTAAATAAAATTTATGATTTTGAGATTTAAGATTTAGAGTTTAAGATTTAAGGTTTACGGCTTAAGGTATAGGGTTATATTTTATTTAAAAATCGATTATATTTTATTCATAATTTTTAACTCAATAAACATAAAATAAGAAAAAATCAATTCTGATTTCGTTAAAATCAATTAAATATAGGTAAATTTTGAATTAAAAACTAAAAATTTGAAATTTTTATTTTTATTTCAAAATGAGAATGTAAGAAAAATTTAAGACCCTTACAAAAGAAAGCTGCAAGATGTGAATTTCAGGTAATATCAGTAACATCAATTATAAGTTATCATCGCAATATTACGTCAAATAATAAAACTTTTCCTTTTTAATTTACTGTTCATTTAATAATAGAATTTTTAAAAATAGGTCGCTGGTTGCGTCAGGCAGTGAAGTTTGAATTACAGCGCAAAATTCTAGTTCAAATTTAATATGTGTAAAGCAATTACACCATAAATAATGTTTTTTTCTGCTATTGTAGAAATAATATTTCTTTTTTTGAGTAAATATGTATTTGAGTATATTATTTTTAGTAAAGTCAGTATCAAAGAATTACTATAATATTATAAAAAAGAAAAATAGAAAAAAAAGGAAGAATAATAAAAAGAGTGTAGATAAAAAGGTGCGTAATTGCTCAAGCAAAAAATGATAAAAAATTATAGTGGAGAATTTGGACTTTCTGGTTGTTTTTGAATTAATTCAAGACTCTCATACAACGTAAACAAGCATAACTTATGCCACAACTTCAGCAATAATGTTATAAGAATTTAGAAATCAACTCTCACATTTTTTTTTATTTAAAAATTGATATTATTGGAGTTTGATAAGAAATTTTTTAACTTTGATACTATGTTAAACTTTATAAGAAACCAAATATCCTAAAAACTTAAGTTGTTAAGAGAATGCTCAATTATATTTTTTATACATTTATCATTCCTCAAAAATAATGGTTCTATGCACAATATATGTCAAACATTTAGAATTTAATAATTACTTTACTAGATCTTAAACATAAGACTTCAAATTCTAATATTATGTTTGAAGTTATTTGAAAACAAACTTTACTAGATCTTAAACATAAGAATTCAAATTCTAATATTATGTTTGAAATTATTTGAAAACAAATTCTTACGAAAGTTTAAACCATTCAGAGAATGACTAACTATATTTTTATATATCTATTATTTCTTACAAATATTGACTCTATATAAAATACATGTCAAATACTTATAATTCAACAATTTGAGTTATTTAGATTTTAATACATGACCTCCAACTTTAATACTATTTTGTTGATCCAAAAATTTAAATTGTTTAACAAATAATTAACTATAATTTTATACACATGTAAAATAAATTTCTTAATTTTGTTTCTTTACCAAATAGCTCTCATTAAAAGATACATTTAATTTCTTAATTAAAAAGTTCAAGTAACACTATACAAAAAAATTTTATTAGTAGAGATCGTTGTTTAAATTTATATTTTTATTACCTTTTAAATTTATAAAAATAAAGAATTAAAACAAAATTATTTTAAAACGTGTTAATATTTCCATATATGTAAAAGTTTCATACACTATTACAAAAATTAGTATTTAAGTCGAGATTTAAAATTGGTTTTTTTAAAAAAATGACTTATAATTGATTTTAAGTTGGTACGTTGAAAAACCGACTTAATTTTTTTTTTTTTAAAATAACGTCGATCCTATATGTCAACCAAAGCTATCCACTTTTTTTTCTCTTTCTCTCTTTTCTCCTCCATTTTTAGACAGAATCGTGCATTGTGTCATAACTAGTACCCAAAAACCGACCACCTCTTCCAACTTTTTTTCATTTTCTGGCCACTTTCGACCACCAATTCAGTTGTCGTTTAGTGGGTTTTCTTCCTCTTCAATTTCTCTTTTAGATCCCCTATTTTTTTAGCATAATACTCAAAAAATCTATACCTATTTTCCTTCATTTTCTCACTTATAAAACACAATTTTTTCTTCATTTTCTTTATTTTGTCACTTCATTTACTCTTTTAAATATTTTCTATGAAAGTTTTTACACTTATAATTCATATTTTTTATTTTAATGTAAATTATGTGTTATTGGTTATTTATATATATTTTTGTGTTGTATAGGTTATGTGTTTTTATTCAAGCTTAGAAGAGAATAATGCATTTTACTTATTTATTTATTTTAATAATTTTATGTATTTATGTTTTTGATATATATTAATTTATTTTAAACTTAATTTTTTTGAAAATTATTAACATGTACATGAAATATATATATATATAATATAAAATAAAATATTTTTTTTATGTATATAATGTATAATAGATTTATTAATATTTATTATTATTATTAATTACATGCATATATATATATATATATTTGTTAATGTTATTATGAGTTTATTATTAATTGTTTGATTTTTATGTATTTATTTTTATATGATGTTTTGATATATATATATATATATATATTCTAATAATTAGGGAATTCATATATAATAATATCTTAAATATATTGATTGGATACATATTTAATATGTTTAATTTTATTAATAGAAAATTGAAAAATCTTGGATCTCAAAGTGTAGAATTGAGTAGGACTACATTTATGGAGTTAAAAGTTTCTTGAAATTTGTACGTAGAAATAGTAATAATAAAATTAGTATGATTTGATGCCAATGTGTTAAATGTAACAATGAGAAATTTCATGTTATTGACGAGGTTAAGTATCACCTTATCCATAGTGGTATTCATTTGAGTTATAAATGTTGGTATTATCATGGAGAAAATATTGATAATATTTGTGGGAAAAAGATAAATAAGAATGTGAGTAGATTATATACATCTTATCATAATGTACCTTTATTTTCTTATTTATCTATTTTACAAATGTTAGAAACAAATATTTAATCATTCAAGATTCTTAATTGACTTGAAATTATAATTATCATATTTGAATTTAATGTGTCTATCGTAGTTTTCTCTTTCGTTGCTCGTCTTCTTTTGTTATACCTAATATGTCTCAGCTTGCTCAAGCCTTAATATCCACCTGATAATAGTGAAACTCTTGCATCCATACATAGTACGATGTCCAAATAAGACTTACTAGAGAATAGAAAGAAAAAAATTAAATGCACTCCATTTTTATTCATAATATTAATAATTTTTATAATTCTAAAAGAAAACTAAAAACCTTAAAGAAATTCTTAGCTGCTTATAACTTCAGATATATAGTTGTTAGATGAATAAATTTTAGAATAGAGAGTTTTCTATTGTTGAAGTTGTTTTCAACTAATATAAATAAGGGTTCCTTTTATAGGATAAAGAATTCATATTTACAATAGCAAAAAAATTATTGTTTTACTCGCTTTTGAATTTAAGCTTTTCATTTCCTTGACATGATCTATCGTTCAAAGATGTAGGTTCTACGCCTTTATTTCACTTTGTAATTTTCTACTAAAATTCCTTTTAATGGTGTAAATGATGATGCATCTTTATCTTCTCTATCTCTAATGCATTAAATACATTTATGATCTTAAGTGATTTTATTGGCGTAAAAATAAGATACCTTTCTTTTTTCTCGATAAACTTTTAGATTATTATTGTTAAATTTTATTTTAAACTTATTGATTTTCTCATCATCTTTTTAGTGAGGGTCATATTGCTATTGGAAGTGATCATAATTTTACTACTTGTATAGTTTAATTTGATTTTAGAAAAAATGTCAATTTTTTTGAATTCATGGTAAATTTAACTTAATATTTGTTCTCTTAGAATACAGAGTTTATCTATATTGAATTCATTTTCTAGAAGCGTCCTTGGTTTTGAAACTTCTCTATAAGTGTGAAAAATTCCTAATTTGATAAAATGGTAAGGACTAACACAACCTTCTTCATTTCAGTTCATAAGTAAACTGAAAAATCTAAGATATACAAGTTTGTCACCTGCTCTAATATATTTCCCGAAGTTTTGATAGTTTTCTTGAAATTTTCAAGAAAATAATTTAATTCATTTAAATTAATTTTTGTAAATAGGTTATGAATTAAGCTTATATGGAAATCTTTATAAACAAAAAATTTATCAATTCCTTCAAGAATATTAAATTTATTGTTTTTAGGTAATTCTTTTTCTATGGTACAAAATTTCTTATCTTCGATATGTTCCTTAATAGATTTTCTTTTTAAGTTATAGACACTCAACTATTGTGATTTATTTAGATTTTTGTATTAGTCTTTTTCATCTTCAATGACTAATGTATTCTTGGGGATGTTTCCTTGAATAGTACTGGTGGTCATACTATCTTTACTATCTATGTGAGAGGTGTTTCTCTAAATAGTATTGATAGTTGTATGATCTTTTTAAGGGTCTTCAACCTGCTAGGTGACAATAGTCATTATTGTAATTTTGTAAAGTAATTTATAACTATATTCTATGGAGTTATTAGTTTTGGTACTTTATAGTTGACATTACTGCCTTCAACTTCTATTCTATTAGTAAAAAGTTAGTGAGTTATTCCACTAAATTTTATAAAAACTTTGCTGCTAGTTGTTGTAAATTCTTGGTTTTGATCTATTATAAATCATATAAGTCTTTTTCTTCTTCTATAGCACAATTGAGCTTTTATTTTTTTTTCTTTTGAGAGGTGTTACTTTCATTTGAACTTTTAGATTCTTCCTTCCCATTTTGATTTTTTTTAAGTTTTACTTTCCTTAGAATGAATCTTTGAGGTAGATTTATCTTTAGAGTTTTTTTTACTCCAATGTTGTTTTGAATTGTTAAGTGATTCCTGTTTAATTCATGTTTCTAAAAAAGCTTTATCTATGTATAAAACCTCAAGTTTTTCATAAATGATTCTTATATGTTTTTTTATTTTGATTATGATATCAAGAAACTATATTCATGAAAGAACAAAAATGATTCTGCCATATTAGTTCTTAGAAAAAAAATCAAAATTCTTGTTATCAATTCTAATAATTAATCTGAAACTTATTATTTGACAGTTAAATATTCATTTTCATTATTGTGATAATTTAATTATGGACCATGAGAAGATCCTGATGTATATCTACAAATATATTCATCTTTATCATCTACGTTTGCTTTTAAAACTGTCGTTTAATATTCATGTGAAACATCTATTTTAATTATCATTTTATCATCTTGACTTGAATGACATAAAGTTGGTAAATTTTTTAACTATGCTTTTACCTTATCCATCTATAAAGTATCTTATTCTGTCCATTCCAAACACGGTTTTTTTCAATTTGTTTGTAAAAGTTTTCACATTTCGGGAATTTTCTTGATGTATGCTTCAACGTACGTTAAACATCTATAATTGATTTTTATCTTTTAACTCCCTATAAAATCCTTCAATTTTATTTAGTATATGAGGTTATAGATTATGTTTTTCATGTTCAATTTCTAACCCTAAATGCTTAATCTTTTGCTGAACAATTTCTACTTTCTTCTTAAAAAGCTTAATGCATTCTTTCCTACATTCTTGTAGAATATTAATATTATCTAAATAATATTTATTTAATTCATTATTGAAAATGAAAATATCATTTATGTAAACAAAACAAATATTTTTATAATTTCTTAAAGATGTCCATATACCTTTGAAAGATACTCGGAGCTTGTTTTAATCTGAATGATACAACAGTCCATTAGAATTGTCCTTGCATGCAACTAAATGCTATTAGTTTTTGAGATTCCTCATCTAATCTTATTTACCAAAATCTACTTTTGCATTCAAAACTTGAGAAGTATTTGTTTCCTTTTTTTCATTCTCTTTTTTCAGGTTCTTTTTCGACTAAGAATGCTACACTAGAATGGAGTGAATTACTTGGTATTATGACGTTCCAAAAGCTCTTGAATTTGTTTTTCAAATTCAATCATATCTTTTGAAGTATAAATCATAGGTTTTACTCCAATGACTTTGTTAGGGTCTCTTAGTTTTATGGAAGCACTTAGATTTATTTACTTTTGGATCTAAATAATTTTCTGAACTTATTGTTTTTAATAATTTTTTAATATCTGTTAAGATTTTATCTTCTTGTATTTTATTAAGAAAATATTTTTTTTTCTCGTTTATATCTAATGAAATATTTTCTAAATAAGGTATTTGTTGCTGCTGTTTTGTATCTATCTCATCATGTTTTCACTTTTACATAAAAGTTGGGTTTGATACACTCAAAGCTTTTCTTATTAGCAAATAAATGGTTTCACAATATAATATTGTTAAATTTATTTTGTCTAAATATTGTGTAAAAGGTTTATATAAGTTTAGAAAATTATTTTCTATTAGTAAATCAACTCGTGTTTCTTGTTGATATATGGTAGAAATATGAAATTACTCTCCACTTATCATTATATTTGTATATTTTAAGACCTTATTAAGATTTATTATAGTGTTTTTAGCAATTCTTATAATTAAATTTCTTGATACGTGTTTGCAGAGTTATTTTAGGAATATATATTTACTAGCTATACACATACTAACTCTTATATCTATATATGCATGTAAATGGTAACTTGTATAATCTTTAAATTTCAATCCTATCTTAATATAAGTACGGTTAATTTTATAATAGTTTACAAATCATTCATCTTTTGATGAATAGTATTCATATTCTGAGTCAGTTATTTATTTCTTGGTTTTTCTAATAGATAAATACTACAAGTATCATTTATATTCAATTTTTTTTAAAATATATTTTTATAATGTTTTTTTTGTTATATATTCTCTTCTATTTTTGAAAGTATTATTTTCTAAATTTATATTTTTTGAATGCTTTATATTTTATATATTTTTGCTTGTAAGATTTTATGTTAATTCTATATTTTCTAGCATTTTAAAATCTCTTGTATCACAACAAATTTTATCATTTTCTCTTATTTGTTTATATTCTTGTCTTTCTTGATATTTAATGATTATTAAATTTTTAAGACTTTTTATTCTTCCTTCTAAGGTATTTGGTATAGCTTTTCTATTTCTTTTATTCCATTTTCTTGTTACAGTTTTATGTGATGTTTTAGGTAATTTCTAGAAAAAATGTTTCATTATAAGTTTCTTGCATGAAGTGCGATAACTTATGATAATACATTTCGTACTCACAAATAAAGTAATCTATATAACACATGTCACATATTTTCATATTTGTTAAATTTCATTTGGCATGCTTAATTTTATTTTTACTGGATTCAGTGATATGTCTACATTTGTTTTCTCCAATAAAATTCTTATAATATCTAGGTATTTTCTATCTGTGTGAGTATTCCCTTACATTTATAAATATTGTTTTGTTAAAATTGTAAACCAAATTTTAACATCTTTTGTCATTTTGTGAGCTATTAAGACTATAAGTTGAGGGGTTTGACAGTGTGATTAGAGAAGTTTGTATGATTATAGTCATACTATTAGACTATTCATCTAAGGCTTTTTTTTGTCTCTTATACAGTATAAATCTAAAAGAAAAAATCTATAATTTTCATGAAGTTTGAACTATGTTACGATACTATCTCTAGTTTTCTAATGTAATACTTCTTTCATTTTGGATTGTTATTTTCTTCTATAAAGAAGGTCATGTTCTTCTGGCCTTTGTCTATTTATTTTCTCTATGTGGGTCAGATATTCATTTTTGACGAGGGTAATGAAATTGGTTTCATATATTTTTTTAGGATTATATATTTTAACTCATAATCAATTTCATTGATTTTCTCTTTGTTTGTACAAAGTTTTTCATGATAATTTTTTCCTAGTTCTTCATCTATTAAGGTTAACAAATTAACTAATTTATCTATATCCTTATTCTCAGGATTCGTAATTTTTTTTCTATATTCTATTAAATTATAGCTTATTCTTTATCTTTGGGTTTTTTCTCAATATTTCCTTATGTATGTTTCGTTATCATTTCTTATTATTATCATATTCTCTATTTCATGTAGGAGTTCCTTTTGTCTTTTATTATGTTTTGTAAGAATTTAATGTTTGATTCTTGTGTCATATTACTTTTTTGTGTTAAATTAATTAAAGCTTTCATTATTGTTATTTTGTTTGTTGATAAGCTTGTTATGCTTTCATTAAAACCTATCATTATATCATGTAGTTTAATTTTGAACATTATTAGGATAATAATGATTTCATTTTCCTTTTAGTATTATGTCATGGATTAATATTTTCATTATTTTAATTTCATGTTTTAGATTTGTTACCCATCTTTATTTGTTAGAGGTTTCTCTTTCATGATCTACAAACATAAACATTGATACATTACTTGCTATATTTTGTTTCTTCTTGGTATTAGAGGTTTTTTTTAGCATTTAAGTTTCATTATTATAGTATTTTAAAGTCTATTAATATTTTTGATTTTATTATTTGTTCAATTTTTTGAATTTTTTGTTTTATGTTTAGAACTTATTTTGTTCATATATTGAACTATTATGACTGTTTGTTAATAAACATCCTACTATATAGTGTCCTAAAAATTGATGATACTTTTGTTTCATTAAATCTCATCTTTAAATTCATAAGTTAAACTTAACATTTGATTTTAATTCTTATCATTAATAATAAAAAAAAACTTAAGGCATGTCGTGAATTTTAATTTCTTAAATTTTAGGTTTTCATTGAACATTCCTAATAAATTATCTTTCTTATTTATTATTCTATTATCTAGCATTGCTAATTTTATTGGTGTATCAATTTTTTCTTTCTCTAAAATGTATTTTTATTAATATTTAAATTCCTCATAAATGTATATATCTAATTTTCTTTTATCTTTATTAAGAATTTTTGATAATTTATTTATAATAATTTCTCTATCAATTAATAATATATTATAGATTCTTTTTAATTCTGTAATATTAATAATCATTTATTTATTATTTATTACATAATATAATGTATATTTTCTTGAAAATGTTTTTATTGTTATTAAGAATGATGAATATTTAAATACATTTTATTTTTTTATATTTTTAAATACTTTTACTAATTATAATTTTCTTTAGTGAAAAACATGTTTCTTTTTATATTATTTCTTGTATTTTATTATTTTTCTGTATAAAAAGTTTATATTTATTTTCCTTAATTTTAACTTTCATTAAGTTTAAAAAATATTTATAATATTTTAAATTTTTTTAAAATATTTATGATATAATTATAAATATGTGTAAGTATTTATAATATTTTAAAAGTTTTTATGATATAATTATAAATACGTGTATTTATCATTTCTTGAAAATATATTTTATTTTTATTTGTGCTAATGATTAAAAATAAATTTATTTTAGTAAGTTGATAATTCAATTTAATAAAGGCGGCCTCATATATAAGACCAGTCTTCCTCTTTAGTCAATGTTCTCTCACTATCCTTTGTTTCCTCTGCCTTTCCTCTCATCTCCCCCCTCCCCTCTCTCTCTCTCTCTATATATATTACCCTCACTGTTACACCTTTTCTCTCTTGTCAAAATAAAGCACGAAACAGGAGCCTTAAATAATGGAGATGGAAGTCGTGACCTCAGTCCCAACCTCTGAATTCAACTTTGACAGCTCTTGCTCTTCTCCATACATGACAGCTCCTTCAAGTCCACAACGATTTGGAAACTTCTTCTTCAGTGCTCCAACTAGTCCCACTCGAGCATCTGCTCTCTATCAAGAATTCAACGATATCGCTTTAATCTCTGCAGCCCATGAAGCTCATAGAAACTCAGCATCTGCAATCCCTTTTAAATGGGAAGAAAAACCTGGAATTCCCAAAAACAAAGCTACTCAAAATATAGAAAACACTCATGGTGATGAAAATGATGAAGATCAAAACTTTGAGTTCAATTTCAGTGGGCAGTTGGATAGAGCTTCTTTATCTGCAGAAGAGCTCTTTGATGGTGGAAAAATTAAACCTTTGAAGCCACCACCTCGATTGCAATTGGGAAAAATTAATAACGAAGGTAATGACTCAAGAACAGGGCAACCCATAACATCTCCTAGATCACCTAGATCATCATCGAGAATTTCACAGGGGAAGAAAATTGTTCAAGAGGTGTTAATGTCTCCGAAGGCCCACCGGAAGAAAGATTTTGACCCTTTTGAAGCAGCCATTGAAGAAACTCGAAAAAAAGGTAAGCTTGATGAACAAGATTATAAAACAGAGAAACGAGGAAGAGAAAGAGCTTCAACTTCTAGTTCTATACGAAAAGGAACAAGATCTTTATCTCCTTTGAGAGTCTCAGACAATATGTTTGATGACAAAGAAGAAGAAATTAACTCATCACAAACGACGTCGTCAAAGGTAGTTCAGCAGGATTCAAAGCCTACAACTTCTTCTACATACTCTTCAATTTTGTCGGCAATTTCGTTCTCAAAAGGTAACAGAAAATGGAAACTCAAGGACTTGTTGTTATTTCGTAGCGCATCAGAAGGCAGAGCAACTACAGGTAAAGACCCACTAAAAAAGTACTCAATTTTGTCAAAGAAAGTAACAGACGATGACGTTAAAAATTTGAGTTTCCGATCGACCGAAAGTGCCGGTTCAGTTAGCTCGAGGAGAAGAGGACCGGTTTCGGCTCATGAATTGCATTATACTGTGAACCGGGCGGTTTCGGAGGAGATGAGGAAGAAGACCTTCCTGCCTTACAAGCAGGGGCTGTTAGGTTGCTTGGGGTTCAACCCTGGTGTGCATGAAATTTCGAGGAGCTTTAGATCTTTTACACGTGAATGATTCAGATCTCTCAATTGGGATTTAATATATTAATTTTTTATTTATAATTAAATTTCTTTATATGTAATTGAAGTCATTACAAATTTCTTGGTCTATTATGGAAATGTCCCTTATCACAGCTGGTGGTGAAATAACTCAAATATTACAAAATAACAAATAAAATACAATTGATAATGTACAAACTACCTTTGGTGGTACTATGTAATTTGTTTATGGTTGAATCTTATAATTCTTAAGAGTTTATTACAAGTGTAAAACGTACGAAAGCGAAATGCAAGTTTATCCAATTTATATTTGCAATATTTCAGTGTCATTTTTACATATTTGAATCTATATTCATGTGTACAAGCTTAATGAATACAAGTATCTCTGTTATAATGACAAACAAAAATTATATCTGTCGTGCAGGGTATTATTTTAATAATTTTAAAAACATTTTATTAATATATATAAAATAATGTTTTTTTATGTATAAATAAATACATCAATATAAAAATTTATTTCTTACATCATTGAGTATATCTCAAATTGTTTTTACCAGGTTAAGTAAAATAATTAATAAGTATATTTTTATAAGTAAAATGATTAATAAATATTTTTTTAAAATTAAAATACTAAAAAATATTATACTACGGAAAGAAATTTTCTTAACATTTTTCTCAAAAAAAATATTATTTAATGTTTTAATATTAAAAAATTATTTATTAATTTTTTTCTTATAAAAAATTAATTATTGATCATTTTACTTATAAATAGAGTATTTTTGTCATTTACTTACATCCTATTAAATAAAAAAATTAAATATATTACTCATAAAATATTATATTCTTTTAAACTCGAATACTCATGATAATATTTTTTATTTTTAAATAAATTTAAAATTATTAAATATCTATTTTTATAATTAAATGAACTAAATATTAACTTTTTAAAGTTAATAAATTAAATAACTTATTTTATACAAATAAAAATACCAATGTGACCTTTCAGCTTATTTTATATATATATAAATTGTAGGAAGGAAGATATTTTTCCTCGTATTGTATAATAGTTATTATTTGTTAGTATTATATATTATGAGTTTTCCTAGAAATCTTTTACAATAAGTTATTGTAAGAATGAATTATTTTTTCCGTATTTGTATAATATTTATTATTTTTTAGTACTATGTAGGATGATATATTATAGGAATCCTTTAAATTAAGTTATTCGTTTAGTTTAATTTATTATATTAATTAAATTATTCGTTTAGTTTAATTTATTATATTAAAAACAACGTCATTTAATCTATTAATTTTATAAAAGTATCCGTAAGAATAAATTAATTATTTTTAATTTAAAATATTAATATTTTTTATCAAGTAATTAAAATACGAGTTTTTAATGATAATAAAAATAAAATTTAATATAAAATATTTTAATAAAAAACAAAAAAATATTTTATTATATATTTAAAATTTAAAATTAATAAAATAATATGATTTTTATTTAAAGAAATTTTCTTGTAAAATTAATAGATTAAATGATACTATTGTTAACTTAAATAACATAAATGATTTAATCTAATAAACTTATAAGATAATTTTTTTAATTATATATAATGATAGTTTAGGAAAAAAAAATGCATCTTAATTGTTTGGTTTCATTTTTTTCTTTCTTGAATATGTATTTAAAAGGAGGTTCACGTCGGTGTAACTATATAGTTTCATTCACATTCATTTCGTACAGGTTGTATGATTATTATTTTTATTATTATGAATTTAAATTTGAATTTTATCAATTTAATATTTTTTTAATAAATAAAAAAGAACTTAATTGTAATTATTTTTTTAAAATCGATAGTCACAATAAATGTTGATTGATAAAAAAAAATTGAATCCAACGGAAAAAGCGCTTTTACTCTTGGAGCTATTTTGAAGTTAAAAGTGTCAATATGAACTAATTTAGTAGATATAAAGCTGCACTTACTCAAATTTTATGACAGAAGCAATTTTTGACACTTTAACCAAAAATGTAATAAGTATTAATTAGGAGAGAGAGAGAGAGAGAGAGAGAGAGAGAGAGAGAGAGAGGGTGAAGAAGCTCTGTAGCTATCATATTTGCGTTCTCAAGCACATACATACATGGATATTCCAGCGTGAACTTGGTAAAGTTAAATTTTGAAAAATGAAAAGCTAAACCACGGGTGTGAAAAGTTAAGTGAAGAAATAAAGACGTTACTATGTAGCTCCACAATGGACGTATAGACATTAATGATGTCGAACTAAACGACATTATTAAATTTTTAGATTGAGATTTTTATTTATAATAAAAACATAATTTTTGTAATTATAATTTTTAATGTACGTTATAATTGTTGTTTTTATTAAAAATAAATTTGAAATGTTACATCAAATAGCATATTTAAAAGTCATGATAACTAAAATAACACCTAAAATTTGGACTAATTTAAAGTTATATAAGTTTAATTGATTATATCATTATAATTTCAATGACATGTATTTAGAAGTGATTTAATTTGAAACTTTTTTAAGGTAAAATTTATATAAATTTAAATTGCATATAAAAAATTCTTAATGTTTTTAAGATTAATTTTTTAAAATAGTGTAATAAATATTGTTTTAATTAAATCGTTTTGCACCGACAGTCAACAACCTAATTAAAAGGTAAATGGAATTAGTAGGATTAAATATTAACCATTACTTACGAAATAAAAACTCAAAACACAAAAATCTTGCGATTTATAATAAAATAATGTTTACTAACAAAATCTTCATTTGGGGCCATGATTGATACATCACTACAGCCTCCAATGATGAATATATATAGTAGTGTGCGAAAGGTAATGTATTCCACTTTATAATATAGTGTTAGCTAGGCTCACTCAATTAAGCATGAGTTGTCCCTTAATTTAATTATATATGCAAAAAAGAAATTCGATGTCATGTACTTGTAATCTATATATATATATATATTTGGATATTTCATATAATGGGGAATGAATTTCGTGATAGGAAATTGAAGTTGCAACAATAAGTATTGTATTTCTTTTTTCAATAGATAGAACTTGTTTAATTAAAACGAGAGTAGAATTCAAACTCACATTGATAAAAATAATTATAAAAAAAATAAGGATCACCACCATTAATTAACACAAGATAGTCCAATCGATGATGGGCATATGAAGTATTATATGAGAACAAACTTCTATATAGGATATCATAGTGATCGAAAAAAACTGTATTAGATGTCAATATTCATAATTATTATGAATTAAAAACCACTATATATTTAAATAAATTAATAAAACTAAGGTATTAATTTCTTAAAATTACAATAGGTTAACTATATTAATTATGATTCGAATTAATGTATAATTTGAAATGAAAGATAAATGAAATTTTATAGTAAGATCATTAAATAAATAAAACTTTACAAAAGAGTATGACATGTTAATAGTATTTAGCTTTATGGCTTTATTAAATAAATTCTAATGTTCTTGTAGGCAAAAGGAGGACAACCTGGTGAAACCCTAACTTTATTGAAAGCTTAGTTATGTTCATTATGGATATTAAGACCCCCCCACATAATCAAATCCCTGTAATCTTGCTCTTCTTTTTTGCTTTGGATGCCTCTTTATTCCTTTAAGGTTGTTACGGTGGGAAAAAAAATCAAAATATTAGAGAAATAATGGCCTAAATGTAATATTCATGACGAGTTTTGATTTTTTTTTTAAATAATGACATTATTTATTTAGAGGGACTTAAATCTAACTCATCACTAGATTTGTTTTGACGTTTACAAAAATACTTTTACCTTAATTTATAAGTGGTCATATGGATCTTTATTCATGTTCTGTTTGGATTATGGGAAAATTGTACTCTGGTTATAGGAAATAATGAAGTCTTGAATGATATTATGATATAATTAATGAGTACATATATTATGAGTTTGTGTGTAATCTGTACTATAATTATTAAGAAGAATACAAGGAAACAGTGAAATGAATTAATGATAATATTAGCCATAGAAAATTAACGAAACCTTCCACAACTTAAAAATCATCAATAAATTAAAAATGAGCAAAAAGAAAATAAAAAATAAAAAAGATTAATTATTATTATTAAATGGTTCAATTGGACTTTCAATTCAAACTTTTAAATTATTTAAGGTGAAATGACATTATAAACACCTAATTTTTGCAACAATTTGTGAGGAATAACATTAATTTTATCTCATTTTACATAATACAATAATGGGTGTGTTTTTGACATAAAACGTGAAACAAAATAAAGTGTGTCAAGTCAGAGTTAGAAATTAAAAAAAAATTAATTAGTATTAAACTCCCCTTAAATATTTATAAAATAATACTTATTGATTAAATCGAATCATCAATCTCATATCTAGGTTAATCAATTTTGTGTTATATTTTTCAAACTTAACATTCTAAAAAATATATATAGAGATTAGTCGAATCAAATTTTAAAAAAAATTAAATTAGTAAAAGTTTCTAGATAATTTATATTCTTAAGTTTAAGTGAAAATACTGATACAACGTTTAACATTTAGCTATGGTAATTACAAATAAGTTTTAAATAATGTAAGTATATATGATCAATTAAATTTCTGATTTTCTTAAAATGTTAATTATTTTTATTAAAAATTGTTTATTTATAAAATGTTATATTAAATTGCTAATTACAATGACTAAAATATCTATAAAATAATAGATATATTGAGTAATTTTATTTTAAATTATGTTATAACTTTGGTGATTTGAATCACATTTATCTATAATTTTATATTTTTTTAGATTAAGTTTACAAAATCAAAATATAAGGAAATAAAGTTACTTATATTACTAAAATAAGGTGTCTGCAAATTTTTTTAGTCTGCATTTAGTAAAATATTTTGTTAGCCACGTGCATGAATATGTGATAATTTTAAGAAATTATTATTAACATTTACATAAAATGAAGTTCTTTTATATAAATAAATTTATTAATGTAAAACAATTAATAAATGAATATTTTATGTGATTCATGAGCTTGACTCGTATAAAAGTTTTCTCGAAAAACTTTTGTATGAGCCAGTTGCGTGAATATACGGTATGCTTCAATAATTTTAAAAGATTATTATTGATTTTATATAATGATCTTTTATATACAAATAAACTTACTTATGTATTAAATGGAAAACAATCGAGAAAACGGTTATGGGAAAATAGGTGCTTATGCTTGTTTTCTAGGAAACTTACATAGATGCAATATACAACGAATTGCAAGACTGAGTCAATGTAGAAAAAGGACTTTGAACCCAAAGATATTTCTTGAATTGGGTTTTGGGTGAAGTTAAAAGGAAAGAAATCAAAAGTGATTCTTTTATAAACAAGAGAGAACAAATTATTGAGATGAAAAGGAGCTGACATCTTTCGTCTCTATCTTCGGGAATTGATGAGGCGATCGAGTCCACAAAACTTCTTATGGTGTGTGATAATTGATAATCTTGTTTAGTATTAAAGTCATTTTCTTGATTTAATGTTATATTTTGTTAATAGATGAGGTAGAAAACATGAAAAACATTTAATTAAGGTTATTATTAGAGCATTAATTCTTTGTTTATTAAATGTGAAATATTAATTTCTTGACCATTAAATATAGAGATGAATATGAAGTCTTTTACTACCACAAGTTCTTTCAATAATGTTGCCTATAAATAATTTATTTCATTTGTATAAAATATAAGAGCAAATGAACTAGAGAGTATCCAAAAGAAAGATAGAAAAAGTTTTTGTGAAAGTTATTTTGTGAGTTACTACTTAAGGAGGAAAATTTATTTTTCCTTTGTAAGTAATCTTTTTCTTATTTTGTGAGAGTTATTTTTTCTATTACAATAGATAATAGAATTGTTATCTCATTATAACTAGAGAGAAGATGTTGTAATCCCTATTTTACAATACTGAAATCCTCCTACATTTGTCTGTGATTTTTTACTCCAATTTGTTCGGGATTTTTTTTACGTAAAATATTTGTATCTATTTTATTTTCATTATTTTCAATTTTACTTTAGTTGTATGTTAATTTCAACTCATTAATTTTTTATAATAAGGTGAATAACCAAATATTTAAATCAAAAGTAAAATGTGGGACTGTGGGAGATCTGAGAAACAAACTGCTTTTGTTGTTGGTGTAAAAAGCAATTCCAAACACATCCAACAATATTTATACAGGGTCTTTGCTGCAGTCTTCCTTCAGACTTGTTGACCCCAAGTAGAACCACACGTCATGATTCCTGAATGTTAAAAATCAAATCGAAACGCCTTCGTGACGTTTATAAACAAAAAACGATCCAACAATTTTGTTTGAAATAAATAAATCCAAGAAAATAAGAAGAAGGAAGATGATGATGATGATTTGTAGAATTCAATTTCATTGAGTATCACTGTAATACATGTTGGAAATGAATTTAAATAAAAAAATTTCATTATTAAAACTATTTTTTCCAACATACATAACCGTTATTTATCCATCCAAATATATGATCGTTATTTTTATAATTATGTGTCTGTTACATATAATTTTTCAAACTATAAATAGAGGACAATAATCTTTAGTTTTAAAACACAACTCAATAATTAAGAAACTACTCTTTGTGAAAAACCATAGAAAAATATAGAAAATTACTTTTTAAGTTTTTCGAGCAACATAAATATTTGAGAGGTGTGCATTCTAGACTTTATCAGTGTAGTGAAGCTTTGAGACAAGAAAAATATTATGGACTATTTTATCCTAGGGACGACGAGTTTGTGTTTGCTTGCATAAATTTAGACAGAGCCGCAAAACGTCTTTAAGAGAACGACTTAGTCCACGACTCAACCCAAGCAATTTATTTCAGTATATCGATAATATTGTTCTTACATTGTTTTTCACATACTTGTTCCAAAATTTTTAAGACACTTTCTATCTACCATGTATATTGAAATACTAACTGCTGATCTCAACAAACCATTCCGTGGAAGCTCAATCACACAAATTATGGAAGATATCACATGAAATAACTTCTAAAGGTATGGTTTTAGATGAACAATTTCAAGTTTCTATTATTATAGATAAATTACCCCTACATTGAAAGATTTTAAGAATGCACTTATACATAAAAATAAAGAATTTTCTTTAGAAAGTCTTGTAATCTGTCAAAGAATAGAAGAAGAAGCCCGAAAATAATATAAAAAAGATGAAGTACTCGTTGTCTTAAACAACAGTACCAATAAGAAATCCTCCTCTACGTTTTTGAAACCTAAAGGAAGAAACATGAAAAATCAGAATCAAAATAATAACCAAAACCATAACTACCAAAATAGAAACATAAATTATCCTTCATAGAATGAACCTCAACCCCCTTAAGAAATAACACATTCATGTGTTATAGTTGTAAAAGACATGGCTGCTTGTCTAGGAACTACCGGAACAGGAATCGTCTTGCCCTGTAGGTGAACCTTACCGAAGATCAACTAATTACTATGATATCTAAAATTCATTTTGTTTGTGGATTTGAGGGTTGGTGGGTGGACACTGGTGCTTCTCGCTATGTTTGCTATGATCGAGAAATGTTCAAGTCCTATTCTGTTTTTGAGGATAAGAAAGTGTTGCTAGGAAACTCTCACTTTACTAAAGTTGCTGGTACTGGTAAGGTGGAATTGAATTTTACCTCTGGAAAGATTGTCATCTTGAAGGATGTTATGTATACTCTAGAGATGAGAAAAAACTTAGTTTTGGGCTAACTTCTTAACAAAGTTGGGTTTACTCAAACTATAAGGGCTGATTTATATACAATAACTAAAAATAATATATTTTTTGTTGGAAAAGGGTACACCACATATGACATGTTTAAATTTGAATGATTTTGAAAAATATGACTTTTGTAGTTAAGCTAAAATAACCAAAACTTCACATAAGTCAGTAGTTAGATAATCTGAACCTTTAGACTTAATACACTCTGACATATGTGAACTTGATGGAAATTTAACAAGAAATGGAAAATGCTACTTTATTGATGATTGTTCAGATTATACTTATCTATATCTAATGAAAAATAAAAGTGAAACGTTTGACATGTTTAAAATATTTATGACTAAAATTGAAAATCAACTTAATAGAAAAATAAAAAGGTTTCGAAGTGATAGAGGAACTGAATATCCTTCCCATATTTTCAATTTTGTTTATAAAACTCATGGAATTATACGTGGAAAAAAAATTGCATATGATTCTCCTGAAATGAATGACAAAGTTGAAAGAAAAAAAATAAAACTTTTACTGAATCAGTTATTGCAATTTTATTAAACTCTGGTGCTTCTTCCCATTGGTAGGGAGAAATTTTATTAACTATTTGATACATGTTATATAGAGTGCCTAAATCTACTAATAAAATTTCACCATATGAAATTTTTTGAAAAATAAGAAATTTTATTAACTTATTTTAAAACTTGGGGTTATTTAGTTTATGTTAGGATTCCTGATCATAAAAGAAATGAATTTGTTAGTAGAGCATATGAATGTGTGTTCATAGGATATACTGTGAATAGTAAAGCTTGTAAATTGTATGACTTAAATGATCATGTAGTTATAGAATAAAATGATGATGATTTCTATGAACATATGTTTCTTTTTAAATTGAAGAATAGTGGAGGCTCATCTTCTAATAGTTTACTCATAACTAGAACTAGTGAACAAAATGTGGAATTAAACACTAAAATTAGGAGAAATAAATGAGCTCGAACCTCTAAGGATTTTGGGTCTGATTTTTATGTTTATACCTTAGAGGAAGATGCCCAAAATCTTCAAGAACCCTTATCTTTTTTAGATGCCAACTTATGAGAAGAAACCATAAATGATGAAATAGGTTGTCTTGAGTATAATAGAACTTGGCATTTAGTTAACTTATCTCCTGGTTGCAAAACCATAGGATATAAATGGATACTAAAGAAGAAATTAAAACCAATGGTACTATTGAAAAGTACAAAGCTCGTATTGTAGCCAAAGAGTACATGCAAAGAGAAAATATAGATTTCTTTGATACCTTTTCACCAGTCACACAAATAACTTCCATATGTGTACTTTTCTCTCTTGATGCTATCTATGATTTAGTACTGCACCAAATGAATGTTTAGATTGTCTTCTTAAATGATGACTTAGAAGAAAAGATTTATATGGACCAACCTGAGGGTTTTATTGTCCTATATCAAGAAAAATGAAGTTTGTAAACTAGATAAATCCATTTATGGTCTAAAACAAGCACCTAAGCAATGACATGAAAAAATTTGATAATCAAGTTATCTCACATGAATTCAAAATGAATGAAAGTGACAAATGCATTTATTATATATCAGAAAATGACATTTGCACTATTATATGTTTATATGTGGATGACATGATTATTTTTGGATCAAATATTCATGTTAATTTGAAAATTTTGTTGTGTGCTAACTTTGATATGAAAGACCTCGAAGAAGAAAGTGTAATCCATGGTATGAAGATTACTAGGTCTGAAAAGGAACTTTTTCTATATCAATCTCTTTACATTGAGTAGATCTTAAAGAAATATAATTACTTTAACTGCAAACTTGCATGTACTCCTTATGATCTTAGTGTAAAGATGTTCAAGAATACCGGAGATGATGTTAGACAAACTGAGTATGTTGGCATCATTAGTAGCTTACATTATGCTACTGACTACACTAGACCAGACATAACTTATGTTGTGGGACTATTATGTAGGTTTATCAGTAGACCTAGTATAGAGCATTGGAATGCTATTGAAATGGTCATGAGATACCTTAAGAGAGCTATGAACCATTGATTACATTATAAGAAGTTTCCCACTGGTCTTAAAGGATACAATGATGATGATTGGAACACACCAAAGAAACTAGTGGTTATATATTTATCATTTTTTATGGAGTTTTTTCTTGGAAGTATAAATAGACAATTTTGGCTCAATCTATGATGAAGTCTCAAATGATAGCTGATAACTGTATTTTATATAGTTATTTTTATCTATTTTATTAATTATAATTACTATGTTCTTCACATTTTTAGTTAATTTTAGTTTAATAAATTAGTATTTACTGTTTATTTGTTAAGAAATATATTTTTAAGAAAATTAAGTAATTTGAATCAAAAACGTACTTAATTGCAAATTTATTTCCAAAAATATAATTTCAAATAAAAGAGTGCTTAATTGCAATTTATAAAAGTCGAAAATAAAATTTAAATTAAAATCGGGCTTAATTTTAATTATTAAAAGTTTAAAATTTAATTTAAATTAGAAAAGGGCATAATTGTAATTAAAGAAAGTTTAAAATGTCATTTGAATTAAATTTGTGGGTTAAAATGCAATTAAGAAAATTTATTTTTTTCTACATAGGGAGAAGAAGCCCACGCTCCATCATCCACGCGTGCAATATGAGTTGTCATATCAGACAAGAAACGGTCAGGATTGGCACGTGTCTTTCAAACTCGACCAAATTGATTGGGTGCAGGTTTCTCATTCACGCCACTCGGTGCGCCGAGTGGGGCTCACCTACCGCGCAGGCCGGCGTGCAGGGTGGGACCCACATGTCTCGCGCGTCAACCAAGGCATGATCTCGTGCGGCCGATTCACATGCGTCTGGTTATACAACTAATCGCAAGCTGCCACGTGTCTCACTTTATCTTTCAACCAATCATATTCGGACATGTGGCAAGGTTCGGTGAGTGCAAAAATGTAGGATCACGCACGTGTTCCAGCCACTGTCCCCCACGTTCTCGCGCCTCTAATCCCGTATGGCAATTTCTGCATTCGCTCGTCCTTGATATCCAGTGATATGCTGCCACGTGTCCCACTTTAGATTTCAACGAATCATATCGCGACACGTGGCAGTGTGAATTGAAAAGGAAAAAGTGACGCGCACGTTCCCAGTTTTGCGTTTTTGATAATTTTTGTCCCCCACTCGTATTATTTAATTATTTTCTCCATACATATTTGTCCCCCGCGTATAAAAAAATATTTTTAAATGTATTTTTTTTAGAAATTTGATGTTATAAATAGGGGATATTATGATAGAGTTAAAGAGTTTTTTGGGAGTTTAGAGTTTGAGATTTTTAGTAGTGTTCGGGGCTGGACTTTGGAACACGCAGTAGCCATTTTTGGCTTCTATTGTGTTCTTCGTGAGCCAAATATTTGTGCTAAGAGATGTTTGAATTTTTATTTGTTCTTCATCTAATATTCTTTAACTCTTGTAATTTTAATTTTAATTTATGAAGTAATTTAATTTTTCTAGGGTTGCATTTTATCTAAATTTATGAAGCTTTAATTTAATTATTTTTGAAAGATTTATAAGACGTTCGATTTTTTTATTCTATTTGTGCTTAATGCTTTTGATTATTTACGAATTTTATCAAATGATCTGTGACACTTAAATAAACTTGGAAGAAGCATTTTTGTGTATATTGCTCGTGTTTAGGGTAACATGTATGATGGAAGGAGAGAAACTTTCTTTATTGTATGTGCAATTTTTGGAAAACTTTGAACGTAATGAATCTTGGTGATTTTAATTCTCATAGGAATATAGTGAATTAATTTAGCGAGGTGTGTCTATACGGAGCTCGGAAGAGATGTATGGATAAAATTAGAAGTTTTCGGTTGACAAATTAAATGTACTATAAAAATATAAATCAAGAGAAAATAATATAATTTGAGTTTATTAATTTGGTGAAAAATTGCAATCCTAGATTTCTTTTATTTTGTTATAAAACTCTTTTCTTAAACTTGTTCCAATTAACGATTATTTTGGATAAAATCAGAGCGAAATAATTTTAATACTCAATAAATTGTAGTGACAAATCTCTGTGGGAACGATAACTCACTTATCAAATATTATTACTTATGACCGTGTATACTTGCACGTTTTATGCTCTCATAAAAGAGACAACAATAACACTAGTTGTTGCTAGTGAAGAAGCAGGCTAGTTAAGAAGTCTATTAGTTGAGATTATTTTATGGGAAAGACTGATACAAGTTGTTCTGATCCACTGCGATAGTATTGCGGCTATTGCAAAGATTAAGAACCGTTATTACAATGGTAAGAGACATAAAGTACATAGTATTATTAGAGAATTTCTCTCTACAAGAACTGTAAGAGTGGATCATGTACATTTTGATGAAAATTTGGTTGATCCTTTAACGAAAGGATTAATATGAGAAAAAATGGGACCGATGCCCTTAGAATGAAAAGTCACTCATGATGGTAACATAACTTATGGACTGGAGATCCCAAGAAACATGTTCAATGGGTAATAACAAGTCATGAAGTGATATGAGATGAATCATACTATTATGAAGTCTCATTCTATATTGTTAAAATCATGAAGGCTTGAAGCGACAAAGAAGGATGAGTTAATTATTAAACTCTTAATGAGTTCTATACTCTATGTGGAGTAGAGTACATAGCTACATGAGTGTGAAAGTGTGGCCGCTTTCTATCAAAATTTTGGGCAAAATTTACTAGAGCATTCACTATATTGGGATACACGTGCATGGCCGTAAAGCACAGACTTTTCGAACTACACTTTGGAAAGGTTGTATGTGTAATGTTGTTAGAGATAGGGTTCAAAACTACAAGTTATTCTAGTATATTCTAAAGTATCAATACTATGCAAAGGTTCAAGCCGATAGATAACTTTTTCTTATGCATAATCTTATACTTTTAATTGATCGGTTGCTCGATGAAACTATTTTTATATAAAATTCAAGTGAGGGATTGTTGGAAATGAACTTAAATGGAAAATTTTCATTATTAAAACTATTTTTTCCAATAGATATGACCGTTATTTATCCATCCAAATTTATGACTGTTACTTTTATAATTATGTTTTGTGACTGTTATTTTCATAATTATGTTTTGTGATTGTTATTTTCATAATTATGTGTTCATTATTTTATGATCGTTATTTTCATAATTATGTGACCGTTACATATAATTTTTTAACTATAAATAGAGGGCAATAACATGCAGTTTTAAAACACAACTCAATAACTTAGAAACTATTCTCGATGGCAAACCAAAGAAAAATATAGAAAATTGCTTTTGAAGTTTTCTGAGCAACATAAATATTTGAAAGGTGTAGCATTCTGGATTTCATTAGTGTAGTGAAGCTCTGAGACATAAAAAATATTCTAGGATGTTTTATCATGGGGACGATGAGGTTGTGTTTGCTTGCATAAATTTAGGTAGAGCCGCGAAACGTCTTAAAAAGAGTGACCTAGTCCACGACTCATTCCACATGCGCCGCCACCCCACATCAGCATGACGTCATCAATGATGTCATCATTCATTACTCTACGTTTCCACCATTTTTAATCATTTTTTCACCCACTTTTTCTTCCTCTCCTCACCTATAAATACCCATATTCTCTTCATAACAAAAACACATCCTCTCTTCTCTTTCTTTCTCTCCATTTCTTAGTTTTTAGCTTTTCTTAGTTAGTTTTTCTTAGTTTTAGAGTTCTTCTCTTTTTGAGAAGAACTAATTATGTTTTTGTAATTTATTTTCTTTTTGATTCAATAAATGGAAGTGCAAATTCCATTTGGAGATTTTCCAGCAATAGGAATAACATCAAAATACTGTAACGATTTTACTTTCTTTACACTTATTTTTTATGTTTTATTCTTAAATGTTATATTTAATTTGTCTGTGGTTAAATTTAACTTTACTGGCTGTTTGTAAACATGATATAATAATAAAGTTGTTATGCTTGCGAAATATTAAATAGGTAAAAATCTCCAAAATGAATTGATTTTATTTTTATTCAAGATTTTATATTAAGAATGTTAAAGAGAAATATATTATTTTTCATTACAAACTAATTTAGAGTAGTGCTCTTTTATTTGTTGGTATAATCATCCTGTAGTTAGAGTGAAGCTCTATTTCAAAAGTTTTGATAAGAATTATTATATGAAAATGTATTGACAAATAATATATTTCTCTCTAACATTCTTAATATAAACTCTTGAATAAAAACAAAATCAATTCATTTTATAGATTTTTACCTATTTAATATTTCGCAAGCATAACAACGTTATTATTATATCATGTTTAAAAACAGTCAACAAAGTTAAATTTAATCACAGAAAAATTAAATATAACATATAAGAATAAAGTATAAAAAATAACTATAAAGAAATAAAATCCTTACAGTATTTTGATGTTATTCCTGTTACTGGAAAACCTCCAAACGGAATTTGCATTTCTATTTATTGAATGAAAAAGTAAATAAATTACAAAAACATAATTAGTTCTTCTCAAAAAGAGAAGAACTTTAAAACTAAGAAAAACTAACTAAAAAAGCTAAAAATTAAGAAATGGAGAGAAAGAAAGAGAGAAGAAGATGTTTTTGAGGTTTTTTTAGGTGTGTTTTGATAAGAAGAGAATAAGGGTATTTATAGGTGAGGAGAGGAAGAAAAAGTGGATGGAAAAATGATTAAAAATGGAGGAAATGTGTAGTAGGTGATATTGACGTCAGCTAGTAGGTGGGGCGCGGTGGCGCACACGGAATGGAGCAAAGGCGCGCGTTGACTGGGCCATGCACGCATGTTGGTTGGCATGGTTGGGCGCACTGCGCGGGCTGGCCGGCGCTATTGGGCAGCTACGTGCACAATTTTCTCCTTTTTGATATTTTTGATCCATTTTGTCCATTTTCTTCTTCTTTTTTTTACTTTTCCTCATTTACTTTATGAATATGTTTGTGATGTATTACCTCCGGTATTTTTCTTTGAGTCTTTAAGTTACTTTTTTAAGCAAAAAGACCTAAAAATCAATAAAAATATATGTGATTCTGAAAAGACAGATTTATATAAATATATGATAAAATCATATAAATATATATATTTTTAATCAATTAACATGCATAAATTTATGGTAATTTCAGTACTTTTTGAGCACTCATCATATCACACCAGAAGTTACTTGTGCATTATTACTAGGTAATCTATACAGTCTTCAATCATTTCTTCCAACCAATAACATCTTACCTCCACTAAGATCTTTAATGCAAAATGAATTTGCAAAGAATTCAACAATAACATTGTTATCTGAATAAAACTTCTTAATAGAGATTAAATTCTTGGCTAATTAAGGGACAAGCAAAGCATTGCACAGATTCAAACTTTGATTACCAACCTTTAAAATGTTATTACCAAAATAAGAAATAGTCATAGTACTTCCATTATCCAACATAATAGCCTCATAACCTATATATGACACTAAATTACCAAGAACTGTTTCATTGCTATTCAAATTGTGACTTGCACCAGTGTCGAGATATCAAGTATCATCTACAATTTTAGTATTACTACTCATAGAGGGAGCAAAGAAATTAACATGAGAATTCATGAAAGAAAAATTACCAACTGCAATTGTGAGTATTAAGACTGACTATTGGAGGATTGTGGAGGCAATTGATTTAAAGAATTCTCATCTTGATTAGGCTTTTACACTTGAGAAAAGTTCACCTTAGGAATCTTAGAATTGTTATTACTAAATTTGTTGTTGTTGGATGAGTTGTTAGGGGCAAAATATTGAAAGAAACATTTGGTTGTACTATGCCATTGTTTCTTGTAGATTTGACATGTGCCTTTATTAAGAATATCCAAATTTTGCAGCCATTGAGTTTGGCTTTGATCTTGGAATGATTGTTTCTGTGTATTATTGTACTTATTTCTTAAAGGCTTGTTTTGCATAGAATGTTATTAAAGTAACTGAGGGTTATATCCTTCAGTTTGAGGAACAAATCTTGTCAAATTTGCTAGAACATTCAGGGTAGTGACACCATTTCATCTTTCTAGTTTCTATTCATGAATTCTCAGTGTACAAAACACCACATCTAGTGAAGGTACTCGTTTCTTTTGTGTGATATTGGTGATGATAAAGTTGTAATCACCTTTAAGACCTCCAAGAAAATAGAAGATATGTTATCTTTCAAAAATATTATCACCAACAACAACAATATGATTAATTAAGTTTTTCGTAGTGCTAATGTAGCTTTCCAAAGGCATTGCTCCTTTTTGAAGTATTTGTAATTACCATTGCAATTACATGAGTTGAGATTGTGATGTGTCTAAGAAAACCATCTCTAATGCTTTCCAATAAGAAGCAGATGTATCCACACCCTTTCTAATCAAGTATTTCAAGTAATTTTGCATGATTGAACTGTAAATCCATATCATGATAATCTTATCTTTGGTATCTCATTCATCATATTCAGGATTATTTTCAAGAATTTCACTAGTATACAAGAAAACTCCATTAGAGTCTTGAACTATCTTTTGATGTATTGAGGAGGTACTAGAATTGAATTGTCAATGAAGCTTTGCAAGCCATACATCTATATTACATGCTTTAATTGTTGACACCATGTCAAGAAGTTTGTCTTGTCAAGCTTGATCAAGAAGTTGGGGTTAATTGGTATCTTTTGCATAAAGAATGAAGGTCTACAACTCGAACCACTAGACATGGCTTGAATAGACACAGTAGTAAGTGCTACTGCATTGAAAGAATTTAAATTTGTTTGAGCCATAATTTTGATACCATGAATTAATTAAATATATGAAAAATAGAAGAAATAAGGAAGATGATGATGATCTGCAAAATTCATTTTCATTGAGTATTATTGTAGTAAATGTCATCATTTATATACTTGTAAGAGCCTCGGTTTGTTACTGATGCTAACATCATAGTAATTGAATCACATGACTCTATTTTGGAGCTTATACACTACATTAAAAGCACATACTAATAGCATACAATCAATATACTTCTAATTACCTTTTAATAGCTTCTAACACACTTTCAATAAATTCAAGCACTTTTTTTTAATAATTGAAACTGTTAGAATGTATAAAATGATTGTTGCTACATCTATGATATCATTAGTCATGTACAAATTGTTGGATTCTTAATCCAATGTTGAACTTATATGTGAATGATTATGTTTTGTAAACATTTCATATAAGGTTAAACCCATTTAAAAGTAATCTCATAAGGTTTATGTAATTTTGATTTTAATGTATCTAATAAGTACATGACTTTAATGTGTAGAGACGTAAGGCTAATGTCTATTTTAATAATGGGTTAAAATAGAGATAATGTTATTAACTATACATATAGTGGTTATGATTCCCAAATCATAGGTATTATTTATAGTCTTATCTGATATCTTATTGTTAAAGATAACGTAGAGAAAATTAAGAGAAAACTTAGAGATTCTCTAAGAAAAATGTGTAGATCTGAAAGACTAATCACTCAGTTATAAAATTAATTCTTAACTTTAGATTCAGATATGTTTTTGCATATTTATCTTGAATTATTGATGATACAACATGAATATTTCTAAATTATTTTTAAGTGACGATTTTTACCAAATGTTATTTTATTTTAACACAAACGTGTACAACTTATTCTTTATTTTTTTTAAGGATCGGTAAAAAATAACTTTTTGAATTAAATGTAGTAATTTTTGGAAGTTAAATAGTTTAAACATAAATTAATATTTAGTTTTTGATTTTTAAACAATTTAAATAGTTTTTAAAGTAGTTTTTAAGCTTAAATATTTTCAGCATAGAACATATGTAGTAACATTTATCAATACGAAGTTTCTATTTTTTAAACAATTTAAATAATTTTTTAAGTTTAAATAGGCATAAACGGTATAATATTGAAGAAATTAAAATTATAGTATTTTATTTTCATAATGAGTATTAACTTGTATAATATTAAAGATTATAAAAATAGAGTAAAAAAGTTAATATATATCTAGAGAACAAAATAGATTAAAAAAATAACTATTAACAATCCATCTGTCAAAAAAAGTCAAATATTTCAAAAATATCTTTCGTTAAAAACACATGTGTGTTAATCACATTTGAAAATTATATTAAATTAATATTTTTTTCTAAATAGTAATATTATTAAGGTAATATCTAAAAAATATAAGAAAAAAGATATCAAAAATAAAATCATAATAAGATAAAATCTGATAATAATTTTCTTCTAATTTTTTTGATGCTATCTAAAATTTCAATAATTTTTTTAACATGTAAGTTATTTATAATAGTAAGCTTAAAATATACAAATCGTAGATTCCAATTCAAACATTTTTTTTTTTGTTATGGACCTTGAAGTCAATCCCGAGATCCACACCAGTAATGGGCAAGTATGAATACTGCAACGAGTTTTCTTTGTCTGCGGCTTCTGGGTAAAAAAATTGACGTTTTCAAAGTCAAATCAACAAGAGCAACCAGTCACCCAAATTAACGTTAGTCAACAGAGAAAAGACTTAAAAGTGCCACATGCACAATACAAGTACTAACCAAGTTATGGAAATGTAGACAAACCACGTGCGACTATTGATTGCCCTTTAAAGTATTAATCTAATGGCTGCCTCATGAAAAATCAAAACCTAATTGTATCAAAATTATGCTTATTTTTCTTTTGTAAGATTCTTGGTGCATGCACCATTCATATGTTTTTTTTTTGGTTAGTAGTAAAATGGTATTTTATTAAATAAAAAATATATACTTTCATGTATATTATATCAAATATGTAATTAATAGTATGATATTTAAAAAAAAATTCTAACAATAGTGTAATTTTTTTTTTAAAATAACTTATTGAAGGACAATTTTATCTTTATGAAAATATTTATTATTTTATATATATATTTTTTTGTCTATCTTGTTACAAAACAAACCTATCTATCCTAACAATCATATTCACCTTCATCATCCCTTACATCACTTCATTCTCTCTAACAATCCAAAAATATAATTTTATTAAAAATAAAATTAGGTAATTATCAACTCATTCAAAAAATCATATCTAACAATAATTATTATTATCGTCAACTCATTTTTTTTTATATTTTTGAATCACTTATTCTTTTTTGATCGAATATATGGTAATAAAAAATAACGAAGAAGGACAATAAAATTAAAAAGAATGAGTTAATTATTGTAGTGATTCCATGACAAGGATGTATACTAGAAATAGGTTGACAATGACCTAATTACATATTAAGTAAAATAATATAGCTTTAGAATGTTTTAAAAAAATTACTAAAATTTGATTGATGATAAAGAAATAATACAATATCAGAAGTAGGAAGGAGATAATGATAAAGGTTGACAATATTGATAGAATAGTATAAGATGTTTTCATATTGAAATAAACAAAAAAATTAGAAAATACATAAAATAATAAATATTTTCATAAAAATAAAATTACATTTTTATTAAATGATAAGACTAGGGGCATATTTGTTACACAATACTAAAGATTTCAAAATGTATAATTTATGTACAATCATGTGTTTGGCTTTGAAGTGAAATCTTATTATACAACATAAAAATTATGTGATTTAATACCATAAATGGGATAAACATGATTCGTATCGAACACTTTACTTATTTATCTGAAATTTCAATTCTAAAATCATATATCTTAACTTTTTATTTTATCTTAAATTAAATAATTTTTTTATTTTTAAAATATAAAAAATATAAAAATAAATTAAATATTTATTTAAATAAATTTTATAATAAAATTAATTTGATATGTAAAAAAACTATACAAAATAATTATTATTTTAAATATAAATTATTTAATTAAAATATTTATCATCAATTTTAATTGATATATTGTACAAATATCACCAAACACTATACACACTAATTATATTACAATTTAATTTAATACATTATACTTGACTTATCTGATACCATAAACCAAACATGTTACTAAGTAATTAATTGGATAATATAAATCCAAATACATACCATTCATTTAATAAAAATATTAGTAAAGTACCAAACTCTTTCTTTATTTCTCAGACTTATGATCCTAATTTTCTTCATAAAGAACAAACCCGAACATTTAAATTACATAAAGAAGTGGAACAAGCCTGTTCCGAAAATACCACAACCGTTTTTTTTAATTAAGAAAAGTACAGTGATATTAACTACTAAGAAAATTCATATCAAAATCTAAAGCCAACCATTCAGAAACTTCCTCAAGACAAGTCTCTAAATCGCTAAAAGTTGGAGAACTTAATAGCACGGTAGCACCCCTAAATTAAATTACATGAAAAAATGAGTATAATCTTTAGTTATGTTTGGTTAATATAATAAGAATAATAATGAGAAAAATAAAATAAAATCTAAAACATTTATAAGTTTGGTTGAACAGTTGGTTCAAAATGCAACATAATGCATTCCACCACTAACAATAATAGTCATTTCTCCCACTTCATAGAATAAAATGCTCATTTTTCTTTCTTATTTATATAATCATTTGTTCTATTCTCTTATTTTTCTTCTAAAAAACAGATTCATTTTCTAATTTTCCTTCATTTTGAATGTTCATGAATTTTAAACTTCCAAGAGAAATGAATGTTCATGAATTTTAAACTTCCAAGAGAAATGAATGTTCATGAATTTTAAACTTCCAAGAGAATATACACGTCACATAACCTTACATCAAAGTGCTGCTTTTCATTTCATGGGAAATCTCAATTTAATTGTCAGCATGTATTTCGATATTAACAGTAAGGCCAACTACTTCCTATAATCGCATCGTGCATGTTGAGATGACATCTCAAGACAAGAACAAAACAAGAGTATAAGACTAGTCAATCAGATGAAACAAAATGCCTTTGGAGCAAAGATGCTTCTTCGCTCTTCACATTTCACATATCAAATGAGTTTCATTTCATTTCACCTAATTCCTAAAAGTAAAGCCCGACTCTAGTTACTAAATCAAAGAAAAAATAATAAATAGTAATAATCTTTATTAAAAAATCAAACGAAGAAAATAGGAGAGAATTTCAGGATACATCAAAAAGAGAACCATATCCATTATTAAAACAGAAATAACAGAATGCATTCGAAGATATATTATGTTTAGTACATATAGACAATGCAGGTTTCTAAAACGTTAACTTCACAAACCTAGTTAAGGTTGCCAGATCAAAGATATCATACAATTGATTGAGCTTCAAAATTAACGTCGTCAGCTGCAGCAAATCTGCAATAACATGCTTTCTCAACCAAGATAGTCAGAATTGTAGTAGCAGGCATGTTCCACCATAACTGGAATGATGTCTACCATATTCAGATAATACAAAAAAGAAAAAAAAAACTAGGAAAATACAGCGGTGAAGTGCCATTTGTTTGGCTTTCATTCATAATAGGACAGTTTCACATTTAAGAAAGAAGCCTTTAAATTCAGTTATTGTCTATAAGCACATTTTAAACATGTACCTGAATAATGGAACACAATAAGAGAGTTGATAAAGAACCCGAACAATTTGAACCATCTTTTGCAAGCAAGAGGTTTTCACTAAGCGTCAGCAACATTAGCCAACCAAATCACATGGTAACCATGTTTCAACAGTTCCATATCAATTGATGTTCTTGTAATTCTTTGGTTTATGCTTAGCCCAGAAAAATAATAATAATAATAATAAATAAATAAATTAGAATCTCCGATTAAGAATTCAAAATGAACGAACAAAGGAGCTCCCCAAAGCAACCTACTTCAGAATTTTCATACAAAGTAGCCAATTACTTAAACCCAGCTCGTCAACAACATCAAAATTACCCGTGCTTCCAATATCAACTACTGCACTTACATTCTCTACTTATGCAGGGAAACAGGTGACATAACACAATTTCAAACTACACCTTTTCATGTAGCTAATGAAACTGATGGTAGTAATATCCAATCCATAATACCATAAATTATTTATGCCATTTTATATTTATCCTCCACTTACAACATTTATATTGAGGTTTTAGATGACACATGTAAGTTTGAAACACAATGCTAGTAGTATAATTGCACGCAATAT